>CM061145.1:15774834-16397334 GCA_030710495.1 Labroides dimidiatus
TCTACACTCTCTATGAAATGAATCACGCTTATTCCAAGGAAGTCCTCACTTTTTTATTTATTTATTTCTTCATTTATTATTTTTTTATTTAAGAATAAAAAAATCAAGAAAACTCAAATTATATCAAAAAAGGGACAGCTTCTGAAAGCAGACAACATCAACAACATTTATGACCCTATTAAAGTCCTCATTGAACACCTCTCTTTTACAGATTATTTTGTGCTCTGGGTGCTTTATTTTTTTCTTGTTGATCCGTCTAAACCAGGGATTCTATTGAGCACAGACTGAACAAGTGTTGAAATGTGTGCACCAGGGCTGGTCTGGTCACAGCAGTTGCTGGTTTGACTCTCAGTCATGACTTTTTTTTCTGCATGTCATCCAGAGCACTCTTCTCCTCATTTCCTGTCTCTCTTCAGTGGTTCCATGTAATGAGGGCCAATTGACCCCCCCCCCCCCCCAAAAAAAAAAAAACAAAAACAAAAAAAAAAACAAAAAAAAAAAACAATAACATAAAATAAAATAAAGTAAATAAATAAATAAAACAATACATAAAACAATAATAAACATTATAATCCAAATATATGCTAAATAATGACACAAAGAAGGGAATATTTCAATGTCCACCTTTACTTTAACTTTAATTTTTTTCCTGTTGTCTCTCTCCCACACAAAATCTTAATATTTACCCCACAACTCTGAAACCTAAAGTTGATTTTTCAGTTGCTAAATCAACACGTTTTGCAAGACCACTTTAGCTGGTATTTCATTTTTATTTTAATTTGCACAAAAACTCTTATCCTTTTACACAGCGAGAATAAAAAATCCAGAAATTGTTGAGGGTTTGGCTCAGTGCTCTTCATTTTCAGCACAAATATTAAAAAAGTCATAAATCACCGTTCATCAAAAATTCCAGCTGTCAGCTTTCACCTCAACCTGTTTCTACACTCCACACCTGCTCCTTTAACTATGCTCATCATTTTAGAAACCAACTTTCCTTTTAATAGATCAACGTAGTGTGAAAAAAAACAAAACAAATGTGAATGAGAAATTTAATAAAAACACGGACAGCAGTGTTTCTGGTGATCAAAACTAAAAGAGAAAACAAAAACTAGAAACAGGATCAAACACACACACACACACACACACACACACACACACACACACACACACACACACACACACACACACACACAATTAACAGCAGTTCAAACATGTGGAGCTGCATTCTGTGGGTGGTATGAAGAAACACACACACACACACACACACACACACACACACAGAGTTTTAGACACTGGTGTTGAAACGGATGGGGTTGGATGTTTGCAATATCTTTGCTAACACTTTGAAGAGAGCGGTTGTGTCTTTTGTAAAATTTCTAGGAATGATTGCTCACTGGTATACACACACACACACACACACAGACACGCAGAGAGAGAGAGAGAGAGAGAGAGAGCGAGAGAGAGAGAGAGAGAGAGAGATTTGTTGTTTAGATCAAAAGGATGTGACATGATGATCTTGCATGCAGGAAGAACTTGCAGTGCTTGCTTTTTAAGACGAGGTCTGATTTGCTTCATACACTTCTAAAGAGTATTTAAGAAATTAATGTTACTATGATAATATTGTACAATTTTTCAGTGCATTGAAGATAACTAAACAATGACATGTTGAATACGCTTTGACTTGTATTTCCTGACACTACGTTACTGATAACATTATGAACCCTCTTTGTTTTTAAGACTGACTCCAGGTTTATCGAGAGAAGAAGTCCTCTGGAGCTTCCACAGGTCCAGGATAATCAGTAGCTCTCTTTACTGTCTTTATGGCTACAGGTGAAGTAGTTCCTTATCAAGGTTTACTGCTTTATGAGCTGTTACTGAGTCTGTTTGACCTTTTGTACTAACCACACTGCTCTCATCTCAGCATTTGATGTGTGGCTTTGAGTCTTTGAACAGAGCGTCATTAGATTACAGCCTAAAATCACTTTGGACAGCACATAAAAGGATCAGCTTGGTGTATAAATGTGAGCTGATAAATTCTCTGCATGCTTGGCTCCAGGGATGACAGAATGAGGTGGATCATCATTTTATTTGGAAAGTGGTGCCAAAATCAAAGTTATCACACGATAACAAATTAATCAGGCACATTTCAACATAAGAACATACCTAATTTCCTCAAATAATGTTTTTACTGAAGCTTAACACAAGAAGTAAAACAGTTTGTTTGGTAGATTATTTCTTTGTTGTAAAAGTCCTTCTTGATCATAAAGTTCCCATAAAAAATGTGTCCAATCTCCTCTGCCAATGCCAACCATCGTATTCTGCCATCGACTCTTGTTTGGTGTTATCTGTGTGTTAGGATACCAAATCCAACTGATTTGCCTTTTCTGTGGCTGACTCAGGGTTGTAGGAGGATACGCATATGTGGCAGAGTTCAGTCCAGGGTGGGGCAGAGGTTGGCTGCGGTGTGGAAGGATAAATAGATGCCAAGTAAAATAAAACAAAACTCAGAGCAATGGCACAACCTCTGGCACAGTGCTCGGCCCAGCAGTGGAATACAGAGAGAGAGAGAGAGAGAGAGAGAGAGAGAGAGAGAGATTGTTGATTTTCAACCACAGTCACATGAGAAGTGTACCTTCTTTCAACCTGTGGGAGCAGAATAAGATAAGGCACGTGAACACAGAGATACATAACACCACAACGCTGAATGATATACCAAAGCCTTTGACAGGCACGCACACGACATGGGCAGGGCTGCTTGGTCAGGGGTTAAGAAGCTTCAAAATTAAACCCACATAAGCACCACAGAGATCCTCTGGATTAGTGCAATCTCAGTGTGGCTGGCTCTGGTGGTCTGTAAGGTGTGTCCGCATTATCAGCAGTCATGCAGTCTACCTGCTGATCACACTCATTAGAGAAGAAAAGCGTGCGTAGCTAAAGAATCTGACTCTTTCTGTTGCTGCTTTGTGGAAATCTCCATCCAGGTGGAGTGTTTGATTTGGATCAAGCTTTAAAGCTGCCTTTGAAATGGTGGATCTGTAGCACTGGCATGATTAATTATAGCCTTTGGTTAATTACAGTGATTCTTCTGTTGATCCCTGTAACATTCTGCTGTCTTGACCTTATTAAGGTGAAGTCAAAGGTCATTTAAAGTGCAGTACCTGTACAATATGCCAACAAGCTAACATATGAAGTTATGACCTTTGTGCTTTTCTTTTACACAGATTATAGCAAATGTGAGAATCAAGAGAATATGAATACGACATTTCACCCATGAACACAAAGAAATTACTCTGAAACCAGTTTTCGGTAAGGGGAGACTCAACACAAGGAAGCACAGGCAAGAAATATAATGTTTTTTGTTACTAATACCTAAAATATTTGATCAGCTGTTTGATATAAGAGTTCACGCTGAGGACAGAAGTCTTCCTGGGAGCTTAAATTTTATTATTCTTGGAGATATACAGTCATTCAACAAAGAGGTGTACCTCAGGGGTCCACTTTAGGACCACTTCCATCCATCCATCCATCCATCTTCTGTATCGCTTATCCTGTTCACGATTGCGAGTGGCTGGAGCCTATCCCAGCTGTCTCGAGGCTAACGACAGGGTACACCCTGGGCTGGTTGCCAGACAACCACAGGGCTGACACACAGAGACAGACAACCTTTCACACTCAGGCAATTTAGAATCACCAACTGACCTAGTGAGCATGTTTTTAGGCTGTGGGAGGAAGCCGGAGTACCTGGAAAGAACCCACGCATACACAGGGAGAACATACAAACTCCACACAGAAAGGCACATCTTGCCCAAACCAGGTTTCAAACTGGCAACCTTCTTGCTGTGAGGCTGCAGCACTAACAGCTGCGCCACTGTGCAGCCCTTAGGGCAACTGGTTTCATACAGTTGTATGCTGATGATACTCTAATATATGCCTCTAAGACATCTATTTCTCCAAAACAAGAATCCCTACATCCCTACAATCCCTACATAATAAAGTTTAACAAAGCAGGCTGTCAGAAAACAAATTAATATTTAATAAACAAGAACTAATTTTATTTGGTTTGAACCAAAAACTCAACTCCAAATCTAAATCTCTGGTTTTAAAATGCAACAATAGCAGATATGGTGGATAGCACAGACAGATTTAAATGTTTGGGTGTGTGGTTTAACTCACACACACTGATCATAATATAAAAAATATTTAATTTTAGTGTTGGTGTCATGCATCACCCTATATTCTTTTTACTTTCAGCCTTAGAAACAGACTTGATATACAGCTTATGTGTAAGTGACACTTCATCATAAAACCTTCAATTTTACCAAAATCTCAAATACAGTATAGGCCAGAAGTTTGGACACACCTTCTTATTCTTTGCATCGTCTTTATTTTCATGACTTTTTACATTGTAGATTCTCACCAAAGGCATCAAAACTATGAATGAACATGTGAAATTATGTACTTAACAAAAAAATGTGAAATAACTGAAAACATATCTTATATTCTAGTTTCTTCAAAGTAGCCACCCTTTGCTCTGATTACTGCTTTGGACACTCTTGGCATTCTCTTGATGAGCTTCAAGAGGTAGTCACCTGAAATGGTTGTCACTTTACAGGCGTGCCTTGTCAGGGTTACTTAGTGGAATTTCTTGCCTTATTAATGGGGTTGGGACCATCAGTTGTGTTGTACAGAAGTCAGGTTGGTGCACAGCTGATAGCCCTTTTGGACAACTGTTAGAAATCACATTATGGCGAGAACTAATCAGCAAAGTAAAGAGAAATGAGTGGCCATCATTACTTTAAAAAATGAAGGTCAGTCAGTCCAGAAAATTGCAAAAATTTTGAATGTTTCCCCAAGTGCAGTTGCAAAAACCATCAAGCGCTACAATGAAACTGGCTCACATGAGGACCGCCCCAGGAAAGGAAGACCAAGAGTCACCTCTGATGCTGAAGATAAGTTCATCCGAGTCACCAGCCTCAGAAATCGCAAATTAACAGCAGCTCAGATTAGAGACCAGATGAATGTCACACACATCTCTACAACAACTGTTAAGAGGAGACAACGCTAATCAGGCCCTCATGGTCAAATAGCTGCTAGGAAACCACTGCTAAGGAGAGGCAACAAAGAGGCAGCGATCCAGTGGAAGACCAGTGTAAATCTGTGCTTTGGTCTGATGAGTCCAAATTTGAGATCTTTGGATCCAACTGCCATGTTTTTGTGTGACGTAGAAAAGGTGAACAGATGGATGCTACATGCCTGGTTCCCACCGTGAAGCATGGAGGAGGAGGCGTGATGGTGTGGGGGTGCTTTGGTGGTGACACTGCTGGGGATTTATTCAAAACTGAAGGCAACCTGAACCAGCATGGCTACCACAGCATCCTGCAGTGACATGCCATTCCATCCGGTTTGCGTTTAATTGAACCATCATATATTTTTCAACAGGACAATGGATATTTAACCAAGAAGGAGAGTGATGGAGTGCTGCGCCAGATGACCTGGCCTCAATAGTCACCGGACATGGACCCAATCGAGATGGTTTGGGGTGAGCTGGACCGCAGAGTGAAGCCAAAAGGGCCAACACGTGCTAAGCATCTCTGGGAACTCCTTCAAGACTGTTGGGAAACCATTTCAGGTGACTACCTCTTGGCCAAGAGTGTCCAAAGCAGTAATCAGAGCAAAGGGTGGCTACTTTGAAGAAACTAGAATATACGATATGTTTCCAGTTATCTCACACTTTTTTAAGTACATAATTCCATGTGTTCATTCATAGTTTTGATGGCTTCAGTGAGAATCTACAATGTAGTAAATAGTCATGAAAATAAAGAAAATGTGAAGAATGAGAAGGTGTGTCCAAACTTTTTGGCTGCACTGTATATATTTTTACAAATATATGTGTGTATATATATTTTGGCTGAGGTTCAGCTCTAGAGTCTTTTTCCTCTGTGTACACATGCACACTCACATGGCCACAACCTGTCCAGACATGCTTTTCACTCAACCTTCAGGAGGAGTTCCTGGAAAGCGATGCCTGTCTGTGTTTTAAATACTGTGTACAGTACATTTCCATATGTTTGAAACCTCATATCAAGGCTGTGAGGTCTAAAGTGACTGACGTGTTTGGACAGGAGATGGTACAATCTACACTTTTCTTATCGGTCACATGACATGTGCAGACAAACACACCTGAAAAAAGGAATCTGGCTTCAGAGGTGCTGGAAGGATATGAAATGTATTTTAAAGAACAGAATTATAATCATCAGTTAAAACAAAATGTGCAAGGAAAGTAAAAGTAAAATATTTTTACAGTGTAGATCAAGAGATGTGATGACATCAGTGAAGTGCACAGAGACAGTAACACAAACGGACATTAAGATACACACACACAGATGCACCAAGCAGCGGCTCGGCCTGAAAGAATTCAGTGTTGAATACAGTAAATGACTCGAAGCTGACAGATTGTCTCCACAGAAAGTTTCCCATTTAAAGTTTCAGACATTTGAAGTCTGTTTTTGTTTTCCTGATTCAAAGTAACCGATATGTCGAGGTTACCGTCTTAAAGTTTCTGCTGAATCTGAATCTACTTCCTGCTCCACACACATTGACCGTACTCAAAGGTGAAAAAACAGGAAGTGGGTTTTTTTGTTACTCTTCCTGTGTTTAGGAAACAAACTTTTGGGATACTGAGGAGAATCAACTGACTTCTAAATATGAGCACCAACATCATTTAGCTTACATTATATGAAAGTTCAGAACAAAAACCAAACTGTGTCATGAAGTTTATTCTTCATCCGTCCCTTTCGCTCACTTCTCCTCTACTACTTTGGAATCAGCTAATCTTTGCATGACTTTCATTGTAATGTGTGCATCAATGACCAGCTTGTTTTTTTATTAATGGGGCCAGTCTTTGGCGTTTTTAACCTCCTTACACGCTACACACAAAAGTAAAACACAAACAGACATAAATGTACAATACAGGTGCAAATGTAACTGCTGTTTTGACAGTAGCAGCCCAGTGGGACAGTGCTATATTTGGGGACTGTTGGTCAGAAAAAAAGTGTATTCATCTTTATCAGAGTGCAGGAAGTGAGCACTGAATCATACAAAAGTTGTCCATTCTTTAACTCAATTTCTCTTTCCACCTCATTCCTGTCTTTGTTCTACTTATGTTCTACCTTTTTTCAGATCCAGCTTCCTCTAAGATTCCTCTTCTTATTAAAACATTCTCAGGCTGAAAAGAGGATAAGTTCAAAATAGAGGGTCACCTCTCCCTTCTCTGCACCTTCACACACAGCCCCTCCTCAGGTTGAGCTCAACATTTGGCAAATTATCAGGTGTGGTTATGAACCCTCAGGAAGAGCCAGAGGGTGGGGGAGGGAGTATGCAGTCCTGTGCATCAGCCCCTCCACCTCTGCTTTTTGTGTGCATCTATCCGAGGGTGGGGCGAGTGTGTGTCCATCAGGGGTGTTGTAAATGCCTAAGCTGACAAGGAGGTCCTGGAGACGTGTGACGGTGCTTGCGAGCTGCTTCTTCTCCTCCTGCAGTGCAGAAACCTGCTCTTTCAGCCTCCCCTCAGACTGGGCTAGAGACTCGACGCGGCTCTCCAGGCTGCAAACTCGAGCTTGAGACACCTGTGTGAGATAAGTGGAAGGTTAAAGAAACAGGTAAAAGATTAAGTGTAACAAGTTTAATCTGTGATTGGTATTATTTCTTTGTTGCAACAGTAAATGTATCATGAGCACAACCCACATACTCAGCTCTGCTGCTCATCTCTCAAATTCAGGTTCTTTGTGGCTCCATTAAAAAAAGGTAAATTAACAGGCTTTCCAACAGTTTGACATTTATTACCAAGAAGTGTTGTTACAACAATGAAATAATCCACTGAAAATAAAATTGCATAAGACTTTTTCCTGACTGTACCTGTAGCTCCTCCAGCAGATCGAGGTTCTGCTGTCGGAGGCTCTGATTGGTCCTCTCCAGCTGTGCAGCTCTCTGCTGTTGGTTGAGGGTGGGGGGTGTGTCCAGCAGCTCATCCTGCAGGACGTGATACTCCACCTCATAGGCCTGGAGCTGCTTGGACACATCCATCTCACACACCTGATGAGAACATGCAGAGTATTAATAACCAGAGGCAGAAAATCAATTTATGCACAAGTCTCTGATTTATCTTCAGGAAAACCAAGTAATGGAAATCAAACATTCACATAACATTAACATTCTGTTTTTCTCTTTAAAATAAGTTTCAGATGTGTGTTTTGTTATTAGAACTTCTTCAAAGATGCCTGAAAACTTTATCGCAACAAACACAACTATTGTTATCAACCCTGACAGGACTAATGACCATAACCAGGTCAAAAACTTCAGTTGTCACCAATGAGTCAGATTTTTCTGCTTGTTGCTCTGTGATGCAACAAACCAAAATATGAACATTAGATAAATCGTCTACATGCCATAAACATGCTACTGGTGCACTCCCTGATTTTTTTCTCTTTGGATGAAACTTTGAGTCACACCACCATGAGCAAAACGACAGCCTGACACGGCACCTGAGGGAAAGTAACAACATGCTACAGCGTTAAACAACGCCCCATGTTCTATCTATGGAAGATTATATGGTTATAGCATACCTGCTGAACTATAGTGTTCCTCGACTCATCAACAGATCCTCCCACTTGAAACAATATGTCAAACGCTCTGTACTGACATCTTTTAACGAGTTCGACTCGTAGTTTAATAACAGAGAAAGAAGCAGAATAATGGCGCCGGGATGTTTTCTTCCTCAAGGGTTTAAACACGTTTATTCATTCAGTTTTATTGTTGATAACAAACACTGATGTGAAAGGTGAAGGTCATATGACTTCAATGATACTCCACTCATGTCTTTCAGTCAACCACATAATGACTTCCATTTTTTCCTGCGTCATAACCAGTCGTGCTTTCTCTTTTTCACTGACTGTGAGTCATAAAATCAGATCTTATGATGAAACGTTTAATTGTTTCTTGAGTTGAGTGACATGAGAATGACACACAGATACACAGATGAGAGAAAAGACCTGACACATGAGATAATCTGGGTTCTTATCCACCAGTTACCTAACCTATGACCTTCATTTCAACCAGAAGGTTGAAAAATATGTCAAAGGTGAGTGATAAGTCTGGAGATATTTAACATCCTCTTACAGATCATTTATCTCTGTAATCCGCACAAAGAATTAGTTCTCAGAACATTCACTGTTTATTCAATGCTTGACAGACGTCATCCTTCACTCTGCTCTTACCACCAGTTCATACATACAGTGTAAGCACCGCATTGCGTGTTATACCGTACTTAGAAACCACTTCTAGTTGATTATTGCGTTCACACAGCACGCGCTGCGATCTGTTTCTGGCGTGTGCCGCCAAAGGCTGCTTGCCGCTGTTAGTTCATTGTCTTTTGTTTAGGGCTGCAACTAACTGTTACTTTCTTGATGGATTAATGCATCGATTATTCTCTTGATTAATCGAGTTGTTGTTTGGTCCAGGAAATTGTGAAACATGTCAGTCTTTCTTGGAGTCCAAGATGAGCTCATAAAATGTCTTGTTTTGTCCACAAAGCAAAGCAAAGATATTCAGGATTTTCATAGAGGAGCAAAAAAAAAAAAAAAAAAAAAAAAATTCAGCTCAACATTTATGAAACTGAAATCTGAGTATTTGGACTTCTTCTGAGGTAATTACTTAACCAATTAGTCAGTTATCGAAACAGTTGATGATTATTTTAATGATCAACAATAAATGCAATTATTAATTGATTATGTAATCAATTGTAGCAGCTCTACTTTTGTTTTTAGAACTTCTCTGTAGACATCATCTTTATCAGCATAAGTTGTGTACAAAAAAAAAAAAATCTAAAGCTAAATCTAACCCAATGCTCGTGTTGCTGCGACTGTCATCAGTATGAACAGCCATCTCCCATGTGAAAGTTGGGATAAAATCAGTCCCATGAAAAATTTCCGTCCGTCTCTTGCTCTGACCTGGTTAATTGTTTTCTCCATCTGTACCAGGCCCAGGTTTGGCAGCGTGGTCTTGATGAAGTCCACTATGGACTCCAGGTTCTCGTGCTGCAGTATCAAGGGCTTGTGGCTCCCCAGCAGGCTCAAGGCCACCTTGAAGATGACCTCTGACCCCTGCAGAAACAACATATCTGACAGGACAGAGAAACAATGAAGGAGGCGGTTCCATGTGGCTTAAATGAACATTGACAGGTGCTCATAAAACAACTCACAATGACAACTACGGGGTTTAATATATGAAAGATGCTTTGACGTCAATAAAAAGTTTTAAACAAACATAAATATAAGCCAGAGTGACTGTGAAGAGGCAGTGCAGGTGTGTTTATTTGTGTGCGTGATGGGAAGGCAGCAGGGTGGAGTAAGGGTTAGGCAGGTTTGCATGAGATCACACAACAGATTAAGGAATGGGAGTGGAGGTGTGATATCAAAGACTTAACAGTGCTACAATGATGCCCTCTAACTGTAAAACACACACACACACACACACACACACACTCTCTCACACGCACATACACACACTGTTACGCTCAGATGAGCACGAGGAGCCAGCAAGTCTGGTTCACTGACCAAGCAGAGTGTAGGAAAACAGGCATGAAAACAACAGAGAGGAAAGAATGAGGGAGACGAACACAAAGACATGAGGAATGAAGGACGTATGTGATGATATTTACACCAATATAAGGTATTAAGGTCACTTCAGGGGAAAACAGAGTAAAACAAACAAACTCAGATATGTATCTCAAAAATCTGTGTGTGCAAATCGCTCACTGTGGGAGACTGATTTTTGAGAAACTGCTCTGGGTTTAGAAAATGGGTCATTACTTTAAAACTTCTGTTTATCCTTTAACAATGCACAACGCCACACCCATCTTTACTTCACTGCAAAACTCTGAGGATTCCCTGTATGAATATAGCTTCACAACCTTGTTTTTCTTCAGCTTTGTTCATTTTTCCCCATCAAACTTTCCCTACGTCACCGTTTTTCCTCCCCCGTCCCATTGTTCCAGTTTTCAGAATCAAATCTGAAACATTGACTGTAGATTGTAGGCTTCAGAGGACAAAGAGAAAGGATTGAGTCAATTCGAGTGCGATCTGTGGGCTTTCTAAGCTTACCAAAGACTCGAGCCACAAAGCCGAGAGGGAAATGTGAGGCGAAGGCAGTGAGGAACCAGGGAGTGGCGTACAAGCTGGGCCCAATCTCCTGCTGCTCCAGGTGGATGTAAAGATCCCTGTGGTAGTCGTGGAGCAGCCGTGACAACTGGTACATCTGAATCTGACATGAACATCGCAACACAGAGTGTTAGTGTGGAGAAATGTGGCACCGTTGAAAGTAAACAAGTGGTTCTCAACTGGTCTGGTTTGGGATCCACCATCAGCCCTGAATATAGAGAATATCACAGGATGCTAGTTTTGACAGCTTCATCTCTCATGTACCAACACCTCGCTGCACAAAACACTGAGGTTTCCTTTGTCCTCAATTTTAAAAACTCCATATCTCATGTAGTCAGTGTTGTACTTGAGTTTAGCTATGCTCAGTTAACACATGAAAACAAACTTTGCAGGTCTTCTTCTGTTCTGTGAAGCTGCAGTTGTCAGTTAACATTACCAGGAATTATCGCCACCTACTGTAAAATTATAACTTAAAAAACCCCATCTTGATCCACACAGATCTAGAGAAGCACTCAACACCTGACTGTTGTGATCACCGGTCTCTAGAGGTAAGTGAACTTTATTTGTCTGGCACATCAAAAGTTCCCAGGTGCCTCACAGTCAAATGATAGACAGGTGACAGATACCTGACAGTAAAACTCAAAACAAACAAAACAATGCATGAATGCAGAAGAATTTTAACACAATAACAGTTTGATACCGCCCAGTAACTTTAACTGTCTCGAGCTGCAGTTGCTCCGCTGAAGGCTGTAATCTGACGCTTAATAAAAACTCAAAACCTGCATCACAGTTACCTTGGTAACCCCCTGCAGAGTAATGAAGGGGAGGGATTCCTGCACATACATGATAAACCAACTAAACCAACAGCTGACGTGTAAATGTGGTGTCAGAACTAGAAATGTATCGATCATTCGGCATCCTAGAATGTGAGATTAACAGACTGTCACATGAAAGAGCAGTGATGTAAATCAAGATGGGACTAACAGGGACAATGATTCATATGAGGGTTCTTTAATGTGAGACAAAGAGCCTCTGTGCACATGTCACCTGCAGGATGATCATGTCAGGCCTGTACTGTCTGCGGAGCCCGACGTCAAACATGAGAAATTTGAGCATGTTGAAGGCGTCCTCTTCCCCCATGTGTAACAGCAGAACTCCGGCAATGAAGGACAAGCCCTGGCAGTAGCCGACCTATGAAACCAACAACAGATTTGACATCTACACACATGTAGAGGCAGGGGGGAAAAAACTGAATGTAGAAAGACAGATGACACTTCCAATTAGCACATCATGTCAGGGGGAGAGAGAGATACTTCAGCAGAAAGTGAAACAGGAAATAAAGCCAGAGAGAACACTAAAAGAAGATTTAAATAGTACCTCAGGGTCTAGCAGGGAGTAGGCTTTAAGTAAATTGAACAGAGACAGCTGTCCTGCACCCAGCTGCGCTTGGAAATATGGATGAGTGGGAAAAGTGCGACCTGGGAAAGAAAAGAAAGCAGATATGAGAATGTTTACATTCTGAGGGAATTCCTCTTCCAGACACAGTGTCTATAAGACGTCTGCGGTAAACTTGATATACATCTAAAAAAAAAAAAATCAGCTTTAACAGATGTGATTTATTTCACTACATCTGACACGCTCTGAGAAGAATCCTTAATGATACAAAAGACACGAAAGCCTGTAGGTGCGTGCACCACCTGTTTGAACAAAGCAGCTAAAAGTCTGCCTTAGGATGAGACTTCACACTCTGCTGTTGATGAAGAAAAAAAAAAAACAGAGCGTATGTGAGCATGTGAGCATGTGCCAACTTATTCCAGGTTGCCATATTCACAAACATGTTCAAGAAAACAGGCACAAACATGAATGCGTGTTTAAGTAAAGACCACATACCCTCCCTCAGCAGCTTAGTGTGTATCGCAGGACGGGACGTGTGTCTTTCAAACATGACAACATAATGACCTGGGATCTGTATAAGAACATTCTTAACGTGGACAGGCTGGTAATTGGTAGGTGTGTATGCTTTGGGACTGAGGACTTCTTGACTTACAGTGTGTGACAGCGAAGCTTTGGGGAAGATAATGACGACAGTGTGAGTGTGTATTTGTGGAATGTGCCGGAGGGGCTTTACGGCTGTGTACATAAAGCCGCGGCTCCCTCCCCTGCCTCAAGGTAAGATGTGTGTCAACTGTAATGTGAGGTGTGGGAGTTCTGTACTTCACCCAGCACCTTGAGAGTCTACAGCCTCTTACCTTACATGTGTAAACTGATGAAACAAAAACAACAGCGCTTTGGGTTTCTGTGTATTTCACACCTGCAGCTTTCTCTGTGGCTGACACCCTGTTTTCATCCTACAGTGCATCACACCTTTACATCGGACTGCGCTGTCAACCGTCACTGTGCATGCTGTTCCCTCAGTCCCCACCCAGCATGATGCAGAATAAATAAAAGAATGACAATTGAATGTGGGGTCAACAGTAAAAAAATAAAAAAAGATAAGGGAGGAGTTGAGATGCTGCAGGGATGGATGTGCAGAATGTGATGAATTCTATGTCTGTGGGTGTTAAGTGGGCGGGGTGTCGGTACTTTTACTGTTTGTGTGGGTTTTTGGGGAGGCGGCATTGTGAACATTTTAGGGTGAAACTGTTAAAATAAGGTATGTAGCGCTTAGTAACCCTTTTTCACACTAAACAAGGGAAACTGAATACCACTGTCAACTTGAAGTGTTTGTCAAACCACAACAGAAAACCAGAGAGTGAGGTCAAGAAAATATATTCTTTGAATAAATGTTGTCATTACTTTCCAGCTGTGCAGATCATTGTTTTCTGGTGTAATAATAATAAATCAACATCAAGGATAAATACACTAACTGACTGAAGAGGCGCCTTTTACTGGTAGTTGGACTTCTTTGAATTCAGGACATTTTAAGACCTTTTTCAAGCCAAGTTTGTGCATTTGTCTTGATTTAAAAACAAGAAAAATTGAACATCTTAGTAAAATTTATTTCCCTTTCCTATAGCTGTTTACAGGACACAGTGGTTAGGTAGAAAATCTATTTTAAGTTGTGTGAGTTTGACAAGTGCACTGCAAAAATTGAAATCTAAGTGTAGTAAAATTATGTCTCAGACTTAATATGAGAAATATCTATTTTATTTTGTTTTATTAAGACATTCTTATTCCAAAAAACTTGACAAGCATATTGGCAGAATTTTTATTCTTACTTTTCACATTGTTGTCTTAAAATATCTCTGACACTTGCTTAGATTTCAGCTCTTACTCTGGAAAATATGTTTATAAAACTGTTGACCTTCACCCCTGAGGACTCTGAATCTCCACGCCTTGCAGAGAACACTTAAAATCGATTGACAAACAAACATATGTGAGTAATTGTGAACATTTTCTGTAGATTTTGTGTGCATTACCCAGATCTATGAGGATGGCGTGTTGTTGTGATGTGAGCTGTTTCAGCAGCTCTTTGTACGGAGTGTGATTGGCAGGTGGTCGGGACGGGACCGTCTGCCGGAGCAGGTACTGCTCAGAAAGAAACTTCCAGATCTCGCCGCGATGCTGCCGGGGGACACCTGCCGGAAATGACAGAGACAGAGGAGGAGCGGGGTGTGGTTGAGTGGGAAGGGGTAGTTCAAAGGTGGTGTGACATGTTAATCTGCTTAAACTAGGCGGCGTTCAGGTGCATTCTTTGTAAAAAATTGCTTTCAGTCAGTAATATGCAAATTCTGCCTGAGACATGCAGCAAATGAGGAGCTCCGAGGTTTGGACTTGACAATGTGGTCAAACTTGGGGGCTTAAGGTGCTCAAAGGAGACTCACCACTGCTTTTAAAATACCATGTCAGTCCACTAATTACTGTGACAGACGGATGGACGAGGAGCGTCAGTTTGTTAGGCAGGATCTGTTTCTGAATAGTGAGCGGACACACTAGAGCTCTACATTAAAACTATTCTTGAACAAACAACATATACATCAAATAATGTCCCTCATCGTGTCTTTGGGTAAGAGCACTTAGAATATTAACCCCAAGTTTTATCCTCTAGTGAATCTGAATCCTAAGATATCTGGTGTATCATAAATTACATCAAACTTTAAAGTCTTGGGATCTTCTTTTAAAAAAGAAAATCCAAAACGGCTAACATTTTCATCACGGTAAATCTTGCTCTTGGCACTTCAGACACACCCTGTTAACATATGCATGATGAAACTTTGAAGCTGCCTTGTATAACCACAAAGAGACATGAAGGCCTGAAGCCACTATAGAGGCAAGGTTTCAACAATTTAAGAAATGTTCGTTTTCATATTAGGAGTGCTCCACGTATGAATGATACCTCAGGGACTGAAAATAAAAATGCCAACAGTTGCAACAGTAAATCAGGAGACCAGCTCACCTAGATTTGTCAAGAGCAGCAAACCAGCTCACATAAATCTCACTATGTGAATAAACGATATTTTGCAGCTTCATGGGAGGTTTCATATTAGTTTTCGGCTGAAACTTCACAAGTTTTTACATGCATGCCTGACATGCCGGAGCGAACATCAATAGCTCTTTTTTTTATTTTCACTTTTTAGTGTTTGTAAGGATCGATCAAAACAAATCATACAACAATATGTAAGCTTTAGTTTGAGTTGTTCTGATTTGAACTGGACTGTTTCACTCCAGTGGCTTTAAATAAGAACGAATTGATGTGAAATGCCTTAAAGGGAAAAGATTTGTTTTCTTCTGGTGAGATAATTTCTATCGAATAAAGAATATAAAGCCTAAACACAAATCTAGCCCCCAAGCTTGTAAAGGTCCCAGGATAATGCATAAATGTGACTTCTGAAAAACACCACCCAATTTTATCTGGTGATGTCATCTCATTACATTGGTGTATAGCTCTTCAGGTTACTTTACCTTGTTTTTAGAGCACAGAAAACCCTGCTGATAGCAGAAAATGGACAGAACAGTCAGCCAGCTTAAAGTGGGAGAAAAGCCAAATACACACTATTTTTTACTGTGTGCAAAACCAGAGGACTTCAAACTCTTCTGATTTTGTGCTCTTTTCTCTGACTGAACTTGTGGGAGAGTCCTGGCCGATGATAAGAAGAAAAGTCTGAACACATTTTCAGCTTTAGAACTTCGTACATTATTTCTTCGTACCTGATGACTTTTCAAGGAAGCACTGATACATGTGTTCATAGAAAGGATATGTACCTTGTGCAACAGCAGCATGTATGATCTCGGGGTCAAATTTAACCTTCGCCCTCGCAGGAGTTCCCAGCATCTTCTCCCAGACCAGAGTGACCTCCTTCAGACACGGGGTGATTTCCTCGTAGTCGAGCTTCAGACGTCTGTTCTGCAGATCGCTCTCTGAAGCTGCGTCACAAGAAGAAAGAAATCAATTATGTAACAACCCCTGGACCGCTTAGCTGTCCTGTGTTGTGTGCTTGTTGCATTTCTTTCTTCCTTTTTTTTTTTTTATTTTTGAAGCCATCTGAACCCAAAGACAAAGCGATTCCCCCTTCATCATACACAATGCGCTAAACTCTATCAGTGGCTTCCAATAAATGCAGAGTTTTTTTTTCCTAGAAAACATCTCATCTTTCAGATAAAAAGGTATTTTAAACAGCCTTGTTTGACCACTTGTTGAATGCAAGTCTAATCTGTTTCCTCTTCTTCTGCTAATCTATCGTTCACCAAAACAGCTCAGTTAAAGGCGAGACCCTGACCCTGGACTTTGAAAATACATCAGAAAAGCTAAACAGGGAGACACAAACTGTGAATTCCGTTGTAACATGTTGACACTGGTGATCAAAGAAAGTGAGGGCACACCCAGAGCCCCTCATGTGTATCTTTCTATGACAACACCCTTCCTTTCTCCTTCCTCGCATCTCTCAACCCACAACCCAATTCTTCTCTTTCACTTTTCTGCCATAACTCGACTCCCTCCTTCTCATTCAATCCCATATTTGTCTCATCATACTCCTACTCTCCTTCTTTTTCCTCCCTCGAGGACTCCCCCACCCTCTCTGCTTATGTGTGGCATCCACCTGAGGGAGTGACATCATCAGTGTGGAACAGGAAAGAGATAGTGAGGCTCTTCCTGATCTGACACCTTCCAGGAAAGAGCGCACAGCTATCTGAGGGGAATTATCCAAATATAACTGTATCTAAAATTTGACTGATGAAAAGACGTAGGCATGAGATGAGGAGTATCACAAGATGTTTGAATACTTTATTTGAAGCACTGCACGTCAAGGCTCAGCAGTGAAAGGCGGGAAAGTCGTGACTGTGACCTGGAATGTGAATTCTGAATAACAGAGGAAACAGAATTGAATGGCCCAGTACAGCTGACACACCCAGGGTAAGAATAGATGCTGCTGGAGAGGCCATGGCTCTGCTGTCTGTCTTATCAGCTGGCTCTGAACATGCACAGTCTCATCCAGCAGGACAAGCACTTATTCTCTCCACTCCGTTCGCCTCCTGCTGCTCTCCATTTCTCTCCCTTTGTGTTGACTAAGAACTACGCCTCTGATAACACACAAGACGGGAGACCCCACCCTGGAGCTGACAAAGATACACACACACACACACACACACTCTCACAGCTGACCCATAAAGCAGGCAGCAGAGCGGGAGATAAAATGAGGAATGGAGGATAGGGATTTGATCTCCACCCAGACAGATAACGGACAGAGAGGTGGAGCGCAGCCTGTGGGAGCAATAAAACCAAACTAAAGAAAGAAACACTTGAGAAACACTCGAGATGTGTATTTAACTGTTTCGTGTGAGCACAGCATGAAACCAACGTCACTGCCCGGTCTTGTTTGACTTGCATAAATATTGACCCAATTTCTCACAATAAAAAGGGAATTTGATGAATACAGCATGAAGACAGTAATGTCTAGCTGTGTGACGGATGATGTGCTGTATGTCTGTGAATTAATGGTTTGTTTACAGAGCAGGTAGTTAGGTAAGGGTGTGGTGCGTTGCCTGGTGTGTGTGTGTGTGTGTGTCGATGTGCGGCCAAGTAGGTCAGAAACAAGGCGGTGCACTCGGCACACCCTTAGATATGATCTAAACACACACACCTGTATATTATGTAAGCTGAACATTAATGGTGGGTCTAATTACTAGAAGAAAAAAAAAGAAAGGAGTGTGCGCTGAACTGTATAATCTGTGTGTGTCTGTGCACATCTAGAAAAGGCATGATGCCCTGAAGAAAGGCTCGTTTGTCTCGCTACTTGGCTTGAAGAGACTGAATTCACACGTCATTTAACAACTTTGGCAGGATGCAAAGTAGAGAGGTGATGTATTTATTTGTAGTTGTGCATAAATGTAACAAGAATCAAACTTTTTAAACTCAGTTTATAGTTTAGTGTCCAGAAGGTGAGCAGACTCTGTTTGGTGTTACTCACAGCCCAGTGCTCTGAAACATGTACATGTAACATTAGTGAATCCTAGTTGTGTCCTACCAGTGTTCATCTACCAGCTCCATTCTCACCAAGTAGAGCAAATGTAACCTCACTCTTCGTTTTACTGATAGAACTTAGAACTTTATTTGTCATTGCAACAAGTACAACGAAATTATTTCAGTTACATCCCGTCCAAGAAACATAAAAACAGTGTCGTCATAGGGACATAGGGTCTACGTGTTGTAAGTAGATTTAGATTGTCTTGGGAAAGACCAACCAGATCTACAAACAACCAATCTCATTTTCAGTTGCGGATACAAATATATAAAAATGAGACTGTTTCAGGTTAACTTGTGAAGTCCTCACAGGACCTTTGAGGCAAAAAAATGTATCAACACATCTGAGTACATGTGTGTATAAATTTACCTTGTAGTTTTTGGTTCTCTCTCTCCATCCTCTGCAAAAGGATCTGCTGCAGGATGGCCTTCCTCCACAGCTCCCTCAGCTCCGCTTTGCTCCTTTTTGTCGCCTCCTCGGGCACCACGCTTATAGACAGGTCCCCACCTCCTCCACCTCCAACCTGGCCAGCGCAAACTCGACCTGCATCCAGACAGGTATCTCCCCGCTCTGAAAGACACATCACATTTCAATATATTCAGATGCCCTTTATAGGTGTCCACTGCAGCAGCAATACATCCAACACAAACACTGTAACAGAAGAATTTACATTTTATCACTTCTAAGCAGACTGTGTGATATATAATAAACATTATAAAGGAAAAGGAAAGTTTAATTTACACTACTCCCAATAAGTCCTCAGTGGATTTCATACATAAGGTGTTTGTTTCACTTCAGTGATTTTTAGGATAGGGGGGCAATTGTATTAGAGAGATAGACACACCTCATTCAGTGTTTTCCATGTAATGGTCCCACTGTGTACAGTGCACCTGACATATTGGGGCCAATACCAAAAAATACAAAAAGACAATCCTTTTCAATGTTGCATCAATTTCAACATTCTGGGTGTATAAAAAGCTGGTATTATCAGTAAGTCATTCCCAGTTCATCAGTCAAGCAGCCATGAACACACAACGCCACTTAACAGATGAGCAGCGCCACCTGGCCATAGAGCGCCTTCAAGTCGGTAGCAGGCAGTCAGAAGTTGCTTGTGAACTCGGCGTGTCTCAGAGTATCATCAGCAGACTTGCAGAAAGAGACAGAACTACTGGCAGTGTTCATGACAGACCCAGGAGTGATGGACCGCAATGACGACCAGTACCTAAGGACATCGTTATGCCACTGCCACACAGCTGCAGGCCTGTTTACAAGAAGTGAAGGTTACTACAGACTGGCACCACATGGTGCCAAAATTATCACAGCTTGACTTCAGGAAGTCGGAGTGCCTCATATGGTACAGCCAACAATGTCCCCTGACCTGAATGCCATAGAGCTCATCTGGGACCAGCTGAAGCAGAGACTGGATGCTCGTACTCAACCCCCACGTGACCTGGCAGAACTGCATGTAACTCTTGTGAAGGAGTGGAACGCATTGCCTCAGAGCAACATCATGAGGCTGGTGAGGAGCATGAGACGTTGCTGTCATTGCATCAAATGGTGGAAAAACCCGCTACTAACTTTGTCAATGTTGGTCATTTGCGGTTATCTTTGTTATCGTCTAAATTGTTGGAGTCTATAAATATTAAACCATTGAAAATAGTGTTTCTTCTCATTTATTAATAGTAATATCAAAGGGAACTATTACTTATTTCATTAAAATTCAGACCAAATAGGAAAAGCACTCATGTAAATAATATCCCTAACTTTTTGTAAGTAGAGTAAGATGTTTTCAGAACTTGAGGGGAAAAAAAACTTTTTTAAAACCAGTCATACAATTTGGTACAACATCTCAAGTGTTTTCATCTAAAATTTCTCCTACACTTATACAAAAAAAAAAGCTAAACATAGATGTATTTGACACAGTTGGGTGCAATGCACACACAGTTAAAATAAATGTGTTTGTGTGACTCCACCCCAAAGTACAGGGTGGATCCCAAACCTCAAAATACACAATGTTGTTTAGAGGACATAACAACCATCCAGATAGCACTTGCTTTTCTTTTAGTTCGTTGAAACATCACGATCCTGCTTGTTTGCACACTCTCTCTCACATACACACATACACACACACATACCTGAGCTTGGCTCAGGTATGTGTGTGTGTAAATTTGATGCCTATCTTTCTAAAAAACTCCTCTGATGAAGCAGACACATGTGAGATAAGTTACCCTTATATTCCTGCAAAATACATCCTTGAACAAACTGACAATGTGTGTGTGTGTGTGTAGTATGTGCACTTGTCACACACACTTACACACAGCGAACACAAAGAATAGTGTTCTTTGTGCTGGATGAGGTGAACATGTATGCCTTTGTGTCTGCGTCAGGGAGACTTTCCAAGACATGCTGAAACCAGCAGAGTCACTAAGCAAACATACGACTCTTTGAGAGAAGTGAAGACAAACCCGAGACGTGTGACACCAAAACACAGACACACGGGGCAACAGTGAAATCTCTTAAGAGAGTCCTTTATGTGTTAAATAAACACAGACTGCTGCCCTGCATTAACAGAAGAGTCGGCTTGTAGATGTGAGATATCGATTTGCCAGCTCCTTGCTGTATATGCTTAGTCTTCACAACTAAACCTTTTGGACGAAATAACCACACACATTCTCAAACACACGCCCTCTTGCTTAAAGTGGCACGATCCACTCCCTGAGCAAACACTCAACTTGGTCAAAACCAAGTCCCGTCACACACTCATGTACAAAACATGCAAAGTGGGTCAACAAGGCTGGCGCTCTCCTCTGGCGCTGTCTGTGTGTGGACTGTCAACATGACCTTGGGATACCGCCATCCCCTCCAACTCACTCACACACACACACACACACACACACACACACACACACACACACACACACACACACACACACACACACACACACACACACACACACACACACACACAAACACACACAAACACACACACACACACAAAGTGTCATTTGCCACACCCATGACCTCATGCGTATAAGCAGCGCATACACACCCAACTGAACCCAATTTAGCCCTGCATTCAGTCACTCCAATGTGCATCACGCTGACCTGCTTTAGGTGCAGATTCTGCTTTCACCCGTTTAGTTGTCTGTCAAAATAAACTTCTGGTGCATATTTCAGTCAGTGAAAGGAGACCTGATTCAGTAAGAAGGGGAACTGTAGTTCATAATGACAGGCTAAAACCATTCTAATCCCATCTGAGCAGAAGATCCAACGCTGAAGCACAAAAAAAAGCAGAAGCAAGACAAGGAGGTGAAAAGGAGTAAAATGATCAATACTGACTTTTTTTAGTGTGGCTTCTGCAAAAAGTAAAACTAGCCATGACAGCAGCTAACTGAACTATGTTTGATATTTTTGGCAGATGTTTTGATGAGTATGGGTATCAGCTGATCAATACTTTGAAAATCCCCTGTAAACGTTGTTTGTACAGCTGCCATTCTTAGTATGCCTCAACTGCAAAGCTTAAGTCCTTATTGTTTTTTCTTCTTGGTTTTTGTTGTTTCACTCATTTCCTTGGACAAAGTCAAACTGTCAAACTGAGGTCAAATTCACCCGAAAGCTTCACACGTCACTCCTAATGAGTTGAATAAAGAAACACAATGAAGCAGCTTAGCAGTCCAAACAACACTGGCATCACAGGACTTGTCACCAAACAGCCACCTCTATTAGTTTTGGCGTGCCGTGCGTCACTGCAGGTGGATCCAACACCCCGTGTTAGAATGTGCCATCGTTTGCTTTTCCGGATCAACGCCAAGGAATTGTTTTTTTTTTTGTTGTTTTTTTTTCTTACCCCTACAACTTAATTTCATATGATGTTCCACTACTGAACCAACCAGCTTTCATAACAATACTTCATACAACAGCCAGATAATATCGGTTGCTGAGCTGTGTTGTGTTTTTGTACACATAAGGAGTCAAACAACACGTGTTCTGTATGTAATGCAGCTTCTTTAACACGAAGACAGAGAAACAAAATCCTGCACGATAATGACAACACGAGACAAAAGAGCCTGCCTCTGACAAACAGTGGCATCAAGCTAATGTCCATCAGTGATCCAATGATAATGACCTCATTGATATACGTGACAGATGACATCACCCTGACAGTATAACCAACTAGGTAACACAGGTAGAGCAAAAATAATGACAGTTATTTACTGGGAATCGCAATAAAACCGATTAAGTCTCGTGCGATGCCTGCCGGGCTTGCTTTTTAATGTGTGCCTGTTTGGAGAGAGCAAATTGCTCAGTGTTGTTGGTGTTTCCAGCATTAGCTCATGGTGCACTTTTTAAGAACACATGCCATATTAAGTGGTTTTTAAAGTGTCTAGAGAAACAACCAATCCAAGTCACAATTATTTATTTATTTACTTATTTATGTTTTTACTGAATCGTTCTTTCCTATTCAACAGCCTGAGGTCAATCTGACCAACAATGCAGCTGATATGTAAAAGAAAAATGTGAGAATTCGCTGCTTTCCGTTTGATATAACTGTCTTTGACTACAAAAATTAAAACTGGTATTTGTTTTTTATAATTATTATTTAGAATATTATGGATGAACCCATTGACTGAAAGACCAATAGCTGGAACATGACACAAATTTAAAACCAATCACACGCTACGACTCAAATTTATCTCAGAATAATGAATGAATGTTTCACTACAAACTCTGTACTGGGCTTTAAAGACTCACACACACACACACCTCTTCTAAATATAAATTTAAAGCCTATAATAAAGTGTCATGGAAACAACTTCCTTTTTACTTTGTATGTACATGTTTTCATGTAGTCCCTCAAGGAGTTTTACCTTTACTTTTTTCTGTTTGTTGAGGAGTAACTGCATGACCAACCCAACTATCTCAACTGTCAACACTTGTTCTGTCAGACACACACGCGGCACATATAATTAACAAAATGTGAGATCTGAGGACGAGCAAGCACATGCATGACTCCCATGTCTGTACAGGCAGACACACACATGTTCTGAGAAAAAGACAAGTGACTGATGTTCTAAAATGTTCTGGCTTCACAACAGTATTTTTAGTGCATTTTTAATTTCTGTGCTCTATACTTTTAATACATTTGATAATCTCCAGGAAGACCTAAAAACTTAATTGTTTCACAATTTAAGCCAGTGGCACTTTTTAAATTCAATTCATCATAACACAAATTTAGAGCTGGAAAACAAACATGACATACCTCATGTGTTCATCAGTAAATGCTATCTTTAGGGCTGTTGAAACACTCTTCAGAGGGGGGGCAGCACCTTTCAGCACAAACCTGATCTTCCGAGCTATACTTAAACACTTTGAATTGGTTCATCAATCAGAGAAAGAACCTAAAATGCAAACAAAACTCTCAAGGAATATGACAGATGAATCAACCTGTTATGATGTGGTGCTTTGTAAGGAAAGTGTAGTAGGTAAGGTAAGTGCCAAAAGTGGTGCTTTTTGGTTTTTAATGCAAAAAATAAAGCAGTTCTCCAAATCTGGAACCAAAAGTGATTGTACAGATACAAGTACCTGCACTTTTAAGATCACCACGAGGAAGGAAAAGTTGAACAAAGGCAAATTGATCAACTTTTTTTTCCTTCCTCTCAAGGAAAAGAGTGACACTGAGTGGGAAGACTTTGCCACTGCACTCTGGCTACATTTTTTTTAGGACCTGGCATAGCTAGCTGTCACAGTACAGCTGTCATAAAGCATGCAAAGTGTCCTGCAGATGCTTTTATTCTGTCATGACACTGTTAGCATACATTTACCCAGAAGAACATTTTTGTTTACACAAGCGTCCTGACCGCCAGGTGCCCTCTTCCTCTGTTGAACTTTACCACTGGAGCGTGTAAAGTAATCCAGGAGTACAGGTCACAGCACTTTGATGCACACGACGCACTTATGCTCAGGTACTCCAGTTACTTGACGTCAGTACGTTTTAACCGAGAAGTCGTGACACCCAAAGTACCACAAGATAATTTCTTGATATTGTGAAGAAAGAAAAAGAGATGAAATATTAAAATGACAAATGTTCAACTTAAGGGATTTTTTACCCAAAACAAGGCCATGAAATATAAATGAAAAATAAGAGAACAAAGGTGTGATGGTGGTGGAGCTGGATTAAGACCCACTTGCAGACCTGTAATGTGAAAAAAGATGGAGATGGATGGACTTATATAAATGAGTGAGTTTATTCATACCATTGGTTTCTGTGCTCTTCTGAGGTGTAGCGACCCGTAGGAAGATCTGCTGCCTCCATGAGTGGCGGTGGCCACGTAGCGGACTTTCTCCCACCTCACAGTCTCTACTTGGTGTGGACAGAGCTGCAACATCACTGAAGCACACACACATACACAAACACACACACAGAATATTACATTCTTTGTGATAAACAATTAGTAGATTGCAGTGCACACAAATGCATATATGAAAGGTCAGACAGAACATTAAACATATACTCTGATCTATAAAAGAAGCAGCAGAGTTAAGACAGTGTTGCCGGATAAACATGGACTTTACTTTGTGTACATGAATGTGTACCTGCTCTTCGGTTCAGGTAAATCATTCTCTTGGACTGGAGCCAGAAATGGAAATTTCAGAAAATTAGGAACAGAAGAGGAGGAGCGGAGGCGAGCTCGCAGACCTCCAAGTGGACTGAGATGGAGAGATGGGATGAAAAATGTTGCAGAAAACAGTTAAAAAGAGAAAGCTCAGTTCAAGCAGAGAGACACAAAGGCTTTTGATCCAGATCGAAATAAGCAGATAAGCAAAAGATGTGACTGTGAGTACTCAGTTCAGATTAATATGAAAGTAAAATGTTTAACTTTTTGACTTGATCATCAGTCTAACGATCAGCCAAGACTGTTAATGTTTCTCTGTCTGAACATAAAACAAGGAATAGATGAGCCGAAAAGAAAAGTCAATGCAGGACGCTCACCCTCTTTTATTGAGCCGGGCTCCAGCAGAAGGTGAGGAGGGAGGGTGAGTGAGAGGAGGAGAGAGAGATGCAGGGCAGTGAGCAACAGAAGGAGGAGCAGAGTCGGTTTGGGCATGTCTGGGAAATGGCAGAAATACAGAAAGTAAGAGCAAAGAGAGAAGACGCCAAGACAACAAAGACACCAACAGAAAATGTGGAGACTTGTTTAGAAAGAATGTATGAAAGTGAGAGACCAAAACTTGAATGTTGAAGTCCATTAGAGAAAATTTAATAAGATATGGAGATGCGTTTGTGGTTTTTCACCAGATTTTAGTTGCAAAAACAAGTTATTTTGATCATTGGCTAATTTTTTTCCATGTTGTATTTTGAAATAAGGAAAAACATGTTCTTTAAAACACGTAGGGATAGTCAAAACATCTGCACAAACCTGTGATCCATAGCTAGCAGTATCCCTTTTCCTGTTTTGTATTCTTTTTCTATGCCAATATCATTACCCATAATGCAACAAAACCAGAGTTTGAATGTGATATAAAGTGTGCAGTTATTGATCGAAAGAGGGACAAGTGTCAGAGGTCTGATAAGTGTTTCTTTTTGACTCCACTCGACAAGTATTTTCAGTGCCAAACTTGTAATGTCCAATTTATTCGCTGCCAACTCAAGTGTCATCGCTAGAGTGAGCAGATAAATCATCAAGACTTGGGCAGCTCCCCCTTGAGCCTAGAAATATAACTGTAAGACATACAAAGTAATTTTTGTCCTTTATTTATCACACCATCAAACTTGTACAAACACACTTTCCTTACTTGCTCTGGTGTGGCGTGTCGGTGCTGACAGAGTAGTGTCGTACAAGCTTTGGCTTCGTGGTTGCAGAGGGCTCCTGTGGAGAGTGATTTAGCATGTGCAATGGTGAGTACTCTGTTGAGGAGGGGGTGGGAGGGTGGCTAAAGGTGCTGGCCCGTCTGCGGAACCCCTGTGGCTGAGCATCACCAGAGGACGAGGAACGGGGAGACAAGCGGGGGGAGGATTCAAGGCGCTTCAGGTCTCCTGTTGAATTGTGGCACCTTAATATTAAAAGAGAAATAAGTGAGGGGGGAAAACTTGCAGGGTGTTGGATTTAGGTCACTTCCTGTCAAGATTGTTCTGGTTTCAGCTGGAGCTATGTTGTTCTTTTCTTTTTAGTAGAATAAATAAGCATGTCTGACCTTTATGCAGTCTGCATGTATAGACTTGTGTTTTTACCTGAGTGGGCTGGTAGGTCGCAGGTGGTTGGACGAAGTCAAGGAGTCATCTAGACTGGACTGGTCTGGGCTGTTGATGACCGTAGAAACAGAGGAGCCGCTGTTACTCCCAACACTGTTGTCCCTTTGAGCCCTGGCTTTGTTGCTCCCCTGCCAAAAAAACACCCACACATTGAGTTTATATTCTGGTTTCAGTTTTCACAAGATCACAAACCAGGACAGCACCCTGAGGAAATTACAAGAGCTATGATTAAGAGAACACAAATGATCCTGATTTTCTTCTATGTTGCTTCATAGAAATATAAAAGTGAGCCCTTGAGCATTACTGGAGACAAACCAAACTAAAAAAAGGACAGCTACCTTCCAGATCCCCTCCAGGGACTCAGTGAGGGAGCGCTTGGCTCGGCTTTTGAACTGCTCAAGTCGCTGTCGACTGCTGCTCTGCTGCTGAGCCTCCACTGAGACTGGAGCTGCTTCCTCACACACCTACATCCACATGGAGACAGATACGGAAACAGTTTGTAATAACAAATCATTTATTTCAACTATTTCTGTCCACTCTGAATAAGTCCGTCATCTAACTGTAGTAAAACAGTTGTTAAGGGAATGTAGGACATCACTGGAAATCTGGAGCTGGGTTTTGTTGTGAAGAAGAGATGTGTGACAGTAACCTGTTTGCTGTCTCCGGACACTGTGTGCTGATGGCTTCTCTGTCTCTCTTCATACAGACTCCTCAAAGACGACATAACCAACTCGTTCTCTTCCTGCTCGCTCTTTGGCCTGGCCCTCTAAAACATACAGACATATAACAGATACAGGTTCTTTTATCTGGTCAGCCCTTGTAAAAAAAAAAAAAAAATCAGATCACCAGGGAACCAATGATGACACAAAAATCAGAGTCCAGCTCACATAACTGTAGTGGCTAAATTCTGACACACTTACATCCACTTTACACTTGAAATGGAACGACTTGCTAATCAGTGATAAAAGTAATTGTGTACATTTTTTTAAAAATTTTGCTTTCAGGGACAAAAAGATTGTTTTCTTGTTCGATCAAAGTAAATCAATGATCTTCTGGCGTTACAGACAGACAAACACTCATTCAACACTGCAGTGGAGTTGCAGTTCAGCAACATCACCACCAGCTGTCAGTAGAGTCTCAAAGAAGCATGAGTAGCTGTAAGAGAACAACAACGTGCATTGTTTATCTGATAAATAAAGATGATTGATTTTCAAAAGTTTGTGGATTGGAGTCACCAAACGACTCCACCCGAGTTTCTCAGAACAGAGCCTGAAGCGTAGAGATCAGTACGGAATAGTTTATCAGGGAAGCAGCGGGATGAGATGTCTATAACAGGATATGTGTATCATATGGTCGTGTGTTCGGACAGATCAGTGTATCACTGTTCATCACCTAAAAGCCTTGTGGTTCTGCAGTGTTTCAGTCATGCTCTACTTGGTATAAATTGCAGACGGACTGGTTTTTCCCCGTCTGCAGTCACCTCTAAAGAAACTAAGAATTCACCAGAGAAGAATCCCAGAGAAGCTCATAGAGTAGATACATTACCATAGTGTTTTCAAACACTGAAGCTTGCTCCTGGTTGTCCAGAGTGGCCAAGTGCCGCTGAAGCTCCAGCTTAGTTTTAGATGGATGAAGCCCTAAAAGATCAAAATCAGACAGATGGCTGAATTTAAAATATTTGCACCATGGCTCATGTATAATTAGAACATAAGCATCTGAGTGTATTCAAGGGTGGAAAATTGTCATTTGATTCAATGAAACTTTTAATGCAGCAGTTTGAAATTACATGTATACAATAGAGCAAGTACTCAATCAGCACAATTCTAGTGCAACTCTGTCGAATAATAGTCAAACGTTTTGTGCTAACACAAGTCAGATGGCTTTCATCATCTATCTTTAAATCCAAATCATTTCAGTGGATTTTATAGTTAAACAAAAGCCAGTCCATGAAGCTCTCCTGATTCCTGACCCAGAGTTGTAAAGGTGTGACACTAGCCTTTTATTTAACAGATTTAGAGAAAGAAGTGTTGACAACGGGTTGATATGGAAAGATTCCATTAACTTGCCAATGGTCCTAAAAGTACAGTATGCATCTGGTTTACAAATCCTAAACAATTTCAAGTATTGCTTTCACCTTTGAGCTGGTTGTTTTACATCTTCTCAGGTTTGATTCCATGTATGTAAAAAAAATGAGTAAATTTTTTGACTCCAATTGTTCAGCTGAGTAAGTTTTTAGGAGGCTGAACCTCGTCTAGAATGCCATCATGTTTTCAGACATGATTTTAAGTTTGATCATTTTGTTTATAGGTCTCTCTTATTTGGTTAGCCAAGTCTTAAACCTTCTTCATGTTATTTATCTCTTGTTTGTGTGGCGTACGATATGAGCTCCTCCTCAGGGGATATGTTAGTAGAGAATAAAGTCAATTCTTTCTATATGGATTTCATGAAACTATTGTCTGCCAACAGAGTTGAACTGAACCTCCAAAGTGAACTCCTCCATGGGAGGCCAGGACAGTTCCTCACCTTCTATCCTCTCACACAGTCTGTGGAGCTGCTGCATGGGGCAGCTGTCACATTGCTGGCTTTGGGTCTTTGCATTTTGCTGCAGCGCTGCCACAGAGAAAGCCTGCTTTAAGGTCAGCATGATCTCATCCACCTACAGGAGCAAAAGACAAGACTTATGATTTCAAATAATGTTTACCCTTCGAAAAACTTAAATATCAGTTCACTTCTGCCTAGTTTACAATAAAATCCATTCTGTGTGTTTGGGCTTAGTCAAAAACTTCTAGAAATGGAAAAGGGTAAGAAGGATGCAGTTTGTTTCAGGGTTACTTAGTTTACTTACACATTAACTAAAGACTTAGAATAATTAGAGCCCCAGAGACTCACTTCTTTAAGAATTTAGGTTTTATTTATCTGGTATGAGATAATCACTCTGCATCATTAACTGAAAGCTGTACAGCCAAAGCCTTTCAACCAAACTGACAGTCCATTCGTCACTCAGTGACTCAGCATAGCACAGATTCAGTGAGTCAGAGTTCTCAAGAAAATGTGCAAAAATGAATCTTGATAAATAGAAAACATGAGCTGGAAAAACTTTGGGCATTGTGACATTCTAATTTATGTGTGGGCTGATCAAGTACTAACAGTGAGCCGGATGTGCTGGTATGGGTATGAAAGCACAACTCTGCATTATATCTACACAATAGTCTGGATGTGATGATGAACACGACAGAGTGAGCAGGATGTACCAAAAGAACACTTGGAAATAAAATGTTACACAGATGAGTTACTGTGTTTTCAAAAGATCCTTTCTCTTACCAGTGATTCGTCAGTGCACTGGAAGACATAGCAGACAAAGTGGCAGTTCCCCCCTTCAACTGTCTCTCTGCAAATGAAGCCAAAGTGATCCACATGACGAATACCCTGGAAAGAAAAACAACTCCATTTGTTCAAATGTTGCACGAAAACCTTGACACACAGGTATAACCATTCAGCTTCATACCTGTGAGCAGAAGGAGATTTCTCTGAAACTCTTCTCTATGGCAACCTTCTTAGTGTCTGGACTGACCAAGAAGATCTGAGATCTGCCCACCTAAAACAAAGAAACATAGACCAAAACTTAGATTTTGTTACCAAGTGATTTCTAAATACGGGGATTGATCACTGATCTTGTGCTACATAAAGGAGTGAGTCTAATCATATTTTTTCAGTTCTCACATGAGGTCAAACAAAGTCGTTCCATTTCCTCTATTCTCAAAAAGTACCAATTATTTTAGGATAGTTCCACTTTATGGGATATCCCCATTTATGCCGCAACAAGTGAATGTGAGTCACCATCACTAGTAAACCTCAAAATGGGATACATAAAGAAGTGATCATATATCCATTACTGTTTATCTCTTTAAATTCTGAGCATGACTACTCTGACGGCGAACATGTTCCCCTTCATGATCTCAAATATAAATCACATAGTCCAACAACTCCTGGAGGGGTTTCCGTTAAGGTGTTGATGGTGTGATAGGTGAAATCATCAGCTCAACTATCCACTGCAGCAGCAGGAGCAGTAAGATGTGTTATCAGTGTCAATAACAAGTCTGTATCTGCTGGGCGAAGCAGATGCAGACCCTGGTGGTTCCTGTGCTGGTGGTCACCACTTCCTGTCTGGGTGACAAACAGGAAATCTCCTTTTGGCAGGGGTTCACTGAGGTCGTATGAGGTAAATCAGGGAAGCGTGACTGAGCTCACTTTGAACAGCAGTCAGCATTTGCTCTTGTTGAGTCATTAGGGGATTTAAATCTTTGCCTATCTCTTGTTTTCCCCTCTCTCTATCCGTTATGAGTAACTGTGCATGAGAAACTTGGTATTTAGGGGTATCTGACACTGAAAAGTTCTGTTCTTTTTCTAAACACATGGAAGAAACCAGAAAAGACCAACAAAATTAAAATGTTTCAGTTGTGTTCTTTGAGTTGTATTTTTGGGCTTCTAAGTCTTTGTTAACAGAAAACTAGATGGCGGATTGATCAGGAATCTGGGACAGAGTTTGGGGAGTGGTGTGTGGGTTGGAATTGAACTTGGGCAGCTGGCTTGAGGGTCATAGCCCGTGCAAGTGGGTTCACAACTTAACCACAATGCCAAACCACCATGCAAACTATTAACGTTTTTTTCTTAAGAGTTATCATCAATACCAGGATATTATCAATGGATAAACAATATAGCAGTGATCTGTCTTCTCTCTGATGGTCTCTCTGCCTTTGTACATCATATTAGTGTAACAGAATTGATTTCTGTTTGTGTTTTTGAGAACTTGGAGAGCAAAACAAAGATTGTACATGTGGAATTAAGAGTACAAACGTTTACAGGAAGGACTGGAACTTGTTTGTGCATGCATGTCCATACCGTAAAAAGCATGGTTCTGTTCTCCTGCAGGCTGGTGGGCTGCACTCCAGTAGAGTGAACATGTGCATCAGTAGTGTTGTTGTTGGAGATCTCAGGAGAGAGTCCATTTTCATCCAGCGCCTGCAGACAGGGAAAGCTGGGGTCTTTTTTAAACAGAACAGGATGCTTTCCTGTGGTTGGGCTCCCTGCTGCGTCATTTTTAACAGCACCACTCCCAAGTCCGTTATACTGAACTGTTAATGCCTTCCTCAGCCCACCCACCAATCCCCCACAATCTCTTCCTTTATCAGCCGTCCCTGAGCCATGCAACTGGCTGAACTTCTCGATGCACTCGTCAATAAGGGCAGGAGGGGCTTTCTTATGAGCAACGCTCACACGGCCACAGAACAGCACTTCAAATTTCTTTGCAAAAGTTGTTGGAGACACGGCAGAGGTGGGGGCCACAGAGTTTGTTGATGTTGAGTGAGACGAAATGCATTCAGAGGGATCACGGCCACCAGTGGCAGTTTGGTTGGAAATGTTGTTGATGTCATCACTGCGAGCTGAGTTCTTGCCAGCTTGCCTTAACGTACTGATGATCTCAGGAACCTGGAGTGACAAGGAGAAAATTTATGGTTACAATAAGAAAAAAAACTTATTTCACTGCAGGATAAAAGGCTAGTCAGTCAGTCAGCCACATGAGCAGAGTGTGTGTGTGTGTGTGTATGCACTGTTCTCTGTGCAGGTAAAACTGTATGCTTCACCGACAATCATACAATGAAGTTAAACGTAAAGCAATGTTTTTGTTTTAATCACAGACTGTATTAAAACGTGAACACCATAACTACTCTCCCAAAGTTAATCCATAACTTTTACAGCTCCCTTTGTCGACTGGCTGCAGTATTGGTCTTAAAGCCCACCTTTTTCATTCTTAAAAATGGACAATAATATCTAAACATGCTTTCTGTTAGTGGTTAGTTCTTATCATGTAGAATTCTTTGTAATGTTTCATCCAGGTCAGCTCAGCAAAAGAAGAACCTTGAGAGACAATGAAACAAACACCACGAGTCTTCTCAAACCACAACCGTCTACATCAACACAAGTGCAACGGACTGAAGGGGTATCAGATCACCAGGGTCAGCCCCTCAGCCTAAGGGTCTTAGCTGTTTGCCATTTTATCAGCACTTTAAACTCGTGCTATGGCTAGAAGAAAGGGTGTGATGTCAGTACAGCAGCTCCACGAATCAGATCACTTCTACCCATGCCTTGACTCTAAAGTACATCGCTAGTGAAATATGTCTGTGACCATCAAATCACTATTTTGGCTTCACTTTTCACAATGAGAGGATATGAAAGTCCACCACCAATATATAACCATATATACACTGTATAATAATCATAATCAATGGTTTTGATCTATGAATGCATTGTGCACAACTTAAATTCTCTGGATCCCAAACCTGGCGGGGGGGATAAGAGCTACAGAATCTCTGCGCAGCGAAAAAGTTAATACATCCGTTACATATTGAGCCATGTCAATTTATCGGTGATACGCTATAATCGCCTGATAAATTGTTCGGGCTCTACTAAGATTTATGTTCAACAAAACAAATGAGAGAAATATCTTGAAAAGCAAATTAAATATCATGAGATGTAGTATTTGGCTCGACCAAGTTAGCATTCCACCTCAGCGACTCTCCTGTGACGTCTTAAAGCAGCAGAGATTGCAAAACATTCCACCTGAGGGGGCAAACATAAACAGTGCGTATTAAACATTTTACCTGACTACACTGGCATTAAAAAACTAATTTTCTGTGTAACAATGTCCTTTCCACACCTCACTATGTGGGAGCACAAAACAATGTGATGTAATGTGTGTTTTAGCTCCCTTGAATACTGCAGTCCTTGTGTGATAGACCTTTCATCTCAAAGACGGCTTTGTGCTCACTGTCTCATTGATTCTCTTCCCTTCATTTTACTCTTTGCTCTCTCACTCTAGGGTGTAGTACACTTTTTTTCTTTGTAATTTCTGCTTTCATTTCTTATAAAACCATTTCAAGGAGCTGTTTACAAGTACGAAAACTTGCACTCTGCGCATTTTGCACTCTGGTTTGTGTATTTGAGACACAGAAATGTATTTCTTTAGGATCTAACTATTACCGAACAGAAAAAATAAAGAATACACAAAAAGAAATATGAAGCTATGTAAAACTCTTTCACATAGTTCTTACACACTTTGAACACAGGATGAAAATGAGGCTTATACATTCACTAAGAAGGGCTCATCACTCTTCAGGAAATGAAAAGTTATATATAAACTTTCCTGAAGCAAACTGTCCATTGCACTATTTGTCTCAGACCCGAGGCTAATGAACACAAGAACGCTCCTCATGTGCTGCTTTATCTCAAGCAGAGGCATGAACCGTGTGACAGACTTAAACAGAATCAAACTCTTCACTTGCACAGAAAGCTATCTAAAATGTCATAAAAATAATATCCCCATCAGCAAAACCCAGATGGGCTGCTGGTTCACATATAGATTGTTTACTGTCTGGACATCTTTTAATATCAACACTCTTTTTATTACCACCATGTCAGTCAGAGAGCACAGCAGAGTTAGAGCTCTGCCGTGTCGTCCCTCTAAAAACTGTGTCCCTGGCAGAGATCCAAACTGGATACAGGAGTCAAAACAAAGCAGTTTATTACCCTGTTTTAAAAAGTGCTCTGTCTTTTGAGTGATTACACACACTCATTGCCTTCCAGACTTTATTCAGGAAACTGTAATAGATATAAATAAACAGAGATTATGTGTTACTTGGCAGTGAGTGTAGTTCATACAATCTATGTAAACACTACTTTTTTAAACATTTGGATACAAGTCTGTTTGGAAGGAAAGAAGTAAGTTTGGAAAAAACACAAGTAGTTTGGCACTGTGGAAATTTACCATATGACACCATAACTGAAGGACAATCCTTCGTCATGATGTAAATTCTGTTCACTTCAGAAGTCTCTGATGTTAATCCCTCTTAGAATGTACTTCTTTTACAGTAAAGGGTGTTTTTTCTGTTCATTTCAACTTGTGCTGGTCTTGCAGATAAGCAGACACAGATGGTTGAATAAGGACTGAGGACAAATGAAGTGTAACTGAGAACTCTCACTCAGACAGAAATACCTTTACTGTGAGAACTCTTTCAAAGACCATTAAAGCAGCCTGACAATTTACTTGTGACTTGTTTTCACACACACCGAGGAAAAAAGTTAGAGTTAAAAAAAAAAAAGTTCATAAATAATGTATCCTTGATCTATGGCTGCATGATTGATTGTTAAAAGATCGCAATCTCAATTCAGATATGAATTTCTCAACAGGGACGATTCTTAAGCATTTTATTCCACAAGCTGCATTAAAAACAAATGCCCCCCAAACGCAGCACAGTCGCTGCCTTCTCCCTCTACCAATGATAAAGTGTATTACAGCACGTGAGCCTTTTGCTGCCAGCTGCAATTAAGAGAGGAAAGAGTGAGTGAGAATTACAATGAAGGAACGTCAGTACCGCAACTTAAAAAGAGTAAGAAGAGTGAAATCCCAGTGGCAGAGGTGAGAGCCAATAGAAATAAGCAAAGTTCCTGCTGCTCACTTTACTTGAAGGACCATTTGAATGTTTTTTTTTTGTTTTCTTAAAGTTCATCAGTACAATAAACATTTAGTAAAATACAATGTGCCAGAGAACTGTGATCTCAATTTTAAGCAAAAAAAAAAATTGTGATTCACATTTTTTGCCAGAATCATAGAGCCCTACCATGATACCTAAGAAATAAAGCGGAATGAAAAAAAATGCAGTTCCTTTGGTGTCCACTTGAGGCTGGCTCTGGAAGTACTGGGCTCACCATACACGGCCATTCAAAAAAGACTAAATTTACAACAGAAATAAACATGCTTACAGCCTGATACAAAAATGAGTGTAGTCTGAGTAGCTCATTTCTCTAACAGCACACACTGTACAGATGGGAGGTTTTTATAACTCAGCAGAAAACAGTAAGATCCCAGGTTTGCCCAATCAGAGGCACGGCTCACCTGACTGACAGACTGACACGCCGTAGCTGTTAGTGAGGAGGCTCAAAGTCTGCCTCTTGAGTTCAGCATTTCCAATATGTCTTCTTACAACAATAGGCTTCAAAACTCTGTATATGAAACAGATGGGTGATGTCACAGACACTGTCCATTTATTATACAACCAATGACTCATTTCCATCTCACAATTTAGAGGGTAAAGTTGCCAAACTTGATATTTATTATATATAAAAAAGAGGTCAAATGTCCAAATAGACAAAAAAAATCATGGTTTAATCAATCTTATCTGTTTCTCTAAAAGATGATGACAGAAAATAATGCTGTCTTTTTGTACTATGATTGTTGTTCACTCGGCTCAAAAACCACTAAAATATGACACGATGAAAGGTAAAAGAAGGTCAACAAAGTGATATATCCAGCATGTAATATCCATCATAGCATCAGCAAAACAGTAAGAACCCACAAATGTATCTCACTGTACAACATGTTTCCTTTGCTTTGTAAAAACTCAGTCACAAATGTATCTTTCAGTACACTGATGATGAGCTGTTGTGTTTCTCTTGGAGATCTTTCCCTTCATCAGCAGGGACTCTGTGTGCAGTTTATCAGCCTGGTGCTGATAACAGGCAGTCGTTGCAACATCAACACTGGAGGTAACTGACACAAAGAAGCTCAATCAGCCCTGAAAAACAACTAAAGAAATGCAGTGAGACAGACTGACTGTTCTGGTGTAGCTTAATGTCTTCAGTGTTTGCTAGGAGCTCAAAATAAATCAGGTCAAAGGTCAAACAAACAGCATTTGTGTATTTTTTCTACTTTAACACAAACGATTGCTGTGTTAAAAATGCAACATAGTTCCTCTTTCTCAATACATACATCGCTAACACACAAAAAACCCCCACATAAATTGTATTTATACTTCAGTATATCATCATCAATGAGGTCTCTTTCCTTTGGTTAACGACCCGCATGCTCCATCTAACGTGGGTCCTGTTTTATCCAGCACTGCCACCCTGGCAGGGCACCAAACCAAGGAACCAAAAGGAGGAAGCAGACCAGAAAAGCAGAAGCAGCAGTTGAGTCATGTGTGATGTCATCAGTGAGAGATGCTTCTATAGCTACTAAAACCATTGTGACACACACACACACAGACACACGCAGACACACACACTCTTCAGGTCATGCTGTGTCTTGCATTGGCATGAGGTGTGCTCACTGCTGCTCTGTATCAAAACATTATCTGCCTCACACTCAGTCCTTTGTTCCCTCTGTACTGTGAGCTGCAGATCCTGATTGACCCTTTAATCTTTAAAAAAACAGCAGACTAAGTTTGTACACATAAACATATATCCTTTCAAAGGACAAAACAAAGAAGATTCAATCACCATTTGGAGTCTCGAAGTGAGACAGACTATGTTGAAAACAAAAAGCTGACAGCTGTATCACTACAGTTCTTTAAAATCAGTGCTTCAGAAGTTCTTGGAGCTATAATTTCAGGTCTTACAGGTTTAAATGCAAACGTTTGGGATTCTTCCCTTTGTTCTAGATTTGCAGCAGACCCAGTTCAGAAAGGAGACGGTGAACTGTCATTTCCTGTATCTGTGTCATGTGTGTCTGTTCTTACTGCCTCGCCCCTTCAAGAAACTCACAGCAATTTCTGAGATTATTTATCTAAATGAGAGAAGTCAACGTGGGCACAGCTTGTGACAGATTCTTTGGCAACATTCTCACCCACTTGCTCTTTTTTTATAAGCTGTGAAAAGACTATTATATGTTATTACCGAGACAGAAAAACCAGGGGTTTACACCTTTGTTCAGGTGCTGTCTCTGTTTCCGTTATGCTGTTTTCATTCACTGACCAGTATCTCGACTTCTTGTTTGTATGGATACAACAATCAAGTATTGGTCTTAAACTGACCCCAAAAAGTAGATCTTGTACCAGTGAAGGAGGTCTTCACCATGAAGTAGGGCTGCCAAGATTAGTCGACTAGTCACGATGACGTTGACGATCAAATTCGTTGGCGACTTATTTAATAATCGACGTCGTCGTTTTAATATTTTTTTAAACTTTATTTTTCCCTCAAAACTGCCGCTGTACTTTCACCTGCCTCGTCTGCCGTTCTGTCCTTGACGCATACGCGCAGAAGTGGTAACCGGGGTAACCCGTGATGAACCCGGAAAAGTTATGCCCAACAGTATCATGGCTAGCCGGCAACAGAGCTCAAAAGTTTGGGAGCATTTTTCCAAAATAAAGGAGAAAAGTGTGCAATGCAAAATATGCAAAGCAGAAATGGCCTTCCATGACAGTACGACCGCGATGCACGAGCATCTGAAAATACAGCACGCCGTGGCTGATTCATTTTCTGACAAAGAATGACAATCTCAGTAGGCTAACTGGCTAGTTAGCTGCTAACATTAACGTCAACAGGGAGCTACCTACTTAATAGCGATGTCATGTTTGAATAGAAAATTGGTTCATAAAAAAATGTCAGAAATGCTGCTACAAGCTGCAAAGTTCATTAAAAGCTGAATGAACTATGATATTAATTGTCTTCATTTTTAGTTAGCACATACCTTAAACATTTGAAGCTGGAAACTTATGTTAGCTGTATGCTGGTGCAATAAGATGCAATTTATGAATGATCCGAATAGTCGACTAATCACAAAAAATAATCAGTGACTAGTCGATTATCAAAATAATCTTATGTGGCAGCCCTACCATGAAGTAGCTCTATTTAACTCACTTCTGTACTGCTCTGTGATAATAGCAACTGTGTGTGCTCTACTTTATTGGTGCACCGATTGGTCTGTTTTTCTAGAGACAGCACAGCACAGTTTGCAGGATATTAACTACTGAGGCTCTACTACCTCAATGTTCAATACATACAAAGCCAATGTCTTGAGGAGTGACAGTAACATATATCAACTGATTTAACCAAATCAAGTGTTATCTTGTCAAAAAAGGGGAATGAGTTCAACAGATAACAGTAGTTAAAAGAAAGCAGTTAATAATATTATCAGGTATAGATTCTTAAATTTCTTGTTCTGGACAGGAAACATCAACAACTCATTGAAAATAAAGGATTATGCCATCTGTCTGAACATTTTGAAACCCACCATTCAAGTTAGAGGTGGGTGACATATTGAATTCACTCCATATATTGTGAGTTGTTGCACGTGAAACTGTCAGGTACATTTTTTAAAACGTCAGTATGTAATCCTCTTAGAGTTTCGTTTCTTTCACTCTCTGTTGGTGCTCCTCTCACAGCAAACAGCTCACTTCCTCACCCATCCAGAAAACTGTCCAGCGCATGTGTGTTTTTTATTAAGAGAGGAGGGGAAAAAGTTGCTTGCAAATCTTGTTGTGGGTTTTTCGGCTTGTTTTCTAAAGAGTTGTTTTGCTTATTTGGGCTTGCTGTGCTGCCTGTATGATCCCGCCTGATTCTTTCCCCGCTCTCCACTACAAGAAACATGACTGCGACAATGCATACTTAAGTTTTAGTTTTTCTTCTCTCTCCACTCATGTGCACTTTGCCCCTGTGACTGATGCCGCTCCGTCACGTTAATCAGCTGTGTGCTGCTCGCTGCATGACAGCAGAGAGAAGTTTTGTTTGGTATTTTACAGCTGCAGACCAAAATACTGTAAGCTGGGATGTTTCCAGAAAACAAATGAGGTTCTGTAGTAACACTACAAACTTAAACAAACATCTAAAAAAACAGCAAAAAGAGAACTCAAAAAAGTAAAGTAAACAGAGGGAGGAGAAGAAGCACCAAACTACAACCAGACCCCAGGATCAGAGACAGAAGTCACAGGCAGAGTCCTTTCACGATGACTAACAATATCCAGGTAGCTGATTCACAGAAGAGGATGTCAACAGTGTAATTAATATTCTTGGTTGTAATTTTAGAAAATTATTGAGACAGTTATATAATAAATCTAGCCAAATGATTGAATCTGAATGAATTATTTTACTAAAACTGAAAATATGTACGGACATAAAGTTTGGTTTAGAATAAAAGGTTTGTGATTTTACCCTTTTTGTATGCAAATCTTAAATATCCATCTGAAGCGTCCACTTAAACCATTATACTGGTGTCATTTTATGCATCAAAGTGTTGAATTTAACATTTATATATTGATTTGGAGAAGAAATCAGAATATCGAGGTGTATATCTTATATAGCGACATAGCCTAAAAATTTTGAGATTATATTTTAGGCCATACCATGCAGCCCTAATTCAAGTATTTCTCCAACACTGGTAAGCCTAACTCTATAAGTAAGTGTGTACAACTCATCAACAGAGAAAGACAATGTTGTGTCACGCAGTGCCACATAGTAAATACTTCTTCAGATCACACACCAGGGACTATTTTGACTGCCACCAAGCAAGTGCATTTACCAGTTGGCATGTGGTGCTGAATGAAGTGCATATCAGTTTGTTTGCACTGCTGTGATTTAACTTTGGCATTTTCTTTTCTCATTCTTATCATAGTCAACTCCTATTGCATGCATCTTTTTTTATACAATCTTTGTAAGCATACATGAAAAGAAATAAGAGATAGATTCAGAGGCTTTCAAATGACTAAATATGGAACATAAAATAACAGTCCAATAAATAGAAAAAAGGACACCAGTATGGCTCAGTTGGTAGAGGAGGCCCCTGCGGCACTGAGGATATTCTTTATACATCAAATCTTGTTGGTTTGACTTCTGGCCTCAACCCTTTGGTGCATGTCTACCCTGCTGTCCCCACTGTGTCATCAAATAAAAGACAAAAAAGACCAAAATGTCTTCTAAAAAAAGTGAAGTAAATTGGACAAGAAATGACCAAAAAAGGACAGAAAGCTTGTGCATGTTTACCTCAATGTTCAGTTCCAGGCTTCCAGCAGGCATCTAAATCATAGACATCTTACTTCAAAGGCTTTTTGTCACTTTATTAACAATCATTTGAGGTGTTCCTTGAATGACAGAACAGGCACTTTGTCAACAGAGCTACATGCTGCTTCCATAAACTAAAGATAAGAGTCTGAAACAGCCATACGTACTGCTCTACTGACTGCAACTAAATTCATTTTTGACAACAAGTGCATAGGACAATAGATCACATTTTTGATATGTAACTGTGTGTCATGACACCAAAAGAGCAAAGCATAAGGCCATGAATCATTCCTAACTACCCTGATGAATTGAATGCTCAAGAGGTTAAGTAGCACCTGAAACACATTTTTTATGCACAGCTTGTCTAAATTAACTGAGAGACACCTTTTTGTCTATTTTCTTGAGTACATCCTCCTCCTGCCTGTTTAACCACCTCTCATAGTGCCTCTACTCCCCTCACCCACCACCACCAGCATCCAGCCTTCCTATCTATCACCCTCGAGCTTCAAGTGTCTCCTTGTTTGTAATCATCCCAGTATGAGAGCGGAGTCTGCTCTCTGTCCACTAACAACAGACCTCGAACTGTTTAGCTTCCCCTCTTCCATTCCTATTGCTCGATACTCTAAAACACTTCATCCAGCAGAGACCCTCGGTCCTTGTGTGTGCTTCTCTTTCTTTTGTTTTCCACTCAGAATAACCACAATGAGAAGGAGGGTTTGTTTTCTTAAAGGCCGGCTTCAGCCTTTACCGATTTCAGTCAATCTTTGAGTGCCACTCCCCCTCCTTTGTTTAGCAAAGAAGGCTGTTTAACAGCTCAGTATAATGATGCAACAGTCTATACCTTGGTCTTAGTCAGTAACTGCAAGGTTCACTGGTATGTCAATCTACTGATAAAAAAAAAAACACTTTTTAAGCAACATTTTTCCTATTTCTTCATACAATGTTCAAATTGAGAAATCTATAATGTTTGAGCTTTTGATGTGTTTTAGTTTGTCTTACACCTGAAAATACACCAGAGAGTGGAGAGGGAATTTGCCAACTGCCCGTGAGCTAACATGCTAACATAATTTAGGGCTTATTCATTAGAATGAAAATTGACTAACAGAACCAGACTGAAACATTACCTCATTCATAAATGTGATACTTCAGCTGTGTTTAGTTAAGGTTGTCCAACAACAACAACAAACAAATCCATTGACCCTTTACTAAGTTAAAACATCATGAAATTGTTTTGTACATGCACAATCATTGATTTTTGATCATTGTTTTTACAGAAAAGGCAGCAGTTGCCGCTTTAAGAAAGCTGTAGATCTCTGCAACCTCGACGAATCATAGTCTCATTTCTTGCATCTCACAGCGTGTAGCTAATTCTCAGATCTCTCATTCAAACTACTCTCCTTTTTTAGACCCCTTCCAACATTTTCCTTCCCTTTTTAGACATCTTGTACAAAGCTGAAACATCTGATTTGAAGCTGTGGATTAGAAGGATTGAAGGCGAACGTAGAGAGGGGTTTGCTCCTCAAAGGGGAGAATAAGCTAAAGACACACAGCACACAGTATCTTGTTTGGGGAAAACGTTGACATGAGGCTGATCTCAGACAGGAAGGCAGTTGGACTCGGCCTCGGGCTGTGACCCTCCGACTTGGCCTCTCACAGGGGAACAACATTGAAAAAGTACAGTGACTCTCACAGAGTAAGAATTAAATAGAGCTACTGTAGCAGTGACCTCGAAAAGAAGGAAGTTACACAAGTGCCACGGGTAAAAGAGAAGCTGCTTTTCAGAGCAATAACATTTCTATGTTGAGAGTAAAAAGGTGAGCATATCATTTCATAGGTTTGGACTTAACGATACTCTTACGCACAGATATATTAATAAAACTTCTTTAACACATATTTTTCCATTCCATTTCCAACTCTTTCCCTCACGCTGAGAGTGATGCAAAGTTATTAATTGTAAAGTTTAAAACATACTGTATCAAAGAACAAATTTGTTGAACATGGAAAAAAGCTACATCCCACCACTGCTGGTCAAGTTTGTCTTCCTATAACTGGATATTTCACTTGTGTAGATCTGACTGGAGATGTCAGGAGGTAGACGTTACAGATGAATGTCCCTAAAAGCCCAGTGACACACAAGCCGACAAAATTAAAAACAAGGATGTGATGCCAGCAAAAAGTTCCCATCCGGCACTTCCAGTGGTCATGTGCCTGGATCTTGTGACTGGTGGAGCCTGGCCAGAGCTCCCAGAAGTTCAAAGTCCAGGAGGCCTACAGCAGATGATGAGCATCACTAACAGACAGTGGAGCACAGACGAGGACATTTTTGAATGACTGGGGAATAACCTCAGAGCAGGAAGTGTCGGAGGGTGGTTGAAATAGTTAGCCACAAGGGAGTCCCACACACTGACATGACTGTGGTGGGATTAAGGAGCCACTTCACCACACAAAGACAAGCCAGGCAGAGATGACGAACTCATTCAAATGTGATAACAGGGACACAGTGCAGGGGCTTGTTGTCAGGGTGCTGTGCTGAATCAGAATGAACTCTTTGCTGTGAAAGATTTAGGCTGCAAAATTAGGCACATTACCACGGTGTTTTCATCTCTGAAGACTGACAGGTCTTTAGGATGCAACTCCAAGACTGATAGTTTGACAGGAGAGGCAAGGGGAGAAAATATAGACAGACTACAGGATGCATAAAAGAGCCACTACTGACTGGGACAGACTGGGTTATATAAAGAGAGAAAGGTGCCCTAAATTTACTGGCTTGTTTTTGCTACAGCACAGGGGCTGTGTCACATGAAGAGGGAGGGAGAAGCATGTGAGATGAAGGGATTACAAGAAGAGGGTATGGCAGAGAAGGAAAAAGGAAAAAGGCCATTCAAAACCCCAGCCCTTCAGTGTCACTTGGTACATTCTGATAACAGAGAAGCTGATTCATGGTAGTTGCATGGTGCTCTGGAGAATTACATCTAAAACAAATCAACCTCCCATTTTAACACATCACTTCCACACTGCCAAAGTTAGAAAGATACAGGACTCCATACTCTGATTTTAAACGTATTGATTATCATGCAATCAGAAAAAAAGGTGTAAAAGCAAAAAGTGTCATTTCCCCTTATTGGGTATCACATCATGTGTGAAACCAGCCATAACAGAGGGAGAAGTGGGAGCCTGAAACAGAATGTGACTTACATGATGTACAAAACCTCCAGCCTCCTTGTCCAGGAGTAAAGCCCTGGCATGAGTTCAAAGGATCTGGAGGTGATCTCGCCATGACTCACTCAAAGACACCTACACACTGCTTTTGTTTACAATAACTAAGCTGACTGGGTTTTCCCGTACTCCTCTTCATTGAGGGTCAAACAGACTGTTCGCACACTGCATAACAGAAACAAAAAACCAAAAAAAAAAAAGAAACCATGACAAGTAGCATTATGTTCTACTCCAACAAATGATGACTTGGATGCTGAAAAAGATAGAGGTAATCTCCAACAAGCCCCACAAGAAAAACAGTTAAAAAATAAACACAAGCAAATGCAATAAACAAATGAAACGAGATACGATTCAATTGTTAGGGAACTTGAGTGCAGATTTCAACCAGAAACTTCAGTAACTTTATACAGTGGTGGCCAAATGATCAGAACTCTTGACAGATCTGAATATATATAAATATATTTTTTGCCTCCAAAACATGATTGAAATATCAGGTGTAAAGAGCCCTGCTGTTTTTAATCTACTTCTAACTTTGACATTTGGTATATGTCCTGCTTTTACAGCAATTACAGCAGCACATCTCTGGCCTGGTGTCAGTATATACTGGGAACTTTAACACTAATGTTAATGTAATGTATCCCATGCCTGCTGTGACGCAAGACAAAACTTTCCTTTAAATGTAAGGTAGATGTGTCCAGTTTATTTTACAACTTGCCTTCAGCAGGCCTTCATTTTCAGTGCTTCTCTCAATAAAGAAATGACTTAAATCTCCTCATGATGGCTCTGTTATATGGTATGCAGAGCATCATGTAGACTTTGTAGATATTTGATTTGTTTTATGCGTATTTCAATGGCCAATTCAACAAAAACAATAAAAAAAATCTAGTAAGGGTTTTACTTTGGCCACCACCATATGTCTTCAAACCTCACATTCAGAAGTCTGTCAGACACACATCCTTGGACTTCGATACAATGAAAGTACTGCAATTATCCGACAGTTTGAAAACTTGCTGCTCCATCAAATAATTAAGTGATTAAACTTACTTAACCCCATTTAAGTGCTTCAGAGCTGTCATTTGAATACTTGAGCTTCAATGTTTACAACCTGCACTGCACCATCAACCTTTCAGTAATGACATTTTCCATTCATTATTTCATGGCCAGTTTCGTCAATGTAACCCCGCATGACCAACTACAGTCAGATACTGCATTCAGCTTTTTTTTCTTCTTTTAAAAGGGAGCAGAAACTATGCTAAAGTCCACATTAAAACTGTTCAACAAGACGGCTCATCGAATGTCAGACAAGAGTGTATGTCAAGTAACTTAATGTAAATAAAAGTTGATATATAACGTTGAAACCTCCTTCCTCACTCAGTAATACTAAAAACAGGGAGAGCATGTTAAGACTATTCAGTAAATACCTTACGACATTTAACTTTTTAAACTTGGCTAACAGTGTGTTGTGCTATTTTAGCTAAAGTGAATGTTCGCTGACTACCTCTGTTAACGTTAGCTAACTGCCCACTTAGCATGGCACACAAACTACACAAAATAGCACCGACACCACGTTTAAACTTCACTCACATCTTTCTGTTCTTGTTTGAGGTTGAACAAGTTGAGTCGCTGGAGTCTTGCTTTCATCCCATCCGCCATCAACTTCACAAAAGCAAGTCCTGAGTGCTAACTTTTCCGAAGCTGGTTTCTGACAGTGCGGTACTCTTGAATATCATTTCATTGGAAAGTTGATTTCGCTCCCAGGCGAGGTGGATCCGACCGTTGAGTAGCCATAATGATCCACGAGACATCCGGTTTGAAAATTTCAAAGTAAGATAAATCCGATCACTTCACGTGGATATCTTACTGGCATTAACGAGACTACGCGTTTGTTTTGGAGGTAGAATTAATCAACTTCTGGATGTATTTCAGATAACTCTGGTTAACTTTTCGAGGCTGAATCCCATACGTTGGTTGACAGGGTGGGCACAGTTCCTGTCCCGGGTCAGTCAAACTTCAGGCGGCAGACTTTAGGGTGGTTTCCACTTAACCGTTACAAGACTGCTGAGATTGTGTCTATAATTACGTTGACACAGCCTGTACATAAACAATATTTCCTGTCTGGAGTTAGAGCAGGCCAAATCAAGCTGCTCTGAATACCCCAGGGATGCACTGCAGCTGGAAGAAAAGGCGGACCTCATGGCTCAAAACTTTTCCAACCGTTATTTGACATTTTGACCTAATTTGTCTAAAGCTCCGCTGTCTTTTGATTTAAAAAATATTTTTTTTAAATACAGATTTTATATATATATATATATATATATATATATATATATATATATATATATATATATATATATATATTTAAAAAATATTTTTTTAAATACAGATTATATATATATATATATATATATATATATATATATATATATATATATATATATATATATATAGTGTGTGTGTGTGTGTGTGTGTGTGTGTACGTGTTACACATGAAGCACAAAAAGTTCAAATTTTGACAAGATACAAGCATAACAACAATAAAAGATTAATAATTTAATAATAAATGAAAGCTGAAAACACTGTAATTACCTAGTAAGAAATAAAGAAGAAAAAAATGGGCTAATCCGTTACACTAAAACACTGTGGACTTTGTTTACAACACTGGGGACACCCAGTGGTAACTTTTGACTTCATAACCTGCATGAAAACTCAACCTCAGTGGCTAACTTTTCACATAGAAAAGTGAGTTTCCTCTTTATAGCTACATTAATTCAGCAATGCAAAACAGATTAGTCACTAAAAAGGGGGCTGAAATGAACTGATTTTTAAATAACCACATTTATATACTTGAAATGAAATACAGCAAGGTGGATCTTGCCAATTGTCCAGAAACAGCGGCTGAATAAGATACCACACATTATAGATGTTTCATATCACCTGTATATATGAAACATCGACCCAAATATTTTTATAAAGCAAATTTACCACAACCACATATCAAACCCAAACCCTGAGCACAAAACCAAGACTAACTCTAAAACAATGGGACCCTAACCGACCAGGCCACTGGCAACAGTGCAAGAGTGGCAAGAGCCAACAAACCTACTCATAACAATGTAAAAAAAAATGCTTTTTTCTTGTAATTACATAGTTCAAAGTGACTTTTATAAATTTTCTCATAATGACATGTTTCTTATGAGATACAAGCTCTGTTTAGTATTACTACACGTTAGGACTATTTTACTGCTCTGTTAGGTAGCAGTTGGGGAAAAGAGGAGGATGGTTATAGCTGTAGGTAAGTATTCAAAGAAACACACAAATCTGATTTTATTTTAAACAATTTATTTTAAAAATTAAGCTGGATAAAATTAAATTATGATAAATTGAATTGGTTGGTGTGTTAAGGTGATAAAGTGCAACGACAAGTTCAAATGCACTACCAGCTGTGAGTTTGGAGATGCAGATCAAAGCAGCTGAGGTTTGTTTCCTGTGCATAAAATTTGCACCTCCTTCATCGTACCCTCCTCTTGACTACGGACTAATTCCACATCAAATGTAAAAAGTGTTATGTAAATAGACATACTGTCAAAAGAAGAAAACCATCAAAGCATTTCAGTGCAAGTTAATTCTTGCTTACAAACGCCTTTAAAAGAATTATTCACCCCAAAGAATATTGATAGCCTACCACAGTATGTGACTCATCTTGGACACATTTCTACATTTATTATTTATGAAAAAATACTTTTGCATTGTAGAAGCCTCAAAGTTCACACTTTTATACTGGAAACACTAATATACATTTACAATCAAATTTTAAATTACTCACTCTTTGTAAGTATGGGAGGTTCAGGTCCAGTTTCTGGCAGTGTGATTTTCATCACATGTTCATGCCAAGTAGTTATAGATCCAGTGTGTCTTGATTTTGGAGGGCCAAATAGTCCTGATCCCCATTTTAACATCACAACAAGTCAGACTGCATCATTTTACTGTTAGCTGAAAACTTGGCTCACAATATGTAATATACAAAATTTTAACATACAGTATCCAATAATTACACACACATAAAGTATGCGTGTAAATGTGTGCATGTGTCTGTATCTGAGCTTAGTGTGGCAGAACTAGAGCAACAGGTGGTCGGCCTGACATCATCATCACATTCTTGGAAGTGCTGAAGCGAGACAGAGAATAACAAGCGCGCACACACACACACACTAAAACAGGCAATGGGCCACAGAAAGTGGTTACCATAGAAACTTATCTCGACATCCTGCTTGGGTCATGTAAAGAAAGCTCATTAGAAAATACCTGCAAAGCTACTACAACAAGTGAGCAGCCTGTATTTATATAGCCTACTGAAGAGCAAGTTCATATTTAAGCATTTACACCCCAAACAGTGCATGCAGTGGTATGTTATAACACACAGCTGTATTTACAATACATCACATAGTGCCTGTTGGCTTGTATTTATTTACAGTACATCCAGGTTCTTGTTATGTGGGCTCAGAAATGTGCCTGTGAGCCCTGTGGAGATCATATAAAAACAGACGGAGGTAAAGGGCAAGCATTCATTTTGTATGATGACTTCTTTAATGCATCAAATCTCCAATTAAGATTTCTTTGTTCTCTCCGTCTCTTTTTTAAGCAGACTCTTTGAAGTCTTTAGCATTTAGGGCATGGCATGCAGCAATGAAGCTATCAATGATTCGGGCTTGGCTCAAACACCTGCTGCAGCTTTATGCTGCACAGAGGCTGTTGGTAGAGCGTGCCATGTGGAGGAAAGTTGAACGCGTTTAGAGGTCAGGAGTGTGCTGGTTAGCACGGCAGAGAGTGGGAATGTGTTTGTTGGCATTGTTGAGGGGAGCAGTGTGCACATGGAGACCCATGGTGTGATTTCAGAAGGATGTCACAAACACAAATGCTGATGCGGTCACACTGGATGCTAAGGCAGCGTTTGTCACTAAATATAAAAAGATTCACATTGCTTCCTCTCTGCATGAAAGCCTTGTTGTGATTTGAGCAGTTGTCTACCATTAGGAGCACAGATAGTTTGACATTTTTAGAGCGCTTTCTGCTGTTTTAATTGTCTTCTTTTTACAGTTGAACTATCTTTATTAAAAATAAATCAATATTAAACATATTAGTCCTCAGTCTAGGCGGTGCTGGATCACGTAGTTACAGCTGGAGCATGTTCATAATATTCTCCTCCATTCCAACAGATCCCTTTCCAATAATCGTGTCTGTTGTGAATTTAAGCTCTAGATTTAATTGTTTTGTTTTTAGACGTGTATGTCTACGGCCTGGGGGTTTTGTTTGTCATCTCAGCTATGCACACACTCTTACCTTGGTGCTGTCCTGGCACTGGAAGACATAGCAGGCACAGTTTGTTGTTTCTCTGACCAGGCAGCCAAAGCTGCGGGGCTCCTGGCTGTTGTGAATGAGCTTTGTTACCCAGTGAGGTCGACATTCAAACAGGACAGTGTGTGTCAGAGGGTCCCAGACAATCTTCTCTCCAAGGACAGACATACATCGCACCCACGATGCTGACACACACAGAAAAACTGTGTGATTACATACAGAGGTATCCTGCTGTCCACCCCCTGGACTTGTAACCCTTGTTTGACTCTGGTCCTTCTCTGCTGGATGACACCTGCTGATCTCAGCCACCACCCAAGGAAGCATGGCCATGGTGGTCAAGTGGTGGACCGGCAGAGAACCAATCAATGTCAGTTTGTAGCATATTTCCTCCTCTTCCTCTCCCTCTTCCACCACCTTTTCTCCCCATGTTGTATTCCTCCTCCCAGCAGAGGTGAGTTTCTGAAAAGATGCTGAGGAGGAGGAAAAATGAGATAGTGAGGGACACGAGCGATGGTTTGAGGTCAAATGCAGAGGAGGTTTCTCAATGCTTCCTGGCCTGGGTTCATCTTTTCTGGGCTTTACTTCAAAGTAGAGCCCCTCCATGGCTGGTGGTGGAGATAGTCTCTGTGTTTACCTGCAAATCATCAAGCAAATAAAAAAGAACATTTATAGCACAGGCATAAAGACACACGTTTCTTCTGTGGGCCAGAACCAGTGGCAATGGCATACAGGGTCGTTTGTAGGGTACTACAGAATGACCCCTGGTGTTGTTTACCCAACTACTAACACATGGTTTAAATTCTGACCGAGTCCTTTACACTCAAGGACACAGACATGACACTTTAACTATGAGGATCATGTTTGCCCAGTCGCTTTACAGTCAGAGGGAGAGACAGAGAGAGAGAGAGAGAGAGAGAGAGAGAGAGAGAGAGAGAGAGGTCCACCTGACTCCTCCTGCTATCCTATACCCTTAGCAAACAAACATCAATTCTATAATAAATGTCGTGTTGTCGCAGTTAGTCTGAGAAATATGGAAGAGACCGTGCACGCGGGACATGATGATCATGTAAAAACGACAACTAACACCAACAGCTGTGAAGTCAAACGTTGAAGTTAGATGGAAATAAAACGGAAGTGGCTGCCAACGTGCCTCATTTTTTGACCTTGTAGAAATGCAAGTATTTCTAAACTTGAACCCAAAGCACTGCATGCTACGTCAGTCAATCCACAGCAAAAGAGAAGCAACGGAAGTTATAATGAAATCTTATATCCGTGGAGCGCAGCCTCACTACAGCGTTTAATGTGGCTTCATGCACGGAAAATAGTTTTTTTTAAATTATCTTTATTTTATTGTTGTTTTTTACGCACAGGTTACTCAGACCTCTCGGTTAACATTGTAAATATAAGCTTTTAACTGAATACAAAGCACATGTGGAAAAACAATCTACCTGTCCTCATGCCAGCACAACCCTCTTACCTGCTTGCTGTCGCCTTACTCGGTGTGCGCAGCCTGAGTGTGACTTATCCGTGCAGCCACATACGTCCACATAGAGAGTGAGCGGTCCCACAACAGCAGCAGACGTTCTTAGCTGTAGTTAAATATAGAAGACAGGCCAGACCCTACCTCCCTCCTGTCCTCTATACACTCAGATGGTGCATGGCAAGTGCATGCTGTATGAATGCACTGCCACAGGATGCGAGATCGACGTGCCCGCACGTAATACGTGTGTGTGTGTGTGCGTGCGTGTGTGTGTGTGTGTGTGTGTGTGTGTGTGTGTGTGTGTGTGTGTGTGTGTGTGTGTGGCATCTCTGTTTCATCTTCACATGCCCGGTTAGGAACCATTTTTATTGAGTCACTTTCAGCACAGTGTCTTAGAATATGAGGTACATCCCACGTGCTCATCAGTTGTCATAAATCAGTGAGAATGAAAGGGTCTGCTTTTCAGATCTATCTGTCTGCTCTCGAGGAACTGCTCTCCACTGACAGTTAACTTCTTCATGTCGAGAAATGACAAATAGGAACATGTACAAAACCTACACTGGGCGGAGCTCTATGCTTTGGATGAGTCATCTCACAAATCAGTATCCATCCATTCATCTTCCTCTTATCCTTTTAAGGGTCGCAGGTGGCTGGATCCTACAAATCAGCATGTTTTGTACATTTAGCTTTGATTTAACCATAAACTGTATTTAACACAGTTCAAATATAAAGTTCAACAAACTAACTTTTCATCAACTGCCACATCATAAATAACTATTTTGAAACTAGTTTAAAACATTCATTATGGTCGCAGCTAAATAACCTTCAGCAGTTACTCGTAACATTTCTGTAACTTTTTAATGTCAGCACTTTATAAATGAATCAGTATGGAATGCATTACATGTGTAAATAATATTTTCAAGGCAATTTCTGTAACCCAGCACCACAAACAGAAGAAATCTGACTACTTTCAAGTTGTTAAATTCCCAGTGTGGGTGGCAAATCAAATAAAAAGATGTTTTTGCACAATAATTTGACAGCTAAGTGCAATCCTGTCTGTGGAGCTATTATTGAAAGTCAAAGAAGTGGAAGAAAGAAGCTGTCAACAACCCTGCAACCCTTAATGATTTTGTATCAGTGTAACTGGCCCAGAAAATAAATAGTGATAAGCTGAGTTATAAATGTAAAATAAAGCATGTTTTACACCAAAAATCCCTTCTGTATTGCTAAGGACATTATGTGAAATGCTGGTCAAAGCTGGTCTGTAGTGGTCCTCCATCTGATTGTAGGTCTGTAAAGTGCTACTCCGGCTTGGGCTGCAGTTTGTTTTTCTCTGGTTCCAAGAAGTTTTCAATGATGGCATCGACCAAGTCATCCAGTTCCTTCTTCAGCTGCATCACATCACTGTCACAGAGAAGAAGCAGCGAGGAAAAACATGACGTGATGAAGCTAGTGTGGCGAGGTAAGTAAGGATGTTTTTTATAGTTAAAAAGTAAATGATGACTCTTAAACAAAACAATCATCAAAACCTTTTTACATCTGTTTAATGCAACTGAAAACTGAGCTTTTTAAAATGTGTCTGGGTTTATTAATTTAGACTTCCTGACAGTGAGCTGTCATCTTATATTCACGGCATTAACATTTGGTGTAACAATTAATAACCATAAGGCATAAAAATCTCAATCATCCTAAGACATTTGCTCTCTATGGCATGTTTGGAAACTCACCTGTTCCCAGGAGCAGCACAGAGTTCAGTGTAATATTTGATTTTTGGCTCAGTGCCGCTTGTCCTCATAGTGGCCACACCCCCGTTTGAGAAGTTAAACGTGATCATCTGACTGGAACGGGAGGTGGGAAGAATCTAGGACAGGGTCCAAAAAAAAAGGATAGGTTCAAACTTTAAAAAAAAAAAAAAAATACAAAAACATTTCAATATATAAAAAGCTTGTATAATCTGTTTCAGAATTGTATTTCTGGAAATACTACAGCAGGATTTACCCTGTCTGCAGCAACACACTTCCTCCATGATATAATCTCAGTTCACCTAACAAGACTATTGAACAACAGCCGTGCTGATTGCTTTTTTGGCCACATGGGGGCAGAAGAAACAAGTTTTTAATGCAGCACGGAACGGTACTACCTGTTCTGTTCCACATCCAGCAGATATGAACGGAAAATCTGTGACTTGAGGAACATAGAGTTGTATTTCTGCCCACCAAGCCAGTTAAAGTTTGTATTTCATTGTATTTTGGGTCTATCTGGTGGCCTGCAACATTGTGGGAAATATTTAGTCTTTAACAACTAAATGCTCTGCAAATCTCAGAACTGTGCTGATACCACGCCGGGAGTTAACTGGTTATTAGAAAAACAGCTTCCTGCTTCAGCCAAACTAACTTCATGCAAGAGGTGTGAGGGAGTCAAACTGATATATCGGTTTACTGATCAGCTAATTAATGAGACAGAATGTGCCACAAAGCTCTGTGAAGAGAAGAAGAGTTATAAGTAATGTCTATTGGTAAACCCCTCTCATATTGTCATTTCCTAAACTGCCGTCATCATAACATCAATTACAGCTGCTTAAAAATGTGAAGAAATGACATGACAGATTAAATATTGATAATAAGGAACTGACACTACAAACTTTGGGCTCACTTCTCCACATAAGGTGCACTGAATTTGAATTAACAGCAAAGATAGCTTGTGTTACTTTTACGTCACACAATTCTTATAATTCAGGAACTGGTATGTTAGAATCCTTTTTCTGGTAGGCAACTTAATATTTCTGGCAACACTGCAAGACAGATCCCAAAGGTTTTATCTTACTCTGAGTGGATGTGCTGCACACGTCTTTGTGACTTACAGCTTTCTTGTCCGGTTGGTTGCTGTCGTAGCCAGTGGTCAGGTCTCGTATAGCAGAGATGGAGAAGCGGCCACACTCAGTGGGATAAGAGTCTTTTTTGTCTTTGTAGTTGCGCAGGCGTTCAAACAAACTGCGGATCACATTCTGGTCGTGGCAAATGAAGTAAGAGTTCTTAGTGATGTGGTAGCCGTACCTGAAGTGGAGTGAGAGACAGAGTTACAGCAAGTAGTTTTAACTTTTAATTTCTCAGCAAAATAAATCAGTGCAAGTTGAGAACAATGTATAAACTGTATTCATCTTACTCTTCATAGACAGAAGTGAGCTGTTGAGACAGGCTTGTGCTTTTTGTGGCCAGATAAGAAATCATCTCTCCTGATATGGCTGCAGCACTCACTCCATCCTTATCCAGTACAGCAGGACAACACATATACCCTGAGACAGACAGACAGACAGACAGACAGACAGACACACACAGTCAATCCCTTTATGCATAGAGCGCTGGCTGAAATAGTCACAAGTTTCTTTAACTTATAGAGCGTGCAACAGCATGTGATTCCAATCAGAGTATCATAATCATGTCATACAGGAATGCCCTAAAGTGTGTTGATGAAGTGCGTGATGTATTCATGAAGTGTAGTGTTGTCTTATTAACCTTAAATGTCTTTTCAACCAGGAGCAAAACTTTGAAGAATTAAGAAAATGTTTCAATCTCTGAAAAATGTTCTGCATTCTTTGAATTTAATCATTGATTTATTCACTTAACAAGTTACCAGAACTGTGCGACATGGTTGCAAAACCAGTATGAAAACACTTCAGCAGGTGTTTACAGCTACATGTGACTCTCAGAGTGAAGGCAAAAAAAGGAAGACTCTTACGATGTTAAAGGAAAATGAGAAATTGGTTTTAATAGAAAGGCTTCATGAAGACTTTAAATTTCCAGTTTAAAATATAAAAATAAGCAGTTTAATATTTTTTGATTATATTTATTTTCTTACTTAATCTCAGTTTAACCATACTCATGACATTTGATTTCATTTGCACATGCATGGATCTCTCATGTTTATATTACAAGTTTATTTTCAGCCATTTTTACCCCAGTTAACATCTTGTGAATTTTTTTTCCTTGAATAGACAGTATAGTTTTTTTTCTCTTCTGTGTGTATTTGCATGTGCTTGTGCGTGTGTTTGTGTACCTATTGCTTCTTCAAACGCGAACAGAACAGCTTTGTCCTGGTTCAAAAGGTCTCTGGCTCTGTTTCCCATCCACTTGAACCCAGTCAGTGTCTCCTGTTCAAAAAGCAGAGATAGTCAGGGATTCAAAAAGTTACTACCAGGAACCTTCATAAGTAACTAATGGAAGAATTTTATAGGTACTGATAAAGCAGATTTACTGAGAACTGTCTTTTGCGCTGGATAAACTTCAACCCTTAGGATAAACAAGAAAACTTATTGAGAAAATTATTTTTAGTCATACCAGCTTAGTTCCCACTCTTAAAAAATTATTAAAAACAAGAAAAAAGACACATGGCTGATTGCATAGGGTTTGTATTTCACATGTTAAGACATTTCAGTCTTCACTGTGTTACCTCAAAGTGACAGCCCTCCTTGAGAGCGATGGCGCGTAGAATCTTGGATGACACGGTGCTCGACAGCATGTAAAGCTTTTTCACAGCAGCAGGGTCAGAGTTTTGCTGTTTCCAACAGCGGAACATCCACCAACCAAGCAACGCTCCTAATTCATTACCGCTGAACAATCGCCACTGACCACTGACAAAAAGAGAGAGAGAGAGAGAGAGAGAGAGAGAGAGAGAGAGAGAGAGAGAGAGAGAGAGAGAGAGATTACAAAAAATAAGCTAAGGACTGCAAAAAAAAAAATATATATATATATATATATATATATACAGTATATCCAAAGTGTCACTATTTTGTGGTGTTTCACTGTCATTACACTGATATGTTCTTTCAAAGCTGAAGCCATCATTATGTTTTTAATGTTATGGTAAAGAGAAACAACAAACACACACACACACAAACAAACAGACCTCTCCTGCCTCTCAGCTATTGCCAGTCGATCAGCATCAGGGTCATTAGCGAGGACAACAGAGGCCCCCACCTTCTCTGCCAGAGCAAACGACAGTGTCTGCGAAACACAAACAAACAAACACACCTTTAAACCACAACTCACCAACTTATCTCTGTATGTGTGCCTTTAACATGGGTGTTCAGAACTTACCAGGACTCCCTTTCCTTCCTCAGGATTGGGATACTTGACGGTGGTGAACTCGGGGTCTGGATCTTTCTGTTCCTCTACAGCATATGGAGGCGGAAGGTCAAAGGCTTTAAAAGCTGACTGGACAAATGCATGGCCGACACCGTGCACGGATGTGTGCACGATTTTCACCTCTGAGCTCTTGTTTATGTCCCTGTGGGAAAAAAACAAAAGACAAAGCATTTGGGCCATTGTGGGTGTACGGGTACATTAAAAGGTTTATAATACTCAGTAGGGCATCATCTGCTTGGTACCTGTTATGGCAGTGTTTCTGGATGGTTTTAAAGTACTGTGTGTGGACGTCCTGGTAGGGATCTTTGAGTAAGGGGCTCTTCAGGGCCTCTTCTGTGTTCCAGGACTCAGACCAGGGCTCCAAATTTTCCTCTATGGCTTTGGCAATATTTTTATCATGAGGAGATATGATCTGAGCCCCGTTCTCCCAGTAAACCTGAGACGGACGAAACAAAGAAAGCAGGTTCACAAACTGATGATCGGTCTTAACTTCTCCTTTGTTTCTTCTCTTTTATGTGTTGATTTATTGTTTTGCCAATATGATACTACACTATAATCTCAAGTACTAATCAAAATGACATACTCTACCTAAGTTTACAAGAAGAGCTCAAACACAGTTCATTAAACAGGACAGAATAAAGAGAGAAGAAAGAGAAGAGCTTTTAATATGAGGAAGAATAACCACTCAGTGTTGCGAAATATCACATTAATTAGTCAGTTATTTCAACTCTCAGCGAACAAGATCCAACAAGTCAAACAGGCACATTAAGCAAACTGTCAGTTATATAAAGCTGTTTGCAGTTTTTTCATCTTCATCTCATCAAACTCAATAACTGGTTAAACAGCAAATAAAACCCACAAACAAAGGGATCAAAGAATGAAGAGGTCAGCAGGTGGAAGACGCTACCTTGTAGCCGTTGTCCTGTTTGGGGTTGTGAGAGGCAGTCACCATGATACCGGCGCACAGACCCAGATGGGAAACTGTAAAAGGCTGCAGGGGGCAGGAACAAATGAGTTAATTAACTTACATAAAGACAAAGTTGTACCAGACAGTTTATAGACACACAGCACAGAGCATGAAAGTGATGTGAGGACACAGCCAGTCACTTTTCCTTGAAACAGAAAGTATTTTTTGCTTGTGATCAGAGTGACCCTACTACTCACAACTTCCTCTCTGTGAAATGCACACTTCTTTGTAAACCTCAGAGGACTTCCAAACAAAATAAGCTAAAACTGATCAACTATTTACAAGTGTGAATCGGTTTAAAAGAAAAGAGCCTCTTGACTCTTTGCCAGATTTGCAACATTTATGCAAACAAACACAAATGCTGTAAAGTAATCATGTGATTGTGACATAGTTTGTGCCTAATGTGGGGAAAGTAGGTTATAGCAGTGTTTATGACTGAAAATCTAGCACACATTTAATCTTCAAGGCTGTTGTTTTTACTGCAACGCAAAAAAAGATAAACTAGTTTAAATGTGCATGCATCAGTTAACACAGTAAAAAGTGGTGTGAGCTGTGCCATCCTACTAAGTGAATCATATGTGCATTATGCAACATAAGGTCCATGAAGGCAGAGTTTGCTTTTACAGTGGAATTTGCACTTTAGCTTCTGTTGCTTGATGCCAGGAGCAAAACTGACTCCAGACTGACTGACTGACAGAGACTTCATATTTGAAAATTCAACAGTAGGCGGTCAAGTTATATCTTATTCACGATTCTAGATTATCCATCAAAAATGAATCCAATGCACTTTTTTTTTTTAGATTTCCATGCTTTTTTTGACCAGTAACCGCTTTATCATCAGGTTTTTTTTTTTTTAATCTATCTGATAATGCTGCAGCCCTTTTTTGGATCACACAATCTGTTTGAAGTTGCAGTAATATTAAAAAAAATGTGGAAGTTAATGGAAGATCAAATGATTACCACAAAGGGTGTAGGGGTGATGTCGTGAAAGAGGTAAACTGGCACCCCTCTGCTGATAAATACAGCTGCAGCCAAGTTGGAGAATCGCTTGCTGCTGCCCCCACTAGCTGGGTGGGCTCGGGCATCATAACCAATCACCACCCCTCGCTCCTTCAGGTTCTCAAAACTCTCCTCCAGGTAGTGACAGAAACCCTGTTAAGGATATGAAAGCACACTTTAAAATGAGGAAGTGGAAGATGTTCAGACAACACCAGGAAATCAAATTACACAAAAAGAGGAGTGTGAGTTATGCAAACCATCAGAGTCTAACTGAGAGCGAGCATGAAGAGTTGAGAGTCTAACTGCAGAGGACAAGAGTCAATTACATGTTTGTTTGGCTCTGCATGTGACATGAAGCATCGTGAGTGGCAGGCTTGTAGTTTATCTATTAACTTACCTGAGTAGTCTGAATGATAGTGAGGTCGTTCATACAGGAAATGCCGGGGCCCATGGGTGCTCTCAGACCTGCTGTGCCAAACTCCATTCTGGAGGAGAAACATTTCTTCAGCGCTGCCATGTCTCTTTTTTTCACCAGCTCCTGCACCATCAGCACTGTCTTGGGGTTCTGAGGAAGGAAAACAAAACTTTGAATTACATTCTAGTAGGTTTATGATCTCCATCCATAAAATACTTTAGTTTGGAGCTCACAGCTGGACTCAGGTCAGCAAGATTAATAAGATTTCTAATGAAACATCTGAAAAGTCTTTGGTCTTACTCTTCAGCTCTTGTTCATATCATGTTCTGTCCCTGTAAAATTCACGAAAGCATCTTTACCAAATGAGTTGTGTGTCATGTTCACTGTCTTAACAAAGTATTAACATTAATGTTGATTTGTCACCACACACCTCCTTTAGTGAATTCAGAAAGTCAGCACATATAGACAATGGACATAGACAACTAGTGTCTTCTTTTCAATGTGTCCAGATTGGAAGCATCCCGTGCATGTGTAATACCATGAATGGCTGTTTGTGAAGGTCATGTGGTCAGTTGAGTCCGGTTACCATGTGCTCCTCATCAAAGTGCTTCAGTCTGAATGAAAGAAACCTGATTTCCTGTTCATGAGGACAGGAAGGCCTGCAAAGCCTTATTTTTCATATATGTTCATCCCAGATTTTTCCTCCATAAAAGATATCCAAAAGAGGCATTGCTTTTTTGCAGGTCTGAAATTTCTTCGTGGAGAAGAATTATTGTAATTTAATAGACACCAGTCATAATTCATCATCATTTTGCTTGTAGATTAGACCCTGTACATGTTGCATGAAATGCATGCGTACAGTCTTTCTAGCGTAAACATGAAATGACTTTAATTTACCAGCTGCTTTGGGCGTTGACTTTTAGTTTCTCTAAAGGTAGCTAGGTGTGTTGTTTAACGGTACTGGAAAAACACTGCAGACCATTTTACTGAATTGCTACCGTGCATCATTATGTATCTACTTACCCGATAAAGAGCTGATGACAAAAGGAGGTGTTTCTCATTTTACTAACACAGCACTAAATCACACATCTGTTGTCACTTTACTCACTCAGGGCGAAGTAGTCCTCTACTATTGTCCTAATGTCACCAATAACACTACAATACTGGGTTACTTAAACAGAAGTCACAGTTTTAATCATTAACATGACGCTTGGCTACTTTAAACATTTGACTTCACGATCATTTCAGCACAACCACAACACTTCCAGCTAGCTCGCTAACTTGGATGTCAGCTCACCTTGTCATACTGCAGCCACTGTTTGACAGCCTGGTCCAACTCAGCGTCCCCTGTTGTGGACGAACCGTTCTCCATTTCTCTTCTTCAGGAAGTCAAAACACTGACAGGCTCTCTGGTTGTAGTCCTACGAGGACTAATGTGCTCACACGGGTGTATTAACCAGCAGAAAACCGAAAATGAAACGTTGATGTGCAACCACTGTGACTGCCTAGTTGTGGTCGTGCTCCACGCGAGATGGGGCGGAGCTACGTAATGCGTCAACAGCGTCACGGGTCTTTCATCTGGTGCCTTCAAGGGTTGACGTTAAATGTGGTATTTGACAGCATTTGACGTTCAAGAAAAATACCGCAATAACTGAATACTCTATGCTGATGATTGCTAAGTTTAACCTTTAATGGCCGAACATATCATAATTAATACATGAGTTCCAAAGATCTCTTTCTCACCAACATGATAAATATTTTCATAAAAAAACCTGTTTAAATTTTTTTAGAAATGTTTTCTACCCCCTTAAGGATTATCATTCCATTATAGTCAGCTGAAGTTTATTTTGGCCCTTTTCAAAGTTCACCTTTTTTTCAGGAAAATCATTGCTAATTTTCAAAAAGTTGTAGTAAGAATAACATCTAAATTGTTACTCATTTTTGAAAAATAAATATTTTTTGCACTGAATAATTGCATATTTACTAAAATCTTTACCAAAAAGTAGCCAAACTCCCAATTTATCCAATATGATACAAAAATATATCATAAACATAATGAAAATAAAATTAGAATTTTCTGTCCATTTTTTTGATGGGTCAGGCTTTTAAGGGTTGAAGGGTTTGCTTTCTGTTCCTAAGGGAAACATAAGAGTGTCTGCCAACTAAATCATTACTAAACAGTTCCTTCATAAATATGTTTGTAAAGGTGTGTAGTAACATGTTTTAAAATGTTGAAATTCAACTTCTGTGGGGAAACCATGAAAAAAGATAGGATATCAATAAATGTTTGTCAAAAAATGTTATTTTTTAATTGGACCCTAATAAACTGTCAGGTGTCAAATTGGATTGTGTGCATCAATATTTTAGCACAAACACCCCTTTGTTGAGAAAGGCCGCACTCACTTTTACAATTTCATCCAAAGTAGCTTTTAATCCACCTTCTTATATAATACTCAGAGTTATTTCTCATACAAAATGTCAGAAGCTTCAAGAGCCACTGTCTGTGCCTTAAATCTTGACTTCTTGACCTAACACTTACTATTTTGAGAACATAAGTGCACTCACACTGACAGTATGGAAAAACATAGTGAACTCTGATTTCTCAGCTGGCACACTCAAAACAGTCAGAAAGTTGAGTGTGAAATGCTCGACACTTCTCACCCTCGGTGGTCTCCATCTTGCAGAAGGGGCGGGAACAGATGAAACTATGGCTGATATTTGCAGTTAATGTAAAGCAGAAGAACACTTGTGAACGGTTGTGAAATGCAATCATAACTTCCAGTAATTGCAAAGCAGTAGTGTTTGATTTGAGACAACACTACTCTGTAGGATTTTGTGCACTGTTTTAATAAGTAGTGCAAACAGTGTACTTCATGTAAGCATACTTAAAGAAGTATTGATTTGAGACACAGCCCATATCTGTCATCTTCAGACCCAACAACATCATGGCTGCAGTTTCTGCATGTAATGTCTTCACAGAACTCCATAGACCAACATGGACATGATCCATTGCTGCACGGTTTTGCATTCCCCCATGTCAATTACAGCTCATGAACTTTAGTGGGTCTTCAGGTGACATTGGGTCTAGTGTTGGAACTGGATAATACCTATGTACACCTGCTGTCAGTCCATAATCATTGGGGTTCGGAGACATGCTCTGTAGAAGGATCCAGCCTGGGTCTGCAGGTAGGCACAGAGTGAAAGCTCAGTGATCATCTCTGCTGCAGCCTTCAGTGAGAACATGTTTTACCAAATTTCAACCAGTGAACTACCTTGTCCATGGTAAATGTACTGTTATCTAAAACTGGTTACCCTGTGCCCTACATTTTACACTGTTTTCTGGAACATGTTTCTTTATTTGCTGCCTCACAGCACCGCATCAACACTTTATTGAAACATAGGCATTTAATAATTTATTTATTCATTTATATATTAATATCTGAATTTATTAGTTCTAGTATTGATTTAATTCTTTATTTATTTATAATTGTCATTTTGGCACCCAGACAGGTCAGAATGAATACAACATACTTGAACCAAGACAAATTAAATTAAATTAAAAAAAAAAATCAAACATAAACTCTCTCCTGTTGACAAACAGAAAGTTCTTCTCTGGAATGGATTTCATTTCTTTAACATACGTCCCACTTTTCTCACAACTGTATTTCACTTCAATTTTTGAACTGAATCCGAAAAGTGAAAGCTACTGCGATGGCCGGGAATCGAACCCGGGTCAACTGCTTGGAAGGCAGCTATGCTCACCACTATACCACCATCGCTGTGTTCACGCATGCCATATCAGCAGAACAGCTCAGAGTTTGGGTGCGTGAGTGGGAGGAGACTGAGATAAGGCGGAGCTGGGGCGAGAGAGGGAAATGACCAGAGTAATATAAATGTAGCTTTTCTCCTCTGTACGTCTGTTTATCTCACTTATTCTAACTGATAAAGAGGAAACTACAACAATAATGGAAGTCCATGTCATACTGAAAAGCTGAGCATGGAAACTCGTGCAAAGAAAATCAGGTACTTTACAGCAGCTCAGGGTTTGATCCAGCAGATGGTAGTGTTTCCAATTCTGATGAAAGGCTCCTTCATCTCCAGCTAACTCTCACACACTTAAGAAAGTTGTAAATACGAACAATGTGACTCGAGATCTTATATGGAAATATGAAACTTAAATTGTAAACGAGAAAAAGATTACAATAAATTAAGTAAGAAAACAAATAACAGCAAGTTAACATTTTACAAAAAAAGTAAATAGATAAATAAAGGTATTAGGGCTTTTCTTTAAGTCCATAAACCTAGTGTCCAGAAGTTCCTCGCTTTTTCATTTCTCATGACTTTAAGGGCTTAAGTGACTCTCACACACTCCAAAGGGCTTATTATGCTTTCTGCACGAACGCAAAGCGCGGAAATTGGACGCGCGGTAAGGCGAGAACCGCACGAGAGCCCGCGTGTTGCTTTTATGCTTTTTCACACTCCGCGCGGCGTCCGTTCCCAAACTGCAGGAGGTGGTGTATCACAAACACACGTCTAACACTGTACTAAACTAAAGAAGACCGTGTAGTGCAGATGAACTTGGCATTTCTCAGCGATCTATGCTTATGTTTGAGTGGCTAATTAAGCACACAACAAACCACGGGGGCCATAGGAGTTAGCGGCTTGGGTGCAGAGCCTCATCCTTATAATTGAAATCCATATATTAAAAAAAATCCCGTTAATGTGATTTGTGATGACATGCTTAGCAAGGTTATTTTATGTTCTGTTAATTATTGAATATTAAATAGATTATGTTTTGTTTGACAATAAGTGGTTTGTCTTTTGAACTCAGCAATCTCTGACCTTGCCTGAGACTGTCAATGCCAAATATCCCTTTAATAATGTCCTCCCCTTTGTGGACAAGTCGGGCGGGGAGAAAGAGTTGGTCATGCATCTGGTTTGGTTTATGCTTCCTTTTGCCTGTGGTTTTCTCTGCCATGGTTATTCCAGAAATATTCCACAAATCTTAGTGGGCTTGACAAGTAAAATGAAAACCATAATAATTTTTAAACAATGACTACTCCAAATTTTCCCTTTTTTTTGTTTATCTAAGTCATCTTGAAAAAGCTCCTCAAAATCTAGAGATTGACTTTTTATGTTCATGTCCACATCTGTGTAGTAATCCTGACTACCCGAACTGACATACCATACAAACTTCATTGGAAAGTATTAAGGCAGAAGGTTAAGTCATCCTCTGTGTTGTAAGCATAGACCTTTTGGTTATAAGTGTATAAAAAGTATACAACAATATACATAAAGGTTGTGGCAGTCATTTCAATACTGGTATTTTATTGAATCACCTTCAGAAACACAGTCCATTATTAAGGAACAGTGTGAGTTACTGAAACTAGGGGGCTGGTTACCACAGTGGCCTCACAGTACGAAGGTCATGGGATAAATGGTAGAAGATGAATGCATAAATGAACAAGCAAGTTAGTAGTAAAGCCTCAACAGATTTGATTTCAGGTTTTAATAATCATTGCAGAGATCTTTATTATCTGCTCATTCATCTTCTATACTGCTTATCCTGTTCAGGGTCATGGGTGGCTGGAGCCTATCCCAGCAGTCTTAGGGCAAGAGGCAGGGCACACCCTGGACTGGTTGCCAGTCAGTTTCAGAGACAGACAACTTTTCACACACACACTCACACTGGCAATTTAGAATCAACAATTAACCTGATGAGCATGTTTCTGGACTGTGAGAGGAAGCTGGAGTGCCCGGAGAGAATTAACACACAGGGAGAACATGCAAACTCCATACAGAAAGGCACACTGGGCAAACCAGGATTCGAACTGGTGACCTTCTTGCTGTGAAGCAGCAGCGGTAACCGGTACACAGCCATGCAGGTGTGATCTTTGGCATCTAGTATTCATGAGTAACAAGAACTTCTGTAATCTTTTACATGTTGTAAATATGTTTACATCACGACCCAACCATTGTGTGTTTAAAACCATGTGTTCCTTTATTTTATGTATTGAAAACTTCTTAATCATGGCAAATGGTAGCAACTGTCAATTTTCTAATTTTCTGTTTTTATTGGAGATTTTTAGTGTGTAGAACAGCTGGGAACAAAGAAATTAATTAACACGAAAGCAATGACACAAAGAGATCCTTTTGTCAGTCAGGTATTTTACAATTTACAGAAATCACTGAAGCATGATGCAGACAAACAACTTTGAGTTTAAGTCATGATGATTACCGACTTCAAGTATCACTAAAACCACATGTATGAACTCTTAGCTGAGTTACTGAACAACTATGCCCATCACTGAAGTTATAACCACTATAACGAATGTTAAAATGTGTGTAAGGCAGGTCACTGTTTTAATAGGGGCAGTAACACTTACTCTGACCACAGTGACTCTTTGAATGAAAATATCAATATTAAAGGATAGGGTCAGCAGTGCATCTTTAATAGATGGTTATGTGTCACTCAGAGCTCTGACATGGGTTTTGTTAGCTTTACTAGACCTCATGGTTATAATCTGTGCTGGAGAAACCGTTGATGACAACAGATTTCAAACTGCTAAAGTAACACTGGCAACCTAAAACTATTATGAAGTGAACCTGAGTCAAAAGAAAGTCTGATCCATTCTTAAAAGTCCTCCACACAAACTTCACACATCATGATGCTATCTCCTCCTTCTCTGTTTGATGATAAACAGGTTTTCGTCTGTTGGGTACATCTGTGAATTTTTGTTATAGTCCCCCTTATCACAGTATCTCTTCTTCTTTTTCTTCTTCTTCTCTTTCTTTTGCTTTGAACCATGAAATTCTCCCCTTGCAGTCTCACTGAGGCTGTCTGCTCTGCCCTCTCCACGTCCCCCTGGTGGACCTGAAGGAACCTGCTTTGTTTTCTTGGTCTTTTTTCTCTTCTTTTTCTTCATCACCATGTTGTCACCTCTGCCCCCACCTCGGGGAAAGTCATCGGCCTCATCCAGGATTAGTCTGGGTGGTGGGTCTCTTGAAGTGGGCACAGGTCTCTTGGGTTTCCATGGTTTTACATTGCTAGTGGTCTCCTGTTGCTTGTACTTGTTCCGTTTGTTTGTTTTGGTTGCTGTTGCCTTGAAATCGTGGTTGTCCTTAAAAAACAGGTGACTACGGGTCGGTGTATGATTGTTGCTGCTTTGGTACGGTGTATGGTCCAGTTTCTGTTTCTTCTTTGGGGGTCCTGGAGTGGGAGGGATCTTGGTATTAGAAGGGAAGAGGCCATTTTGTTTCAGTTCTGTAGGAAAGAAAAAGAATGTTAGAGACTGTAACATGTTCAAAGAGGCTGTGAGGACTTTCTGTTTGAATTGGACTGCAGTAACACAGTTGGCTGGAATCGCACACACACTGTTATGATGACATGACTCTTAACAAGGTGTGTGTTCGTTTTGGAAATTAATGGAGATCAGATCTTTTTAACACTACTTTTCTTTGTTCAAGACAATTTTTTACTTTTATTTATCAACAGTTACACAGCACTGTTGTTTGAAATGTGACAACAAGTAAACTTTGTCAGTTTGTACTTTAGTTTAGTAGCAGGCTATATTTAGCACTACTGGCAGCCCGGCGCTGTGAGATGCATCTGTAGGCTAATGTGTAATGTTAAGGAAACATTACCTCACCCTTCATTTTACTGTTAAACTCAAGTTTGATCAGATCACTGCAGTATAACTGCTGCATGCAGGTTGGAATGAACTTTATCACAAACAGTTTAGCCTGTTTTTTAGCCTTTAGACTGTGTTTTAGCCTTTGGCCTGGGTTTATCACTCTCCTGTTTCGCTTTCCTCTGCTCTTCTGTCTCTTTTTCTGTCTGAAAGTTCAGTTCAGTGTCTATGATCACTGCGAAATTAATCAAAGAAATCTTTCTCAGCAGAGAAAAATGCAGATCTTTCTTCTCACTACTAAATTCCATCAGCTGGCATGGTGTTGTCACACACACTTCAACATGCTCTAAATCAATCCAGTTCTGTCCAACCTGATCGGGAAACTAAGAAATAGCATCTAGAAATAACCAATACTGGTGCTGATAATAAGCTGTGGATTATGATCAGGCATATATCTAAAAGTGAGACTTTTTCAAGATCATTTAGAAAGTCCTCAGTCCCTTTAAATAAAGAACCTGAATAGCAAAAGATGGTCAACAAACCCCTCTGGTGAAGTTTTTGGATTAGAGAGCAGTGTTGAATGTAGCTATCATAAAGAAAGACTGCTTTTAGTGTCTGTATGATTCTCACCTTTTATCTTCATCTTAATCCTGTGTTTCCTGCGGTTGATGTCCTCCATGTTGTCATAGTGGTTGATGAACGGAGTGCTAGGGTACGTCCCATTGAACATTCTCTGTCGTGTACATGTCTGCAGAAAACACACATGTATGATGGCTTAGATCAGAAGATACAGGAAGTTAAGTCTGCAGGGAGCAGTGTGTAAACATTTTCTGTATCTAGCAATGAGGATGTAACGATCCCATCAGCCTCTCCTTCCAAACAAAAAACCATGTGACATAAAGGCAAAGTCCTACTACAGCTAGTGTCAAGCCTGTCTTTTCTAGGACACTGTAGAAACATGGAGCTATAACATGATGGGGATGAAGACGACCCATTCCCCCTCAAGATATAAAGAGCATATAGTAAGGTAAAGACACCAACATTTTCAGGAGATGTTGCATTTAAAATGAATAAACAACTACTATATTCCATTGCTGCCATGAGGTCTGCCCAAAGAGTTTCAACTCTGATTGATTAGACTTTTCCAAAAATAGTGATTGAAAGACATTGTTTGCTGTAAGATTTAATCCAATCAGAGTGAGTTACTCACATGTCCAAAGTGTCCTTTCTTGGAGCAGTTGGAGCAGTAGGCGGGACTTCTCCCCTGGTCTTTTCCAAGATATTTTACAGGAACTCCCGGCTTAGTCTGAGGACACAAGAAGAAAATGAAAGTGATTGTTACTCGAAAACCAATTCTAAAAAAGTGTGTATTAATTTTCTCTCTTAAAATGCAAAGGTTTCTTGTTCCATTTGTCTCCCATTATCCCCCTTCTCTTCCCATCATTCCCATGCTCTCTTTTGATACCTGCTGTGTATTGTACGCTGAATATTGGTGCTGATATAAACCACTGATTACCAGGCTATAGTTAGAGGCCTGTAATGACCCTGTATGATAAGGAACTGTGTGTGTGTGTGTGTGTGTGTGTGTGTGTGTGTGTGTGTGTGTGTGTGTGTGAGTGCGTGTGTGAGTGCGTGCGTGTATGTGTGTGTTGGACACGGGGTCCCGTCCCCTATGGGCCAGTATTCTGAAAGCCTTCCATGCTCCAGCGCTCACAGCAAATATACACTGATAAAGAGAGAGAGGAGACACAGGCACAGTGCATTTACTGCTAATGTCACACACACACACACACACACACACACACACACCTAATACCATTCTCTCAAACTCACATTCACACAGCATCACACACCTTCATCTCCAACGTGCCCCCTCCTTTGTCTCTCACCCCTGATTCAGAGATTACAAATGATTTGTGCCTCGCGTCGTTTTTTAAACATAGCTTTGCTAACCTTCTTTTCTACTCCTCCTTCTCCCCTCCCTCTCTCCCCACATCTTCCCCTCACACTTGTTTTCTGCCCTTTCTCCCTCTCTCTCTCTCTCTCTCTCTCTTTTCCGCTTGAGTAGTTTTGCGGCAGAAAGGATGAATGCTATTAGAGCGTCGCGTCATTATCGGGTCAGACCGGCCGGGCCCATCTCCATCACAAAGGCCAGGAGATCACAGACCTCTTGCAAGCACGCACATACACATACACATCCAGACACACACATATGCACCCTAAGGAGATCACAGTCTCCCCCTTAACTCAACTCACCCCCCAGACCTCCACCCTTCCAGCCCCTCATCCCATTCATCTCTCATGTAAATTGGCTGTAGGTCTCCCTCTGTCTCTGACCTTGGGCTTTTGTTATCTCCTAACTCTCTGATCCAGCCTGCGTGCACACACACACACAGGCACACACACACACAATGAAAAAAGAAGAAGAAATGAAATCCCCTCTTATTCTCTCATCAACCTGTGATAGTTGTCTGAGGACCTGGCGTGAATGTGAGTTTGTATGCGTGTGTGTGAGGAGTTGTCGGCCTCATACAATATTAATTAACTGGAGGAACCTTCATCCCTCTCTCTCTCTCTCTCTGTTTCCTCTCCCCGCTTCCTATCGGGGGCTATCTAAATTGCCAGCAGGGTGAGGGCCTGAGGGATCATATCAGTTTGGTGTCTTTCTCTTTCTTTCTCAGGGGTTTAGAGAGCAGTCCTAGAGAGTGTAGCTGTGCAGTGAAAGTCAATATGTCACAGGCGGGTTTTCGGATGGTTTTGGTTTGGTATCTCTAACTAATCTCAGAAACTAAACTTAAATTAGTTTGAGGTGACTTTACGTGATCACTATGGAAGCAAACAAGCCTCACAAGTCCAATCCACCGATTTAGATTGAATCAAAACTTAAATTCCAAACAAGGAATCAAAATGTTCATGCTGGTTTTAGGATACTGAATGATTGATTTTTATGGTGTGCACTGCTTGCTTTTTTTGTCCCTTTCACCACCCTGTAGTGAAGCCACTGCCGCATTTTCTTGCTTCCTGCAGCAACTGTGATAGAAAATATCTCCTTGGAACTTTCGATTGACACATTTCACTTCCAAACATCTCAATTTGGAATGTCATGTGCTCTTAGCGCTGAGCATAATTTGAATATTCCTGATGTGCGAGATGTAGAGGAAGGCAGAATCAGCAATGTTCAGATAAAAAATCGTCAAAGTGCATTCTGAGACTTTAAGGTACCATCACACTTCTCCTCCCTTCAAAAGCTAGTACAGTATATAAGAACTGAGCTTGTATGAGGTACGTATATGGTTAAGTGTATCAGCCACAGCAGATGTTGGTCAGAAAAACTGAATTATCCCTTTAAGAGTTTGTGGTCTGCTCTACTGAACTGTGTTTAAACAAACATGAATAATGGTTTCCTCTTACACCAGACAAAGTAAATCATGTTGCTGAAATGATCAAAGTTTAACAAGTTCCTGGTTTGGTCTGACCTGAAGTTTACAAAAATGAGTTCAACTTCAATTTGAAATTGCTTGAACCTGTCTAATGTGTAGCAAAATGAAATAAGGGACTGAGACTAATCTTCAGCTTCCCTGCATGGGAGGTTGCATTAAAAAAAATTTTTGTGTTTAAACGTTCCTCTCTGGTGTCAGTGGAAGAGAGTGATCAAAAGTTTGTCCACTTCTTGCTGATCAGACTTGAGGAGCTCCTCCAGCTGCTCAGAGACACTAAGCAGCTCAGAAACAGGACTGTAATGTGGAAAAAGATTGATGCTGTGCGTGTGTTTGGGATGGTCCTACAGGCTTTCCAAGGTTGAGGCAGACAACAAGCCATCCGTGGCCTCTCATACCTGCACACACACACACACACACACACACATTTGTGCACTCCCTCTCTGCTCGACACACACACAAATACAAACACACAGTTTTCCCACAGTTTCCCCAGCACACAGTGTCTATCTAAGCCGCGCTCTCCTCTGCTCCTTGCCTTGGCTGCTGGTGGCAAAGCTGTGATAATCCTTCGGCCAACACAAAGCTCCCACTGTTACAATCTGAAGGAGCACACACACACACACACACACACACACACACACACACACACACACACACACACACACACACACACACACACACATACAGTTATCAAACACAATCCGAGGAGCAAACAGGCTTGTGTGCAGGAGGAGGGGCTATGGGATGTGTGTGTGTGTGTGTGTGTGTGTGTGTGTGTGTGTGTGTGTTCTAAATAGTAACGGATGGTGGGAGCTTGGGGTGATGCTGTTTTGCATATGTTATTGCTGCGTTGGGGAGAGGTTTGCATATGTTGCTGGAACCACAGGGGACCATCTTTGCATGCTTTATCATAGAAAGCAGCCTGACAACACAATGCAACACTACTGGCTGGTCCATACCAAAACAAATGTGTGTGTGTGTGTGTGTGTGTGTGTGTGTGTGTGTGTGTGTGTGTGTGTGCGTGTGCGTGTGTGTGTGTGTGTGCAACATGTCAATATGTGCCTATCAGGTTAATTAGACTGTTGAAAAAAGCTTTAAAGTGAAAAAGAATTGACTTCAGAGTCGTTAATCCTGACATTGTCATGTGGGACTTTTAACAGTGCAGCTTTCAAAGTAGTAAAGACTTTAATTATAGTGTTTACTCTTACCCAACAACACTTTAATTGTTCTTCAGAGACAGCTCAAGGTGGAGGTGTGTGTTTTTATGTGTATGTAAGAGCAGGTAGAGAAGCAGAGGAGAGAATATGAAGGAAGAGGAGGGGGTTTCTCCAAATAACCAGATGTGATTCCTGCCCCCTTTGTGTCTGCCGGTTCACAAAGCCTCAGACCGAAGCCGTAACCCTGGGCCCTGTGAGTACACACACACACACACAAACACGCACGCATGCACACACACACACAGTGTAATTCCCAGAGGCTCTTCCTATCTCCTCCCGTCAGTCAGTCAATCAGTGCGAGCACAATCAGGAGGAGTCCTGATTCTTCCTCTTTAGAGAGGAAACGAAACGCTCCTGGAATGTAACGATAATGTGATGCAGAGGGAAGGACAGCACAAGAGGAAACCCCCCTCCCTTTTTTCTTTTTTCATGGGGCAGGGACTGGAGGTAATCTGGTCACACCGTGGCAGGCGGAACAGAGGGTACAAGCTAATCTATTCAAATCTGGGTCTCTGTTTCTGTTCACAACAGTCACCGCCAAGTCCAGAGGCTTTTTCATGCTGAGTGTGTACAGGAGTGAGTACAAGAGTGCTTCATTCTCTTGATTTCCAGGAATTAGTTGGGGCAACATAAATCTAACACAAAGATAAGGATTTAGATTCAGAATGCACCCTTGATGTGGTCAGGATGCTAAACCCTAAATTTTAGCCAAATACACATTTTCAGACCCACACAGTTCATCTGAGCGGAAAGGCGCAAAGACCTGCAAAACCTGCCAGACCACTGATAACACTACATCCCTCTCTGTGTGTGAGAGTGTGAGAGCATGTGTGCACATTCCTATGGTTCTGCGTGTACAGTTTATTGAGTATATGTGAAAACATCTGAACCGAAGAATCAAGTCCAAATAATGAGTTTGACTTCCTCTGCTTAACCAGACAATTAATGACTGGTTTAAGAAGGAGATGTAAAAAAAAAAAGTCTTTTGTTTGTCTGTCTGTGCATTTCCACTTGGATTTACCGTATGCTGTATTTCTCATGTTATACATTACAGAATGCACTGAACTTGAACTGTGTTTATGAGCTGGATGTAAAGCTGTGAGGGTTCAAAGATTTCAGTAGTAAAGCTGTATGATCGCTGAAGAATGGTTTACTATCCATCCTATGCACTACCCGTCCTCTTTACGCCCTCTGCTCCTGAGGTCATTTCTACCTGGAGGTCTTTAACATTTGTCAGCTGCTAATTGTTCATAGAAAGAGATTTAAAACACATTTCTTTTTCAAAGCCTGCCCTCCACCTCAGCCTCCTGTACGGTCAGTCTCTCTCTTTCCAAAGACGAATAAAGAGTTCAGAGTCTTTTGACGTGACAAAGGTGAGAGGACTAGACTGGACAATGATGAGGCAGCAAAAACAGCACAATGAAGAGATGTGGATTTAAAGGGTTTTTACAGAGCACTGTCTGAATGAACACAATGAGAGAGAAAAGAATAAAAGAGGTGGAGGACAGAAGGAGAGGTGGATTAAAAGGTGGAAACTTAAACATGTGACTTCATATTCAGCAGAAAGAATAGAAGAGGAAAGTGCTGGAGAGGTAATTATTATTGAATGACGGGTCATTTGTGAGGTTTAGTTAATGTGTGAGCTTTTGATTATAAACACTGTATACAAGACTACATGTTCCTTTTCATAGCAACAAATGGACAGAGGCACTCAGAGAATCATTCAGCGAGGGATTCTTGAACTGTGAGTTTATGGCCCTGAAAAATGAAGCTTCAAACTGAGTGACCCTCTCAGATCTTTTCATGAAGTTTGGACATGCATTTCAGATTTTTTTTAAACCTTTCCCACATCCCTGCAGCACTCTTCTGTTTCCTTTATTTTATGGACTGTTTTGTCAATCATATTTTCTTTCTTTTGTTGTATCTTTTAAAGGTTTCTTTATTATGTTTACAATAAGTGATTGTTATTCTTTTTTCAGCCAGCCATTGTTTATCTGCTTATTGGTCAGATCTTCACAAACTCACCTCATGAATGATCTTCTGTGCTGGAGAAGAAACAATAATACTTCATGTTTTTATGGATTGCTTGATGACATGATCGCAGAACAAATTTGGTTTGGATTTTATTAGTCAAAGAAAAAACCCAGCTTTCTTGACGGTCTTACTTTAACAGGCTTTTGTTCGTATGAAAAATGTTTCAGCATTTTGTATTGTTTCAATTTCAGTCTGAAATTTAAATTTTACTGACGTACCACCATAACATGACTGCTGTCTGTCCCTGTAGAAGAGTTTGTTTGTGAGTCTGACATGACTTTTTTTAAATTACATGTGTCAGACAAACAGGCTGACACAGTGCTTAAGTGATATAATAGGTATAACTGGACAGTCTAGTAAGAGATCTGGCACAGATCTTATGAGTTAAGCACCTCTTTAAGACTAATTCACACAGCTTAATTCAGTTGCTGCCACTTGGTTCAAATTTGACTATTTTTTTTCTGAAGAGGGAGGGAGGGATGAAACTTCTCCAGATAAATACAAGAAATAAGAACTTCAAATGTGAACACTCTGTTTGAATCAGAGTAAAATAGTTTCTTCTACAACACGACCAACTCAGCAACACCTTCTCCATAACAAACTTTCTCTTTAGCGCTACCTCAGTGCAGTACTCTGTTTGGCCACTAAGAGGCGCTTCAACACTATAAGCTGACATGAAGTTTTGGATGATCTCAACTGCTGAAGTGAGATCAGTTCAGGCCGAGGTTTAAGTACTTTATACTCTGTCGTTTGTCTAAATTTGTGCTCAACACAGTTCAAAGTAGTTAACAGTCTGTTTCTGGGGAGATATTTGAAATCTGACAAGACAGCAACAAGCCGAGCTAACTCAACTGCACTCTGGGAGTTTTTCCATTTTTACTTCAGCAGACAGCTTTTTATGTCCCGTTCAAACAAAATCAAAACTGTATCCAAAGTACTTTTTTTGTGGTACACTTCCCCTGCTATCCTTCGCCCTTGACAAGACAAACTATATGATTCAGAACACAATGTACCAAGCATGAAAACATCACTCAAATGTTTCCCCTAAAAAAAAGTTCACATGCTTGAATTTATAAAAAAAACTACTTCAGTGACAGAAAAACTGATGCTGTCAAATAATTGCTCCGACACCATGCTGTGATGAATTTATACCTTTGATATTCTACAATGAATTTGATAAGTGGTGACACTGCATGGCCATACAAATACATACAAAACACAAGTTCAGATATCTATTATGTTTTTGAAAATGTATTTTGTCTTAAGTGAATTGTAGCACACCGGAGAGACGAGCTATTGTCTTAGTCTAATGGTTCTATTACTTCTCTATAGCGGTGAAGCCAAAATCAGGCTGGTATTATTTTACACTCCGTTGCTCAGTCAGAAAAAAGGTGATAAAGCACAGAGGTGTCACATGACATGAAAAGGAAAGCTATCACAGATGTGTTTATAGCTCTTGGGCTTGATTTGAGTGAATCTGATTTTTTTTCTGAAGAAAGAAAGAAAAAAAAAAAAAAAAAAAAAAAAAAAAAAAAAAATATATATATATATATATATATATATATATATATATATATATAATGCTGAGGAAATAATCGTGTCTTGCTGGAACATTTTGCTTTCAGAATCTTAAAAGCCGGCCTACAATAAAAGCAGATTTAGGAATCCCTTTGAGTTTCTGCCAGCTTCATTGGTCCTTCTTTACACCCCCTCATGTGGGACTGTCCTCTGGTTTCCCAGTGTTGGATCAGAGTGGTGGGGGCAATCGAAAAGCGGTTAGATCACCTACACCATGTTTTTACTTCCTCAGAGTGAAGCGTATTCTCTAAGCTGGACTCAAAGGGCCACAAGTTCAGTCTGACTGCCTGGTTTTCTTTCTTAATGCAGCAAAAGTTCTACTAAAGATATGCAGAAATTCACCTTGCTTTCAAGAACTGTGCTGAAAAAACCATGAGTGCCAGAAAAATACTTGTTCCATTTTGGATTATACTTTGAGAAGATGCTGTGAAAGATAAAAAACCCCCAAATATTTAAATAATAAAAAAAAAGGATTTTGTTTTGTAGAACATGGAGATTCAGAGACAGTACTTGTATTGTTGAGGCTGTTGCACGATGCTGTAAATGTTTAGATTCTTTGAATATGTGGAGTTTTGGGGTCATTTTATGGGTTAATGGCAATGCAGTGTTATAATATTAATTTATAGTGTAAGAGTCAAATTTTTTAGACCACATGTATTATATCTGAAAACGGATCAAAGCGAGTTGTAAGCTTGTTGAGAATATAACAAAAGGCCTAAAAGCTTTGAGGCTCATAAGCCGAAATTCTTTTTATGTAAAGTGTGTTAAGTTTACTCACTACATTGAAAAAGCAAATGATTAAGACAGGGAAGTAGTTATATTCATAAACTACTTACATGTTTTTTATGATAATTGGTATACGAGATCAATCAATGACACAAAATGAGAAATACATCATTAAAAAACTATGGGTTAAATATTTTGTAGCACATTTTTAGTACAATGTTAGTTTTGATATGATGTGTGAACTTGAGAGTCTTACTTTGTTAGAAAGTCATTCTTATTTTTTTCTGGCTTTTTTTTTTCTATTTTTTTCTATCCCAAGCAGAAGAGGATTTAAAGAGTCAAAATGTTCTAACCTTGAGCTAACAAAGCCATGTTTGAATATGAGCATACAGCAAAGAACCTTCTGGACAAAGAATGAGAGACAAAAAGGTATAAAAGGTACAAAGAGAAAAAGAAAAAGGACGAGCAGTGAGGTAGGAAAAGAGGACACCAAAGAGAGTTCAAGGAAAGGAGTTACAACGGCTTAATTTCTGTATTGAACAAAAAGGTCAGGGACTGTTTTTTTAGTTACCCCAGAGACACTGACTCTCTCTCTCTCACACACACACACACACACACACACACACACACACACACACACACACCTGTCCCTAAGGAAAAGATCGATGCACACACTGATACTACCGTGAAGAGAGAACTCGTTCAATACCTACTCTCACACAAACCCAGCACCGGCTTCTCTAATCAATAAACACAGGCGTACAGGTGTCACCACTACTATCTAAGGAGAGGCCAATCAATGCTTACACACAGATATACCTGCACCAATCAGCTGTTGTATGCTCACACTCCCTCGCTCCCATCTCCCATTGCCTTTGAGCTGCCCTCCCTTCCTCTCTCTGTCTCTGTCTCTCTCTCTCTCTCTCTCTCTCCCTCTATCCTCTGAATCTCTTTCGACCACACCTCTCTCTGTCGTCTCTCTGCTTTTACTCTTTGCATCACAGAGGAAGCTTTTTCTGCCAGTTTATTACTCAATGAAACATGGAGTCACATGACCCTTTTTAAACTGCGATGTGCCATAAAGTTCATAAAATGAATCTTGCTGAATTGTTAGCTTTCACATGTTTTTTTTTTTAATGTTAGTGAGCAGAGAAAAGGACATTTTCATACTGCAAACCGTCACTACTTTAAAAATGGAGCCTACACTTCGTCCTCTGTCCATAAGGTGGCGCTCTGGTCTTAACCAAGCACAGCAGAGTGCTGACGACCAGTGCAGGAGGAAAAAGTCACTGTGACTTGTGTGTTGTATGAATAAATGCATGCATTAATGCATGATATTCACATGCATTAACACAGCCTGTGTAAGGACAGCAGGTCTGTCAACTCGCACCACCTTTCTTCCTTCTTTTCCTCCACCCTTCATCTCAATCCTCCTCTTCTCTGTTCCTCTCTATTTTCCAGTCTTACATTTATGTTTTTTTTCTTCTCACTCTGTTCTTTGCAGTTCATAATCTCAAGAAAATCTCCCAGTTTTACAACCGGTGTTGAGTTTCGGTGCACGTCATGACACCATACTGAAAATGAAATCTGTTAGCATAGAAAAACTGTTATTATTGCCTGATTCAACATCAGATTTTGGTGATTCTTTCAGTTTAATGTTACGACTTTGGCCATCCTGAAGTTTGTTGAGCAACAAAACCAAATTTAAGATGTTTCCATGGGTAACGGCCACTAAAGTCACATCTCTTGATGAGGTTCATATTCCAACAACAATAACTGATTCATCTGTCACCTTCTTTTGGATGTGCACTTCTTATATTGATTAACTGAAACATAAATGAGAATTCAGTTTGACGTTTTCAGCTCCAATGACCATTCTTAACCAACTAAAAAAAAAAACCTGATACAGAATTCTGCCATTGGTCTCAAGTTTTAAAAGCCATTTGCTCTCATTTCTTTCTAAAACTTCCATCTTTCACTGGACATCCAAAGCAGAGGTGAAATGTGATTTTGGTAAGGGGTTCAGGCAGGACTGTGGCCATGTGATCATGGAGAACAAATGTGAAAGAAGCAAGTTTGCACCTGTGCTTTCAGGCCTGTTCAAGCGCATTCTGGGAAACAAAGAGGAAGTATTTGATAGGTGGCGAAAAGAAACAAAGGGTTCAGTTGGAAAAAGCTTTAAAACATTTTTATCACTCAAAAAGGACAACAACGGATGAAAAGCATTTAATGATTAAAATTGTGATCTTTTGGACAATTCTGGTGGAAATAAGGTAAACGGAAGAGGATGGGAGTGAAAAAGGGCGACAGGAGGGTTCTGTAAGAAAGAAGCAACCCATGTTTTTAAAAACCCATGTTGGTCTGTGGGCGTGTGTGTGTGTGTGTGCGTGTGCGTGTGTGTGTGTGTGTGTGTGTGTGTGTGTGTGTGTGTGTGAAACAAACAGAAACCCTGAGAAGGAGTTGCTGAAGCCACTCTGTTTTTTGTTAATAGTTCTGTTTTATAAACATGTCTCTAAACCATGTGACATGAGCAAGATGAAAATGTTGTGGATAGCTTTTACCCCATTTACTGCTCTCTATATATTTGTAGATGTGAGTATGTTTGTGTGTGAGTGTGTGTGTTTGTGTGTGGATGTGTGTGCCCATGTGTGTCAGTATCTTACTTTCTCAGTAAATACCCCTGGGCTTTGTGGTCTATACTGTGTGGTTTGGAGGAGTTTGTTAGTTGAGGGCCAGGTGCAGGCAGACAACACACTGAAGATAAACGGACCTAACACACACACACACACACACATACACACACACACACACACACAAGAAGGATAAATGGACCCAGTAGCAGGGAGGTCTGACAGAATGCCTTTTCACACCTGGCTGAGCCCAGCGGAAGGTGACAGAGTCACATCTCCCAAAGCAAACACACACACACACACACACATACACACACATACACACACACACACACACACTCACATTGGGGAGTTCAGGGTCATAAGCAGCATCATGAATAAAATGAGGCTGTCTTAAACAGAAGGAGCCCCGTGTATGCGTGTGTGCAGGTGTGTGTTTGTGTCTGTGCGTGCCCCTAACCCCCATGCCAGTTTGGATGTGTAACGACCTTCTGTTCCCAGTGCTTAAATGGCTTAAATACTTCAATTAGACCTGGGTCACAATCCTCCACCCGTTAAAGCACTCCGTCACAACACACTGGGAAACACACACAGAATAAGATGGTTTCATCATTCTGGGAGGTGACCAAACACTCTTTCTGCTGCTGCTCCTCCGTCTAAATTCTTTCACTGAAAACTTTACAGTGAAACATACACAGAATCCCCTCATCACCACTTGTGCCACAATTAAACTTCACTCCTATCCTCTCTGCCAGCGTCTCCCCTGGAACTTCCCGTCCTCCTCTCTCCTCCCTCCTCTTTCCTCCGCCTCTCCCACCGTGCTACCCTCGCGCTAACGATGCTGCCTTTTCATTAGACAGCCCCTGCTAATTAATCTCCATAGAGGAGAGTGACAGACCTCCCCCAACACACACACATACACACTACATCTAAGCCAAGATGTATGCAAACACACACTCTGCTTCCTTCCTCACTCTCTCTCTCCCGCTCCCTCGTCCCGAGTGGCGTTGGCAGCCCATTTCATGCTTTATCACGTCTTTTAATTGACAAACAAGCTGCTCTTTTCTCTTAGGCTGAGGTCTATATCACCCCCTCGCTTAGATGCACATACACACACACACACACACACACACACACACACACACACACACACACACACACACACACACACACACACATAAACACACACAAAGCTGAAAAAACTAGTTATCTTTTCAGATTTTGGGTAAGCAAACACCCACACACACCCACACACAAATAAGCAAAGCATCCCTGCTGACATTTGGCCCATGTGACTGTCACACAGTTTTCTACTCTTTGACATGTTCTTGCATTGCACACACACACACACACACACACACACACACACACACACACACACACACACACACACACACACACACACAGATGTCAATAGTTAGATATGAATTTAATAAATAATGAAAGAATTAAAGGTTACTGTCACTTTTGGCACTTTCACTTTCTCTTTTTTTTTTCTTTCCGCCATGGTTCACCCATCTGCCACAGGGCGAGGTCAATACTAGTCACAACAAACTTATTGATCACAGACTGATGGCATGTCACATCTTCTTTTTATGACACCCATAAAAAACATTTTTCTGTTCTCTTTTTGAAAATACACATTTAGCTAGAATAGTGTCACTTAATGTGAGCGCGAAGATTCTACTTTTTTCAGTCAATCAATCAATCAATGGAAACATACATTTATAGATGAAATTTCTCAGTAAGGCATGGGAAACAGGAAAATAAAAAAAAAAAAAATCACAACGTAGCATTTTCGCATTGGAATTACAATGAAATACATGTCCGCTAATAATATAATAACATATATGTAAGGAGGTTAAATACCAAAAATCGCAGGTGCTGCCTTAAACAATACTAATAATAATAATTTTGTGGAATGGTGAAAGACTTCCAGTTTAAGATCAGTGAATGGATAGAGGACATCAGCAAGTGGACAGTCGTCTATAGTTGAGGAACCCAGCATGTAAATCAGAGACAAATGAAGCACACAAGTCACTCAATGCTTATGGTCACAACCCTGAATACTTAACCAATCCCAGACTTCACAAGTGTCTTGAAATAAGAAATCTTCCAAAGCTAAAGACAAGCACACAAGACTGCTCAGTATGACAACCTGCATCATAATAAACCAGCCAGAGAACTACACCCTGACAGTGAACTGCACCTGAATATATGAGATTAACAATGACTCTGTTGTTGTTGTTGTTTTGATAGCTAGTATAGTCAATTGTGTTGACACAAGCTAAATATTAACATAAAATCTGCTTCTGCTAACCGTAATCCAAACCCTCACTTCTCCCCTGCATTGAGTTTAGACTGTCCTACAGCTGTGATTTGGTCATAAGTAGGACTTAACACCAACTTTTCCATTAATTCTACATAGTGAAATGTAAGTACAGAACATCGGCACCAAATATTATTCATATGCAGTAAAACCTGACAAAATGGTTAGAAACAGAAAACATATTTATGTAATAGCTGGCGGCCAAGACTTGATGGTGTTTCAGTATAAAGTGTGACCCTGTTAACTGCTGACTATCAGCCTAATGCATCATATGCAAATGCCTTTAGTGTTTCCTTTAAGACATCACTGGTGAAACTGTTTCAACTTTGTGAGAAAAAATTCAACCCAATGCATTTGCTTGGATTCTTTTCAAGTTTCAAAGGCTGTTTTAACCACAAAAGTCACAAACATGTTTGACTAAAAGTCGTATGTTATCTCACAAATGGCCGCTCTCAACACCATAACACTGGCTCTCTTAAATGATCTTAATCTTGTCAGAATCTGTAGAACTTAAGTCTGCGGTGAAGCACCAATTCAGACTACTAACTACACAAAAAAAGACATTTTGCTGCTGCATATAGTTTTGATTTTAGCATTAAAAACTTGCTAATTTGCTTGAAGGAATGAAGCAAAAATATATCTGCATCTTTTTGATGATGAAGGCTGAAAAGGAGTCTTTTGTTGTATGTGCTTACGTCACATCATATTTACACCAACGGACAACTGAGTTGCTGTTTGTCTCACTTTGCTCACACTCCAGAAATTCATGTGACGATAAAAAACCCTGAGACTTGTGAGTCAATGCTCCATCACTGGGACACTCGGGCTATGGGACATAGTGGTAATAGTGGGCGTCTAGATGGATAAACTGAGGACCAGTTGTTGAAGACAGCCTCTGTTTTGAAACAAAATGAGCATAAGGAACGTAATCTACAGGTTCTCTTCATAATAAATAGTCTAGGATAAGAAACAGCTGAGGAGATCCCACCTTCCCAAACTGAGGAGTTAGCAGACGTGTGTTAGCAACTGTAGTTCAGACAGGAGGGGAGGCTCACTACACCCATGTCAGGCCATGTTTAATGTTTCAATGCCAGTTAAAAAAAAAAGTCAGCACTTCCTCATTTGGAGAAGATGCAGCCCGTAAACTTCAGGTGTAGTTTATTGGTCAAGCTCATGAAGCATGAATGAGCCAATGCTTGGAGGCTGCCAGTTCCCTGAAAGCTTTGAGCCAATAGAACAGAAAATCTGTCTTTAAAAACAGTTTAAATGTTCACACTGAAGTTGGGAAGTGATACTGATGGTGTTTGTTTTGAGGTGGTTTACTTACTGTGATGTGATACTGTCTCCAGATCTCTGGGCAAGCCTGAGAGGAGAGAAAGACACAAAAGATACTGTATTTAAAACAGAAAGTCAAGCACACTTTCATGGCAAATAAAAAGAAATCAAATAGAAAATGTCTGAACAACCTGCAGCTTGTGTGTTAAACTCTTATTTCTGAGTGAGAAACTAAAGGAAACAGACTGAAAAGGGCACTGAGGTAGAAAAGAGAGGATGGACAGAGCTTAAAGAGACTCCTAAGTTTCTTCCTCTGTCCTTCATCAACCCGTGTTACTCTGATTCTTCCTCTCCACCCTGTGACTCTCTGCAGTCACTCAAACAGTCAGTAAGTAAAGCAGTCAGTCGTTTTGTCCCGGTGTGGCTAAAGCATTATCTCCGGAGCTTCGCCACGCTGTTCCTTAAGCGTTCCGACATCCTTTCCCAACCGCCGCCACTTCCCACTGGGAAATTGAAAATGCCGCAGTCGCCGCAGGCAACGAGATTTATCTACTTACACACCTACTGAGTGAGAGACAGAGAGGAGGAGGAGGAGGAAGATCTGAGCCTTCTCCCGTGGTGAAGGCTTTGTTTAGCTCTCTCTTGCATTAACGATACAACTTCTTTGACAAATTTAAATGATATGTAAATTCTTGTCACATGTAAGAGGAGAGAATTTGGCTGCTTGTTTAAATCGTGACCTTTAAAGAACGCTCTGCACTTCTTCAGGATTAATCTGAGATGTTTAGATTTGAATACAAAGATGGGGAATTGCAATAGCTGCATCTTCCAGCTTTGTATTCCACACACACACATACACACACACGCACACAAACACACACGCTCCCTCCTGTTTGCTCTCTCCCTCCAGACCGCCGGGGTAGTGTGTTGTTGTCGAGGGCGACAGGCGAGGCGAGCGACACACTCGCGCTCCGTCAACCGTCTGTCTTTAATGAGAGACACAGAAAGGCCCAGGGGACAGAGACCTGACTCTCTGTTTCTCTCTCAAGCACACGCACTACAACACGTACAGTATCATTTGCGAGTGTGATGAGGAAAAAAAGTTGTGCGATGCGAGAAAAGGGTAATTAGAATACCACACAAGTTTGCACCTTTGTTAGTTGTTAAAAACAAAATGCAAAAGAGAGAGGGGGAGAGGAGTGTGAGGAGCTAGAAGAAGACTGGACGACAGAGAGCGAGTGAAAGAGAGAAAAAATGGGCGGTGTGTGTCCTGGTCTCCCCTCTCCCTCTGGTGTTCACCTGGTTACTCATCCATTACACACAGCACAGTACATGACTGACTGGTAGAGAGAGAGAGAGAGAGAGAGAGAGAGAGAGAGAGAGAGAGAGAGAGAGAGAGAGAGAGAGAGAGAAGGGGGGGGTGAGGAGGGGGAGACACAAACTGGCTCCTCTTACATGCACAGGGGTTTCCATTCTATGGCATTAGTGTAAATGGGCAAGGTAATGAACGTTGCGGTGGGATAATTGTCATTGATGGTCATTAGATTCACCCTTCAGTGCCAACACACACACGCGCGCACACACACACACACACGCATACGCACACACACAAACACACATTCACACATTCACACACGAGCCCACAGCTGGAATATGCAGCATGGCAGAGACATAACTAAGCTGTAATTGCTGAAGTGTATCAATTAATGTGAACAGCAGCGTGTGTTGACCCCCGGTCACTCGTCATCACATGGGAGGAAACGGGGGAGAGAGGGGGGAGGAATGAGGGGGTAATGGAGTGGAAATAAAAGTACAGATTACGGACTTGTCTGTTAGTTTTTATTTTGTTGAAATAAGGTCAGATAGACAATCTGTAATGGCCTTATTCCTCTTTTTGTCTCTACCTCTCTCTCACTTCCACAGCAATAATTATGGCTCTGATTGAGGTTTCTGCCCATTTAAATCCTTTTCCCCCCCGATTGGTTTTAAGTTCTTGCTCAAAGTGGAACCATATTGGTTCACTTAAAATAAAACATAAAAAATGACAGCCTAATTCATGTCTTCAAAACTTGATACTTGTGTGCTTTCTGAATGGATTCATTCTTAGGTCTTGTGATAAATCTTAATTCCAAGGGTTTACAGAGCATTCCTATTAAATTTGTTTGACTACACTCACCGGCCACTTTATAAGGCACACCTGTCCAGCTGCTTGTTAATGCAAATTTCTAATCAGCCAATCACATGGCAGCAACTCAATGCATTTAGGCATGTAGACATGGTCAAGACGATCTGCTGCAGATCAAAGCGAGCATCAGAATGGGGAAGGAAGGTGATTTAAGTGACTTTGAATGTGGCATGGTTGGTGGTGCCAGACGGGCTGGTCTGAGTATTTCAGAAACTGCTGATCTACTGGGATTGTCACGCACAACCATCTTTAGGGTTTAAAGAGAATGGTGGGCGAAAATGCCTTGTTGATGCCAGAGGTCAGAGGAGAACGGCCAGACTGAGAACGGTCGAGCTGATAGAAAGGCCACAGTAACTCAAATAACCACTCGTTACAACCGAGGTATGCAGAAGAGCATCTCTGAACGCAGAACCTTGAGGCAGATGGGCTACAGCAGCAGAAGACCACACCGGGTGCCACTCCTGTCAGCTAAGAACAAGAAACTGAGGCTACAATTCACACAGGCTCACCAAAATTGGACAATAGAAGATTGCTGCGACATTCGGATGGTAGGGTCAGAATTTGGCATCAACAGCATGAAAGCATGGATCCATCCTGCCTTGTATCAACAGTTCAGGCTGCTGGTGGTGTAATGGTGTGGGGGATATTTTCTTGGCACACTTTGGGCCCCTTAGTACCAATTGAGCATCATTTCAACACCACAGCCTACCTGAGTATTGTTACTGACCATGTCCATCCCTTGATGACTTGATCTTCCAGCAGGATAACGCGCCATATAACGGCAAATAAATAAAAATCACGCATATAATGTTTTTTTTTTACTTTACTAACTCACTTTTTCCCCCAATATGGCAAGAATTCATTTTCAAATATTAATAAATATATATTTATTGCAGAAGCAAAAAGGAGCGAGTTGAACACTACATTTATAGTTTACCTTAAGAATAAACTGGAGGAACTGACTACATCTGTGAGCTTTGTACTAAGTCAGTGAATGATTCAGTAGGGACAAGGAGTTGTGATTCACGAGTTAGTTAAGTGATTCTCGAGTACTGAATGATTCATTATGACTTGCACGTTTGTTTCCCTTTCAAATGGTGACACATTTTTTAGAAACATGCATTTGTGGGATGAGCAACAGAGCTGTAGGCTGCATACATCTAAAAATTGCCAAATCTTTCCTGCCAATGCCAAACAACTTTTTTTTCTGCAATCGACACTCTGGCATGGTCTCATGATGTTTTTTATGACCTGAGATTTGCACCAATAACTAACTTGTCATCATCCTGTTCTACTAAAGCTGAGGGACTTCACTAGTCCACACAAAAATCTGCTAGAAACTTTAGGACTGGACTGCATCACACAGCCAAAACTGATAGCACTTGGGACTAAATGGGAGCACATCCCAGCACCAAGCTGTACTGAAATCCTTCCCAGAATATTTGGGGCTGTTACAGCAACAGATTAATGCTCAGGATTTGGCGTGACATGTCAAACAGCAACATTTCTGTGCCTGATCATTTTGGCCTTGTGCTGCGTTTGTCTAAATAAACAGGACACTATACTCACATCAAAAAAGTGTCCGGTCATGCTGCAGCGGTGGCACTGTTTGTGCCAGTACGCCCGCTCGCTGCAAGAGTTGTAGAAGTGCCCTGGCAGGCCACAGTTGTTGCAATGCCTATTGGGACACTGGTTCCCCAGGTGGCCTGGGGTGCCACAAAGAAAGCAGGATGACAATTTCTGCACACAAAAGCACACATGAATACATGGTTAGTATTTTCACATCTATCAGAATGTCTTTGCTGAACATTCGTAGAGGACTGGAGACTGACTCTGGGCTCTGGGCAGTTCTTGGAGAGATGTCCGGTCTTGTTGCAGTTTCTGCAATGGACGCTTTTATCAGTGTAGTATCTGTTTGGTAGCCGGAACACTGAGATCCTGGAACCTTTGTCTTTGTTATGGATCTGAGCCTGAAACACAAAAAATACATGTATCACTCACCTCATGATAGGTGAGACATTGTGGACTGACGTTGATATTTGTGCCAACAAAAGACAAAGCTAAACACTGACCAATATTTGTGAGTGTTAGGATATTTGTTTGGTGGTGCAAAGATACAAAATGCACTTACTGCCTTGTCCCTTTCAGAAACCGACCAGGTGCCATGTTCATCAGCATCTGGTGGGATAGAAGAATACATTTAAATACATCTATTTTCCTTGAGTTAGGAATCTCATGTACTGTGAGTAAAACACTTTCACTCAGAGTTTAAGTATGTTAAGTTGAGTATGCTTTGTATGTAACCTTTTTCCATTACAAAAGCACTTTTACAAAGTTTATTTCTTGATTTTTGTCTGTTTCTGTCTTCTTAAACATTTTGAAAACATTTTTATCTCCACATATAAAAAATATCTAAAAAGCAGGAACAAATAAAACAGGGATTCATTTAAAATGATATTCTTCAGGAATCCTAATGAATAGGTTCAGAGGTTTGCTCAAAATGTACAAGTTTAATCCCTCCATAACTCCCCCCTGAAATTAACACTTGGACCCACAGTGTAAAATGATGGTGGTTTCTGCTTTCTCCAGTCTTCATTTTCTCAAACAGAACTTCAAGACCAGAAACCAGCTTTCAGTCAGAACCAGAACTGAAGATTTCAAGACAATATCCAACACTATTGTGAACTCTGCACCCTAAGGAGCAAGTTTAGTTTCCTGTTAGAGGATGACACACATGCACACACTCAGAAACTGACACAGTGACAGCCCAGCACATCTGTATGAGAGTGGCACTAACAGCACCCTGAGGGAGACCACTGTATTCTCCTCAGGCTCACAGAACTGTAACTGACATCCAGAAATTGTAACGTACTCACACACACACACACACACACAGACACACACTCTCACACACACACACACACACACACACACACACACACACACACACATACACTCAGCATAAATTATGTGCTGATAGCAGCAACCCGCACAGGTTCACATGCTTCCACAAACACACATATCGACCCCCACGATTAGCTGGTTGACAGTCTTTAGCCTTTGGACAAACACGCAGCCTTGAGCCATAATCAAATATTACAGTCTCCTTTCCACCTCTCTTTCTTTTCTCACTCTCTCTATCCGGACCCATAATCAGAATTCTGCTCAGTCTTCGTTTTGCTTTCGCTCCGTCTTCTTTCGTGTTTCCTACCCCCTCCTTTCTCGGCGGGTGTGCAGCTGCAGAGGGAGGTTATCACCTCACTTCTCTGTCAAACAAATTAAAATGGCTGCTGTTTGGATGAGGCTTCTTTCTGCCATGACCTTCACCTACTCACACACACACACACACACACACACAAACATGTTTACAAGCCACTTTACAATGTTTGACAAATTTTGAGGCGATTTAAAGAAAAAGTGGAGTTGAAAGAAATCCCAAATTGGGAATTCAGTAACAAATTTGATTTCATTCATGAAAACAAGTCCTGAGTGAAAACTGCTCTACGTTCTGTTTGGCAACACTACTCTTATGTTGTTTTGTTCACTGTCAATCCAAGTCAGCCTTTTCCCTCACACTGTGTCCATGTCTGTAAGACCAAACTTACAGTTAGCTGTTGCACTTTTTCTTCAACTGAACCAAAGATGGCAGACGAAAAGTCTTGACAAATAACGCAAAACTATTCATGATAATGGTCTTTGCCATTATTGAGTATCTCTTACAAACAAAGCACTTTAAAAGACTTCAACATCAGACTCAAAAGGATGAATACCAACTGTAGAACCAACAATAAAGAAGGTTTTTCATTAAAGTCCAAGAATAAAATTCTCACTTTTAAGTGACAGTGAATTCTTAAAACAAGTTTAATGGAGAGTTTAGTTTTTCCTCCAAGATTCAAAACTATTTAAAGCTGACACATTTTCTCCTGGTATGCAAATGGATAGGGAAATAAATAAGTCTGTCTTTAAGTTATGGAGCAAATATATCAGTGAAACAATTTGAAAATGTGTAAATGGATCTACAAATGTGGACCAGCTGTGAGTCCATGTTCACATTATGGGAGTATACATCTGTGGACCTAAGTGTGCATTTTGTGATTATGCATCTAAAACTGTTTATGCATTTTCTGATCCCGACTTGCATTTTCTGTGCCTCAGAAAAGCATCTGTGGATCAATTTATGCATTAGCAAATTATTCTTTAACCTAATCAATTGATCTTTTTATTTCAAAAACACAGTGTTGTGCTTCTATTTCCAATATGCTACTATGTAAATAAAAACCACACGAAAGAAAGAAAGAAAGAAAGAAAGAAAGAAAGAAAGAAAGAAAGAAAGAAAGAAAGAAAGAAAGAAAGAAAGAAGACTTAAAACACTGAAATTGTAGGGAAAGGGTTAACAACATGAAAACATCTCAACAACTTCTCTGCTCCACATGAGGTCATTTTATGTTTATTAACTGTGTGTTGACTTCTTGATCAGGGAATTTGTTGTTTTTGTTCTTGATTTTAATATAAAATTATGTAAACTTCTTATTTTCTAAATACTCTATCGATCAACAGACCCTCACAGGTGGGAGTGAGGGGCTTTTGAATGAAGATCTCACAAGCAAGCAGAATAATTTTGAAAAGAAATATTTTGTTTGACTGAGAGAGTTTTGGTCTACTTGTTACAATTTATTTATAAGTCACATTTAGCTTCTATACACAGAGGTTGATAAAGTTTAAACCTGGAGTTGTAACTTTGAATATCTGCAGATTAAAAAATTATTACAGACCAATTTTTTCGGCATCTAGGCACGTTTGTGGGTGTGACTCTGGATCAGGAGTTATTCTGGTGCAGATAGTTTTGGTAAGTTTGACTCAAAGAACCTTTGCAGCGCTCACCTACTGTGAACAGACTGGGGGGCCTCCGTGACGTGTGTGTGTGTCTGTGCACGCGTAGTTGGTGTCAAACAACAAGCAGTGCTCAGTCAATGGGCAGCTTGAAAATAAAGGCAGGGGTGAAAGGTGTGTATGCGTGCATGGAAGTGCGTCTCAGTGTGTATGTGTATGTGTGTGCGTGTGTGTGTGTGTGTGTGTGAGTAGGCGTTAGTGACTCAACGAAAGTCATTCTCAAAGCGTCTCCCGGGGGGACTCCCCAAATAAAGAGCAGGAAGCTTTCCCTTAATCTAAGGGCCCCCCATCACACCAACACACACACACACACACACAAGGATAAAGGGTGAAGCTCTTTGTCACGGCCGAGGAATCAAACACATGGGTGGGGGTGGAGGAGAGGATGGAGGAGGAGAGGAAGGGTGGGTGGGGGCCGTTGTCTGTAAACTGGGTGAAAATATGCTAATCAACCTTTGAGGCCCTGCTCGAAATCAAACCATCGCAGCCGCGCTTCTTCGTGGCCCAACTGATCTGGTGGAGTCTAGAGCTGGATTAGCAGATGGTTGCAGCTCCACCGAGCAGCTGAACGGGCTCGAGAGGCCTCCGCCATGTTGAGGGCAACTGTTCCATTTCAAATGGTCGAATGGTGAAGAAATGTGTCGAGTCTGACAAACAAACAAAGAGTATGGTTTGAAAAACTCTACCATTGGACTCCAAGTGTTGAGATTCCTACAGATCTTCCATTTCCTCGGACATCTTGTGCATTATCACATCACTCTGCCGTCAAGGGAAATTCAACACAATGGCGAGGAAGAGAGGGGGAGCTGGTGAAACAGAGGGAGGAAGGATCAGGGGAGAGAAGGCGACAGATGCTACCTGTCTGTCTCATAGGTACCCTGATTACTGGAAGATGAGGAGGAGAGGGGAGGAGGCTGCGTGCCAGTTCATCAGAGCCGGCAGAACATAGCAAAACAGAAAGTGTGTGTGTGTGAATGTGTGTGTGTGTGTGTGTGTGTGTGTGTGTGTGTGTGTGTGTGTGTGTGTGTGTGTGGTGCTCTGAATCTGTCCCTTCTACCAGGGAGAGCAGAGCAGGAGTGTACGTGTGGCTAATGAACCATGAACACCTGGATCTCTTGGGGTGACGCGCACACACACACACATACACACTCACACACACACACACACACACACACACACACACACACACACACACACACACACACACACACACACACACACACACACACACACACACACACAAAATGGAATATAAAAGGACTGAAAGGGACATCCTGGTCATCAAACAAGACGACTCAGACAAGAATGACACCATAACGTTACAATCTCCCAAGCGAAAAAACCCTGAAATATAACCATTTTTCAATAATTTTCTACATAGTGGTTGCTTATGTGTTTGTGTGCATGTGTAGGTGTCATCCACAAGCTGTTCTCCACTCTGTCACAGCACCATCAAAGCCTCAATCTGGCGCACTTTGCCCTCATTTCCTCCTCTCCCGACACTTAAACAGGCAGCCCAGGTCAGCCCGCTCCATTGTACCACACTGTTGCCCAGAGTCATTAACACACCAAATAAGGCTGTGCGCACACACACACACATTCACACACATGCACACACACAGTGAGAGTAAAAGAGAGAGAGAAGCCTTGCCCCCTGAATGGAGGTTATGTTTGATACCGAAGCAACAGAGCCGGATAAGAAACACTATACATGACAATGGTGAGGGTCGGTGAGAGTGTACAGGCTGTGTGTGTGTGTGTGTGTGTACAGGCTGTGTGTGTGTGTGTGTGTGTGTGTGTGTGTGTGTGTGTGTGTGTGTGAGAGAGAGAGAGAGAGTCAGTGTCTCATTGTGACATCACCCTTGCCCTACAGCCTCACCCTCTGTGAGGTTACACACGGCAGAAAGGTTGGCTAAGTCAGATGCACTCACATAAACTAGCTCTGACACACAACTCTTTTAAAATGTCCAGCCGAGAGTGTAAAACATAACAGCAGAGAGCGTAGGAGAACAAGCAAGCAAAGGGGAAAACCTATTGGTATGGGGCCATGAAGCCCATTACAACACAACAAAAGAGAAGCCAGCTGAATATCAAGTCTGTAAAGTCAGGAGCAAACAGGTAGAGTTGTTAGAGTGATGCTAAGAAGGGAAGAGGAGCGTGCAGATATTCAGAAATGGTCTGTGTGTGTGTGTGTGTGTGTGTGTGTGTGTGTTTGCCATGCAGAGAATAGATCAATAGCTGTACAGGCCTATTATAGATTAAAGCTTCAGCTTTCATTTGGCTTCATTTTATGCTCTTTCTTTGCCGTTCACTGCTGATCTCTCTGTTAGATTGATGCACTGTGAGAGTTCATGAGTACCTGGGAACAGATGTTGCGCTTAATGTTTTACATGTCCGTCAAAATGACGGACAGGGTTGTAAAAATTCCGTCATAATGAATAATGATCCCCCGATTACAAAAATTGATAATGAGACCTGTTAATTATTAATTATATATTTTACTATGTCATCGCAACTCAAATACAACTTGTAACATTAATCATTCAAGCCAATTTTACTTTTTGTTGGGCGGATAGAAAAAAAAAAGAATAATAGAAAAATAATACAAAATAATAATAATACCGACTCTGCTGTCAACAGCTTTGTAAAGACAAAAATCGCTCTCACAGCAGGCGGAATGCATTTTTTTTAAAATTAGGCTGAAAAAAAATGACAGAACTGTTTTCAGGTTACAATTGAACATGTTTTGTTCTCTCTCTCTCTTTTTTTGTATTCCGCTGAAAGATCCCCTGATGCTGATCTCCTCTGCTGCTCTCTTGCGGCAGAGGAGATCAGCATCAGGTTCAGCGTCTTTTCCTCAGTCAGCTGACTTCTCGTGGCTGTTTTGATTTTGTTCTGGAGGATGAAGCCCCATTCTGCTGCTACGCTTGATACTAGAATGACCAGCGCTACTTCAGCAAGCGTTTTAAAGTCTGGAAACATTTCCCCTAGTGAAGTAATGAACAGTCAACACAACACTTTGAAAGACCGGTTTCCCAATCCTGCCAGAACTCGCTTCACCGGAAGGAAATCCTGGAGCATGCGGTCCTAATGTACGAGAGAAGTGGCCTCAGTCCCATGTGAGTCGTAGTGGTGCCAATCGACGCCAACGTTTAATAGGATAAGACAAGCCAGCACGTCAGATAATGGGAGATCATGAACTGGACAACCCAATACCTCATTAATTACGCACGCTTACCACTAACTGGGGGCCTGCTGCAGGTGCAGTATGTATGAATAGCTGTGTGACACTGAAAGTGGACTAGATCGCTGTCAGGACTTCTAATCTGTCAAAATGATGGGCAGCCTTCAGATTTTTTGGTCATTGCTCAAAAATTTCCGTCAAAGACGATGAATAATCGGTTAATGCAACCTATGCCTGGGAAATGCAAAAAATAAACTTTTAAGGGTAGGTGGTCAGTTTACTGGAGTATTACCACAGGGCCAACATCCGGAAGGGAAAAATTAGGCCTATGCAGAAGTGCTAAAAGTTGCTGCTCAGTGAGAATCCGCTAGAGGCCAACTCAGCGGTTTGAAGTTATAAGGATTACAAGTATGTCCAATCAGAGGCTGAGCTCAGCTCACGTGATAATAAGCTGTTAGAACGGAAGCTCAAAGTCTATGTCATATCCAAGATGGCCCTGTCCAAGGGTTGGCTTCATTTGACTGCATCAGGATAGGTGACATCGTGGAGACTGCGTCCATATTTTATACAGTCTATGGGTGTTACGTGTTGCATAAACATGAGCAGTCTCTGCCTCTTCTCAAGGAAAAGTTCTCCATAAGGAGGCCATATGAGGAAAATATATTAGGATGTTTTTATGGCAGGATCTGATTCATTCGTGACCCAAAAACATTTTTAGCCCAAAATATTTCATATACTGCATATACTGCTTTCTGAACAAATTTTTATACAGTAGTTTTTGCCTTCTCTGCATCATTTTATATTTCTGATCAAGTCTTGCGTCCTCTTTTGTGTCATTTTGGATGTCCATGAAGCGCATTTTTACAATATGATAAATACATATATTTAAACACATCAGCTGTAAGAGTTGTTTTATAGTTGTTCGATTTTTCAGATGTCATGGTGCTGAACCATTAAACAAGTAGCCAATGCAGTCTTTACATGGTTTTGTGGGATGTTACAGGAATTACTTTAGTCTTGTTTGTGCACTTAACAGAAAATGTAAATGTATACATAATTTAGAATGTGATTAATATCTGTGCCATAATTCATACATTGTATGATGGGAGCATATAAAAATGGTCCTCATTACAAGACACAACAGCCCCTGCTAGCACCAGGAAGCTAGTATTGAGAGAGCATATGGTCAGCATTTCAGGTATACAATAATAAAATATTAATCATTTGTTTTACCTGCAAATATTTCTGGAGCTGATTACTGTGGGTGTTGATGTTTAATTGTTTAGTTGTCACAAGCATCTCTGAGTGTTATTTTAACTTTAAGCTATCCAAAATGAACTATGCACTTCACAGCAGGGTTTCTACAGTTTTGGTGTAACTCAAGTATGTATACTAATCAGCAGCATGAAACAAGAGGTGAAACCATTCATCAAGTTCTACCAAAAAATGGTTTTGTGCATCAAACCAAGAACCCTATTTTTTTTTTTTAAATCTCCAAACTTTGACACAAAGAAACTGGGAATCCAACTATGTTAAACCAGTACTGGGTTTTGGGACTCATTCCAGCACCCAGTAAAACAGATGACAGCTGGTTGCTCATGTTGCCAGGCAACTGTTGATCAAATCTGATCAAGTAACAACCACATAGTCTTTGCATAGCAGTGGAGCTAAATCTCAATGACGATTGACAATTTCAATCCTGATAAGCAGTACAATGAATCTGGATATCAACTCGCTCAGTGAACCCTGGGTTTTCAGTCTTGATCAGGGCGCGCTTACATTAAAGGGGTGGAGTTTGCACTAATCACAAACATGAAGAAATGGGAGGAACCCTGCAGAGCAGCCTACTTTACCATGGAGGAGCAGACAATTATTCTTCAGAAATACAAAGAATTCAAACATCGTCCAGGCTAAAAGCAACACTGTTGAGGCAGCAAAAGCAAGGAAGGAATGCTGGAATTTCTGTTAATGCGTAAATTTCTGAGCTTAAACAGTATTAATTCATGAGACAATGTAAATGGACAGCAGCTCTGATCACTCAGTTTGACTTTATAATGGCACAGACTTTGGGAGAAGACTTTTTCCTCAGTGCCTTCCTTGGTTTATATTTTCCATTGAGTTCTTTGAGGCTCAGCAACCCATGTAAGCACGTTTTGTGTTGGAATATTAATAAATAAAATTAATATTAATTCCTCAAGCAGTTGTGTGTTCCATAAATTCATGCTTCCGCAGTTATGCCAAGTGTGACCATTATTATAAACATCATTATTTGAGATGCAAATAGTGGAGCTAAACGAACTTGGGAACAAGTACTAAAACATCCTTCTAAGCAGTGACAGTGACAAGGCTTTTTTCTTCACCCTGTCTCTGATGTATGGATGAAATGAACAGAATTATTTATTTATGGCTCCATCAGTTGACAAATGTAGCGCAGTCCATTTGATGAAAATCTGAATCTCTTGTACAGGATGTCATCATGGACATCAAAAGAATTGCATCTCTCCCTAAAAACTCTTTCTCTCCTAAGAGCGCCTCACGATCTGCGCACCAACAGGATCTTCACAGAGTCGGCAGACTATTTTCCTGGTGAGCCGATTGGTCAGGAAGTGGTTCTTTTATGCTCCTTGATCTCTTATCCAGATCTGAATCTTCTCTGGAGCAGGTTAGCTGTTCAGTATAAGTTACCATGGTGATTTACCCTGGTAAGAAGTGAACCAGCTTCATAGGATGGAAAATTCAGGGTTTAGCTAGAAGTTACTTCGCTAAGAGAAAATCCAGCTTCTTAGTACAGGCCTCAGGTCTGTACATATTTCAGACCTAACCAGGTTTGGTTAGGGCTGACCCTAACCAAACCCTAACCTGGCTGAACCAACTGGCCCCAGCAGGTTTGAAATGACAGTAATATTAACACAAACATGAGGAAAGCTGCAGATTTCTGGCCAGTGTTAAATGAGATGCAAATCAAGTTTATTTTATGCAAATATAATGTTTAGAAAAAGTTAAACGCTAACATCAGCTGAAGAATCGCTGTAGCTATTGACTTCACTATACTGTTTCACTTTTCAAGAAGCCCAAATGTCCCTCAATAGTTTCACAATGATTTGTATTTTAAGTCTGGGGTTCAAAACTTTTCCGCCCACAACCCTGAAAATATTGGTGCTGGAGACTGGAAACCCCCCTGATGCAGGAACATGCTGAAAAACCAATCCAAAAAAAAAAAAAAAAAAAAACAGCCAAAAAAAATAAAATAAATAATAAAATAAAATACCTACTATTTAGTTGACCAGTGGAAAATTAGACTACCTCATGTGCACATATTGTTGTGTTTTCTCGTTTAAACTGTCACCACCAATATCATTGTTATCCTGGTTTAGTCACTTCAAGGGTCTTGTGGGAAATAGATCAAACATTTTCTAAATTGGTTTATATAAAATAAAACCAATAATTTTGTTTATATTATTACAATAATGGATAAAATTTGGAATTGCAATTTTTATTGATTTTAGAAGGCATTTCCTGACCCCCCCCCCCCCCCCCCCCTTTGGGACTCAGTGTTTTAAGATGCTTATGATGGGTATGGAGATTTCATAACCACTTTCACATTCCCAACTTAACAATGAAATGACTGAACATTAATACATTATCTGAGTTTCAAACCTTGAGCATTAAATCGGAGGAAAATGGTGGATAAACTTCACTGAACAGAACATAGACCATCTTCCTAAAAGTTATGTTTTTTTTATCAGTGAGGTTTTCTGCCTCTAACAGCCATGAAAAATCAAAATGCCATCATCCTGGTGGCTGTTGAATCCTCCTTGTGTTCAACCATCGCATACTTCATCTCTGCCCGTCTCTGATTATCCACCCCTCCACCCTCTGCGTGACAATCCAAGCGTTCACCCCCTGCCAGCCCTTGCCACCTCCTCCCTTCCTCCGCGCACCCGTCCACACCGTGTTGGCAGCCGGGGCAGGGCAGGTGGCCAAACCTGTCAGTCAAAGCACCGTCGCCACGCGGCAATACCACAGACACCAATTACTACACAGCAGGGGCGCGGCCTGGCAACTGCATGGCAACCACATGGTCCAATCAGGGTACACAACAACAGGGGCAAGAGAAGGCCAAGAAAAGTGAGCGAGGCTGTTTGTGGGTGTCAGCTCTGTGTTAAAGATATCTGAAAACGAGCCAACGAATGCCTGCATCTCTGGCAGGCCGTTATTGTGTCTTTATTACATTCATAGATGCTTCTAATTCAACTTCTTTCAATTCAAACTCAAAATCCAGCTTCATCTGTTACATGATCACATGGTCTAAAAATGCCTCCCCACCTGATTTGGTGCGAGCTCTGCTGGTTCAATAAACCGTGCAGCTATGCTCTGGAAAGACGCTGAATAGACATTCAGGTTTTTTGTGACCCTTAATACACTCAGACCTGTGTGATACATCAACACGCAGAAGGACATTTAAAAAGCAAAAAAGCTTTGACATTTGAGTAAATATTGAAGCATGTTTGCTTTCTTCTTTAGTGTATCTCTAACTAACTTGACAATCAAAATTACAAACTGATCATTTGATGATTTCGTTCCAGGTGAAACAATGAGCCACACTTTGTCTTGCATAGCTTTGGACGTGGAGGTCATTAAAACATCTGAAGTTATTTTTTTTCAGAAGGTAAAAACTATCTTGATTACTGATACTGTTGCATATAATAGAGCTGAAATGAACGACTTTTTAATCAACTGGTCAAGTGATTCATAACAGGCCCTTGGCCTGAAAGATACAGTAGATATACCGAAGGCAGACCACGAAACATCATTCAGAATTTAAGTTTGAATTTTACAGTCAAGTATTCAGTCATTTTTTTCACTTTGAAAATTTTAACTTCTGTATAAATGCATTATTTATTCGTACTGGAACACCCAGAAGGACAATATTCATATATGCTCAGTCAGTCTCAGTGTTGCCGATATTTATTTTGCAAAGAGGTTTGTTGAGAGTTTGAATTGGGCCACAGTGTGTCATACTTTAGAAACAGCTGCATTTGGGATTCAGACAAAAGAAACAAACAAACATTGAAAACATCTGCAGGTTTTTACATTTCTATGGAACAGGACTGAATGGATGAAAAATTCCCAGGTTATAAGAATTAAAATAAAACAAAAAACTACAGGCCAGATGAAATTATGGGTGACATAGATAATCTATGATTAGAAGTTACGTCTGACTCTTTCACCTGTGATTAAACAGTTTATATAGTACAGTTCCAACAGCCAACCACAGTACAAAGCGACAGGTTCAACTTTCTATCACTGATGCAAAGAACCTCATTCATGATGTCCGTTTTTAGGTTTAATTAAGGAGTGTAGGAGATTTAATTTAATGCTCAGCAGCCCACTACAGTCAACAAGTGTCAACATTTTATGGCTTGAGTCATACTGGTGCTATATTTCTGATTCAAACTGACCAAATTATTCACAAGACCCTTTTGTCTCCAGTGACAAAAACCCCACTAACACACTGACACACAGCTTCTGGAAGGGGCAAATATATTTTAATAAAACCAGTGAGTTGCAACCTCAATTTCATTTTGATGAATTTCCTCCTGCGGGAGTGAGCCAGGCGGTAGGCGGGAGGGCGGAGAGGCAGGAGAGGCAGGAGGGGCGGCAGAGGCAGCAAAGGGAAGTGGGGTGATGGGGGCTGGGAGGCAGATAGAATTTTCATGATTGTTATTTTTGTTATTATACAGCGGGAGACGGGGGAGGAAAAGGGGTAGATAAACGGCGTTGGTTAATCTGAGGCGTTTTGCAGAGCGCTCCATTATCGGGCAGGTTGGGCACGTTGAGGGGGTTATTTTTCCGAGGGATCTTTGGCCCCGGTAATTAAGCTCCATTCAGCGGGCCCTGTTCCCCAAATTAAAAATTTGTCATTAAGTGGAATTTACCATAATGCCTTTTTATCTGGCGGCGCTTCAGCACGCGTGCATGAATGTGTGTGTGTGAGTGTGTGTGCAGAGTAGAAGTGAAGGAGGGGTGACGGAAGAGGGCAACCAATGAGGGAGTTACACTGTGGTCACACGCACATATAAACACACACACACACACACACACACACACATACACACACACACACACACACACACACACACACACACACACACACACACACACACACACACACACACACACACACACACACACACACACACACACACACACACACACACAACAGAGAAAGGGCAAATTGAAAAACTGAAATAATCCAGGATGGCAGCAAACGTTTGCATGAGCAAACACAACACACACATACATGTACACACAAACACACAATCCTTCAAATCCACAGCCTTTGGGGTAATTAAATAATGGTGCTTTAAAGTTTTAATTTAGATTTGGCTTTTTCCTTCTCAATCCTACTGTATGCCACACAGGGTGTGTGCGCACACACACACACAGTCAGTCACAGTAAGTTGTAGACTTCATCCGGTGAGATAGACCTCATTGGACTGTGTACAATGGAGAGTCTGAATGATTGAAGGGCAGAATCTGTGTCTCTATAGGCTTCATAAAACAATACAATTATTAGTCTTTAATTGGAGCAGCCCCTCTGTGGAACAGGGGACAGACAAAGAACAATGAGGGATTAAAAGAGGAGCTCCTAATATGGCTCTTTTATCGCTCTCTTCAAATACTGTTTCTCAGACATCTGGCTGGCCTTTCCACCCAGCAGAGTTTGAAGTTGGTGGTAGATTCTGGAGAAAAGAGTCAAAAAACAAAATTCTCTATTAGAGATGGGCGACTGTTGCTCAGTGGTAGAGTTGTTGTCTCTCAATTGGAAGGTCGAGGGTTTGATTCCCAGCTCCTGTTGTCACATTGAGCAAGACACTGAACCCCAAATTGCTCCCACTGCCGGTCAGTGGTGTGTGAATGGGTATGAATGGGTTCTATTCCTAGAACAGAACTTCCTCCCATCAGTGTGTGAATGTGGTGTGGATGGGTGAATGAGACTAGCAGTGTAAAGCGCTTTGAGTGGTCAGAAAGACTAGAAGAGCGCTATATAAGTACTGGTCCATTTACTAGATGCAGATAAATCCTGGTTACCAGGGTTCATCTACCAACTCCAACCTCACCAAGCAGAGCAAATGTACCCTGGTTCTTCAGTTTATCGACAGACTCTCAAGTTTGATCAGATCACTGTAGTATGACTGCTACATGCTGGAATGAACATTAAAAATCATTACAAAATTATTTGCATCCTTGCGGTTCATTACAGACTGACTCTAAGGCAATTCTTGGCTTACTTCTTTTCTTTTTATGTATTTTTATCAAGCAGAAAAGTACCAGACAGTATTCTTTGAATTCGCAGGACCTCCTTATGCTCTCAGTTAGAACGCTTAGACAGAAACTAAGAAAAGGGCCTTTGGGTACTCTGCATCCTCAGCCTGGAATCTGTTGCAGATTGACTAAAAGCTAAAGAAGCTGGTGTCGTTAAATGTTTTTAAATCTAAAATGAAAGACATGGAGGCAGATTCTATAGGATGCTGTTGTTTTACCTCGGCCGTTTGAACATTTGATTCCCTGATATGACTCATTGGTGGCTGTGTTTATCCATAATGTTGTGTTTTGTGAATTGTACTTTGTCTCTCTTTGTGTTTCTGCTGGTGCCTGTCCTGGCCAGGTGTCCCAAGGAAAAGATGTTTTTAATCTCAATATGACAAACCTGGTAATATAAACTTAAAAAAATATTTCTGTTCTTGGACTTCTGATTTTAAGCACATGAATTTATTGGAGATCAGACTTCTTTGACTATCATTTAATGGTAGATCTTGTTTTAAGGCAATGTGCCATATCATGAATTCTCTTTCCTCATGCCCTCTCACACTCATACTGCACACTTGATGCTCTTAAAGTTTGTGAAGGGCTGGTGCTTATGCTTTAGGGTGGATATCAGGAGCTGAGTGATTCAGCTTTTATTTCCTGTTCATTTAAGGACAAAAATTAGTTCTGATATTCAGGCAAGAAACGGAGGCCATAACTTGCTTCAAACGACTGAGAAACTCCAGCAGTAATAGAGCAGTAGTATAGAGCACATCTCTCTGACTCCAAAAGCAAACACTTAATTCTTCACATTTTTAAAAGAGGAGGTGGGAAATAAAATCCTAAATGAACAGTGGTAGGGCTGAAGGAAGAAGAGGAAGAGCAGAAAAAGAGAAGAGGAGGCAGGGAAGAGGAAGAGAAAAAGGGGGGGGTGGACAGATGGCAGAGGTTATGCCTGGCTGCAAGGGGCAAGACAGGAGGAGGCTGTTCTGGGAGCTGAGGGTGTGTGTGTGTGTGTGTGTGTTTGTGTCTGTTTGTGTGTGTGTGTGTGTGTGTGTGTGTGTGTGTGTGTGTGTGCGCGCGCGCTTGTTTAACCCCACCTCTGCACATTCAGAGCTCATGCTTAAGGAATCTCTCCATCCAGCCTTTGGTTCCTCTCGCTGGCTGATATTTTCTGTCACTTTTAAGTGATTTTTCCTCATTCTTAGATGCCAAATAAAACTAAAGCCACCTGAATTTAAGTATTCTCAAATCTTGATTCTTTATTGTATTCGGTAATGAACAAAACAATTAGGTGAGCTTCCCTGCATGTGATTGACAGATAAAACCTGGGAAAGATAAACTACAGATAGAGCAAAACAACATGCTGTCAAAATCTGTAAATGGGTCTCCTAAAAACCTCGCGCAGGGAGGAAGGGCAGAGTGGCAGGCGGAGAGCATGGAGAGAGATAGGGGGTCTTATTTACTGTCGTTTAATTTGCTCCCCTCTTCTCCGTCCATCCCTTGGTTTTTCTGACAGGTAATAAAAAGCAGGAGCTCTCCTGACAAGCTTATTTGAATTTGGATTGAATAATAGACGTGTAGGCTTTCCCACAGAATGCTCTGTCCATGCGAACAGACAGCAGCAGGGCCTCTGCCTGCCAGGTTATGACTCGTGTGTGTGTGTGTGTGTGTGTGTGTGTGTGTGTGTGTGTGTGTGTGTGTGTGTCCTTACAGGTAAACACACACACATAAACAAACAGGTTCACATCATGGTAGTTAATGCAACGATTAAAATGAATTCCAGCAACTAGCCAGTTTCATCTGGATATTCCTTTCTCTTTTCTTCACCCCGTCATCTTCCTCCTCTCCTTCACTCTCTCTTCCTCTCCTCTCCTGCCCTGAATCCTAACATCCCACCTCCTTTCCTTGTCTTACCTCATCCTCCACTCACCCTCCCTGCTCTCTCCCTCCCTCCTCTCGCTCTCTGTAGCTGCTGAAATCCCATTCCCCGTGGGGCAGGCTAAATTGAATTGGCGTGTTTATATGAACAACAGGGCCGTTGCTTTAATATACCTTAGAGTTTATGCCTAATGCCTCCCTGCTAATACCGCTGGAGCTCGCCGCCCTCGCTCGACACAGAGCACTTTTATGGAAGTCATAAAAGAGACAGAATGGCGAGGGAGGAGAAAGGAGAGATACTCTGTGAGTTTGTTTGTTTGTAAGTGAGAGAGGTAGAAGAGGCTCTTAATGCATCTTAACAAGTTATCTGTTTTATCAAACCTCTTTGAGATCATCCTACAGTATCTCTCTCACACACATAAACACACTCAGTGAAGTCATGATCCCTCCTGTGTGGAGTGTGAATGAGAAGAAAAGGAGAGAGACAGAGAGGGAGGAAGATTTTTTTAGATTAGTGAGTAATGCTGAATAAATATCCGGAGATTTGGTTGAGGGAGTCAGTCATGCTCGTCGACTCGCAAACATCCTCCATTTTCTCTCCGTCTCCCCCCGTCTTTCTTCCTTTCTTTCTCTGCTGGCCCGGTGTCAGCCTACAAAAGGGTCGCAGTACAAAGGAGAGAAACAGGCCAGAGACACTCAACCCAATTACTATTGATCAGGCTGCACTCAGAGGACAGAAACACACTCACCTGCACACACGCACACACACTCACTCAGCTGTACGAGCACGCATGCAGAGATCTGGGTTTCTAGTCCAGATAGAAAGTCCTGTAAGGTCAGCGGTGGTTATTTATTCACAGATGGTTCGTCACTGACCACTGAAGACATGCTTCAGAAAAAGAAAATATCAGGATATCCACCTTCAGTGGACAGACCATTTCCATCCTGAGACCAAAGAGCACGGTCTCCAGTTTGAGTTTCATTCATTTCACTGTATTTAAGTGCATCTGATTTTGACAAAGTTCTCTCTGTCACCACATTTGGACCAAAGCTATTCCCTGAAATGGGCTTGGTTGAAGATCTGTCTATTAAAGAAATTATACTACTTATACTGAATCCAAGTCGCTGCATGATTTGGTGTAAATCATGTCACAACTCTTCTCCTCACATTTGTTGTTTCTCTCTGGTTATGCTGCCAAAACGGAAGTAAAAAAGCCCTGAAAAATAGTCTTTAAAGAAATAAAATAAAAGTCTGAATTCTGTAAGATAAGATGTACAGATTGAGTACTCTTATTTTGAAAAACCTGTACCATTTTTTGTTTGAATTTAGCAACCAATAAAATCCGAAACCTGCCTTTTCAGAAACAGTTTTTAACCAATCTGACTTATCAAATTTCATCATTAATTCACTTTTCCCAGTGACAGTACAATCATACTTTTATTTCATTGGCTGTCAGAATTCAGATTTAGTCCTGATGTTGAAAAATGTGATCAAACTTACTGAACTGAACATTGCGTGAGAGGAGACCGGGAGCTATATAAGCCTCACCACCAAAATGCTTTTCCATTTTGAAGATCAAGACTAAAGCCTCTTAAAGTTTGCACACCCTTGCTCCTAGGTGTGTATTCAAACACGCACACACACATAAATCAAGTCTCACATTAAGGCTGTGATGAACTCTGTGTGTTGCATTGAAGCCTGTGCTGAAATATCAATGACTAAACTCCCCCACGAGTAGGTAACTATCTCCTCGGCTCTGATTTTATCCTCAATAATTAATTTTCTCTCCCAATGCCGACCTCTTCGGCTTTATCAGACGCTTGCCGGTAGAATCTCAGCATTCCATTTAACCATAATCCCCCGGATAAAGAGGCAGCCTAGGTGTGCTCATGCACAGGCAGGCGTGTGTGTAGGAACACGTGCATGAGACTTGGACTTCATTGACACACATAATGTCAGCAGACAGGTAAGCAGATGTGCGAGGACAAACACAGGAAGTGAACGCAACTTCTAACCAGCATTCACAGCATTTCGACACACGTGTTATAAGTGTGAGAAGAGGGACAGAGGACATGATGTTCCCTCCTCAGACTGAACTCAGAAACTAGCTGGATTAGCAAAGGAAAGCCTATAGCATGAATCCTGACCCTGCGAGCCCGGCATAGCAACAGCCACGTAACCAGGGCCTGGTTTAGTCATGTGGAGGGATGGTTGGGGATGGGTGTGGAGGAATAAAGAGATGGGATGGATGGATGCAGGGGAGGGTGGAGCTGAAGGGGAAGGGGGAGGAAAGGTGGAGTATGGGTATGAACATAGGTTTGATGGCTTGTGTGTGATTTAAAAATATTCAAGCATTCATGTCGGTAAAAATCATTTATTTCTGATCACATGACAAGTGTTTCGTGATTTTTTTAAAGAGTAGTTTCATTCAAGGGCTAAATGTTAGCATGTTTGTGGCTGTGTGTGTGCTTACTGTTTGACTTTAAAGTAGTTTTAAAAGGAAAAGTGGCTGATGGCTAAATGACATCCATTGTTTTATTGTATTCATGTTTTTGTAACAATCTAAGAAAATAATCATATATGGTCAGACAAAAACAAAACAACCTTGGTCTTTGTGCATCAGAATGATCTTAAAAACATATTCATCCTTTAATGAATTAACGTTTTTAAATAGGCCTTCAAAAGTTACTTGCATTTGAACTGTTAACAGTTTTTGGTAACCGTCTTGACATGAAACTTTTACATCCTGGTGTATTCAAAGGCCGTTCACAGGATCATTACAAGACCCCTAATTAGCACTTCACTGACTGCAGGTGTGACGGAGGGGTCATCCACAGCGGTGCTTACAAAGCATCAAGCTGAAGCAATAAAGCGCATACCTATGAATGAAAAGAGAGACATGACGAAGGAGGAGAAGATGAAAGAGAAAGAGTAAGACGAGGGAAGGGCCCGATTGACTGAAATATGTTGAGTGCCAGCTCGGCCAGACCAGGCCCAGCTGCTCTCTGTCTGACGAGTGCCTTAATTAAGAGACACGGTGAGAAGACGCCCTGGAATGGCTGCAGACGCACTGCCAGGAGCCTCTGGAGGGGAAACTGCTAAACAGGCACACTTGTGTATCTTTTGTGGTACACTGCCAAGATTCTCTCCCTCCCACACATCCACTCCCACACACACAAACACACACATGCATGCGTGGTCATCCTTTGGGACCTTGTGAAAAACATTGGCTGGCTATTATTAGGCAGCTTTTTGCATACCGGAGCAAGTGTACTAACCCTAAACGTGTGTTTGCTGTGTGTTCTCTCCTGTTGACTGTTAAACTGAACTTCTGAGTATTAAACAGCTCTCCTTCCTACGGGTGCTGAAAACCAAAGAAGAAGAAGAAGGGGGTGTAGGGAGGGGTGATTTTGTGGATCCATGACTGCCTTTATGTACCCCCCCTTCTCACACACCACACCACACACACACACCCTGCTTATCCTTCTTCCTCCTCTTCCTTATACCAAAAACGTATTAATATTAATACATATCCCTCCAAACCCTCCCCCTTACAAAAAAATATCACCACCCTAGGCTACCAGTTAATAAAGCCCTCTTGACGACCCCTCCCAGCCCCAAAAACCTCAGCAAAGACAATAAGGGGAAAGTTCTCCGGCCAAATAAAAGAAGAGAAATTAATACAGTCCCAAGAGAGCTCCCTCTGTCCCTCTGTCACCCCCCACAATAATTTGATTTCCTATTAAGTGATTGCTTAATTATAAAGATTATTATTGGTAATTGTAATTGACATTTTTTTTCCTCTGCTACTTCAGTCTTCGTCCCTTCCCGCCCGACCTTTCATCAGGTCTTCTTTAAAGACGAGACGTGCAGTAAAAAAAAGGCACGAGGAAGGGAGAGACTGAAAATGATGTGTAAACAGGGCCGAACTGAATGACACTCGACAATGTGACGTGTAAAAATACATCGCAGGATTAAGGTGTTGAGGCTTGGAAGTTTTATTTAATCTTACATGAGTGTGTTTCGGTGTGTGTCTTTGTATTCGTCTTCCCCCCGTAGCTTCAGGGCACAATGTCTGCTGCAGGTCTCTTTAGGAAAGAGATTCAGGCTCCCAGTGGGATATCCTGGTTAAATAAAGGTTAAAGAAGAAGACAGGAATTCCCTCTTCTATACCCCCCTCTCTCCACACACACACACAAATATTAAACTACAGTAGGGACCCTCTGGTCTCCCGTTTATTACACCTTCCTCCAGGCTACTCTTACTGAAAACAGGAGAATGTACGTTGGTTAGAAAAAGGACTTACATTATTCTAAAAATGCCAAGAGGGAATATGATGTTAAAGTTTAAAAAAATTCAAACACCGCATTTCAAGAGCAACATGAAGACCGTTTCCCATCAAATGTTTTTTTATTTGAGGTCACATTTTTCTCCAGTTGGAACAGAAGATGGTTAAACGTTGTTTCCGTAGGGTCAGGGCACGCTTATTGGGCTCACCTCAGGCGTGGTGAGGTTGCCACCAGCGTACACACACACACACACACTCACAGAGCACACACCTTCACACTCCAACACACAAAACCATCAACCTTTCATGACACCTTCACTTTCTATACTGTCCTCCCATTTTCAGAGCGTTAAATACTTTTTAACTTTTTAATACCATCTTAAACAAAATTAAGTGTTTAAGAGACATCTTATTTTAAACATCTGAATTCCCATCAACAGACGCTGAGGCTGAAGTGTATTTGTGGGGAAATCTGAAAGTGAAGTCTAATGTTTGCTACAGGATTATATTTAAATGGAAGAACAAACAGCCGCAATAATACAAATGAGCACCTGCAGCCGCAACCGCAGATGTCTGTGGGTGTTTTTGAGTCAAAGTTTCCACGAAAAAAAAAAAAAGAAGAGAAATTTTCATAGATTATTTTGACAAAGACGACTTTCGGACAGGATGGCTTGTTACTGGCAGATGTAGATAAATGTGGTATAAATAAACTACATATCTGTCCTGAATCAAGAAACGCTGCAAGATGGCTGATATTTGAGCAAGTTTGCATTCGTTTATAAGCAAAGTTCATAAAAGCTACAAACACACGAAGAGTGGTAGAAAAAAAACATGATGAATTGAATTCTGTAAAGCATCTTTTATCTATCTTTTAAAAATGTAACTTCTATCACAGTTTTAACACTACGTCAGCTTATACTGCAAGTTCTTTAAAGCAATCTCTCTACATATAAAAGAAAGAATCAGAACCACATTCGCCGTTTTCAGTCGCAGCAAGCTCAGGTCAGGTATAATACGGACTGGACTGTGAGATCTACACTCAGAATGACAGATAATGCCAAACATCAGTGTGTGCAGACAGAACGCCGGCCATGTTAGAACCACTCTGAGATCTGGAGGCAAACCGGCCCTGACCGACAGAAACACCGTAGCCGATCCTTTTCAAGGCCTGTCTCATCCACTTTGGCTTACACATTACCGTCTCTCTCTGAGTGTGTCTGAGGCTCAGCCCAGCTGTTGGCCACATTTCTCTGGATTAAACCCAAAAGCTGCTTCACATACCTCCTGATTTCATCAAAATATCCACGGACTCCTTCCCTGCTCCTCCGTCTGCTCATGTGAGGAACTAAATTCGGTCCTTTTTTTAGGGAAACGGGCCTGAGTGTCATGAGAATGAACAACTGAACGACCTGAAATGAGCACGGCTCAATTTAAATCTTCCTTTCAGAATGTCGTAAGTCAAATCAACTGAAGATATTATACATATTAAACTTGTAGCCTTTTAAGACAGTGAAAATTTAATTCATTTCATAAGTATTCAACGTGAGAGCCAGGGGACGCTTCAGGAACAAAGCAACGGACACAGCCGCTAACTAAAAGGAATTTTCACATTTTGGGGATAGATGTACGAGTCTACAGCCATTGTTACAAATTCAGCGGCTGCAGTCATCAAACGACTATTTGACCCAAAGACTTTTTAAGTGAAAACACTCGTCTCTCAGCCGAGTTTCTACCATTTATTTTGCATGTGCTAATATTAGGCCTACACTGTAGCCTCATCTCATTTGCATATCCTCTGTAAAAACTGGATAATACAAGTCAAACTATGGCACAGCGATTTGATGCTCTGTGTGTGTGTGTGTGTGTGTGTGTGTGTGTGTGTGTGTGTGTGTGTGTGTGTGTGTGTGTGTGCCTGTTCAAACACACTGTGTGGTAGCGTGGGTGTGGCGTTACACCTCGTGTGGCACTGGGCAGCCAAGATAAGAGCTGATCCTATCCATGCCTCCCTTCTGCAGCGCCTGCCCGCCCACCCACACACCCACAACACACAAACACACTCAACACACACTTATGTTGTGTCACCCAATGTGCCATTATAAGCTCATTTTACAATCCTGATGCCCGCAAACACACACAGAAGCTAACTAAATACATATTTCCATATTTAAGTACGCAGGTGTGTGTGTTACGATGACACACACTTTGAACTACACACAAAGGCTGACTGAGGTCTCAGAGTGGAAGACCTCACAGGGATGAAGTGTTAGGCCCTTAGTAGCATCACTTATTCACACACACACACACACACACACACACAGAAGTACGTAGAGAGTTGAACGATTGCGTATAAAACATAAATATCACAAATATCAAATGTTCTGATTCAGCATTCAAAACAGTGTTTAGAACAAAACAACATGGACAAAATGATGGGGAGGAAAAAAAAAAGATCTTACCTTCCTCATCTGTGAGACAGAACGAGCTAACCTCGTAGTATAAACACACTAACACACTCCATCCCCACTAATTCAACCAGGCACAGACACACACACACACACACACATCCACACTCTGACACACTGTGATGTGATCAGCCACCCCGATAGTGAGCCAGAGCTGACTCTCTAAGCCTCAAACAAAGTTTGGTGTGCACTGACCAAGACCAAGGGGACAAAAAAAGCAAAGAAGAGAACTGGGGGGGTGCAACAGAGAAAGAAAAAAAAGAAGAGTGTGACCACTGAGTGAAGTTTAACCACTTACGATTCAAGTTTAGCTCCAGCACACCCCGCCTACACCCCCTGGATTCATTCACAGGCGTGTACACGCACACCTCTCCGGGTGGGAGAGGCACTGAGCTGGATTTTTTTTTTTTTTTTTTTGAGGAAGCCCAGCTTTTTCTCTTCCTGTTCCATGTGGTTGCTGCTGGATGGCTGCCGGACAGGCCCTCGCTCATCCCCCTTTTCTCTCCTATCTTTTCTCTTTTCCTTATCCAGTATCCCTACAGATCCACCCACCAACAGCTGCCTCTTCACGGCCAGGTGTCAAGATAGCTGCTCAGCCTGTGTGAGCATGTGTTTGATAATAAAAAAAAAACCAAACTCTCGTTGAGGAAGTGAGAAACGATTAGATTGTAAAAGTATGTGAACAAGTGACACCATGAAGGAGAGAAACAGAACAAGAGAGGGAGAAAGAGGATGAAAGGATTCAATTTCTGTAGGGTGAAAGGAGGAGGCTAAGTGTAGTGAATGTGATTTGATGGGGATGCTGAGATGGGCTTTAGGCGTACAAATACTATTAGTCACTGCTGTGCAAACACACACACACACATACACACACAGATATACGAGAAAAGCTGTGCTCCCAGGCTACAGGAGTCAAAACACAACATGACAAAAAAACAGAAATCAATCTTTAGATTTATCTGATAGCCCTGGGTTACCAGTCTGACTTTGACTGTAGTTATACGAATTCAACAATCTACACCTCATGGAGCTTAAATCCTCTTTCATTTTCTGTACAATATGAACAGAGTGTGTAATAAATTATTAAGGAAGAATTAAATCCCAAAATAGCTTGGCCAAAAGAGTAACACGACCTAAACCTGTGACAGACAGGAGCAGAATAATGCCCCAATCAATTATTCATTTTGAAAAAAAAAAGTGAGAAATCTCTGTGTAAAGAGTCTCAAAGAGTCTGCAGCATGCTTAAGTGAAAAGACTTCACTGGTCAGCTCATCAATCATCTATTGTTAGACTTAATGAGCAAACTATTTTAGCACTAAATGACTCAGACAAAACAGGAAGCAAAAATGCACGCCTCGCTGATAGTACTCATCATCTTACTTTCTTAGGCGTTCCGCCACCTTTTTTTTTTAGGTTTTGTATTATGGGACCAGCTTCGCCCCCTTTTTTTAACCAGCCCCTGGTTGTAATGTGATATAACCACCAAAAGGGGGTTTTAGGGACTCTGAAAACTGCCTGCGTTGCGCTTTAAATAAACAAAAGAATCTATAATAACAAGTGGTTATATACAAACTTTACCTGGTAAAACTGGAATATATGTGCTGCTCATTTTTTAAACTTTATTTAACCAGGAAGAGTTGAGATTAAAGATCTCTTTAACAAGAGTGTCCCGGCCATAGTTACAAAAGACACAATTATCACACTCAAAACAACAAGTATTCATAACAACAACCTCCAGGATTCAAAACTTCACTAGATACATCAGACAAAACGTTCAGTTCGCAAATAAAGACTTAACAATGACACACTTGTACATGGGGCAAAATATCAATGTAGAAAAACAGTGTCATCCTGACAGCTACTAAAGAATCCTCAGATCCCTGGCACCAAACATCAATATGTAAAAAAAATTAAAACTGTGTTTAAAACAAATATTCCTTCCTGTGTGACTCCCTGTGTCACTACTTCATAACCCCTTAAGGTGGCGCTAAAAATATGAATCATGACTTTGGCTTTTAAGGACATTTAGTCTTCTTCAGCCTATGTGATGCCATATTTTACTAGATGATGTCAAACAATGTATGATAACACTTTCAGAATCGCTGTATTGTGATATTATCTTTATCACAGTCAATGTATCGATGTTAATACCCATCATCATATCACATCCGTTTTCAGATCAGATTGGTTATCGTATTGAATAGCATCAAATCCTGTTGTGTAGTCGTTATTTCTGATGCCGTTTGATCTCTCTTTTCTTGGGATTATTTGATTCAGTTGAAAATCTGTTACCCTAAAAGCATCACTAATGCATAACTTTGTTTAGAGGGTAAAATACTGTTCTCTGCTGGGATATTTAGGTTAGTTAGTGGTGCAGCATGACTGACAACACACTGCAGTGTGAGAATGAGAATGAGAGCAGGCTGGTGCACTGATGTGTTTTTCGCCGTGGCACGGACAGGGGAGCTGTATTAAGTGTTGTATTCACAGGCTTTGCTATTGTTTGGAATTCATGACAAATAGAAAAATATCAGTTTCCATCGCGGAAACGCCACAAACATAAACCCTGCAAGGACTCACTGTTTAGCATCACTTCAGCTCCAGCTCAAAACTCGTCCCTAAAATTCCCCTCGCCTTCATTTCCTCTTCTGACTAAACCCTCCCCCATTCTTCCCATTTTAAAACCCCTTCCACGCCACACCCATGACCCCCCATGTGCAGACATGAGGTCAAGCTCCAAAGATCACAGAGAGAAGCCAGACGAGAGATAGAGGGGAAGAAAGAAATGAAGAGAGACAGAGACCTAAAATCCTCCTTTCCTCCTAAAACCAGGCCAAAACCTTGAGCCTTCCCACCAGCTCCAGTCAGACCCCCTCCTTCAGCCCAGTTGTGTGTAGGGGAGGCAGTGAGCACTCTTGCAGAAACATCAGCCCAGGGAAATTCAAATGAGGAAGAAACAGTGAGAGAGACGGAGGAGAGAGGGAGATTGAGAGGAAGAGAGGGAGAGCACAATAGTGAGAAAATAGGATAAAAGAATAAGATGGGAGAGCGTTAGGTAGACATCAGGAAGAGGAGGAGGAGGAGGAGGAGGAGAGGGCTGCAGGAGAGGAGCTGGAGAGGTTGCTGAGGCTGCAGGTTAAGATAATGTGTAGATCTGAAGAGATTTGCAGGAAACATTTTTATTCATTTTTTGATTACTCTCATCTCGCCCGGCCTCCCCCTCTCCTCTCCTCCTGCGTTGCTGCCTCTCCGTTTGTTTGTTTTTGGCATTAGTGTTATGACTGTTGGTTCGGCGTGTATGTACACATGCATGCTGATTAGAAACTGGAATATTTTATAAACACAAATATTCACACTCTCACAAGCCTTTCACATATCAATACATGATGCACACAAACACACTTAAAGATGCATCAGAGGAGAGAGCGGCTGGGCAGCGGCAGTGCCAGGAATGCTAAGAGCTTACAAATTCATAAACATGTAGGCACAGATGCTGCGTGTGTACATACAAACATGCACACAGTGTAGCCCCTTGTGGTGGCCCCGTCTTATCAATGAGCTGCAGGTAGGGTAACTGTTCTGAATGAGCTGGACCACATGGAAATGACCCACTCCTGGTCACACACACACACACACAGAAAAATATCACAAAGGTCTGAACAACACACAACAGGCACAGAGGAGGACACTTTTAAAAACACACCTGCATTGCTGTCAGACCCTCCTTCCAGGTTGAGTGAGATAGAGTGGTCTCCATCCTGCTTCCCTCGACCCAGGATCATCCAGTTCTCCAGACCATCTGAATCAGACGACTCAGAAGACTCTGAAAACTCAGAAGACTCAGAAGACTCTGAAGACTCAGACTTGGATTTCAACTCCTCTAAATCCGAATCTGAGCTGCTGGAGTCCAGAGTCACGGGCCCATTATGACTCTGCTTCTTCTTTTGAGTTCCCTAGAAAAAAAAGAGAATAACCTTTATGTATATGCCAATATAAAGACATAAATGTCATCACAAAGAAAGCCATAAATTAAAAGTGAAAGAAGCCTAGGCGTTCAGTATTATAACTCCTTGTTTGACAGCATCAAACAAAAGAGATGGAGTTAAACTTTTGGGCATTGCTCCTTCACAGCAGCAAGTCATTTACTTTCACTGCTCTGAACCCCGCTGAGCTCAGCAGCAATCGACCAGTGAGCTAAAAGTGGCCACTAGACAGCACAGAGTGAAGAAAATACTGACATGTTAGAAAAACAAAAGCCCTGAAAACGATCCAACTACTATCTTCTCCTTTGACAATATAGAGCATGCCATTCAGAATGAATGGTAAAACAATATTTCCACATTTCTACCCACAAATAGCTTCTTTGCATTGTGTCATGTAAGTGTTCAGAGCAGGATTTCCCTAACTTTAGCCCTCAATAATGAAAAACGTTAAAAAAGGGACTTCTGTATTGTACAATGTGGCAACAAAAATTTGGTGTTTGAACAACTTGACATGTACATTGAAAAGTCAATAAAGACATAGTTAAAAATGGTTAAAAATTGTCACTCCTGCTAGTAATTACCAGAATTACTAGTCAGTGAAACCAACGATCAATTTTTAGACCCAAAACAGCTTTCACATGTTGTATCAACTGTAGCTAATGCCATGATAATAATAATAATAATAATAATAATAATAATAATAATAATAATAATAATAATAATAATAATAATAATAACAAAAAGTTTAACTTATATGCACCTTTCAGGTCACACACGGTCATTTTACACACAAAAAAACAGTTAAAAGACAATAATCCACACTATGAAATAAAACAAATACAGTATACAGAAAGAGAACTACAACCACAATTCCAATGAAGATGGGATGTGTGTAAACATGTATAAAACAGAATAAAATTATTTGCAAATCTTTTTTAACCCATATTCATGTGAATACACTATAAAGACAAGATTTAAACTAATAATATTTTTTGTTTTTGCAAATATTCACTCATTTTGAATTAGATGCCTTCAACATGTTCCAAAAAAAGTGGGACAGGGAGAACCAACATTGAATGCCCATGACCTTTGATCCCTCAGGTGGCACTGCATTAAAAACCAACATCATGGGGCACAGATGACCTAGTGGTCTAGGTCGCGCTCCATATGGCTAAAGCCTGTGAGTGGGAAGCCTGGGTTTGACTTTCTTGCATGTCACTTCCCACTCTCACCCTAATTCCTACTCTATCCACTGTCCTCTCACATTAAAGGCATAAAAAAAACCTTCAGGAACACTTCAGAAAACCATTGCCAGTTAACACAGTTCATCACTACATCTACAAGTGCAATTTCAGACTCTACCATGCAAAGACAAAGACAATATCAACAACACCCAGAAACACAGCCGGCTTCTCTGAGCCTGAGCTCATCTGAGATGGACTGACGCAAAGTGGAAAAGTGTGCTGTGGTCTGACGAGTCCACATTTCAAATTGTTTTTGGAAATCATGGACCTATCACAGTGCCCATCACATGGCTAACTTGACCATCTGTGAAGGCTCCATTAATGCTGAAAGGTACATACAGGTTTTGGAGCGACATATCCTGCCATCCAAGCCACATATTTTTCCCTGCTTATTTCAGCAAGACACATTCTGCACGTGTTACAACAGCGTGGCTTCATAGTAGAAGAGTGCAGGTACTTGATTGACCTGCCTGCAGTCCAGACCTGTCTCCCATTAAAAATGTGTGCCACATTATAAAACAAAAACAGAGAACAGAGAATCTTGACTGTTGATCACTGAAGCTGTACATCAAGCAAGAATGGTAAAGAATTCCACCTCCAAAGCTTCAACAATTAGTGTCCTCAGTTCACAAATGCTTAGTGAATGTTGTTAAAAGGAAAGGCGATGTTCACAGTGGTTAACATGACCCCGTCCCAGCTTTTTTGGAATGTGTTGCAGGCATCAAATTCAAAATGAGTGAATATTTGTGAAAAAAAAAAAGTTAATCAGTTTGAACAATACATGTCTTTGTAGTGTATTGAAATGAATATAAGTAAACAGGATTTGCAAATCATTATTTTCTGTTTTAATTTACATTTTACACAATGTCTTCATGGGAATTGGGGTTGTGGTTATATTACTATATACTATATTCATTTTATTTTATAGTGTGGATTATGTCAAACTGACATGAAACCTCTTGACAAAAGAATGATAGTGGTGCTACCTCTGCTAACTTTAGCCGCACTTCACAAAGCAATTTGATACTGATTACCTACAGACTCCATGTCCTTGTGTTTATGGCTGTTAAATAAATTGTCCTAAGTTGAATGTTTTCTTACCCTTAGAAAAATTGTCTGGACGAAGATAATTTCTATTTAAATATTACGGAAATTTAAGCCTCCTAATTATACCTACGTTTTCTAAGTGTATTTACACAGCCTAAAAGTAAAGTCTGTGAAGACTTGGTGCCAGCAATAGCCTGAAAAAAATTAAACAATTTGTAGAGTTCAGGCAGATGTTGTTTTTACAATGGTTAGAGGAAAGATTACCAGGACAGAAGAAATAGTTTCACTCTGAGATATCAAACGTGTCTCCTAGGTAAACCTAGGTTATTATATAAAAACAAATGCATTTCAAGTTAGTAACTGGCTGCAATGTATCAATTCTGCACTTCTCTTGGATCTTAAAAGAGCTCTCTGTGCAATCTGAAGTTTTCTGACTATCTTTATGTGTAAGACCAGACAAGAGACCATTACAATGGTGCACCCAGCTGGAAATGAAAGCATGAATGAGTTTCTCTGAAGTCTTGTCCGTACATGAGACCACTGATCGCTGTTATCAGTACAGCAAGATTATATTATTGACTTAATGTGCCTGTTGAAGCCTGGATCTGAGTATTTTAATGCAACAAGATTTCAAACTTGGATTTTTATCTTTATAGCTCAAATCCAGCCAAGCGGAAGCTTTTATTTCCTTGCTGCAAAGAAATAAGCATTTTCTTTTGCAAACAGAAAGGTATTTGATTTCATCTAGGTGTTTACTGTCTCTAAGAAATGATAGTGTGAATGAGAATAACCACCGCAACTTGGTCACAAAGCCAGGTAAATCTGAGTGTCGCCTGCATAGCTGTGTAAACCAAACAAACAACCAGTTTCTTGTAAACAAATAATAGTGTACTGTTCGGCATCTTGCTCTTACTTGTCCAGCAGGGGTAGAAGTCTGTCGTGGTTGTGCACTTTCACCCTTTAAGGCACAGACCCCCTCATTGTCGTCTGCAGTGTCGCCTTCAGAGATGGAGATGATTTCAGGGCCAGAGTCAATCACAATGACTTCTTCAAAAAGTGATGATGATCCCTGACTTTTAGGGATGCTTTTTCTCTTCTTCTGTTTGTCTTGTTTCTTCAACTTATTTTTCAGATATTGCTCCAAATCACTCGCACCAGGGGACTGAGGCCTACTTTCTGATGTGTGCTCTGGTTCTCCATCACTTGTCTTCTTCATCAGATCAAGCGGCAGGTTTTCCTGGTTCTCCGCCTCCTCTCCTTCGTTCTCTTGCTCCTCTGTGTTCCCAGCATTGGAAGAGTAGTGGAGCTGGCTGTAGAGGTGGAACTCCAGCTCACTGTTGACCTCTGACCCATCAGAGTCTGCTTCATCCTCTTGATAAAGATCATCTTCCAACTCCTCCCGGTCTTGGTACATGTGGTTCATCTCCCCAAAGCACACTCAGCACACACACACATATGCATGCACCTTCTGGGCAATCACACTTGGGGAAACAGAGACAGACCAGTGGCAGAGGGCAACTGTGGGGACATAAAAAAATAAAATTCAGTGAGTTGGATATGTCAACAAACTTTAAGTGGACAAAATATTAAGTCCACTAAGAATACTACAAACTAAGAACTATCCTATAACTAAGACTTGTTAAAAATACACTTTGTTGCAAATTTTCCAACTCTGTCTTTCTCTTTCTCACTCTCTCTCTCTCTCTCTCTCACTCACACACACACACACACACACACACACACACACACACACACACACATACATACTGGAAAGAGAAGGGGCACTGGCCCATTGCTCTGTCCAGTCCTGCGTGTCTGTGCCATGATGGCTGGAGATGATTGGCTCCCAGACCGCACACACCGCAGAAACGCCACGCTACACGGTCACAAGCCGGCCGCCAGGGATTAAAGGGACAGAAAGGAGAGTCTTGCCGGTTGGTGGGGGAGAGCGACAGTTCTGAAGTTTAGCCGTGCACAGAGACCTGGAGCTGACAAATGACTGGCTGTGTTTTACACTGGTGGATGTAGGAGTACTTAAAGCCCCAGCACAGACATGGTCCAGCAGCACAGGTGTGTTCACTTAATCCGCCCAATCAAAGCTCTGCTCAGGACTTATATCGAGAGTTTATATAGACTGGATTTGATTGACATCTGCCTGGCTGTCCTATTAGCCTTACTTCATTTGTTGAAGTGGAGAAAACTCACAGCTTAATGACTCAGAGAGGCTTTCCTTGATATGTCAAAGGAGAAGAAATACACATGTAAACCCCTAACATGTGAGATTAAATCTAACTCGCTTCATCATTTACAGGGTCTTCGTAATGTGCATGTTGGCCACAGCTCAGCTAATGATTTCTAAAGGCATTGTTTATCTATCTGAGTAACGTGCATAAATTAAAATGCATTTAGTTAGTGTTGGTGTTCTCTTTGCCATAACACTGCAGTTGCAGCAAAGTTGTGAATCTTTCTACCACTCGTACACTGAACTAATGTTGTTGAGCTACATGCTACTTAAACCTGGATTTCTAGTCTTCACCTTTGCTTGAATAACAGACAAGCAGCAAAATAGGCCAAAATACATGAGCTGATAATACAATGCAAGGGAATTGTTTTCGCAATGTCAGACTTAGACATTAAATTGTACTGACATCTACTGAGGTATCATGATGAAAAAAATGTGGCAGAGATAGATCAAGGCTTCCTACACATCTTGGTACATAAAGTTACTGATAGCAGAGCTGTCTGAGCTCAAAAACTTAACCTTTTCCTGTCATTATGACACAAACTGAGGAATGGATTTCATCAGCTGACTATGTATTTTCAACAGTTATTGGTCACAAAATTGTGGCAAAAATTTCCTGTGGTTATATAACTGTCAGTTTTCCTATTCAGAAAAAGCACAGTAAGATTAATCTCCTCACTGAAAAAAACTTGAGGCTCAGAGAGAGGATGCACCATATTGTCCATAAGTGGATAATCCACATAAACTGTTAAAACATGCTCTAATTTTGTGCCATAGTAATGACCTCGACATTTCTAAACACCCACTTTCAATCCAGAGGTCACCAGAATGTATTTACTGAGTCACAGCTGGACAGAAAGGGTCACAAAATGCTTGAATCTGTCTGTCATTTGAAGTTCAAATGGGAAGAATGTAAGAGTAGTGGATAAGTGTAAGACTTACATGTAGTATGATTTACAGTATGTAGAGAGGGAATATATGGGAAATATAAAGAAAATATATTTAATAATATTAGTCCTGAAGTATTGTAATTAAATGTTTCACAGTATGTTACTTCTAATAATTTGCCACCAAATTTTAGAGGACGGGTTTGTATTTCTGCCAAATAAATGTTCGAAGTATATCTACAAGCTTCCTGTTGATTATGCTTTTACAAGGGAACATGCGCGCAGATGGCACTAGGGATGAGAGGGACATGTCCCCCTCAGATTCACAGTGACCGTGATCCGTCACCCCCACTATCCCTACAAAAAGCAACAAACATCGCAGGTAAAACAGAGGATTAATGTTCCCTTAGTTAGACTAATTTACATGGTCGCAGCGCACATAGAGAGTACAGCTAAAGGTGCATTCATGGTGTACAAGGATGTCGGAATTTTAGTGTGCTGTGTCAAAATTTTAATCAGGACTCCTCCAAAGTTGGATCTCCAACTCAGAAAGTAGGATGAATCTCACCAGACCAACATAGAATCCATGTTATGTGCTGCTCAGATAAACAGTGGTTATGCGTTTTGTTGTACATTTGTGAAGCTGGGAAGCGCTGAGAGCCCTCAGCTTAGGGGTGACTTTGTTCTGAGCTCCAAGTTCTGACTTTCAGTGTAGATTGAACACACCATATGGAATGGCTCTTCCAGGGTCCTAAAAAGGAACAGGTAGCTGCCAGCAGTGTTGACAACTTAACGACTTTTGCTATATTTAGGAATTTTCAGACCTCTCTCGCGACTCTATTTCAATAAAGTGACAAATCTAGCGACTTTTCTTGAGTTGGAGCATGTATTGATCTCCAGCACCAAGCTGGCAGCGGATGCTGAGCCCCTCCCCTATCCAAACACTCATAGACAGACCCCTCACTCACAGCTGTCCCTCCAGGCTGCGGCCAGAACAGATGCCTGCGTACAAATGAATTATGCTTATGTTTGTCTCTTAGGGTCACTTTTGCTGGTCCCAAAGGAGGAGGGTTGATATTTTGACATAAAAAAATATATTGACAGAAGGTTAATTTATAGTTATAAACATATTTACAGTGGTTTTACCATGCTTTCTTTCTCTCCTATGATGTTATTCTACTCTCTACAGCATCCATTAAAATTAGATGCGAATTATTTGTTGTGCAAATTAAAGGATGTCATCATTTAGCAATATTTAGCAACTTCTGGGATAGCCAATAACAACTTTCCTTACTGAGGAGTTGGAAACACTAGCTACCTGTGCCTGCACATCGGGCATGGAGTGAAAAAATAACTCATTGAGTTGATGTGTAAAGCTTGGTCCCCCCAGTTCTAGAATCCCATCTGCGCCCCTGCAAGGGAATCATACCATCACTGTATGAAATGTAATACACTGCAGTTGATCTGACTAAGCAGAAATAAATAAGGCAACTTGAATTATTGCTTCCTCCACTCACTTACATGTTAAAGGGACACGCTGCCTTCGTATTTCTGACAACTTCTGTTGGTGCTTTGATTTGTAAAACTACTTTATGTGGATGAATCAGTCTTGATGTCAGATATATCTTTCAACTGATTTCTGGAGGTCCATTGGATTTCATTAAATCGATCAGCAGAAAACTGAAGGTATTAAGTATAAAACACTTTAAAAGCATTGAGCCTGGTAAAAACAGTCATGTGTGGCTTAATGCTAACGAGCTAGCAGGTAAGCTAAGGCACATTTTGCCTCTACAGGAGGCTGCTAGTAGAATACCCATCCATCACATAACTTCGTATCGAAACACATAAGCATATATACAATTTATCACCTAACAGTGATTATATCTGGTTATCTCCACATGTCGATAGACCCTAGTGAGTATGTCTCTCCCCCTGTCAGTCCACGTGCTTCTGCGCAGCAGAGCAGCCGGTTGGATGTAAACAATGAATCATTTCAGCCTCAAACTGGCACGAAAGAACAAAAACGTAGGTTTAACGGCACCCCACTCAAAGCTAACATTCACAATGTTTATTATCTAAATGAAAGAGATAGCTCACCTTTAAGAAACTATCAGGAGATGTTAAATGAGTTAGGGCTGTTCTTCTGCTTCCAGTCTTAGGGAGCCAGACAAATCACTTCCGGGTTCGTCAGCGAAAAGGGGTTGGTGAGTCAAGGCTGGCGTTGAGGGAAATGTAGTCTTTAAAATATGTTTGTGGTAGTGCCGGATAATATTAAGATTTTTAGTTGGCAGCCTTAAGCAAGACATATATGTAGAGAAAAAAAATCAGAACTACTCTGATGGAGTGATGTCATGTGAGGACAAGTTTAAGCACTCATTTAATCAATTAATCTAATCTCAGTTTGGACAATAATAACCAGAAAGCAGGAAACTGTTTCTATCGTCACTTTAAAAAAAAGTTTAAGTTGCTTGTATTTTTCAACCTTGAAATAGTTGGCTGATCTTTCCTTTAGCATTTCTTTATACAGGCTATAATTGTATGGTTCTATTTAGCAGATTCCCCAGCCCCTCATGGTAGCACTGAATTAAAAGAAAAAGGCTTGACTCTACAGTGGAAATCACTGAATGGACTTATAATCACTTCGGAAATCTACTGATTGTCGAAAACTTTTTTTTTTTTTTTTTTTGGCCTTTTTGCTGTATCCACAAATTCACAAGCAGAACCAATTAAATCACAGTGAAAAAAACTTGGATGGGTGGATGTGAAAAATGTAATAGTGCTGGATGAAGAGAGAATGTATTTGATCCCAATGTTGTTTCTTGTTTTGTCATAGCTATACTAAGGAGGAGAACTTGAAAACGTGGATATTTTAGTTTTAAAAACCTGACTTTTGCTGTCTACAAGTGGCCTTTTTTAGATTTTAGATAAATTAAGTGTACAACCCTTTAGCATACTTAAATGCATTTTATGTATCCCATATAATGTTTAGATAGTTTTAAAATAATATGCCGTTTCATTTGGCAGCACAATCAATTGATGGAATACCTGTCAGAATAATGACAAGTGGCTGATCATTCCCTTTAAGAAGCGGCTCCTCCCTCCTGAGTCTCCTCCTGATCTGTTTGTAAAAGTTTGTGGATGACAGGGTTTGACAGTCCCATGACGCGGGAAACGTGAGGGTGGTAAGTGAAAGTGAAAAGACAAAGAATTAAGACACAAAGCGCGTTTGCCTCCCTTGCAACATTGACCATCTGCAGCAGATGAACACAACACATAATAACACTACAGGTGAAAGAAGAGAGGGGATTACCATGAAGGGGCACAGGTGTGTTTGTGTGGAGTGAGTGACGGAGAATGAGAGCTCTTACAGTTTTACAGATTGCTAGCATGCTAATGTGTAAGCAATGTGTATGTTGAAGGTAACAGCTCATACATTTAGCTGTCTTTAAAAGTAGTAGACTTTGTGAAGTTGTAAGAGATGTAGTTGGGTAGAAATATAAAAGAGTGCAAAAGCATTTACTTGAATAATGTACATATACCTTTAATGCATGTTTGTTTAGCTTCTTGGAATAGAAAAGTCAATGTACTTTCGAGTCTTTTGTGAAAATGTGTTTTAATACACCATTTAAATGCCTTTTTGTTACAAAGATAAAGGCATTTTCTGTTCCATTTCAGCCCTGCCTGTGTTACTGTCATTATGATAACAAATAAGGGACTATAGATGACCTCAAACAGGCTTCCTTGCCAGCTTTATCAATAATATTATGGGGACATTGTGTTGCTATAGATTCGGAACTATGTGGACATTGAAGAGGATGCTGATGAAGATGACTGCCTGAATCAGCAGTACACTGTAAGTAAGCATTTTGATTTGAACGTTGTCTTCTCTCTTGTGCTGTGCTACTGTGGTTAACTGTCTATAGCTGGCTAGCAGCTGTAAGCTAGAAGGAGTTGTATTGCTGTTCTGTACTTCATTATAACCACAACAAAACCCATTTATTCACCTTTACTTTCTTTTGGGAGTGTTTTATTCCATCACAGAGTAACAATAACTTTGACAAAATATGTACCTGTTTTGGATGGTGGATAGAAAAGAAAATTTTATGTTACTCAATACCTCATCTTTTTTCATCTTTGTTGATGAAAAAAGGCCTTTGTATTTCATATGTTCCTGTCTCCAGGCTAATATCACAATATCAGGGTTTATGATACAATAAAAACACTCAAATTCTAGAAAAAGACACTCACATCAGACCTCACCATATTAAGATGGGTTGTCGTGTGTTCTGTTGGGGACTGAGCACGTAATTACAGTATTCTTGTTTTCATTTCCATTTTGTATTATTTATTATTTTATTATATTGTTGCATTAATTGCATGTGCACAAAGAATACATGTTTTGAAATATCTACTATGAATATAAAATGTCCCTGTCAAAGCTAATTTGTGTATTGGGCCACTTCATGTCCAAGGCATGGTATCTCTCTGAGCAGACAAAAGATTTGTCCTGGCTCTTCATTGGTTTTCCCAACATAGATTATTGTGAGTCTGATGGGAGCTTGGTATGTTCACTTTTGCCAATAAGACTCAAATATTAACTATGAAATGCCAGAATATGTGCTGGTTTTCTGTATGCATGGATCCTCAGGCCTGCACTATTATTACATGTTGATGGGAATGTAAATCCATATGTAAATGTAATTCAACAGACTGACTATCGCCATCAGTCATATTTATAACATGCAGAATATACAGCAAAATTATATCATCCTGGCTCTTATGCAGACTGAGTTGCATTAAAATCCGAACCACCCACCCCCTCCATATCACGAGAGAAATGGTGAACTCTGTGTATCTAACTATAGGCGTCTGCAGTGCAATAAAAGTGAGTGAATGACATCCTGATGGCAATCGGAGAGTGAATGCCATCTGATTCCAGAGGTTTCTCCATGCGTGTCAACATAGGCAAAGGCCATCATGGAGTTGGATTGTTCCTTTTCTAAAAGGTTATGGGCTGCACCTCATGTCTCAACACCATCACTTCTTATAGCCCATGTATACATCTAACACACACACATACATACACACACGGCATATATGCATGTGTTTTGTTTTTGGGGAAGAGCTCTCTGCCTCCTCCGCTCCCCATATCTCTCCCTAAATTGGATGCAGGTTTGGGATGCCTCAGTGCCTTGCTGAAATTGTGATGTGGCTGCCTGATTTTGGGTTCCATGCATTCTGCAGTATTTATTATTATTATTTTTAAAAACACAGAAGAGGCCAGCTGAAAGGAGGCGTCTGGTTCAGTGGTTCATCTCTGAGCGTCCAGACCAGTGGTGTGTTGAAGATGGATGGAGAGTCCCAGACAGGGATTTAAAGTCTCCCCATTTCCAATCACACAATCCAGGGGGAAGGTTCTGCCTGATGAATGATCTTTATTGAGGAGAAGGAGTTAAAAGAAGCATGTCATTGCTGTCATTTGATGGTGTTAGTTGGCAACTATAGAGGTTTCTTCCTTTATTCTGTGCCAGGTGTTGCAGGCGACTTTTTCGATGGGATGGTTGATCAAAACAGGATTCTCTGCAGTTACTGTGGTGTATTGGCAATATTCTGCAACTGATTGTTATTTATGAACAAAATAAGTCGTTTTAAAGGTTAAATGAGTCCTTAACACTGGGTTTGGTTCAGTTTATTGTTGCAGTGTTTGAGATTTTTTAACAGACACTACTGTAAACTGTGAAAAAAAAAATTCTCCATTTTGTCAAGTAAATTTTGACCACCGTTGCCTCCTTCACTGGCTGAACTTGTGAGAAGAAAATTACAAATGGAAAAAACAGCAAAATTTTGGATAAACTACAGAAATCAGTCATCTATCTGAATTTTTAACAAGTCTTTGAAGCTTTTTTTGTTTTTTTAAAAAAACAGAGTTTCATCATCACATTTTTTTAATTTAGCTTTTAGACCATGTAGGGCATTTCCATACAACAAGGAAGTCATTTATTAAGGAAACTGTCAGCAAATATATTGAAAATAAAAATAAAAGTCAGTGGGGGGATGGCTCCCAAATGGTTTATTATGTGTCTGAGAACATGTCTGGGAACACACAGTTTCAGACCTCAACGGTAACTGGTTGCATCAGCTTGTTTCAGTTCTGTGAGCTCTGCTGAAAACAAATCTACTTCCTTTTCTGCTGTTGATGCAGACTTCCTTGTTACTGTATGTATGTAAATACAGCCAGTCAGCCTGCATCAAAGCAGCCAGGCAGGAGGAATTCCATCTTCGAAAAAAAAGAAAAAAAACCGACTCGCCCTGGATCAGCGCTTCTGAACAAAAATGGCTTCCATGCATCACCCATATGGGGCCCTCTGTGCTGGAGTCCCTGACAAATACTGCAAAGTACAGCAGCCTCCAGTCCCATCAGCAGTGTGTTTATAACTGCAACACACACTTTGTTGTATCACTTTTCAATCATATTAACGACCTGTATAGGTGTTGTATTTTTATTCATTTAGACAGATATCGCAGTATCAAATAGCTTAGCCGGATAAGAAACTGATGGTGTATTAGAGGGATTCAGTGGATTCTGGAGTTAATATGCCAAGTAGAGCATGTAGTAATCAGGGGCACAGCTCACATGCAGGAAGAAACAAATGATCAGACACAGCCGGAGGGGGATGAGGAGCTGTCACAGGAGCAAGACCTAAAATTCTGAGTCGGGTTATAGAATCTTTTTTTTTTTTTTTTTTTTTTTTTTTTTTTTGCCTTTTCTTGCCTTTTTTTCCCCCTTTTTAGCTATACTGGTATACCATAGGATATATTCCTTTGCCCATAGAAATTAACCTCTCCACCACCAGCATTGTCAATGACTCATCATACTGGAAAAAGAAGCCAGACTTATGCAGTTGTTTATTTTAATTTTATTTTCTTTTTTAATTCTTGTCCCTTTCTAAGTTCCTTCTGACAGATATCTTTGTGTAATTTCTTTGGGGCCTAAAACACAGGTCACACAAGGAATTTCCAAGAATTTAAATTGCGCATTTTCTCCTCTTCTCTGTAATTTATTGGATACTATAAACACGAAGAACTTCATATAAAGGGTGGGTGATCTGAATACAGTATTCTTGAGGGTACATTTACTTTTATATTTCTTTTATTTTCTAATACACATCATTAAATGGTGAATTTTTCTGGTAAAATCAATTTGGAAACAGTTTACAATGATAAAAAATAGAAAGGTAGGTTATTGTGTTCAGAGCACTTATATGCAAGGAGCATATAAACTAACATCTCTTTAAAATGCTGACTCTCAGTGATCTCAGACCTGTCTGCGATTAACAAGCTTAGACTGAAATTTAGTTTCTTGGACTACTCTTAAACTTTTTGTGTAATACATGAAGAGACATACAGGCATTTAATGCAGCCTTTATAAAATCTTGTTCACCTGTTGTCAATGGCCACAGGTGAACAGTTTAAAGGGCCGAATGTCTTTTCAAGAAGTAGGAGCAGTCCTCATAATGTTGTAAACCTTGGTTGCCCCTTAGCGTTGTTTTTATGAGTGAAGTGTTTTTTGTCATCTTTTCTGCGCGCCCCTACGAAGATAATGAGACAAAACACTTTTACATAAAATTAATAGCCAGTACGGATCAAACTGCCCCCCCACACACACACACACACTCCAAGCAACACCTTTTTTTGTAGCTCTGTGAATAACAGCCCGTCTGTGCTTTAGACCAGGAGCAAGAGAACAAGCCTGACAACACCTTTTGAGACCAACCAAGTGACTTGTGCCTATGGGGATTAAATTTGTGAACACAAGCTCTATACACCCACACACATACACACACAAAGTCTCTCATACACACTTCACGGCCACACGATGCCACAACACCTCTTTCTCAGCTGCGAGTATAAAACCACAATGACAGGAGCCTTGTCCTCTCTTGTTGAATGGTCACGCTGAAATGTTTACCTTTACATACAAATGGCTTGGTGTCATGTTGTGTCACATAATGTTTCATGGACAAATAATGTGTCCCATTTCTCAATCCGCCCTGCAGCCCTTAAGCCCTCTTCTTCTAGGCTCTCCAGTCACAGCAACACCCAGGCACCATGGCGGTGAAAAAGGGACCCTGTTTCCCCACAGTGCAGTGCCACTCTGAATTAAATCCCAGGGATTCAGAGCTGAGCTCAGTCAGCACCACGGCTTTGAGTTTTGGGGAATGAAACTACAAACCAATATGCAGCATAGAGAGGTTGATAAAATGTTTTGGGGCAGATTTCTTTTTCTTGGTGTACAATCAAAAGTGGTTTTACGACCTACCAAAATATTTAGCACCAATCACAAGAGATTAAAACAAGATTCACTCAAAAGACACAAGCAAAACATCCGTTATGAAAAACATGATTAATTGAGCCTCTATTAATGACAATTTGAGCTTTTTTAGAGGAAAAAAAATAGATCAAGACTTGGAAGCAATGTAAATTTGCATAATCTGACTTATTTTTATAATAGCACAGTTTAAATTAAATCAACTTTGAAGTAACTGCAGCTCTGCTGATTTTAATGTTAATGCATGTGACCAACATTTTTTATTATATTTTGAATGACAAACAACATTGCAAGCACTTTAAGTTGTAATGAACTTGATTAACAAAAGATCCAAATTATTTCTTCCAGTACTTCATAGGCACAAAAAAAAAGGAAAAAAAGCGGAAGCTTATTGCGCACTCTCTTCAGGACATACATTGATGTCAGACCTTTTAACAGTCGTTTCTGTACTTTATCCTAATTTAAATTGGTCATGGGTAGAGACAGAAGTCCCAGGGAGACACTGAGCTTCTCCTCCTGTTTACTTATTGTTCTGAGCATCGCTTTAGTTCCTTCTCGCGCTTTATAGCGATTATTTCCGGTTCCGCTCGGTCAGAGCTCGGGTCTCCGATCCAACTACTCCCCCTCATATTAATTACATTAATTAGCACGCGGGATGAAAAACAAACAAACGATGATTAATATCCAAGCTATGGCGAATTCTTTAAAGGCAGACTAAATGTGGAGCGACAACCTTGCTAATGAAAAAATAAATAAATAAAACAAATAAAAGAGTAACAATTGCCCAAAAAGGAAAAGAATATGAGCATAAAAAAATCAGAGTCCTGACTTATCAATCAAATATAAAAATAGGTTAACACTGGACCTTATGTTTAACCCACTGTTATAACTATTATCCTCAAATTCGTCACCTTGAGAGTTTTTTTTTAAGTTTTCCTTGTGTGACAGGAAATGTTCCTGTTCTTTAAAATTAGTGAAAATAATAATATTTTTAAAAATTAAATAAATAGCTATACAACATACCTGAGTGACTTTTGTAATAATGTGGTTGAACCAAGAGCAAAACATGTTTCTTTTAAATTTTGTGAAATTAAAACTGAATTTTTAGATTATCCTCATGATCATTGTAGGCCTACCTTACTGTAAATCTTGCCAAATTACCAAAATTCAGACTTAAGTTGAGTAGTATAGCTGTGTTCCTTTAAATAGTAATAAAAAAAAAACTGTTCATTCCCTCATTTCTCTAGGCTATATTTAATAACATGCTGTCATGGCTGGGCATACAACTTCAACATTTTGGGCCTTCAAAGAAGTAAAGATGGGGCAATTCGAAGGTTCTTGATATTTTTTCAAGAGTGCAGAGATGGGGTGTAGTCTTCATTTATTTATTAGTTTTTTTCATTGACTTTAATGAAGAATGAAACTCATGAATTGGTTCTTCATCAAAACACCCTCAACAGTGTAATAAAGGGAAACAGAAGAGTAAAAGTAACCTGGCCAGGACTGTAGAATTCTTCTTTTTCGTGTTTGAAGAATACAACTTTAAACGACTTCACTAAGTTTTCTTGTCTATCACTTCAACCTAGCATACCTGATGAAGGCTAATTTATACATTGCAACCTGCTTGACATAAAAACCTAAAACCAACATTTTTCCAGACAAAAGTCTGAAAAGGCCTTTAAATGGTTGATAGCTGTCCGGTTTTTACTCTGAAGGCTCATAATGCAGTTATTTTTGACCGTTTCTCCCACCACACATATAAACGAGCAGATTTTTTTATGGTTTGATGTGGGCGCGAGCCGGAGGTCAGGGTCGTAGTGTTGCAGCGCGCGGCGACAAGCAGAGCAAAAAAGGGTCGCTGTCTCGCGCTTTGTTCCACACTCAATTGTCTCGAGGCTGCGCGTGAACCCTGAAACCTGCAGCTGTCTGGAGGACATGGACCAAAGGAAAGGCAGGCGAAGTTTGAAACAGTAGAAAGAACAACATCCATACAAATTCCCTTCCAAGTTTTGTATCATCTTTAACCAGGATTTTGGTTCGACCTTATTCAGCTTTGTGGCTAAATTTTCACTTTTTCTAGTCACAGAATGATGGCAGACGTCTAAAAGGAGGGGCCTTCATGTCGACACACCCCGGTCTAGCCTGCAAGCTGTATCTCCTTGTGGCTTGTTTTTGTCTAATGTGCTAATAAAATTTCCTTGAAAATGAATCGATAGAAAAACAAAACAAAATTTTGGTTAAATTTTGATGCGTATAAATAACTTATTTTCAGCTGAGCTTGGGTATGCATTGAAGTGGAAATTTGGCGGAAGACACTCATAGGTTATAAAATAATAGCCTACCCTAAAAGTAGCTTCATCTTCCACTTGAAGTTAGAACTGCAAATAACTTTAATAGCGTGTTCAACTTTTTGCTTGTCTACATCGCACTTTTTCCTTTATTGACTTTACTGACTTGAAAAAAATAGTGTATGTTTATGCGTTCTCTAATATTGCTTTGAGGAAAATGACTCATTAATGTTCATGTAAACATGGCAAAGCGAGGTTTCATTTTCGTTGTTTGAAAGGTGATCTTTATTTGGATTGGTTTATTTTTTTTAGATTTTAACACGGGGCAGGTAGTCTGAAAATAAGATGACTAAAACCATCTCAGTCAGTATTTGTTTGCTTTAATAAAACGGGACACGCACATGTTTAGGAACGCTTTTCTTTCATTGCTCCGCCACGGATTAAAGTTCTCGAGTATCAGTATCAGTTTGAGGGGAAATTCTCAGTTGCCAAATGAATATTGAAACGAAAAGTTATGCGTTCACAGGTATATGTCTGCGAACAATGAGAGACGAGCACCGGAGTTACTCGTTTGTCACAAGCATTCCTTCTCCAGCAGCAGAGCGAAGGAGGTGAAGTTAAAGCGCAGTGCACTGCACCTGCTTCACATCCACCGTGCGTAATGCGTAAAGATGGCTGTGCGTAACAAGTGCACACCCTCAACGGAGGACTGAAGTTTATATAAAGTCTCTTAAAGTGTCCTTTGGGGTGGCTTACAGGGCGCAGTGGGTGTTAAAGCACCACAGAAGCAACTTCGTCTTGTCTAACTCGTAAAATCGCAGAACTCAATGGCATTACGCACATGTATTAATGTTACTTTACCACCGTCTTGTACCCCTCAGGAAATGACTTAAACATAAAAGAGGGGCAAAAGGGACAGAAAAGGGAGCGAGGGGGAGTGTGGGCGTGGGCGGGAAAGTTTAGTAAAGTGGAACTTGGTAACAGATGCGAGTGAAGGGGGCGCGGCCCTGCAGGGAAGGGTGGAGGTTATACATTGTGTGTATGTAAGCATTAGTCGTGCGCAGGCGTGTGCACGTCTATGAATTTGTGTGCGTAATCTCGTGCAGGAAAAGGACGGGACATGAGCGCACATCGAAAGAGCGGCTCTTTTTTACTCGGCGTGATCATTTCACGCTTCCCCCCGAAGCTTTTTTTCCACCTAAAGCGTTTAGTTGCAGCTGACTGAGCACTTGCAGGGAGTGCAAGAGGGAGCGGAAGGGTCGAATTATTTCAGCCTACAAGTCTCCCCAAAAGTACTGTAGGACGAAAGAAAAAAAAGAGGGAGAAAAGAAAACAGTGCCAGGAGAGAGAGAGAGAGAGAGAGAGAGAGAGAGAGAGAGAGAGAGAGAGAGAGAGAGAGAGAGAGAGAGAGAGAGAGAGAGAGAGAGAGAGAGAGAGAGGTGGACAGTGGAAAAAAGTTTTTGTTCTTTTCCTTTTTTTCCCCTCTCGTCATCGCCTCCCCCTGTTCTAACCGGACAACATGGACCAGGGGCCCAAGAGTCCTGCACTGCGGTTGGGGAGAACAGGTAGGGTCACACCCGTTCAGTTTAGCTTTAAAGAAATAAACTTGCGCGTTAATAGATAATGGATTTGAATTTTTACAGCAGTGTCTTTTAAAAAAGTTTTTGCTCATTCAAAACTTTGGATAGTATGCTGTAGAAAATTATTTATAAGATGTTGGAGCCTTTTTTTGAAATGCTACATGTGATGTTCTAAGCTATCACAACTTTGTAAAAGTTTTTTAAAGTTGCCTGGATAATGAAAAAATACAAATATCTAGAGTTTTGAATAGTTAAGGTCACCTTGTTTCCATCTCTTACACTTTTATATTAAAAGTTTGTGACTTTAGAAGTTTTTGTGACCTTATTCAGGATTATTCTTTATCAGAAACTTTTGCAGTGCTGGACTTTTAACGAGCAGATGTGGTTGTAAGTTTTTCAATTCGCTTTTTTTTTTCTTTTTAAATTTGGACTTTTATTTCATAAAAACTTTTTTGAGCATTGGTTTATTTCCATGTTTGTCACTGTATGTTCAGAGTTATGAAAGTGGCTGAACTTGTTGATGTGACTTGTTAATACATATTATTATTATTATTATTATTATTATTATTATTATTATTATTTATTTATTTTTATTTATTTATTTGTTTATTTTTTCAGGCTGTGGTCGTGCGTATTAGTGTTGATCAGACATTTACGCATAGATTTGTTTAACGTATAATTCTAAATAGTTTGAAGGGTGCTTTTATGAGCTCTGCTATTCGAGGAAGTCAAGCTCAGAGTTTTCTTTTTGCACTTTCTGGATTTGAGTTAAGCTGCGGGAAAATTCAGTCCAAAGTATTTCTATGAACGAGTCTGTTTCTGACTCGTTCCTCTGTGTCTGCATAATATTATTCAACAGGTTCATCTGCTTTAGGCCTATTCATAAACCAGCGGGGTCTGGTACAGCAACGGATCAGGCCATCGACCTTGTTATGGCACCCAATGGATATCACATCATTTCATATTGCTGCCCGCTGTGTCTGCATTGATAAAACGTCGTTTGTCATTAAGAAAGGGTGGATGTGGTGCTCTGAAGAAGAGCATTGTGCCTCATAAAAATACTGATGTCTGCCTGCCTGATGCTAAGAACATAGTTATGCATAGTTACGCTTCATGTACTGTAGTTTTCACGTTTTGTTTGACTGCACTGATCAAAGGCATTGCATACAAAGTCTAGCATCGTCTCATACTTGTACATTATTAGCCTATGCCCGACCTTATATGGAAATAGGTCGTCAAAGAAGCCTATGGCCTCTAAGACAAATAACGCCCTCTCAGCGCGCTTTTGTAAAGTGGGCCTTGCCCCTGAATGCTATGGGATTTGTAGCAATTGGATAATAACCCTTTAACCACAGAGGAAATCAGAGTTTAAAGGAGGCCCTCCTCCTGTTGGTGTGTAAACTATTCAGGGCCCATGGCCTGCACCTACTGCCTCTCAGTCTTACTCTCACTTTAAGATACGTGCTCAGAGTACATAAGAGACCCTGTAAGAATGAGCATGGATGTAATGAGAGCCACTGTCTTCCCGCCCTGTAGACTGGTCGTGCGTAAAAGTGAGCCAAGGCATGTGCTCTCCAATATGCAGGGCCGCCATTTCGGTTTGTGCCTGACGGGATGTGGGGCAGAGGAGCAGACACCGAATTTTTATTTTGATTTAAAAAAAAAAAAAAACCACGAGAAAATGTCGTTTCTCAGCTGTGCTTCATCCATCTTTGAACCTTGACCCCTTAATGATTTAAAGGTGTCCACCAACAAATAGAAATTTGGGGTCTTTTTTGCTCATATGCCAGTACTCCCACTGAGGAATGTCATTTTGCTGCTCACGTATCACATTCGATCAACATTTTCTGCGTACACCTCCTGACTGTTAAGACTGCATAAATTGTTGTTGTATACTACTGCCTTCATGACATAAAGTTGCCCTTAGCCGATATTACAGTCTATGCAAAGTAAAGGCCAGTGAGCTTCCTGATGTTGCGTCAGTCCGTATGAGAAAGAGATGGAGGGTTGAGGATGGAAAGAGGGGAGGGAGGGGGGAAGAAGGGAGAGAGATGACCTCATATGGCATATAGCCTACTTTCGTTTTGACCTGAGGTGCCCTAACGCAACACAGGAAAACGTCTTATGGTGAAAATGGCCTTGTGTTCTCTCTGACAGATGACGGACTGATCTTTTACACATATCATCGATACAAACGATTACAAATTGATCAGGATGATCGGGCCTGTGGGAGGTAGAACAAGCGAATACCTGCTTTAGGGAGCCCAGCAAGGCTCACTCAGCGGGGTCAATATATTTTATGTGATAGTAATTATTCTATATTTTATAAGCAAGTGTAAACTTAAGAAGAGATATGGCAGCTTTCTCATTATGTTTACAGTCAGCGGGCGTGTAATAAACGAGCTGGTGGAGTTAACATGCGCTATTAATTTTTCATTGCTTTTCCGTTTCGAGGCTCGCGCGCAAAAAAAAGCAAAACAGCCGAAGCCTTTCATTGTGGATGGAGGGAGAGCAGAGGAAGAGGGAACACTTTGACAACAGCGATGCCTCCAATTTGCCTCCAAATGATTATCACAACTCATCCGCATTCTTACTAATGTTTAAAAAAGTAAACGCACCCTCTTCTTCCCTCTCCTCCTCCTCATCCATCCCTCCCATCCACCCATTTCCAAGGTAATGAAATATGGTAATGGATTTGGACCCCCGGATTAAAGTCGTCCTACCCTGATGGAAGTTTCCTCCAAAATTTCAACCCTAAAGCAACAACAATTTGTATACATGATTGATTGTGTTTGGATTTTTTAATTGCTTATGTATTTAATTTGCAAATCGGAGAGACAGGGGCGACGACAGCAATTTACTTCTGTGGGGAAGAAAAGCACTGGTGTCTGAATTTCAATAAATAAAAAAATAGACTCAGGCTGCGGAGTTTGAGCGAGGATGATGAAGAGGATCTTTTTCCTTTAAAAGTATCCAAAATAAGACATCTTTATGTTTCTTTATCTGATTTTTATGATCTCCATATGGGAGAAATAAGTAGCCAAAATTGATACTCTGCTCTATTAATGTAAATATGATTAATTTCTTTATCTGGGGAAGGGAAAATGCCAAACAATCTTAAAAGAGTGTGGAATTCACATTAGGGTGGTAAATATCCTTTCCCTTTTCCACATTACAGTATATTTGGTTCCATCATTGTCAGGCTTTGACTGTATCCGCATCTCTCCACTTTCTCCTAGTTTGGCCTGACAGGCCCGTGTCATTGGGTGTGTGATCTGCAGCAACGTTTCTGTAAGTTGATCTCAGTGAAACATCTTTGTGGAAACAGAAAAATCAATGTGGCTCGCGGTGTCAGATTTGTTTGAAGCTCTATTTTGCTCAGGAAACAGATGTGAAATAAGAATGAGGATTAGTGTGAATATGTCGAGGTTTACTCCAGTGTCAGTGGATTAAAGAGCTTGGAATAAATGCAGATTTATGAAATCATACTTGGGGTTCGAGATGGAAAAATCGAGCTCATTAATGGCTAAAGTCACAGACTTGTTGAGACCGCTCTGTGTGAGCTACATACTTCCATGGAGGCCTTGGTGGTGATTGTATTTTGGTCGATTTGAAGTTTCTCTTGCTACTTAAAAAAAACTTTTATGTGTGTTAATAGTAAAGTTAATGTACGTCTTACTAAATGTACTTGTGCTTGTGTAGGACTATGTGCACGCGTGTGTACTGGCTGAGAGCCTAAAACAAAACGCCCCCTCGTGGTTCTTTTGGATAATAATCTCTCCCAAAGAAACCACTGACAAAGAGCAAAACCCAAATAAACCAAGAATTCAGCTTCCAGACGCTGTTTTCAAAATGCCAATAATGGCTGACACAGGAATATTTTTAAAGGAGGACATCTCGAGTTTTTAAGAGAAGTGCAGTTTACTCAGTGTTTTGACAGGAGGCAAGAAACCGATAATTCAGAGCGAGAATTCTGGGAATGAAAAAAAAAAAATCAGAAATTAAAACAAACTCAATACCATTGCACATTGACCTTTACAGGATCAGATGTATTGCCTTAAGGTATATCAAACCTGCAAGTCTGCTGAGGATAGAGCTGGAAGGTATACAAGAAGTCTTAAGATATTGTTTAGGTGTTCTTCAGTTCATAGCCATCTCTAAATGTTAGGCCTACATTCAGTTCTGTCTTTAATGACAGGGTTAACGTAGTAAATAGCATGATGATGGCTCAGATTGGGAGTAATCTCAATGTTTCATGTGCGCTGTATAAACACTGGATCAGAAATGATTAAATGTCTAGAAAGAGTAAGAGGGGAAATAACACTTTTTAATTTGGCTCATGCTTTAGGCTATTTGTGTGTTTAATATTACTGGGGCGAGGCTCAGATATGCACTCTGAAATCAGGTGGGACGAACATGTAATGAATCCCTCTCCCTTTTTCAGTTTAAAAGCGGAGCTCACCAATTGCATTTCATTAAAACCCACATCCGTTTGGATCTGCAATCAATTAGATAACGAGTGGAGATACATGTTTCATGTGTTTTATTCTTTCCCCGATCATGCCCAAAGCTAAATATGTGTAACAATGTGTAGAGAGGCAACTGCTTTCATTGCGGGATTCCTCATAGGCCAACAAACATGCAAGACGGGTGTAAAGCTTCTATTTCGTTTAAAGGGGAAAGTTTCACATTTGCTTTATTGATTGGTTAAAATCTGTGAAACCTGCCTTTTTGAATGAGATAATTATTTTTACCTTCTTTCTTCCAAGTTATGGGCAAATGCTGTTCGAGTTCTCTCGTTTAATAATTGCCTTGCTGCAACTAAGCCCCATTTTAAGTAATAGTCGGTTAATTAGGATAACCTTTTAATATTGACATGAATAAATTGGGTGCAAACGGGTATAAAGGCATTTAGTTTCTGACTTAGTTAATTGAAATTAAACATATCATCATCTCACTCCCCGAGCCCTGCGTCGCCTAACCGAGTTTCCCCATTGGTCGACGTACAATACATGTGGGGCGTCATTGGCCCACGGGATTCGCGCCAGCCAATAACTGCATTCTTCTGCTTGACTCTATATGGGGGTTGTGGATGACGCGTAGGCAGCGCTCGCGTTGTGATTGGCTGGCTCCGCTGAGAGTGACGGGCAGCTGGCCGGCGCGTGGAGGTTAGGGTTCCAGGGGGTTGGGAGCGGGCGCTGTCCGCACGAGAGCTGGTTCTGAAACGCCGCGTGCGCCACCGTGGACGCTGAAGGGGCGCAGGAAGTCTGTAATACTTGAAGACGCCAGTTAATGTACATATTAAAGTCGGTGTTTCTGATGGTCCTGGGCTCGAACGCGGAGAAAACTACATTTTGAATTTTTGAAAGGACTGTATTATTTTTTTCCCAGCCTGAAGAAATGCGTCTCAAAACTCTGAGGTATACAAGCCGGGAGTCCAGTAGCTTTACGCTCGTGCAATGAGTCCTGGTCCACTCTGAAGAGGAAAGAGAAAGCAGTGTGACCAAGAGCTGATTTTCCTTCATGCATTCAGGATATTAACTATCATCCCAGCATCGGCAGAGAGTTTTTCAAACTAAAGAGTTGTGTTTATAATTCCCCTGCAGCCGACTTTTCATTTATTTATTTATTTTTATGACGAAAGTTTTTGCTTGTTTTCAGTCCTGGTTCGGTGGATATGAGACTTCAATATGTGAGCCCTCCTCTGCACTTAAGCGCTGTATTGATGGAGATTACCGGGTGTTAATGTGAAAACATTTGCTGAAGACGGTTCATGACGAGACGAAATGTACAGCAAAGACCCCGGAAGAAAAAATAAGTCTACTGTGGATCTCTAAAGATAGTTTCTACGATTAATTATTATTGTTTTATATTCAATCAGTTTGAAGGGGGAGAGTTCAGCCCCCACCGGTGAAATCGCAGTTCAGGGGTCACGGCCAACGGACCGAGACGAAGAGAAAGAAAAGGAAGGAGGCCACTTTTTTACCCTTTATTTTTTAATTTTTTAACTTTTTTTTCCCGACGTAATTTTGAATGTTTTGTGGGTGGACTGAAGTGGCCCGATGCAGACGAGCAGCTGAAGGAATGAGCACTGTTCCAGTCGTTTCCCTCCTCTGGTTTTGGGGACGCCAGCAGAGCCCCGATGTGGTGTCCCGTCCCCATGAGGAGGGAGCCCGTCACTGATTATTTTTGACGCCATTACTTTCTTCTTTTCCTTTTGAAAACCTACCGTTTTTTTTAAATTTTCTTTATTTGTATCAATTTGAATCATATTTTTGAATAACCAACACAAGAAAAAATAAGCCCTCTCTTTTGAAGGGAACTGGCTCTTTTTACCATTTTTGGAGCTCACGGTCCGTCAGTAAAGTGGTCCGGTGGCATTTTGAGACCTCCTCATATCTTGGCTATCGGGGGCCTCCAGCCCCACTGTAGTGATGGAGATTCACTGTAAACACGACCCGTTTGCTGCTATGCACAGTAAGTTTGCGCGTTCATATTTCACCCATCTTCATTTGTACCTCTGTTTTGAACTAAAACTACTGAAACATCCCCCACACCATCAACTCTTTGCAATCACATCCCTCACTTTGGTGTGAGAGTCGTAATATTTATTTATCTATATTACTTATATTTAACAAGCGTAAAAGTCTCCAACAGTGCTATAATAATACTTTGAAAATATAGGTTTTTTTCGAGATTGAAACGTTTGGGATTTTTCAAAATTTAATTATCATTATGTTATCATTTTTGTCGTGCCTTCTTATTTGTATTTTCTATTTATCTATTTTTTTTGTCATCTTTAAACAGCCGAGTGAAACTTAAAAAAGTATTGTCCAAGTGATTTTTGTGTACATTTGTTTTTATATTTGTGATAGCACATGCAAAAATTGGTGTACGAATCATTTCGTCGATTTTAGGTTGTCTTTACTTTTGCAGTGTTTAAATCTGTATCTGCATCCTAAAATTTTTGCTCAGTCTCTTTTATTTATTTATTATACAAACATGCTGGTTTGTGAATTTGCGATCCATGCTTCTATTTAATTTTCTGTCTCTTGTATTTTTGCAAATGGTTGCACTTCGGTTTAATTAGACTTAAAACTGGGGTGATTGAGTTAATTGTGAAATGCACTGTTGTCCAGCATTGTTGTAATTGTTGGCATGCTACCGAGACGGTTTGTTGTTTCCCTCTTTAAAGGGAAGAGAGAAGAGGAGGAACAGGGGTCAGAGAGAGAGAGAGAGAGACAGGGGTAACAAAGCGTAGCTAAAAGCTGAACTTGATCCTTTAACAGTAACAGTGTTTCTTCATGGACACTCACAGCTCCTCTAACAATAATATTAACAACTAGGTGAGATGCTGTTAACCCCCTGAAGGTGCAGCAGGTCAGGCAGGTCCAGCCTCAGCGCGTGGAGACTCTTGCTCAAGGATACTTCAGCAGTGTAAGGTTCTACTTTGAATGGAGCAACACTTGTTCATTCAGTCGTGACATGGCGGGCTCCTTCCTCCAAATAGAAGAGGAGTCCTTTCACACTTGCAACAGATACTCAACGAGTATTCATTTCAATGTCAATGTCAACTGCAAAAAAAAAAAAAATCCCTCATTAAAAAGAATTTCCCCAAAAGATAGTTTTAGCTAGGCTATTTATCAACTTCATAAAGACTGATATTAAATTACAGTCTCACATTTTGTGATTCTGTGCCTTCGTTTTGCATTTATCCTTCAGTTAATTTTTTAATGCGGTTTACTCCCTCAGAGTAACCTTGTTCCGTGACTGACACCATGTTCCCACGGTGAGTTTCGCTGCAGGATATAAAAAAAAAACTGCGCGCGTGCACACACACACACACACACACACACACACACACACACACACACACACACACACACGAAAATAAAAACAGGAAAATTTCTAGAACGAATCCAGTTTCCTCTCCTTTCATGACGTTTGACCAAAGCCATTGAACCGCGCCGCTGCCGGTAGCAGCGCAGCTAAAGTTATATATGTCAGAGCCCGGAGACGCTTTAAAACGATTACACCTAAAAATGTCAGAGAGGGAGAGAAAGAGAGGAAGAGAGAGAGGTAGAGAGAGAGGTATCAACTGTGACGCGTGGAAATTAAGCGAGTCAGCGTGGATGTGCCTCTCTCTCTCTCTCTCTCTCTCTCTCTCTCTCTCTCTCTCTCTCTCTCTCTCTTTCTCTCCGTGTAACCCTTTCGTTTGGACTCAACATTTAATTTTAATATCTCTGCGTGTCTGTGGTTTTTAGTTTGAGAATGGTTAAGTTTTACTCAGTCTGCTCTTTCATTGCTACTTTTGGTCCCCTCTTCGAAAACCTGAAACTGAGCGACTGGGTTCTCATCTTGGAATTTACACATATAATTTTACCTCATATCTTGCCTATTTTGAAGAAAAAAAATATGATTTTACCCTTAATATCTAGAACTGTTGAGAAGAGATAATCTAGGCCTGTACGTTTCATAACTTTGTTAACTTAGCAGCATTTTTGCACCATTAGCAACAATATACAGCCTATAGGATTTAAAAATCCATAGCCGATAATTGTGATGATAATGAGCTGAATTTCATAATCACATATTGAGATGGTAATGACTGCATGCTGAATATAAAGCAGGGGAGGCTGTGGCCTACCTTTTAGAGAATGTCTGTGGCCTATACCCTTCAGAAAAAGTGGCTACAAATTCATGAAAAGCAGTTTAACAAGGTCAATAATACTATAAAGAAAAAAAGGAACATATTTTAATCAAACTTTGTTCACACTCTTTCCATTAAAAAGAAAGAAAGAAAAAAAACAATGAAAGTTAAGGAAAAGTGGACTGAATTTATTTCTGTTTTTCTCTTTGTATGAATGAATCAAACAAACATCAGCCTAAAGGGGATCTCATGAAATTAAGATTACTTTCTTATAACATGACTGTATATTTAATAGTTTGTTTAGATTTATTAACCACCCTTCGCCTCAGAAATACAATGATTGCACCTTTCCAGAGAAAGTCTCATCTATGCCTCCCACCACATCTCTCACATCTCCTCACTGTTTGTTCAGGAAATGTGCTTCATCTGTATTCTCACAGGCAACTTCCCAAACAGGTTCTCAGCCAAAAGTAATTCCTACTTCCCCCTTTCTTTTCCCCTTTCCCCTCCACAAGCGAAGAGGTGGAGGAGAGAACCGGTGGCGTTTTGTTGCAATTTTTCTTGTGCTTTTATTTTTGAGTCGTCAGGCCGTGACGAGGCAGATGAGAGATGAAAAAAGAGGGAGAGAGAGAGAGACATAGAGTGATGTAGCCAGAAAAGAGAGAGACACACAGCCCTAATAGACCTTATTTTCTGGATGGGGGAGCTCAAATATTTTCTGCTTTATCTCTGTATTTTTTCCTCCTGGAAACAGGGAATCAATCAGACATTTAAGGAGGTGCATTCCTCTTAAGTCAGCTCCCATAAAAGGTAAATAAATAAAATACAACAGGGATGCATAATGACCCCTGCTCCCCTGGCTGTCTGTCTCTCTGTCCCCTCACTTATTCAAAGTCTCCAGGATGAAAATGAAGCTGCTGCCTGTGCCAACAGTTTCCCCTCTTGCCTCTGGAGACTGTAGCTTCTGTTTTTTGACCCTTAATTTGGCAAAATCTTTGTATCCCATTTGCAACAAAACCTCCCTGAGCCAACACTGATTGAATTTCTGGGAGCAAGTGGTTAATTTGTTTGGTCAGTGTGATGAATTACTGGACCTCTGTCCCTAAACTCACACAGCTGTGAGGGAAGACCGCTCATATGTTCTTTGCAGAGTTTCATAACCTCCTGTTTCTGTACGTTTTCACATGAGAAAGAGGACAGATTCTTCAAAAATGCAAGGCAGGTTTTACGGGTATTTTCCCTTTGCAATGATAAAAGCTGCAAGATCAATTTTACTCCCCTTAAAAACATGGAATAAAGTCTTTCAAATGCATCTCGTAAAGCATATTCAGAGAATAATGCGACAGTAGCCGATAAACAAATGCCTTCATAGAAAGAGTAAGTTATTGCGTTTGTGCCTATCAGTATTTATGGGCTCGGAAAATAAATTTCAAACACATAATCCCCGTAAACCGTCCCCAAGAATGGTGAGAGTGGGAACGCCTAATGCCAACAGTAAATACACAGATAAGTGAATAAATAGTTATCTGCAGGTTTTTGTAGGTCACAAGTCATTCCTTTCCATCTCTTTACAAAGCAAGGCGTATTTCATGCCCCGGCCCAGATAGGAGAGGTGAAAGGAACCATTTCATTTACTCTTATCTGAGAAAGAAGGGGGAGAGAGAGAGAGAGAGAGAGAGAGAGAGAGAGAGAGAGAGAGAGAGAGAGAGAGAGAGAGAGAGAGAGTTCTCTGCAGATACCTGTGCTGCTGAAGAGGACATGGGTTGCTATAAATGACCCTGCAAAAAACGTCTTTTATTCATTGTGAGGTTTCAGGACATAATAATAAAAAGAGGAGGAGGCAGTTATGCTGTGACACAAAACATTCCCAGAGAGCGACAGAGAGTGTGTTGAGGACATGAATTTGGCCATCTAGGTCAGCAGACTCTTTGCTGCTTTGAGGAATGTCTGAAAATGTCTCTATAGATGTCCCGAGTCAAAGTGGGACATCTTGCTGTCAGGGCTTTTCAGTAAACTCACGGGAACAAGTCAGAGTAAGACAGTGGAGTTTTAATTTAGAGTGAGAAAAGTACACACAGAGTACACACACACACACACACAAACACACACACACACACACAAGGCTCATTCACGTTCTCTGCTGTTCTTCTGTTAGTGATCTGACTCCAGATTTTTAAAAAAGAAAAGGTTTTAATGTCACCAGATGTGTCAGGACACAGTCAAAGAAACACTGGGTTCCTCAATCCAATGACTGAGGAAGCTCACATTGTGGAGCCCCTTCTCAGACACACTGATTCCAAACCATGCCCTCAGCTGAAAATGAACCTGACTCGACTTTTCAAATCGGAGCTCAACCAGGAGCAGCATCTGATCACATCAAAATGCACCCCGAGGCAAGCAGAGAAACAATCATAAAATCTCAGTTTCATTGTCATTACACTGATGAAGTAGAAAACAGATTGTCAAGTGAAGGCGTGGCCCAAAATCTTAACAAATTAAAAAATAAAAAATAAAACTGAGAAATGAACAAAACGTGGATATCTGCATGGATCACTTATGGATTCAGGAATCATTGTGAATTCTTGTTAAAACCATTCATTCTTCTGGACCCCGGATGAATAATCTGCTGTGTTCAGAGACGACTAAGTTTGATAGCTTGGAGTTGGTACTTTTACAGAGGTGACATGAAGTATGTGAGCACATACAGGCACAGGGATATCATTTATTTACTAGTCCTGTCTCCACTTCTATCTTCCTTTACTATTAAAGTTTAAGTAACATACAACTCTTAATCTCCTTTTACTGCTTTTCTTCTTCACAGAAGAGTTAAAGAAATTGCAGTACATGAATCGTCAAATCTTTAATCTCTAGGGATTCAAAATGAAGTGCCACAGTTACAATTTCAAGTACTTAAAAAATCTGCATGCAAACTCCTGCACAGTTTTTTACTGTCAAACAAGTACGGTGGACTGATTCTTCTCTGACACACCTGTCTTACGAAGTAGATCTTACATTTAAATGCACAGAAAACACAGAGCATCCTTTTGCAAACCAGTCCAAAAGTTTCTATCAAAGAGCCAATCAGAGTTAACGATTTTGAGCCGGCCAATCAAAATTATTTAGGGTATGAAAATAATAAAGCAGATAAAAATTAAAAACTTGTCTCATGTCAGCACAGAATGTTTTCTTGTTCCAGTGATAAACCAAATTCCTCAAACAGCCTCTTTTTTAAGAGTGTCTACATGAGACCCTCAAACTATAAAGACAGTGAGCGGTTCGTCGTTTTAATTTCAAAACTAGGTAGCTGATGGCATCATCTCCAGAGCTTCAAAAGTCAATCTGTTAGCTATTTTTACAAGTTATATAAACTACTTTAGAAGGGCAAATTCACCGGAGTTCTCCTAGAAACAAATGTCTCATCCAAACCATCACAAATCTTAAAACTAAGATTACACATACTTTAGTTCAGCAGTTTCTTTAAGACTGTTTGTCGATGAACTCTAAAAGCTTCTGTTGGCAGTGTCTTTAAACCTTGTGCTTTGCTTTTGCTTTTTACACTTCAAGCCCCGGTTTAGCCAACGTGTCATGAAAATGTAGGACCCTGTTTATATACCGCCGTCTTTAGAAAAGTGTGATTGCTTTTCAAAATTGTGCTGTCTGCAGCAAACATCTCCATAATGTGACTTCTCCTCCTATTTGAAAAGATAAATCAGTGAGGATGACGGTTAAAGTTCAAATCAGCTGTGTGGAAATGGCTTTGTTTGATTTTGCAGAATGAGACTCTTAAGACTGTTTTCCTTCTTTCCCAATGTGTGTGTGTGTGTATCTGTTTATATTTGAGCTGTGTGTGTGTGTGTGTGTGTGTGTGTGTGTGTGTGTGTGTGTGTGTGTGTGTGTGTGTGTGTGTGTGTGTGTGTGTCTTTATTTCACAGTGGTGGAGGAAAGACGAGGACAGGGGACAGGTTCAGGGGACAGCTTTGTGTTTGAGGGGGTATCCCTGCTGGGGAAATGTGTTTAAAATCTATTACCCCCACAGCTAGGATTAGTGTGTGGGATTGTGTGCAAGTGTGTGTGTGTGTGTTTGTGTTTCCCCTAAAGAGGTAATCACTATGGTAATACAAAAGCCAATGGATTATGCATTTGAAAAAAAAAATCTGGTTGATTTATAGTCTGCCTTTGGTGAGATAGTGTATGTACAGTAAATACACAGAGAGCGTGTGTTTCCCAAACTCTTGCAGCTTTCACTTCCTGTCTCCTACAGACTGTACACCTCCTCTGCTCTCTGCACTGTCCTTTAAAGCTGTTAACAGTTATTATTACGTCTCTCATCTCAAAATGTGAGGTGCTGGCATGTTTCTTTGATTTGACTGGTTGGTTTCGTTGAGGTGTGAATTGATTCTGCCTGTTTTCTCTACCATGCTTCTCCTGCGGTGCATGCTGGGAGAGGCTTCAGCTGACATAATGTCATAATTGGTTTGACTAAAAGACTTTTAATCAGCAGTAAGTTGTGAAATCCATCACTTGCTTTTGCCCAAAAATTCTGGTTTCAGCTTCTTCGGTTTGATTATTAATCTTTCATAGTTGTCAACCGTGTTTGGAGCTGTTGGTTGGACTCATAAAGCTGTGTGACGATGTCACCTTGGGCTCATTTTTTGCATGTTTTTATCTAATCAAGTACATGGATGCAAACCAACTCTTTCTAAATCTTGCTTGGCAAATTTTAGTCCCTCTACACACACAATTTACTCTTTCTGTTCCTGCTCTTTTGCTGCTGTTGAAATCTGTCGATCAAAACAGCAATTTTGAATTCACATGCAGCCATTGTCTTTAGCCTCTAGTAGTTAAAGAACAGAGGATTAACACCAGGATAAAAATGACCTCATGCACAGAATTATGCAAAGGTTCAGCTTTTCTCCTGTCCTTGCATACAAACTATTCTTTCATTTATTCCCCTGTATACTTTCATCCCCCAGGGGGAATATTAGTAGTATATCTTCAGTAAGGGGCCAGACCCAGGATTTGGTCAATAATTAATTGAAATCCCTTCATTTACTTCAGATCTGAGCTTACTCTGCCCGCTGGAAATGGTTAAAGTTTGCACTTTGGAGTTGTCTAACTGGTGCGATTATGCTGAGCCAGAGAAATCTGTGACAGCAGAGGAGTCTGATGTATCCGTGGTGGTTAATTGACTCAAACACTGTGGAGTACAAGCATGAACAAAAGAATGAATAGATTTCTTGTTCATATAGTAACTATGTTCAGAGTTGGCCATGTCTTAAAAGTTAAAATTTACATGCAGACAGCAACTAAATGAGAATGAAGCTCCTTAAGAGTCAACAGAGAGGTTTGTGTAGATACTTCAGAGATGACACTTCCCTTCATCAGTTAGCAAAGGAAGACTGTAGTTAAACCAACTGGCTGTGTGTGTCCACTGTGATTTTGTGATATTGTCTCCTTCAGTCATTTTAAAGGTGTTTTTTTTATATTTTATATAAGAGGGAATCCCCTGGAGTTGGCAGCAGAATCATGATAACTGTGTCCTAATAATTTGAGACGTTACTGTGTCTGCTCATTTTTCTGTCGTGTCTTCCAAAGATCTAATGAGAGGAAATGCCAGGCCTCAAACGCTAATGATGGAGCAAATTGACATGAATTTTTCAGATTTTTTTTCCCCATCGTTGGTGACATTGTATTTGTTCAAAGTCAAAACCCTCGCTTAAAATCCTACTGTCATCATTTCCTCGCCTCCCTCATTTGAATAAGTTTATCTTTGCTGTGTTTCTTCCTTCTCTTGTTACCTAATTAAATTTCTCCCTGTCTTAAATTTGGCAGCCTCAACATCCTCTCTCCCTGTCTCGCTCATCCTTGACCTCTTTTTTCTCCCTCTTGTAGGACATGGCGGCGTGAACCAGCTCGGAGGTGTGTTTGTAAACGGCAGGCCCCTCCCAGATGTTGTGCGACAGCGAATAGTAGAACTCGCCCACCAAGGGGTTCGGCCCTGCGACATCTCACGGCAGCTGAGAGTCAGCCATGGATGTGTCAGCAAGATACTGGGCAGGTAAACTGATCAGAGATACCTCTGAAGTCCAACGTATAACAGTACTAAGACAAGACAGGGCCAAAATATCCATTCTGGGATGTTTTTTGGTCTAATTTGAAAAATTAATGTGTCAAAGCTCTTAAATGTCATTTTATTTCCATCGTACCACTTTTTCTGCTATGTTTTCCTCCATCTGCCTTCATTTTCCTCTAGTGTCACCCTCCTGTCTGTTCTTTTTTTTGCCTTTCTTACCTTTCTGTCCTCTCCTGTGTATCCACAGTTTCTCAGGAAAGACTGAATATTTCTGTCTTCCCTCACCTCCCATTTCTCACTCCCTCTCTTTCCATCCCTCTCTTTCTTTTCAAAGCTAAAATTCAAGAGTAAATCCCTGCTCGTTCCATCCCCCGGAGAAGAAAGGGGCACAAAAGGGAAAAGATTCATCACTTTTTGGAATTAGCATCAAAATGAAAGTGGCACCATATTTCTGCACCTCCCAAAAAAAGGAGAAAAAAAATACAGACAGAGAGGAGATGGTGAAAGGGGGAAAGACAAGAGCAAGGAGCACAATCAAAAAGGAATCGTGTGTTAAAGAAAAAGAAGAAGAAGAGGAAGAGTGTGGAAGGAAGAATGAAAGACAGAGAGAGACCATTTGAGGGGACGGAGGGGAAGGATTAGCCACAGCGACCCTCAGCTATATCAAAAAATGTGTTGCTCATTGTTCTCCCTTTGCCTCTCTCTCTCTCTCTCTCTCTCTCTCTCTCTCTCTCCCTCTCTCTCTCCCCTGTCCTGGCCGTTCAACTCACTCAAGCGTTACCATGCGGGGGGGAAGAGAGGGGATTGAGGGATAGAAGGAGGGAGGGAGGGTTGTTTTATCCTCTTCTCTCTGTCTCTGCGGTGCCAGCAGAACAAAAACACCAACTCTACCACTCTGTGTGTTTGTGTGTGTGTGTGTGTGTGTGTGAGAGAGAGAGTGTGTGTTGGCTCATCGTTGCGTGGATATCAATAACCACGCTCGTTTATTCACCAATGATTCAGCTGTGAATAATTTAAATAGTTTTCCATTTGGAAATAGATTGTTTTTCCTTTAGCTGTGTTTAGACTCCAGCTGTGAAAAAGCCCAAAAACTGCAGCAAACACACACACACACACACACACACACACACACACACACACACACACACACACACACACACACACAAAAAGAAAGACAAGCAAATGCACATTTACAGGAGCACACATCTTCACGGAAGGGATTACTCTACCATACAGCGGTGGAGAGAGAGGCAGAGACAAACAGAGAGAGAGAGAGAGAGAGAGAGAGGGGGAGAGAGAGAGAGAGAGAGAGAGAGAGAGAGAGAGAGAGCAGCAGGTTTAAGACTGACTGACAGCTTGCATCCACACACAGCATCCCCCCTTTTCTGCAAGCTGCGGAGCACATTTGCTGTCTTCCCACCCCTTCAGCCCCCCCCACCCCCCATGCCCCTTCTGCATGCAAATACATTCATGAAATAGCCATGGTGGACATGAAACGCCTGAACCTAGGAGTGTGTGTGCCTGTGTGTGTGTGTGTGTGTGTGCACATGTGGATCAGTGCCACTCTCTTCCTACCTCTGTGTCACAGTGTGAAAGACAAACAACAGCCAGCACCTCAGCCACAGGCTCTGAGATATTTGTCATGCGCCATGTTCAGTCATGTAGTTGATGCTGTTGTGTGTTATTAGTTCCAATATGCATCTTATTTATTTATTTATTTATTTTTGGAGCAAGGTTTATCTACTGATGTATGTACTCATTTATATGGGCATTTTTTACTGTAAGACAACATTACTTTGAGCTGTCTTTCAGTTAATGTTTGTATACATTTGATGTTTGACACTTGAAGGAATCAGTGATGTTTTTAACATCATTCCTAAATTCAGCCAAACTTATCAGAAAACACAAAAGCTTCCCAGGTAGTTTCTGTAACATCTTTATCATCATCGTTTGTAAATTACTGAAAATAAAAACATGAAATTTCAATATTTTAAAGTTAAACGAATCATCGTCTCCGATAACTTTTCCAAACTGACAAAGAACGTAAATGTTAGTGTTTGGAGTTTACCTCACTGTCTGCAAAACACATGGTACTAAATAAGTGAAGGGTGGAAGGCAGGGGTTCTCTTTTTTCCTGATCAGGTAAGAATTGAAGAGCGGGGACTGTACAGGCTGGTGGGGAGGTTAAGTCACAGAGTGAAGGTCATCCTTCTACTGCCATGCCAGGAGGGAAGAGATCTGAGATAGACTGGACCAAAGCACAGGGAGGGGGGGGACTAGATGGACGGTTATTTGTCACAGTCAGTGTCAAGACGGAGTGAGAAGTTGCTGTATTCTCTCTGTGAGAGCTTTCCTCAAAGATTTAGGAGGATTTTTATCTCTGAAGGAGGATGGCTTTTCCTTAAATCAAAACTGCTAAATGATACTAAAGGAGAGGGAGCTGATGATTAAAGGCTCGTAGGGCTGCACTGTGGGAGCACAGTTATTATAAAAGGGGGAGTATTGCACTGTGAGCTCTTTCAGATATGATGATACTGAATGTTCTGAGAGTCCTGTATGATAAATGTTTCTCTTTTCAAGCTGCAGAGTTTACAGAGACTTCATAGGGCAGGCGTATAATAAGGAAATGCATAAATCAGCTGAAAGTAGATCATATGTGCCTACAGTTGACAGTTTGTTATTGTGTATATTTTTCATCTGTCAAACAGAGACATGGTTTAGAGACATTTACAGGCTGAAGCGCCAACTGTCTTTATTTCCATTCTTTAAAGAAATAATCCACAAGCCTCTCCTCTTTGATCTGCAGGTACTATGAAACGGGCAGCATCCGCCCCGGAGTGATCGGGGGATCCAAACCAAAGGTTGCTACTCCCAAAGTGGTCGACAAGATCGCCGATTACAAACGCCAAAACCCCACCATGTTTGCCTGGGAGATCCGGGACAGGCTCCTGGCTGAGAGGGTGTGTGACAACGACAGCGTCCCCAGTGTCAGCTCCATCAACAGGTACTACAGGGCAGTGTGTGTGTGTGTGTGTGTGTGTGTGTGTGTGTGTGTGTGTGTGTCTTAGTGTCCACTTAGGCAGGTAGAACAAAGAGCGATATAATATGGTGTGGTGTTTGTGTGTATGTGTGTGTGTGTGTGTGTATGTGTGTGTGTGTGTGTGTGTGTGTGCTGGAGTGAGAAAAAAAGAGAGAATGGTAAAGAGGCCTCAGTCTCCATATGTATGAAGTGGCTGCAGCTCAGTGGTTCAACACGATGGTACAATGACAACCCTTTCCCCTGAGCATAGAGGCAGAAAAAGGGAGGGATAGTGAAATAAGAGAGAGAAGGAGAGAGCAAAAGAGGCAGACAAAAGAGAAGGAAGGTGTGCAAGAGCAAGAAAAGCAACAGACACAAAAGCGAAGGAAAAGGAAAGGAAATGAGAGGACAGGGGAGGAGAGGAAAAAGAGGAGAAAAGGAAAAGAAAGAGGAAGAAAAGGCTTGCATGAGCAGCCAAGCAGGAAGTGTGAGGCCCCTCTGCCATGTCAGCCTCCCTCAGCCACTTCACACACACCCACACACACCACGCACACACACACTCACAGTTTTGCTCCCACGATGGTCATGTTCTCTCTGTCACTCAGAATCCTCTCACGCACACACAAACGACCGCTTCACACACACTAATATCTCCTCTCTCTCCCTGCAGGATCATTCGGACAAAGGTTCAGCAGCCGGGCCAAACGGGCTCAGTGTCGGCTCACAACTTAGGTAGGTCGCTGCTGTAAAAATGCTGTTTCCAACTGTCAAAGCACTTTTACAGAGCACAGACGATTTTGTCCGAGTCTCTGTGGAGCAAGCGAAGCCTTCATGCTGTATCTTGAACATGAAACATATCAAAACGCTGGACCTGAACTTTAAAAGAAAAAATTTATTCATTTGCTTTAGGGCTCCAAAAGTAAGGGAATGTGTATAAAAAGGGTTTAATTTCCTTTCCTGCTGAATGAAAAGCCTTCAGATTTTCAATTAGTGTGTTGTTTTTTGTGATAGGACAGGAAAAGAGAGGGCTGTCATGCAACAAGGTGTCTGTCTAGACTCCAACAGGGGATGCTATAAGTAGCATAAAGTCTAATTAGTTGATTTGAGCATTCATGGATGTATTGAGAACAGATTTTCAACCAGGTATGGATGTCTTTTGAAACATTATGCAAGTTTTGATGTGGTAGTTGAATAAAATTAATAAAAAAGACAGTAATGATGTAGAAGCTCTCAGTTTTTTAGCATATCAACATAGTCACTATTCTCTGCGGAAAGGTCAAGCAAAAGTTATAAACAACAAATCATCCAAGATGAATAAAACTGCACAAGGAGTTTAAAAAAAAAAAAAATCAGTTAAACTCGATCAACACTCGGGCAGATGTGGAAACTTCACAATATGAGATGAGATCCATCTGAGCTCCAAAAACCCAAACTCAGTATGAGCCAGTTGATACATTGAACATTTTTTGGTTGGACAGTCGTCTTAAATTAAACTGTCAAGGCGGCTGTTTGCTTAATTGTCCATGTAGACTGCTCCTAGCTGACTTTACATTGGCTGAAAAAAAAGGTGGCTGAATTAAACCACAAAAGGCTGTAACCGCCTGAGCTGTCCTGTTTGGGATGAATCTCTCTTAGTCGAGTTCAGTTATGTTTGAGTTTTGATGAGTTTTATTCATGCAAAGTTATCGGAAGTAGTTCTGCCTCCAAATCAGAAAATCAAAAGATTCCTTCCAGATGTGTTTTTTATTTTGTCTATCAAAGTTGTTTTGAAGTGAAAGAACAAAAAAAAATATGACTATCCTCATGATCATGAAAAGATTTTGGTTTTTCATGTGTAGTTTGTAAATCTTGCTACAACCTTGAGCAGTAAAACTTTTACAGCTATCTGAACCATCATTTCCTTCCCTTCGATGAATATCTCAGAGGACACACAAACAGCCCATCTCTCTCTCTCTCTCTCTCTCTCTCTCTCTCTCTCTCTCTCTCTCTCTCTCTCTCTCTCTCTCTCTCTCCTCACTCTGCCCTGCGGTGGATTGTGTCTCGGTGTCTCTCATATCTTCATAATCGCACATTGTCTATTAATCTAAATTAATTTCACACGCACTGCTCCCTGACTCCTACCTTTTACACATATTTAGCATGCACACACTCACATGCATACACACTTAGATGCACAAAGACACACACATACACACACACTGGATTCACATCCACACACACACACACACACACAGACACACTGCACGCTCACAGATTACACAGATAAATGGGTCCCACTCCCAGGCGGAAAATTGAACATTTGGATTTGCAGAATAAAAGCGTTACGTTGTGATAAAAAAAAAAAAAAAAACGACTGAAAAGAAAGAGAAAGGAAAATCAGATAATTGAAGTGCTAAATCAAGTGATGGGAAAAGAAGGGATATGCATTCATTATAGTCTCTCTGTCGTTAGAGAGGAAGTAACGACTGCAAGGGACCGTCATCGCCTGCTTTATCTTCTTCCGTTTTTTGTTTTTTATTCCCTTTGCGGTCTCGTCTTTCTGTGTTTGGGGGTCTGCTGGGAGAGAGGATTAGGATGTCTGTCTCCACACCTTTTTGTCCCTCCTGGGATACCGTACTGTCACTCACCCTCACGTCCGCTTACAGGGGCACAGATAAGGGACCAAGGAATGAGTGACTGTATGTTGAGGTGTGTGCGGCTCTGTGTGTGTGTGTGTGTCAGGAGGTTACAGAATGTGTGTGTGTGTGTAGGTGTGTGTGTGTGTGTGTGTGTGTTTGTCACTGAAGCGGTGACAAGTATGTCGCTGTGTCGCCCAGCGAGGAACTTGTCTCCTCCAGGGGGAAGATTAGAGGGAGAGACATGAAGAGCAAAACACAGACAGACTCGGGTCCTTTGTGGCTTTTTTTTTTAATTTTTTTTATTTTGAGCTTCAATTTGCTCTGTGTGGCTGAGTAAAGTTTCAGAAGATTGAAGAGTATCTATGTTTGGTATCAGTAGAGGAAAGTAGGATTTTCTACACATACTTTAGAGGTCTCATATTTAGCTGCATGAGAATAACTAAGTTTTGCTCCTCAAGAAGTAAAAAAAAATGAAAAACTGGCTTCACAAACTGAAACACGTGAAAAGCAAAATAGAAAAGATTAAATCAAATTTTCAACTGGTCTTGTTGTGATTTTTCTGTTTGTAGCTTAAAAAAAAGACTGCAGATTGTGGCCCACACTCCTGAGTTATCTTTATAGTGTTGGACTAAATTTATTTAAGCACACAAACATGCTTCACACATCATTTTGTGTGGGTGATTTTGGTTGCACAAGAGATTTCCTGGAATTATTCCTGGTAGCTGAGTTTAGAGCATTTTATCATATTGGTTGAAATTCAGCTTTAAGTTTGAGAGGAAAAGTTCAGTTTCTAGCCTTACCTCTGCGGTACAGTTGTAGACGCATGGTTGACACTGTGTAAAATGCGCTATTTAAGATGCCCTAAAGAAGACAGCTGAGCTATTGAGCTCATGATAACCCGTCCAGCCTATTTGAGCTCTAAACCGGGTGCTTTTCACAGAAGTGTGTTTCATCCCTTTAAAAACTTAACTCATGTGAAGAAGTGAAGCTTGCTCTTGTGCCCATCTACTCAGGAATAACAAAGAGATGTCCAACTGGTTTGGATTGTGTAACACAATAATTATTGTTCATCTTTTGATAAAAAGATAAATCAAAGCTGCCCCATTTAAATTTCTTTTCCAGTAAAGCAAACCTCTTTGCAAGTCAACAAGTTTTTATTTCATATGTTCAAAAAAGCCAAATTTTCATACAACCTTGAAAGAAAACGCAACTAATATAATGTGAAACAATGTGACCCCTGCAAACCACGACATCCTCCCAAGATCAGAACAGAGAGTCCCTCAAAGTTCAGAGGCTTAAAGTGTAAAGCAGCCTTCACTCTCAGAGTTAAAAAAAAACATAAAATGAATGTCTTTCATTTTAACTTCCTTTAGAGTCACTTGAAAAAGGAGATCCACACATTCAAATCACAAAATAAAGGTCTGTGTTTTGTTCTGTTTTGTTTCTCTGCAGCAACGTCGGTGGCTGCAACACAAGTTTCAGCGGTGACCAGCGACTCGGCTGGTTCGTCATACTCTATCAGCGGCATTCTGGGTATCAGCTCGGCTGCTGACGTGGGCAAGAGGAAGAGAGACGATGGTGAGCAAAGATGATGTGTTTGAGGATGTTTTAGAGTGACTGTGCATCTGCCTCACTGTACTTGTTGAAGTGCTAAATGCAGTTTTTGTTTTTATAAATACTCAACACACACAAACACATAACATGACAGGCAGACTCTGGACTCCCCCTGCTCGATCCCAGGTGGAGAGAACTCAGCATAAGAGGATCGATGACAGGTGTGTGTGTGTGTGTGTGTGTGTGTGTGTGTGTGTGTGGTATGGTATTTCTAAACCAAACATCTTCATTGAGAAGCTGTATTTGTTTACTATCAGAGCTTCACCAGAGAGCTACCTCAGAAGATGGTTTATGTATGCACTATTGATCATCCACGCTGTCATACTGGATCAATGCTGCATGCATGTTAATGAAGGAGTGTGCACATTTGGGGGCTCTCACTATCTGAACTGGATGTATACATTTGTGTGTGTTGTGTGCATGTGTGCGAGTGTGTGTGTGGCCGTGTCAGCAGCATTAAAAAGCCATCACACAGACAGTTTCCTGCGGTAAATGAGACAGGACCAGATGTCGGAGCAAGGGGGGGTGTGTGACAGAACGCCACTGGGGGCTAGTTCTCGCTCTCTTTCTCTCACAAAAATACACACACACACACACAGACGTATAGATACAGATACACTATGGGGTCCTTTTTTTTTTTATAAGTGGTAATAAATTTTCAAAACATTCCAGGATGCACAGAAATGAAAAACATAAAAACTTGGATGGGAATTTGATTTATGTCGCTGCACTTCCTCGAGTGGATAATCTTGTTATGAATCCTTTCCAAAAAATAAATAAATAATATAGTTAAATTTAAACAGTAACACAAGTTATGGTTCTCTGTTACACATGACCTTTTATTTTACCAGCCATTATAAGTCAGTATGTATCAGGTGTTTACTTTTCTTGCAAGGCCATACTTTAATTAAAAGAACAATACCAGTAATTTCTTTCACCCCAATCTTTCCCACACTATTATGTGATGTCTGTGTGAAAGACTGCAGTGGAGTCTGTGGCTGAAATACAAGACGCTCTGAGGAAGACGAAATAGAAGCTCTGTAATCTAATTAGCTGTATCGTTGTTTCACTTTGTTCTCTCTGTGCATGACATGCCACACCATGTGCAACATGTGTGGTCTGTCTGTTTGTTTTTTACTTAACTCGACTGCTTGTTTCATAATTCATATCAAATATATTGTATCACTTCACTGAAGCATCCAGAAAGGGTCCGTTCGAAGCATTGTGTCACTGGGCGTCACGTTTTATCTGCAGAGTTTCCGTGGCAGAGGTCTGCGTGGTCGGCTCTGTGGTCTAATTAACAGCATTGCTAATCACAGCTTCCATTAGAGCAGCCCCCGCTGGATAATGACACACACACACAGCAAGGGGCGACAGGGGGAACAGCATGCACTGACACGGACAGACAAACACATGCACGCACACACACACACACACACACACACGCGCGCGCATGTGCTTTCTGGTACGAACATAAAAGCAACCAAATCACTCACTCGCTCGACAATCAAACCACAACTCTTGTTGACTCGTGGTTAAATCTGTGTCTTACGGCAGGTGAATGTTTGGCAGAAATGAGTCAAAGTGATTTCACTTGCACATCACAAACCTTCCCTTTCTCTGTAAGAAATGTCTGAATTCACTTGATGAAACGTGTAGAATAGGCGTTACAGCGCCGTGGAGTCACGCTGTCCCAATTAATTAAGCTGTTTAGTTAAAAAGGTCTGTTCACCAAAAGGATTCACACTGAAGCCGTGCTGTTTCTTCAAGTCAAATCCGACGACCAATACTGTTAAAGAACAGATGAATCCCATTGTTTGTTTATAGGTAATTTTGGGGCCTTTTTGCCTTTAATCAATATAACAGCTGAAGAGAAAAACATGTAGGAAGAAGAGAGGGGAAATGACCTGCGTTAATAGGATCATGGCTGGGAGTCAAAGTGGCAACCGCTGCAACCAGAATTATAGCCTCTGCAAATCAAAATATGGAGTGTACATGCTAAAATTACCAATGCATTGAAGTGTGTGGTTCCCTCACACATTAAATAGAAGCTAAGTTGTTGTTAGATTTATTAGTAGCACTTGATTTGCCTCTTTTTTTTTCTCAGATTGGTCTAAATATCTGTGTTTTTGGAGGCAGAATTCACCATGGAGGACACTTTTCTCTGAGGTCACGCTAAATTTAGGACGCTTAAACGCTGATATATTGTCATACCACTAGGTATCCTGTAATAAGTTGTTTTAATGTAGGGTTTACAGTTGTTGTCATATGAAGATATTGATATATTGAACTGAAGAAAAAACTAACCTTGAAGCTCGTTCTATGAGTCAGTTTGGAGTAAAACAGAAGATGTAACCACTTCTCTAATACCAGGCAAGAGCGACATTTGTATTTGAACGAGGGCTGAACAATTATTAGAATTAAACCAATATCACAATGTAACAGAATGCAATTTTCAAATCGCAAAGGCTGCAATTTAAAAAAAAAAAAGGTTCATGAACACAGCCTTACATGACATGCATGCAATAGGTGACGGTAATGCACCCATCAGCTGGTTTGCCAACGGCTAAAAATCTTGAGACATATGTGAGAGAGGGATTGAAGAAAACAACTTCGGCTGGGCTAAGTTTTGATTTGTTGAGTTTTGTTTTGTTTGACATCTTTAAAAATGGCCTCAGCAGGAGAACCAAGAGAGGACACAGAAGAGGCGACTTTGGTGTCAAAGAGGAATAGCACGTCAGTGGTCTGGACCTATTTTGGATTTAGGAAAGAGGATGTGGCACAGCGTAAGGTATTGTGCGAAACATGTCTGGTTGCTGTAGCTACAACAAGGAGCAACTCTACAAACCTGTTCCAGCATTTAAGAAAGCAGCACAAGGCTAAAACCCCGACCACCAAGGAAAAAACGGTTTCTATGTTGACAGTGAATAATGCAGAAGATAAAAGTCCCTAAATTGCAATCCCAATATTAGCCCAAAAAAATTGCACTTAGATATTTTCCCTAAATCGTTCAGCCCTAATTTGAATGCTTATTATTGATGGTTTGTGTAGATGAAGTCAAAGTACAGCCCTTTGATTTTGTTCTTGTGACACTATCAAGCAGTAATACTTGCTCCCATCATCTTCCTAGCTAACAGTGACATCTAATGTGATACTCATATTAGCTTTTGTCTGACACATGCTTATTGATGATCAACGCTGAACGACAGCGTTTAAACTCCTCAAACTAGCCTCAGTGGTTATTATTAAGCAGCTGAAGTTTTAAGGTGTTGACTCTTGCCAGGTCAGATGAGCGTGACTGCTAACTCAATTATTCAAGTCGAATAAATGTGTTTTTGATTTGTCACATGAAAATATACCACGTGTCGTATCATCATATCGTTTCCTGTCCTGTCTCAACTGTAAGAAACATCCCAAACTTGTGTGCAGGAAAACTTCAACCTCATCTGAAGATTCAAGGCATAGAAATGGCAGCTGTTTAAGTAAGCAGCACACAAGAAGGCGTAATCACACTGGCGTGTTTCTGAGCGAGTGTGTGCGTCTGCCGCAGGAGTGTGTGTGTGGGGGGGTAAAGCCCTGTGGTGACCTGTGCCCTAAACCAAGGAGAGGGGAAGTGGGGGGTGACCGGGGGGCAGAATGTAGATGAATGAGAGTGAATGGAAAAACTTGACTTGTGGGGCCAAAAGGGGACTATTGTATCTTAACCTATTCTCCTGCACACAAAGGTTGTGTGTGTAAATGTGTGTGTGCTGCATGGGAGTGTGTGTTATACATGGATTTTGGAGTTATGGAGAGTGAGATGAGAAAGGGCATGTTTCTGTCCTTGTGTGTGTGAGTGTATGCTGTGTGTTTACAAGAAAATAATTTTGAGAAGTGTTTGAGGCAGAGAGAGACTGTTATTTTTATTTTTATTTTTTAAACCTCAGAATGCAGTGCTGACCCCTCACCCCATTGTGCATCCACTGTGACATGCAGCAGCTTAGCAGATAAAAGAGGCTGGGAGTGAGCAAAAGATGGTGGATGGAAGAGAAGAGGGAGGCGGGCCCCGCCCTTCACCCTGAGTCTCACTCTGTGCTTCCAGCCCCCCCAAAAAACTTTGATCTCTGGAGTCAACATGGGACACACACACACACACACACATGCACACACACACGCACAAAACCTACAGGCCTGGGCTGTGAGGTCAGACTTAGGGCCCTTGTATGATAATCTGTGTCAAGTGCAAAAAGATGTACTCTGCTGTTGTCTACGCACACATGCACGCACACACGCACACAAAACCACAAACATCCGTGCACATACAGGTGCCAAACTGTCAATCTCTCAGAGGTATTTGGATTTAATAATTCAGCTGTTCCCGGGTTTTCAAATAAATGACAAATACAGGCCAAGGCAGAAAGAGGGAGTGATGGAGAGAGGGAGAGAGAGAGAGAGATAGAAAGAGAGAGCGGAAGAGAGAGGAAAAAAGCAGAAAGGAGAGAACAATAAGGGCTCATTGTTTGTTTTGTTCTGCTCTGAAAAAGAGGGAAGAGAAGCGCTTCCCTTCTGAGACAGACTCACAGAGATAGAGGCAGCTGTGTGTGTGTGTGTGTGTGTGTGTGTGTGTGTGTGTGTGTGTGTGTGAGTGAGTGTGTGAGTGTGAGTGTGTGTGTGTAGAAGCATGTGTGTGAGTGTATCCGACAGTGAATAGGATTTAACCCGTCACGGCAATGAGTTTCTTTACCCATCCATGGATACAATGAGACCAGCCGGATATCAGGCTACCCACACACACACACACACACACACACACACACACACACACACACACACACACACACACACACACACACACACAGAGTGATACAGATAAATGAACTATATTGATAATCATAAATAAAAGCTTTGTTCTTACTGCCCGATTACAGCTGGGTTCTGTTGTCTCCTTCGTTCTCATTCTTTCTCTGGTCCTTTGTGGGTCCTTCGTTGTGACAGTTTGGGTCAGTCTTTCAGAGCGTGTGTGTGTTTGTGTGTGTGTGTGTGTGTGTGTGTGTGTGTGTGTGTGTGTGTGTGTGTGTGTGTACGACAGAGAGAAAGCAAAAAGCAATAAGCTGGCTGAAATGGTGCCATCAGAGCTACATGATTGATCAATTGAATTCCATCATGGGGACTGGCCGGTGGGATTAAATGGGTCGCTGTGGGTTACCAGGCTAAAGCATCATATGGGCTTTATCTCCCTCCTGATTGGTCTGTCACCAGAGACTTGGACCATACACTCACTCTGCTCTCAGCATCTGTATATGAGTGTGTGTGAGGGGCTGTAGTCGAGAAAGAGAGATTATGATCAAGAAGTGTGTTTGTGAGAGTGAGTGAAAGAGGTTTTGTGTTCTGAGGAGGTAAAACGAGGTTTAGTGAGAAGCAGCCAGATACTGTTTGAAGATTTAAGGTTACTATAAGTCTTGGAAGTTAACTCAAAATGATTGCTTGTGACCATGTGCTAGCTGCTAGTTCTGGAGTTAGTGCATTTGATTTTTGCGAACAGACGTCAGCTACTGAAGGAAACAGTTAGCAAATACAGTTAGCCAGGTGAAGCTGTTGAGTTGTGGTTATTTTTAGTTTAAATGTGTTGATCTGAGGTGCCAGTATCGTCTAATGTTCTAGTTTGCGCACCCCATGATGCAATCCCTGGAGCGGGTAGCCCTGGAGTGGGTAGCCTTGGAGCGGGCAGCCCTTGAGCAGGTAGACCTGAAGCGGGTAGCCCTGTAGTGGGTACTCCTGTAGCGAGCAGCTCTTGAGCGGGTAGACCTGAAGCGGGCAGCCCTGGATTGTATTCAACCTGTGGCACCTTTCCTGCATGTCACTGATGCTTACATTCCTGCTCTATCCACTGTCCTGTCCTCTCTAAATAAAAGCATAAAAAGCCCCAAAATCAAAGGTTAGCAACTTTGTGGCTTGCTGAACTTGTTCAAGAAATCGCACTTAATGTGATAAATCACAAACCAAAACTAGTTTGTCAGAACCCTTTGTCTTCCTCATACCAAATAATTGATGCACTGGAATTTGAGGTTGACTGTCAAACAGCTTCAGTAAAACAACTGCAACACTTTTTATAGAAGAGGTCTCCTTAAATTTACACACCTTTTCTCCTAAGACCTTTGGCTTACTAGTGATGTCTTCTTAGCATGGGTCAATTGTGCTACCAGCATAACACGTCTGAATGCAGACCCAACAGACTTCTTTTAGTGTTCCTTAATCGCTCCTTCCTAAATGGCTTTATAGACTATCAGAGAAGAGTGTTAGTAACCAGTCACAGAAAAGTTAGACTGGACTACACAGATCCTATAGGAACAGCCGGTGTCGCATCATAGTTGGGGGGGTTGGGACGACTCTTGAGGAAAAAAAATCCTTTCTCCTAGATTTTTAACTCTGACACAAACAAGCTGTCATATCCTCACTGATGATTTAAGAAGAAGACATTATGAAACTAAACAGAATAGGATCCGAGTGATTTCTATAAATTAGAAAAGATGAAATTAGAAATGCCATAACTCATGTGAACTTCTTCTTCTTCTCCATTTCTCTGAATAATGTAAATAGTGGGAGCAACACTGCCCCCACCATTCCTTGTAGTGAAATGCAAGTACAGATGAGTTTTTACCTGCCGGTATTTGATTTTACCATAACGAAAACAATAATACAACACGTCAACGATTCAGTTGACGTGCTGACAAATCTTGATCGTTGACAAAATTGATATGTCGACTCATTGTTGCAGCCGTAGACTAAGTAGATTGCTAAATCAGCAGGGTACTCCTGTAAGACTCAAAAGATTCATAAGATTCAACTCGTACAAAATAGGAATTATTTGTTGTGTAAAGTTAAAAATTGTATGTCCAAAAACCTCAGTGCTGATGTTCTCTCTCTTTCTTTCTCAGTCTTTGTTTTTCCTTTCTGGGGTCACTGTCTGGTGCAAATGGATCTATATTCTCAGTCCAAATAAAATATAAATTTGAAGCCCCTTCCCCATCCTTACCTGTCCGTCATATCACTCCCCCTTCTCCCAGACCCACACTCACACCCACACTTCACACACACCAAACACACAGTGACCCCCAGCACTAAAATAGGCTCTCAGGAGCGGTACGCGGTGATGAATTGGCTCTATAGCGGGGGATTTTCACCCTCATCCCCTTTTTCTCTTTATCTTTCTCTCTCGTTCTCTCTTTCTAATCATTTGTGGGCTGCGACTCTTCAGAGTTCTTATAATTGTCTCGTTCAGTCCCTCAGCCTTGCAATAACTGCAGGATACGAGGGCTCACCGTCTAATACTGATACCATAGCCATATATATATATATTTGTGTGTCTGTGTGTGTGTATGGGTGTAATGACAAGAGGGACGGTATAGTGTGAAAATATGAGAGGTAGGAGTGTACTTTTGAGAGATCAAGGAGAGACAGCGTATGTTTGGTAATGGATTGCATTTCTGTGGCGTTTTCTCCAAGTCTCCACAGTCTATGAAGTCCCTTAGTCCTTAATCAGCTCAACAGGGTTCATTTAAGTCCAAACTTCTCTCCAACCTCTCTCCACATCTGCCTCTGATTTACTTCATTGACTGAAACCTTCATTTTTCTTTTCTTTTTCATCATCTTTTCCTGGTTCAGCACACTAACTCCTTTCTCCTGTCTTCATGCAGGTTTGCAGGAGTCACCACTGGCCAACGGGCACGGCCACAGTGGGCGGGACTTCCTCAGGAAGCAGATGAGAGGGGAGCTGTTCTCGCCGCAGCAGATCGAGGTATTGGACCGCCTGTTTGACAGACAGCCTCCCTGTCCAATCCAATCCAGCTCTGACCTCTATGTGAGCCCTGACTCTGGCAAGGTAAGGGCGTGGCACCGTGCAGGCTCTGGGCTTAGGCTGAGTGTGGGGACAGGTCAGGGGTCAGTGAGATTGTAGCGGGTTGTCATGTATTGTAAAGGCAGAGTAAAATGCAAGGAGAGCTTTTGGGAAATGAGCTGCGATAGGAGTGTCTCCAGCGAGGTCTCTTAGTCCTTTAACTGAGTGTAACTGGAATCTAACTGAGTTTTATTTGTAGAAGTTCTGATATTTTCCAGGTCAGGGTATCCAGGAGGGTAAATGCAAATCTATAACACTGCAGTCCTGGAAACAGCAAGGGTTAGCTTGGAGAGTTATGTTTCTCAGAGGTACCTGTTTTCTGTTTGATCTTTTAATATGTTTTTCATCCTTAATTTAGTTCTCAGTTTAACGTTAAAAATAACTTAATCAGAATAATATGCACCCATTACAGATCTTGACAAAGGGTAGCGTTTTATGCTCTCTCTCTCTCTTTTATCTCCGCTGTTTGAAGAAATGCTTGTCTCTGCTTTTAGCTAAAAGCCTGTCCTGCCTGCTATGCCTTGCCATGCCGTGTCAATCTTGAAGAGTTTGCCAAATTGTCAAACTGATATCCAATTTCCAATTGTGTTTTGTTCGATCACCACATCCTCGCTGCTTTCATTTTTCTGCTCTGTCATACTATGTGATCTGAAAGTGTTAGCACCAAGCTCTGTTCCCCCGTCAGTCCGACAGTCTGCTGTGAGTTTCTGAGCTCTGATGGATGTTGTGATGTCTGCAGCAGAGATCCAGTCAGGCCTGGCCTATTGATGTTTCTATAATCTAGATACACTGCAGGGGTTAATGAGCATATTGACCCGGCTCTCATTATGACCTCACTTCCTGCTGCTCAGGGAGAGCGATGAAGCCGTGCGTATGCTGATGCATCTTGGGAATGTGCTGCCTAAGTGTGTGATGTTTGCATGTGAATGAAAGAAAGATGGAAAAACAAGTCTGTCTGTGTCTTGATGCTGCATCTAAATTGACCTCCCGCCCTTTTCCTGCAGGAAGTTAATATAATTCTGAGTGGAATGGACAGGTGTAAGTAGTACTCTGAATAACTAAACAATAACAAGCTAGCATTTGTATTCTCTTCTTCGGTAACCTCTTATTTGTAGCCCTCCGGTCAAAATCAAGGAAATATTTTTCTAGTATCTCAAAATTACACTTTAGTTTCTATAACCTTTAAGATAATTCCAACTTGGGCTTTATTTATTCAGTGAGTGTCAAGGGCAGGAGGATAAACACACACAGGAGGAGTGGAAGTATATGGAGTTACATGCAGGCTACAGCCTTAGACCTTTAGGGCACAGTTTGGCTTTTTAGCTCTTTCTCTACCGTGTGACCGACATGGCGAGTGGAGTGGCACAGGGCGAGAGGTCGACAGGGATTGGCTCTAGTAGCTCTATAGACTATGACTCAAGACTATAATACCCATGATTCATAGGTCAGTGTCCTCCCTGAGCTCGGTCAAGCCGCTGGGGTCTGTGGATAGGGGGCTTTAGACTGTGGGTCGCCCTGGGGTCAAACTGGAGCTGCATTGTGATTAGAAAGAGGCACACACACACACACAAAAATCTACATCACTATCTGTCCCTCTACCTCCGCTCCCTGTGCTCGTCCTGTCTAGTCGACCGCCCCCCTCTTTCCCCAGCGTGCATTTCCCAGAGGGAATGATTGACAGTCATACCCTTAACGTTGACACTCTGACAGCTACAGCTCAGCCCTTTTTGGTATGTGGGCTGAGGTGTCTTTGTGTGTCTGTGTTTGTGTTTGTGTGTAAGGTCAGGCTGCTAGGGCTATGGTCAAGGAGGGTCACACTGTGTTGTGGCTGACATTCCTAAATGAAGCCTTGGACCTGCTGCTGGCTGTGGTGCCTCAGCAGCTGTGTGTGTGTGTGTGTGTGTGTGTGTGTGTGTGTGTGTGTGACTTAGAGTTAAAATGTGCGTGTAGTTTTTGAAAGAAAGAGGAAAAACGATGGCTCATGAGCAAAGGTGCAAGTGGCTCAATTTCATGTGCCAATCGTATATTACAATGGTATACTAATATACTGTAATTTCAGCAGTTATTTCCAGCTTCTCATTATCTTTCAGCTTTCTGGCAGTGAAAGACGAGCCTCATTCATTATTTCTTTGTTCGTTCTCACTGGAACAGATAAAAAATAGTAAAATTGCTCACGTTCCTCCCAAGCAAATCTTATTTTATCTGTCACTAGTTGTTACTCTTCTATCCTGTTTGTCTCAGACCTTTTCTTTATCTCTCCACACTAACAAGCCATCCTTTTATCTCATCTCCCTCTCTGGCTCTTGTTCTCTTCCTCCCTGTAGTCTATTAAGTCCCACTATTAATTTGTGTGTGCGTGCTCAAATGTGTGTCTGCATGTGTGCCTGTCAGAGAGAGTTCATTTGAATTTCCCTTCAATCACTTCCTATTACCCAGGTGATAAATCAGCAGGGCTGATGGAGCCCTCACCCATCCGTGCTGCTCGGAGTCCAAATGCCCAACCCAGCACCTGACAGTCTGAATACACTGAGCCGTGGAGACAAAAAGAAAATCCTTATTATTCTTTACACTCAAAGGAAAGAGAGATAACTAAAAAGATTAAATCTCTTTTGACTGGTGGAGAAGGTTTCTGCAGTCAAGGGAGCCTGACTTTTATCATGTTATATTCCTTATAGATGCATTTTTACATTTAATCCTCTGTTTCATGATATTCTCTTTGCAAACTAATCCAGAATGGGCAAATCCCATGAATACAATGTCGAGGACACATCAAATCTGTAGCTAATGCGTATCTTCAGCACCAAGGTGTAAAACAAGCAGTGGTGCATCTCTTAATAGATCCCAACTGTCCAAGCTTGTCTGAGCTAATCTTACATTTACAGAAATTCATTCGTGACCTCTGACTTTGTTTGAGTTACCTGGTGACATTTTTACCAGGTGTGAAACAAGATATCTGATGTAATGAAGGGTTCTAGGCTGGTCAGCTGTGCCCCACATCAGTGAGGCTTTAATTCAACAGAATACAAACACATTTTGTATGCAATAATATGAACTACTACTACTATACATATGACTACGTTAAGTCAATTTAATACTGACAGGTTTTCAGATTCAGACCACTGCACATCAGATGCAGCCATCTTTGATGTTTATAAAAAATATGCCTGAATGGCGCGCTCACTTTCAGTCACCATGCCCAGTAAAACCCTCTTTCCCTCCAATACAAGTGTAATTGTTAGTCTTAAAGAAAACAAATTACAATGTTACCAAGTGCAACAGTTTTTTTTTTACCATATTTTTGTTTTGATAACCATGGAGGGCCATGAAGCAGCAGCAGCAGCAGACAGATCACCGACATCAGTCAGGAAGTTTTCTGTTCATTTGTAAGAATTTACCTGTTTATCCATTATTACAGTTATAAAGGAATATTCCTAAAACTTATATAAGAGCGGTGGATCTTTGCATTAATTTGTGACACTTTCTGCTCATATATTTGTATCCATTTGTGCCTTTCAACTCACAGAATTTGTTGAGCCGCCTCTTTAATCTCTTAGATTTTTTTAAATTTTATTTTCATCATATTTTTTAATCTTTTCTTTGTTGTCTCATGTCTTTGTGTTTAGTTTTAGTTTTACAAGGGGTTTAATGGTGGAAATTTCTGAAATTTCACCAGGATCAACCTTTTCCACCACTGCTGTGACATAGTCCACAAAGGTTCAACTAATCTGACAGTTTGTAGGTGAAACATGTAAACACTGATTTACTTAAAAGAACTGTTCTAATGTGTCATGGCACCGCTCTGTACTCAAAACAAAAACAAAGGTAGTAACTATTCATATGCTTTTTCATTCATAAATTAGAAAACTGAGCCCGATTTTTCATTCAAAATTCATAAACTTCTGCAGCCTCTCTCTAGAGTTGAGGTCTATCTGGCACGTCAGGAAATAAATATCCTCCCCACTGCTGCCACGCTCAGTTTGAGCGCAGATGAATTCCTTCCCTGCAATCCCTGTCTCGGTTTGTGGGCCTCTGAGGGAATTGTATTTGTTTATAGTGAAGCCTTTTTCCATCAGGAGTACACAAGACAATGTGGCGAGAGGGAGAGAGACGGATGGAGAAATCCAGAGCTATTTGGGGAATGGAGAAAAGGGGAAATACTATTATGCAAATGGTGCAAGCCATTGGAGCAGGTCCACGTGTGGGTGTGTGTATGTGTGTGTGTGTGTGTGTGTGTGTGTCAGAGGGCCGATTAAGGCTCATCTGTTATTGATGTGGAATTTGGACCAAACTATTACCTTCACAAATTTGAGTCAGTGGTCCAACCTGCCATGGGTAAGTGGGAGAGCGAGGGAGTGGGTGAAAATCAACCAATAAGAGTCTTATGTCTTTGTGTTCCAAACTGTGTAATACCATGTTACTATACCATGCGTCCTATCTACACACTCTGTATGTTAAGTTTGGAAAATCTCGTCACTTGACATGTAAGTTTCAGGCCGTAGAGCCCTGACACAAATTAAAAAGTATTGCCTGATTCTTGCGGAGCTTCATATTCATCCTTAGTTCTTCCCAAAGATTATCAGAACATGAATGAAGTCTCAGTAACGTCATTCATCACTTTCTGAATCGCCACGATGAAGCTCAAAGATGGCACTCACTGAGGTGACTTAAGGTTCCTCAAGTAGACACACTTGCAATTGCAGTTCGGTTGCTCCACGTTTTTTTCCTCCTGCTTTCAGTAGTTCAGCTGCTTCTGTCCTGATCTCATACTTGTATCCGTTTCTATCTGTCATCTCCTCGTCTTTGTAACTTCAGCACTCACTGCCTGTGACTTCCTGCCCCAGGTCAGCATCCCATTCCATCTTTTCTTTTCTCTTCTTTTAACCCTGTGCACAACTCCCCCATCACTACCGCCACCTCCTCCACCAACCCCCAAACCCCAACCCTTCCAAGGCAGCTGCGTCCCCCCTCTTTGATGAGGGCTGATGGCGCCTTATGAGCGCTGGAATTGACAACATTTACGGGGCCGAATGAGAATGATCCATCTTCCTTAGCGGGCCTGTCACCCCACTGGCCAAACTTCATCATGGCCAATTACCACGGCAGACCCCGTCTTCACTGCCGCCGCTGCTGCCTGGCCCCCATCTACATGGAAACACGGACACATTAGACACCATTAGAATAAGCCAAGAGAGGGAGGAGGGGCAGCAGGGAGGGTGTGTTTGATTGGGTGGAAAAAAACTACAGGTGTGATGTGTGAGGAGAGAAAAGAGGGCTTCAAAACGTGTCTGAAGTGTAAAGAGAGGTAGAAGTGTGTGTGTGTGTGTGTGTGTGTGTGTGTGTGTGTGTGTGTGTGTGTGTGTGTAAACTGTACAGGGTAAGCTCTTATTTGGCATGTCACAGTCCAGTGGTTGTGTTGTGTGTTGACGAGCACAGGGGTGTTTAAGAGGTCAGTGAGCACAAACACGCCTACACTTCCACTTCCACACTAACACACACACACACACGCACACACACACACACACACACACACACACACACACACACACACACACACACACTCAAACACACTCAAACACACACATGCAGCGCTATTAAAAGGGTCAGTGCGAAATTCTCACCTCATCGTTGAAAGGAAATTCTGATTGCTGTCATTAGTGTACTCACACTCACACACACACACACACACACACACACACACACACACACACACACACACACACACACACACACACACACACACACACACACAATTGCACAGACTAGCACCAACACAGGAGAACAGAGGGGGGATTCAATTTGTGTCGAGAAGTGAGATTTTTCAGCTCAGTTTTTGCACAGCGTCGTCTCCATGACATAAAACTCTTCACACGAGTAATTTGATTTCTGTGGCGTGATTAAGTAGCAAATAATTTCATATATATCATAAAAGTATAAAAATGCTCCTGTTTCACTTTATGCACCATTAATAAAAAAAAAAAATCCACAAAGACATAAAAGCATCCGCACAAATAGTCAGCAGTGGACAGGTCATTCATTCATCATGAGGGAAGCGATCCTGAAAGCAGTGTTAATCTATATCTTAGTGGTCATCATCATCACTGCCATCTCTACACACTCACACACACACACACACACACACAGGTCTGCTGTAGAGATGAGGATGGATGGGTCATGGCTCAGTGTTGGGGTCAGTCAGAGGTGATGAGACTGTTTTCATTATCTATCCGTTCGCTTGCTTTTGAGGTGAGAGCGCAATTCACCTCTTATTTAAAATTCGGATCCAAAGGCCATTGTGATTATTAAGAACAACATTAAATGTTTTTTGTCCTATTCATCAATGAATTTATTTTAAAGGAGTGATTTCTGATGTGATTTTTGTTTTCCTGATTTCTGACACAATGGTTGTCTTTTCGCAGCTTACAAAATTTAGAAAACCGTTTATGGAAAGAAGTGAATAAATTTACATAGTCTTTGATTTACCTTTAAATTATAACCGCTTTATCTCTGTGCAACATTTTTATTTGCGCTGTAGCCGAGGTCTTTCAACGTCGGCTCGTTCAAGTTTCCACAAGATCCGCACAAGATTTAGCCCTGAAAACGATAACACCTAGATATTGCTTTGTCACTGCAATATCCACCTTTCTATATGTTTTCCACTTCTCTGTGTGTGTGTGTGTGTGTGTGTGTGTGTGTGTGTGTTCAGAGCATTGGGAGATGTGTGTCTGTGAGTTGAAATGATCACACTTCTTATTGTTGTGTGTATCTGGGGAAACAAGAGGCTTTGTGTTAGCTGTGGTCTATATGATGCCACTGTGTGTGTGTGTGTGTGTGTGTGTGTGCGTGTGTTTGTGTGAGGTAAGTGTATGATGTGCTTTTGGCTGTGTGTGTGTGTGTGTGTGTGTGTGTGTGTGTGTGTGTGTGTGTGTGTGTGTGTGTGTGTGTGGAGATGAGAGAGATGTAGAGAGAGAGAGAGAGAGAGAGAGAGAGAGAGAGAGTTGATCCTGTGGTTATAGACTTTAGACTTGGTTGTACAGTAAATCCCTGTCTTTGTAAACAGATCAATAAACTCTCCACTGTAGGTTCCTGTGTGTGTGTGTGTGTGTGTGTGTGTGTGTGTGTGTGTGTGTGTGTGTGTGTGTGTGTGTGTGTGTGTGTGTGTGTGTGTGTGTGTGTGTGTGTGCTCTCTCACTAAAGCTTCCCTGCTCTCTGCTATGAGGCAGCATGCTGAATTGATCACAGCTGTAATCAACTTCCCTTCGTCCTCTATTTTCATGTTGTATCTAACAGAAAATGTCATGATTTCTTCTCCTTTTCTTCTCTCCTCTCATTTACTCTCTCTTCACTTCCCGCCTTGGGTCAGACGTCAGACTATTCAGCCATGGCCTCACTAGCTGGGGGACTGGACGAGATGAAGAACAGTTTGGCCAATCCTGGTTCGGGGGCAGAGTTAGGAGCCAGCGTGTCCGGTCCACAGTCCTATTCCCTTGTTCCAGGTAAGAAAGATATTCTGCACTTGTCTGAACTCCTACTCCAAAAAACACAGTCTGATCCGTGTTTGAGCCCAAAATGTGGACATACCCACACTGATGCTCCTGTGGGGAAGTCTTTGATTCATGCTCATTTTAATTGATTTTGACGTGCATGTTTAAAATCTCACCTTGCAGTATTTTAAAGGGAAACATATCACTCATAACAAAATTAATTCTGTAGCAGCAGAGCATTGCATTAAGAAACAACTTCACATACATAAAGAATCTTGCCTCTGATGGTCCTTTGGCTGCTTTTAGCCAGTAAACATCATCTCTAATGATTTCAGTCTGTTTCTTCAACAGCTACAAAGTCCTAACAGGAGCTTTAACTGTACATTAGAAAATAAATTGACAATGTGTTAGTTTGTTTTCTTATAGAGCTGAGGTAAATTTGTCAGTTTAGGAGCTTAAATGAACTTTGCAGTATTTTTTTCACAATTCAAATTTCACTCAACATCAAAATACATTGACCTGTTAATTGTGCATAAAAACAACAAATTACACCAAAACGTGCAGATACAAAGTTGAGTGAGAGAAAATATATAAAGCCATTTTTGCCAGTAAAATTAAACAGATTAAGCCTTGATGAAAAAGAAAAATCACGTAATAAGAAATAATTTTGACACAAACAGTTAAATAAATGGGATGCCAGTATAGCCTTTCTGTCTAGGTCGTACGACTCATGAGGCTGGCTGTCGAGTGGGTGACCCTGTTTCCTCCTCTGTCAGCTGTGCTCTCCTCTTTAAATAAAGGCATAAAAAGCCGGGAGAATAACTTAAGAAGTTATAAATAAATAAACTGAGAACCATAATAATGAGAAAGTCAAAATTTAGAGCTAAAAGGTCAAAATTATGACAACTCATCAATATGGGATGACATATTATATTTATGAGAAAAGTCTAAACTTTAAAAATTTCATTGTTAAAATTCCAAAATTCAAAATTAAATGATAAAAGGCTGAAATTATGCAAAAGTAAGTCTTTTTTGTAATGAGAAAAAGTTGATTATGACATAAAACAGGGGTCCCCAAACTTTTTTGTTTGTAACAGAAAAAGTGTGACGATCGCAGGGGTGCCTAAACGTAAACATTTCTTGTTTTCCAGAAAGCCACACATAACCAAACATTAACAACCCTTTCAGGGACCTTCACAGAAAAAAAGTCAGGAAATAAATAATAACACTAGGGCACAGACTGCTGAAGGGTGGAATTGAATGTCACATTCTATGCAAGTATTAGTCTCGATCATGCGGCCAGAATGAAAAAAAAGTCATAATGCGTCTCTGGTATTGTTCAGGGGACCGGGCCAAATGTGGAGGCGGGCTGTATCCGGCCTGCGAGCCGTAGTTTGGGGACGACTGACATAAAAGCTTTAAATTAGAAAATTTAAAGTTGAAATTACAAATGTTATGATACATTTTTATGCCACAGTTTGGACTTTTTTCATATTTATGACTTTTGTGTCTTGTTTCATACCATCTCCAACTAAACACTCAACATTTGGGGGATTTCTCTTTTTAGTGAAGAGGTGTCTTCTTATTTTTCTTTCTGGGTAATGTAGGATTTCACTGTCTAAATACTGCTGGGAATTTTGCTTCCAAATATCATCTCATACTGAGCAATAATACCTGATAAATCCTCTGAAAATCATGTCTACTGCACGGGCCTGACCTTAGTATGACTTTAGAAAAATACCGTAATCAGTATTCACCACGGTGACACAGCTGAATGCCTTTTAAGTCTGCCTCAGCAGTGAAGGAGGCTACACAGATCCTAAGTGATCCTGTTTAAAGAGCTCAGTGCTTCAGATCTCAGGAGAGGCAGCAGCCCAGAGCAGAGGAGGAGAAGAAAGGTGGATGAGGAGAGGAAAAGTAGGAGTCTCACCTCCTCCGTCTCCATTTGGGGGTTTTCAGAGAGGCAGTGGTTAATTAAGAGCAGACCAGGGAGCACTTGGACAAGGCTACCACGTTCCCATCTGTAATGAGAGGAATCATAGAGCTGGGATTTTGGGATATCTGGGAAGGAGCTCTTTTTTTAGTCTACTGAGAATAATACCTGCTCGGAGAGAAGAGAGAGAGACACAGACAAAGAGAAAGAGAGAGAGTGAGAGAGAATTTCCATTTCTGCTTATGCATACAAACACGCACACATTCATATTCACACACACCTTCTGAATATTATGCATGCATTTCGTGCCTGTCTTTTCCCTCAGAATAGAGCTCCCTCTAGGGGATCAGATGTCTGTGTGTTTGACGCATTGTTATTGCTTTCCTAAAGAGTAGATACTCCACACTCAGGCAACATTTAAACATTCAATTTTCCTTTCTGGGGCTTTTCCAAATCTGTAGGGCATTTTCATTTTCCCCTGATCTTCACCTAGTGGAGTCCAAAGGGACGCACTGTGCATGGTGGAATCCCTCTGTGTTCGACATTTGTTGCTCTGATAGCTGTTTTATAGCGAGGAGTTAGAGTAAGAGAGACAGAGAGCCAGAGGAAGCGTGTTCATCTGCTGCTGCCAGTGAGCGTGGAGAAGACTTGTACTTGCTGTTGACCTCTACGGCAGAGCTGTGGAGAGCAGATACGTCAACACAACTGGCATGCATAAACACAAATACACTGCATGCACAGACACAGAAACACACTCACACACCTCTGAGGAACTGGCCCTGTCTGCCCCCTCTAAGTTGGGCTGTAGAGAGTCCATCTCTGCTCTCCTCCCTCCCTCTCTCCGTGCCCTGTGCACTGACCCTGAGCGGATGAGTAGCCCGTCTGCACTAATGCCTCGCTGTCGCGTCAAACACCGAGAAAAACTTTACTACACTGAGACAGGAGAGGGGAGGTGGAGAGGGACAGAGGAGGCTGCGTGGAGGAAAGAAGAGCGCAATGAGAGGGAAACAGAGGCAGGGAGTGGGGGTGAAGAGGCAGATATTAAACGAAGAGGTCAGAAATATGAGAGGAAGACATGCTTGAATCTCAGTTGAATTGTAGCCATGTGCTTTTTCTTTAATTTTTCCCCTTCCTCATATCAAGTCCACTGCTTCTCTCATCTTGTTATTACATCCCTTGTTTTTCCTTCTGTTGATTTTTAAAGGTCAAACAAATAGTAAGGTCAAGTGGATAAAATATAACAACAGACAATTTTACCATCTTTCTGGCTATATCAGATTTTCAGTCAGTTAATGTGCTCCTAAGGTCTTAAATGCAATATTCTAGACCCACTGACATAGTATTCCTGGTCTCCAGAGGATTTAACCTGATAGTTTTGGTAACCTCAGACTTTTCCTGTAGCTTCTAGCTTGGTAGTTCAAGCCATCAAAACCATTAAAAGTGTCATTTGTGGCTTGGTTGACGTGTCTCACACCCTTCTTGACGATAACACCCCTCCAACACTTACCATCAATAATTTTTTCGGGTGAACCCTTGATCACAAAGTTTTCAATGACCACACCTGTCTGTTGAGGAACTAAGAAACAAATGCTAATGCTTTTCAAGCTGAGTATTAGCCTCTGAACACAACTGAATAAGCCTTTAAAATAAGTTCAACGCCAAAGAAAGGAACACATTTTTCAGTGTTGTTTTAGGACACTGTTAGTTTGGGTGAAATCGAAAAGCATCCATTCAACAACTCCATTCATGGTTTTCTCTGTGTTAGACTCCTTTTGTTTTTGGTTTGGACCGAGAACTTAATAAACAGTCAGTTGTTGAAACAGCTTCATGCAGTGCTTCTCTGATTGGCTACTATCTGTGATACCTAATTAATGTTTGAATGTCAAATGTCCAAGCACTGCATTTGTTTGGCACTCATGAATATAATTTCTATTCACATGGCTTTTAAGCTCCCTGGGAAACTAATGATAATGATATTTCAGCTGTCTTTTAAAAATCAAATCTGTTATTTGGCATTCAATGACATTTTTTAATGATGTAACAGAGAATAATATCCATGATAATACAAGAATCCAAATAAATAATTGAAAGCAGGCTGTTGAACCAGTCACTGAGGCATAGCAATACCAACAACTTTCCCATCAGCCTAAGCTGCACTTCAGGCTGTTTTTAGCTCCAATTAGCGACTGTTAGCATATTAACAGGCTAAACCAATATTCTGAATATAATAAATGTTACACCTGGATGACATAACCATGTCTATTAAAGGGGTGTTTCTGTTTTTTAAAGTGGGGTCTCATGAGTTATTTCTGTACTAGCAACAAAAGATCCTGGTCAGCTTGAGCTCTTCAACAAGACAAGCTAGTCTACAGTTTTCTGCAGATGGGTTCGAGTCTGATGTGTAATTTAGCTAATTTTGAGAGACTAACTCAATACTTATCCCAGTTTAGGTGTAAACTCTACTGAGAATTTTTCAGAACTCTGCAGAAAGCCTGTTTGTTTTTTCACTGTCGGCAAAGACAACAGAGATGTGCGAGCAGCATATGAAAAGTACTTTGGGTTATGCTATAAATCTGAGTATATGACTGCCATTTATGCAAAAGGTAATCTGCATGATTCTAAACCTCAAAGGCAGAATCTATATCAACACACCAGTAACAGATATACTGTCATTTATCCGATCCACTTAATTTGTATAGCACATTTTAAAAACATCCAATTTACCAAAGTGCTGCACAGAAAAAAAAAAATCAAAAAGTACTTAAATTTTAGATAGAATTATTTTCTCTTCAAATGATTGTTAACCTTTGTTTCAATATCAATACAAATGTGAGAGTTCTGAATGTAAAGAAGTACTTTGACTCAAGAAAAGATGTTCGTCTGATACTACTGCTACTCCACCGGTCTCACTTCCAACACTGTCTACAATATTCTTTCCTTCTTCCTCTATCCTTTCTCCTTGTCTTTATGTTCTCCTTACTGTCCTCCTCCTCCTCCTCCTCCTCCTCCTCTCAGTTGGTTAGTGGTGGTTAAGTGGAGGGGAAGCGAATGGGATTGATGGTGTTAGCATCTGAGCCGTTTATGATGATGATAAATGTGTGAGTGCAGGAGGGGTAGAGGAGGGTGTCGACGTACGGGTGTGTGTGTGTGTGTGTGTGTGTGTGTGTGAGAGTGTGTAAATGATGATGATGAATGGAGGGCTCCCTTCCACGCTCTCTCAATGTCTTCTGCGTGCAAACATAGAGAAATGATTTGGGCCGACACACTGTCATGTAGTCTAATGCAGTTATATATCCAATCCACGCACTGACAGACAGAGAGAGGAGGGAGGAGGGGGAGACGGCAGTAAAGAGAGGAGGGGGAGTTAGTAAATTAATAGATGTCAGCTGATGGAAAACAAGGAGGAAGGAAACAAAGGAGGGACATCCTACATGTGCTCCTGCATGTTTTTTTTTTTTTTTTTTTTAGCTAAGACCCTGTGAGAGGTGCAGAGATCTTTGCAGCTCCTGAACAACAGCGAAATGCTGCTTTGTTCATTTTCAGCATTTTGTGTATTCAGGTCAGGTATCTACAACTATAACAAGTGTCATTGTGTTATTCAGACAGTTTTTCTGAGGTCATTCTGATCTCCATAAAAAAAGCAGTTCAAATTAACTTGACGACAACACCATTAGCTTAACACCTAACTTCATTTGCTTTGTTGCTGCACAAATGTCACAGCGCTGCCGAAATAACAGTTCTTGTTCAAGGTCAGATGTCAAATTTAAAACTAGCACATTGAAGAAATACCCTTTAAAATATAATACATATTTAAACTGAGATTGCCTACATCCTATGTTACAAAACTTTAAAGGCACTTTGAGAAGTTTATCAGTGATCTTCAAATGGTCACGAAACTAAATGAAACCAAAGCCCTCATGATGACTCTAGGTTGGCTGACAGAGGTTAGCAGTGAAGAGCCGACTTGTTTTTTGTTCTGGAAGAAAATGATTTCTCAGAACACATACAGCACTTATGCTGCAGTGGTCTGTTCAAACCAAGCGGCAGCTTCTGGTCTGTAAATATTAGACAATGAGGAAGTGCTAAAATCTGCAGTTTGAAGAGTGTCTGCTTGAGGCTAGCTCCAGAAGTACTGAAAGTCACGTACACACCAAGCCAAAAAAATGAATATTTTTTCTAACTTGACTTGAATATAAAGATTGCTAGTTCGTCCAATCAGAGGCACAGCTCAGCTCACGTGACTGGTGGGCGCCTTATGGCTGTTACTGTGGAGACTCAAAGCCTGCCTCATTTCCAACATGGCCACGCTGGCTGTTTGCTTCAAAAATCCATTTCAGAAACAGACGGGTAAAATCGCAGAGACAACGTCCATTGCTTGTACAGTCTATGGTTCAAACTTGAGAATCTATCAATTAAATGAAGAACAGGGTTATGTTTGCTCTGCTTGGTGAGGTTGGAGTTAGTAGATGAGCACTGGCTGGACACTCACATTACACGTTACAGACACGTCAGAGCACATGGCTGTGAATAACACTGAACAAATAGTCTGCTCACCTTCTACGCTTCAAGCTTAGTTTACATCGTTTGATTTTTACCCTGTTTAAAACAATAACTCTGTGTAACTACAAATAAATACATTACCTCATCACTTTACATCCTGTAAAAATTTGTCTTGAAGAGTTGTATTAAAAAGATCTGCTCTCTATGAGTCAAGTTGTTCATTTGTTTCAAAACAAATGGGAGCCTTGGTAAGTCACATCCCCACCACTGCGGGTGTAAGTGCTCGTGGGAAACAGAGTCATATCCTGGAAAGACACTACAGATTCAGACCAGAGGTGTCACTGGACTCAATGCCAAACAGATAATCCTCAGAGTTCCTAAAGCTGTTGATGTAATTGTTAGTCAATCCATGAATTAGCCCATGTATCAAACCACCAAAGTAACGCTAACATCTTCTGGTTCCGTCAGTCCAGTGATAGAAAATTGAATGTTTTTGGGAATGGACTGATGGTTGAACACAAAATGTGCTTTTAAAGCATTGAAGACAAAATTAGGGTGTGTTTGTGTTTACAGGTAGAGATCTAGCCAGCACCACTCTGCCAGGCTACCCTCCACATGTCCCCCCCACTGGACAGGGCAGCTACTCCACCCCCTCCCTAACTGGCATGGTACCTGGTGAGTACACATACCCACACACCTGATTCCCATATTTATGTGCCAGGTTTTCAGGGAACCAACAGTCCCACCTGACTTTACAGCTCCAGCGCCACCTCTGCTCTCTGCTGATCTGTAACTGTATCTACACGTGTGTTTGAATTCCCAATGAGCTGCTGTTTCCTGTGTGTCCATGAGTCTTCAGGGGGTGTACTTAGCTCTGCCACTTCCTCAGTCTTGTCTGTATGGCTGACAGCGCTCCCAGGGGGTGGTCTGTGTGTGAGGTTGTGTGTGTCTAAACATATATGGATGGGTGTGCGTGTGTGTGCGTGTATCATTAGAAAGCAGCCACAGTAGCACAGCTGTCCCTCCTCAACATTAGTAATTTGTTTTTAATGAGAATCACCAGTGACCCACGACTAATTCATTCATTCCCTTCCACTCCGCCTTCGACGCTGCTTTTGTGTTTCAATCCTTGACCACCACCATCCTCCTTCTCTACTCTCTCTCTCTCTCTCTCTCTCTCTCTCTCTCTCTCTCTTTCTTTCTTTCTTTCTTTCTTTCTTTCTTTCTTTCTTTCTTTGGTCTTGGTAAGTGTGAAGTTTACTCCCAGGGAATAATAGCAGAATCACAAAAGCAACAGTAGGAATATAACAAAGTCATTGTTGTTTACAAGTTTTCTCTCGATCATTCAGTCTGTGATACACAAACACACACACAGAGATAAACACACAAACCCTCGGTGGACATGTAGGAACAGCACGTCTTAAGATGGGTAACCCTGTCGCCCTGTCCCCCTGCGCTTACCCCATCCTGTCCTCAGGTTTGACAGCATATTTCTGCGTGTGTGTGTGTGTGTGTGTGTGTGTGTGTGTGTTGGCATGTTATTGTTTGCCTTTGTGTGTTTGTTTCTGACTCTGTGTGTGTGTGTGCGACCTTGACACTGAGCTACACAAGGGAGACCCCTGCGCCCTTCCTCCCCCTCGTCTCCTAAACAACCTGACACGTTGCCGTCACTGCAGTGATGACAAGGGGAGGATGTTCGCACCCAGGGATGCCATGGAGACCGCATCCCGACCCCACCTGACAGACGCAGATAAACACACACATGCACACTCCTGCACAGGGAGAAAACTTGGGTTGTACATCCAAATACGCACAAACAGACACACGAACCTCTAAATTATTCTTTGAATCCTCTGACTGCAGAAGATAATCTCCTAACTTTGCTCCTCCAGCTCCACCGTGTTTTATCTCAGCACTTCTCAAGCAAATTATCCTTCTTTTTGTCCGCTCTGTCTAATATCATACCTTCATTAAGCAAGCAACTCTCTTCTGCTGTTCTTCTTCTTCTCTCTCTGCAGCAGGGGGGCTGACACTCAGAGGGGGTGTAGAGGAGCAGTGAGGCAGAACCGACAGAACGAGAGGGGAGAGAGGAGGGCTGGAGGAGGGAGAGAGGAGGGGGGCATCAGGGTCTGTGACTGTCAGCTATGGGAGAGGAATCCCCCGGGAGGAGTAGAAGGTTCAGGAGAAGAGAGAGAAAGAGCAAAAGAGTGAGAAAAAAAGAGAGCGAGAGGAGAAGAAATATGGAAGAATGTTGTTTTGATGTGAAGGGTGATGGGCGGGCTGTAGTCTGAAGACAAGAGAGAAAAATAAAGAGGAAACAGGGTTAAGGGAGGAGTAGGAGGGTGAGACAAGTGGAGGAGCAGACCCCAGATAGTAAGCAGTAAATGAGGGAGAAAAGCTTTGCTATCATGTGCTGTATAGGAAGACCACCACAGTCTACTTGCTTGGTTCTCTACTTGAGTCACTCTCAACCGGTTTGCTGAAAAAAAAAAGAAGGTTAAAACTTTGATTTGAGCCAATAAATGTGAAGAAATTCTCAAAAACTATATGGACCATTACTCTTTTTCCACTGACTTTTAAAAAACCAAAGCATCATGGTTATGTGGAATGTCCAGGGGTGTGTATGGACTCTTTTTTGAAGAGGATTGGGAGCACCAAGAGTTAAGTTGTTTTGGGGGCTTTTTATGCCATTAGTCAGATGACAGGGCTGCAGGAGCAGGAAATAGGGCTTTCTGTATTTACACATCAGGGGGTCCTGGATCTCCAGCAACATTATTTTGAGGATCACAGGCTGAAAAGTATAGCCAGGTGCAATGGAAAGGAAGAACAGAAAAGGTGGAGTTAGAAAGAGGATGGCACTTGCTGCAGATGCCGTGGAATGCAACCGAATGAGTGACATGAGGCGGTCTGGGACGGAGTTAGACTCCTGGCCAGAATATCATCCCAGTCTGCCCCTGCTGGTCTCAGAGGGCTTTTAAATGCAAACTAGTGCTCAAGTTTGTATTTAAGTTAAAATTTTGGAGAAGTTAGAGTTTTAGAGCATGTGGTTACAGTGTACTTCCAGCTTTTAATGAGATACAACAAATAACATATCAGAGAAAAACATGCTGTTTAGTAAAAACATTGCTGCATCGTATTAAAAGTTTAATTACATCAGTGGGTTCCTTCCAAGATTAATTAGTCTAAATATTCTTGTAGGAATTCTCCAAAAAGATGCATAACTTTGTAATCAATCAGGGATGGTTAGAACTTGCAAAGTACATGTATGGTCTTTAAAAACTCGAAGAAAAGATACAACCAAAAGCATTCAGGATTTCATATCTTAAAGATAAAGAAGCACACAGGATCATCCTCTCCGTCCTCTGCTGTGTTTAAACCGACTCTTTTTCTGGTCTGTGTTCTCTTTCAGGGGGAGAGTTTTCTGGAAGTCCTTATTCCCATCCCCAGTATTCCACATACAACGAATCATGGAGATTTCCTAACCCCAGTTTATTAGGTAGGTGGGCCTCATATCTCTCTACACAGCCCTGTGTATGGATCAATAATTGTATCAATGAATTTCATTTCATTCCACCTCCCATCCTGCTTCCAGCCTTTCTAATCCACTCTTGTAATATGCTGTATCTTTCATGCTCCACTGTTCATTTTTACATTTCATTTCTTTCTGTATTTCACTGTACAGTCAGATACATCACAGACATTTTAATGTTTCTGTTGAGGGATTCTTCTCTTAAGACGGGCAGTTTAAGGTGTGAATGGATCTGAGGGAAATGGGAGGGAGAGAGAGAAGTGATGCATTTTGGGATTTGTTGGATTTAATGTTACTCAGTTGACTCTACTTATTCATGACATGACATACTGTCATGAATTTGAAAGTAAAATATGCTCTCTTGGTCAATCTGGAAAGAAATGTGACGGCAGAATACAGCACCAGACACTAACACGTGTTTCCTTTATGACTGAAATATGTTATATTCTGAATTCACACTATATTTCAATTCATATGTTAAAATGCATCACGTGTTGCCTTGAACATCTCACACATGGAACATTTGTTGTTAATCTCTTTAAAGGGTCGAACAGAAAAAGAGTTGCTCAGTGTGTGATTGGATTTAATTATTTATTTATTTATATTCTGTATCAGTGGGATAAATACACTGATTTTCAGACATCTTTTTTAGCCAAAAACAAAGGACTCTTGTAACAGAATAGTAGTTGAAAATAAAAAAAAAAAACATGCAGTTCCTTGAGCGTCCACATGAGGCTGATTCCAAAAGCATGAAAATCCCCTTCGAGACCCTTCTGTACAGCAGAACTGGACATGTTTACAGCCTGGTACAGAAAACTGACGTCTGAATTGTTAATTTCTCTAACTGTACACACTGAATAAGGGCTGATTTTTTATTACTCATCTGTTGATTTTCATTTTTTTTGTATGATTTTTTTAGGCCAATTATGCCTTCATTTTAAAGAGGAAAGCATAGTGGATAGAGCAGGAAACAGGGTGAGAGCAGGGAGCTACATGTGGTAAAAAATGCCGCAGGATGGTTTCAAACCCAAGCTGCCCTCTTGAAGAATAGCATGGATGGATGGAATATGCAACCTAGACTACTAAGCTAACCCAATATCTTATCCTTTCTGAAGAAAATAAGGCTATAGGTAATGCTTAAAGGCACGGTTGGTTGTCATGGGAAAACTAGCATGGATTTGAATGTAGCATCTCCTCAGGACTTCATTTAGCTCCCGCCCTCCCACACTCAGAGCTCCTCCAAAACGATGCCCTGATCACATGCACGAGCGCCACTGATTCGTGATCATATGATCATGACTGATTCAAAACCACATGGTGTTTTCTATTGTTTGGCTTCAAGTAACTTTTCAAAAACCAGTGTGTGACATCGCAAAGAGTTATTCTGCCAAACCTATCCATCAACTGAATTGTTTGTATTCAGACTTGCAATTGGACAAGTGAAAAAATAGTTGTTATTAAAAATTAGAGCATTTGTTTGAAGACATTCTGACTGTACTTTTCTGTCCCTTTTCATAACAACTGGTTTTCTGCATACAGCCAAAGCCAAAGGAGACATTAGTGGACATACACATTTTTTTACAACAAAACAGAGCTTTAACCCATTCAAAATCTGGTCCATTACCTACAGATTCAGCCTTTTTTATACAGATTCTGTAGATGAAGATTAAGTAATTCAGGATTTCTAACCTCACTGTTGACAGTGCATCAGTATAACTATGAGTAGCACCTACCGAGTTATGACATAATCAATTCAATTCGCCATAAGATGAAAAAAGATCAAGTAACTTCACTGTGTTCCCAAATATTGTACTGAGAGAGAACCAAAAACACTCCTTTTGTTTTTGCATGTGTGTGCTTAAGAGGGGAAATGAGCCCTGAGCTTCACCAACGCTCAGAGTCAAAGTCATTGTCCAGGGAGCGGTTTTAGGGGGCAAGTATAAAGGTGAAAGGGTCAATGATTGACTCTTTAAAGGTCAAAAGGTGGGAAGGGTCAATTTTGTGCCCCAAGCTATTCCTCTCCTCTCATCTCCTTACTTCCCCTCTCCTTTTCCCCTCCACCCCTCCTCTTTCCCCAGTGTTTCAGCAGGATTATGGGTCTCTCCTGGGGACGGAAATCGGCTGCTCCTCCAGTCTCTTCACCAGCCAGGCAGGACAGATGCAAGGTGGGTAAAGAACCAAGAAAGAAGAAAGAGTGGATAATGGAAAAGGGAGGATTGTAATCGAGGATTCATGTGAATGTGGAGAAGAAGAAAAATGATGAAAGAGCACAGCGGGGAGGAAAAGGGGAACTTTTGTATGATAAGGGATCAGCGGATGGACAGGAGCCACTGAGAGGTTTACGATTGATGGAAAATGGAGGAAATGTGGAGGAAGATGTGAGTAAAGGTGTCAGATGAAAGAAAGAGGAGTTTAGAAAAAGGGCAAAGAGGAGGAGAGAGGGCGTCTGAAGTCCTGACTGAGACTAAATAGTTTGTCAGACCGGCTTAATGCCTCGCTTCCCCAAAGAGCCTCCTGAGATTACCTGGACTGTGGACAGACATAACCTGTCAACACACAGCTTGGCTGATTGATGGAAGAGACAGAAACAGGTGTGTGTGAGAGAGAGGGTGTGTGTTTTCTGTGTATCAAGGTGTGTGGGTGTGTTTTTCTGTGTGTCTTTGGGGTTACAGTATTGAATTGACCTTTTCCCTGCGGAGAGAATAGACTCAAGGGATCAGCCGTAGTAGAGCTGTACTCTGTGTGTCAGCTTAGACTGTCACTTAGATAGAGTGTGTCTGGGAGTGTGTGTATGTGTATGTGTGTGAAAAAGTGAGAGTGTTGGAAGGATGATTAGAAGAGTGAGAAAAAGTAGTCTTGGTTCATTTTTTTTGGTCTTACACTACAAGGAGAGACTCATTTTTTTCTGTCATTAGCTTCATCATCTCGTGTCATCTCAACCCGTCCTTTCACTGCTCACATTCAAACTTTAATATCATCTCAACAGAAAATTGAAGCCGCTCATTTCACAGCATTCAGTAACCCCGAGCGTTTAAAGGATAATTCAGATTTATTACAGCTCGGGTCTCACTTTTGTCATTTTGACCATCAGACCTGTCTGTGCGTAATGAAAACTGCACTTTTCCAGTTAATTGCTCTGGTCTGTGAACATGTGGAGAGACGGTGGAATAAAAGTCAGTTGGTCAAAGGTGTGATTATAGGTGATCATACAAGTTTGAAACAAATAGCCAGATTAGCCAAGGGAGAGATCTTCACGTCCTACAGTCTATTTTCTGCATCATTAAAGAAAACCAAATGATTTGTCTCTGCATCTCTTCTCAGGGTCACCGTACTACTATGGTGCAACATCACGAGGGGCGGGCCCTGCTGCCACTGCAACAGCCTCTGCCTACGACCGCCACTGACCGCTCCTACAGAGAGAAGAAGGGGAGAATGAGGAGAAGGAGACAAGGGAGAAAGGGAGGGATGGATAGCACCAGCAACACTTAGTAAAACCCTGCCTACGTAAGAGCAAAATGAGAATGAAAGTTTCAGCTGTTTGAAGTCAGTGAAGTTTGTATTTTCTTTGTATGACGCTTACACATGACATCAACACTGACAGGTTGTTTGGGTGTTACAGTAATGCTTGGAAAGAGACAAATGAGAAACAGAATCAGGAGATTTCAGTGATACAACAAGGCATGGATTTCTAACTTGTTCTTAACCAGTCAGCTACAAATCCCCCGAATTAGTGCATAGAGGGGCCATTCCACATTCCACCAAATCTGTGCCATTTGCTTGTTGTAACTCTCTAAAAATAAAGTCAAATTTCTGTCTTTTTACACCTCTAAATCTGAAAAAATACACTGAACTACTCAAAATGTGAATTGGCACATCTCAAGGCAACTTTTTTTTTTTTTTTTTTTTAGGGTTACCCAGCCAAATATGGTTGGTTTTTCTTAGTCCTGTTACCAAATCTCATGCGACATTTAAAAAGCATGTATAAAAGTTCGTCAGCTTGTTTCCTGCTGCTTTTCTGCAGCATTTTGTGGTAGCTTTGTTTTCTGTAAGTATTATATTCACATTGTGAAACTGACCTTAAATCTCAACATTTAAAATAATTAAAACTCTAAAATGTAAAAATCCTTAAAATTGTCATTATGTTAACTAATATTCACACTAATAAATAAGTCGACTAGAGGACTAAAGGACTATTCTTGCTCCTGTTACTGGTACTCAGTCCTGTTACTCCTCATTTGAGTAACAGGACTGAAAGTAACAGGAATGAGGTTTTAGCATTGAATTAGTAAATACATGAAATATAGCCTCATGACATTTATGCAAATAGCATGTTGACACTTAGCAAATTACAGTGATTCAACAATTTTTTTTTTTGTAAAAATAAACAATTACATCCAAATTTAAAAAAAAAAAAATTAGGTCACAGGACTGAGCTAAGATTTTAACCCCCTCAGGCATAGTTGAAAGATCATCAAATATCCAGAAAAATAAATGAGTGAACTTACTTTTGGCCTTTCCATGGCCTGGAGAGGATCTGAATGATGCTACTTCCTGTGGACCATGTGACTTGTGGAATATTCCATTTTTTTTTTCAGAGTGGGTCATGTGTTAGGTAACAGGACTGAGTGAAAACCCAGGGACACAACTTGAGTGTGAATTTTAACAATCTTTTTTTTTTTTTTTTTAGGAAACTAAACTTAAAGTATATTTGGGATTAGGATTAACACAAATATGGAATAAAATATGTTTCTTAAGGACTTAAATTATTATATTTTAGGGCTGCAGGGACGGGCAGCAAATGTTCCAGTGTTCAAGTTACTTCAAATGAAGCTTTTAAATTCTTTTTATTAAATATCCAATCAGATCAATGTGCAAGAAACTTGGCTTAATACAAAAATGTATTTCACAGTTAATTTTTATCATGCATCTATACATTTTTCTCCTGGGGACACAAATGGCCTGATTTGGTGGAATGACCCAGTGGCTGAATGTGTATTGTGATCCACTGGGTAACATGTTGTTTTCTGCTGTCATATACTGTATGACTCAATTAACTGAGCTGATTCAAATAAAATTCCTTCTTTAAACAGTCTCTAAATGCCCTTACATAAATCAAATTTCTATGCCATGCTAAGGTGAAGTAAAGACAATCCAACTTTCCAAACTTTAAATGACCAAAATCAACCATTACATCATCTCAGTCTTTTTTTTAAATTCAATTTAAAACCTTTTCCCTGAGATCACAATGCTCTAAAACACACTTTTTATAGACATCATATTTTAATGAGAGTTTCCTTAACATCCCTTTGCTAAGCCTCCTCCAGTTAGTCTAATGTCTTTCTCTTGTAGTTATTACTTTGAGTAGTAGCAGCTACTTTTGTCAGGTTAAACAAGCACAAACCAAGACATTGATTCATTATTTGTTTTATGGACATTATTTAATAAAACTGGGTTTATTAAAAGTAACTAAACATTAGACTTTAGCATCTCTAGCCTTTTACTTTTTCTGAGAACTACAGCGAGTGGTTAAGGCACATCTTTTTTCTAAAAGACAGTTGCTAAGTAAATCTCGCTCATAGTTCAGTCCTTACAATTTTTGCTCTTTTGATTAAAAAAAAGTCCTCTAGGTTAGTCGGGATCTCTAATGTTTTTATTTTAGGGCTTTATTCATATGACAGCTCCATTGAGGAAAAGCTTGACAAGCCTTCCATGCCTTGTTCTGGCTGTTAGGCAGTTTTTGGAGGAGGTTATTAGCAAACAGTCTATTCAGTGGTTGAAGTCAGACCCCAGTAAGTCTTCCCCATTGATAAAACTGTTTCCTAACGCCCCTTTTTCAATTATGTTGAAAGACACTGACAAACAAACATGCCTTTGAAGCACAGCCTTTAGTCTGAGTCCAAGCTGTACAGTGAACGTTGTCCATGTTCACATTAGACAAAAATCAAACCAACAGGGAGTGTTTTTGTACGTGAAGGTGCTATCCTCCCTCCCAAGCCAAGATATAGTCCTGATCAAGAGCTATTTATAGTGGAGGAGACAGAGTAATATATTAAGAAGCTTTTCTGCGCTGCACTCTGGTGTGAGAGTGAATGCCTGTACTGATTTATAATATGTGTCACGCTGTTGTGCTAGAGTAGTGATGATGATGATGATGATGATGATGATGACGATGATAATGCAGTGAAAAATGAAATCTTAAAAACTGTCGATATGAAAAGAAGTCTTTGTTTATGACTATGACCTGACTGCGATTTTCCTGTTTATAGTTTGTTGCCTTGTATCAGTCGACACAGGTGCCATTAAATAAGACGCCATTTTTACCTGCTTCCTGTTATGAAAAAAAAGACGAATCAGGAAACAGTGGCACCCTCTCTTTTCTCACTCTCTCTCGCTCTCTTTCTATTTCTCTCTTTAAACTCCCCAAAGATGGGCCCCCCTAGTGGATCGGCTAACTTACTACAAAAGCACAAAGAGACTCAATCATCATTTAAAGGCGCCATTTTGCTTTTTTGACTTTACGTTATCTGCTTCCTCTTCTCCCCCTTTGAGTGCTTGTCCTTGTGCTGTTTCACATCTTGAAACTATCTCTACAGAAGCAGTGCTTTTGTAGAAAAAAAAAACCCAAGTTAAACTCTTTATTTCTGTTTATTCCCTGCATTTGTTCTGCGCTGTGACAATGTATGACACCAGGGTCGAGGCCTTACCCATCATGTACGGACAGCGTAGGACAGATTTGCCCTCTAAGCACTGATCTGCAATCAGTGTGTTTGGAGGCCCACAGTGTTGATCTTGCGAGGGGGCAACATCTTCCTAAACTGTACATAGCTTCCTGTCTCACTTCTGTCCATACAAGATCTGTACAATAATCAGTGAACGAGGAGAGAATTCACAATGTCGATAGAAATTTAAATTGCTAAATTTAGAATTTAGTGATGAAGCTTTCTTTACAATAAAAAGACTTAAGAGGTTTGTGGTGTTATTTTAGCCATCGTCTGCAAGTGTGTACACATCTTCTGTTTCTTTGTTTGGTTTGGGTACATGTGGCTGACTGTAGCGCATCATTGCTACTGTGTAGTTCTAGAAAACAGATTGGAGGCACCAAATCTGCAGCGTGAGACATAAAATATAATTCTATAGACATAAACCTATGAACACTGAACAGAGCTCTTAGTTTTTCAATCTTTGTTGTTTCCTGGTTTTGAAGTATAGTGATAAAGTGTCTTGTTTTACATCTGTAGGCTTAAAAAGTTGTGCACACACAACCCTAAAGAAGATTCTTCTGATGGCTCTCCTGCTGTGCTGCCAGCGTGCGCCGCAGCAGGAGCCTTTCTTTATTTCTGTCTTTCTCTCTTGATCTTTCTGAGGCATTATTGAACCTGAACCACACCAGCTGAAAACAAGGACAGTGCCTTTAGTTTTATATGTCAACACCCCCGACTGACCACGTAACATTGAAATGAATTTAGCGTCCCTTCTATTAAGCTCTGCCTATCATGCGTGCACAGGGTTGTAGATTATATGAAGCCTTTCACAAAACCAAGCATCGGGTGATATCATTGCCAACTTCAGATTGTTCTTTATTCAGTAATGGTACAGATCTGATAACAGGATCTATTGCCCTGATCCAGAAATCTGTGTTCATCAAACACCAACTTTCATTGGTATTTTCCAGAACCCTGACATATTAGACAGAGATTCAGTCCTAAAATGTTGAAAGCCAAGAAACATAACCTATATTTCAAGAGAGGTGTATACATCTAATTTAAGCCACAATTAATTCAACAAGTGAATTTGTTGATCTTTCGGTGTGATTTCATCTTTAAATGCTAGAGTCACTGCAGTACCACTTCTAGCCACTGGTGGCAGAACCGAGCCCATGTCATAACAGTAAAGAGGCGATAGTAACAACCCCACAAGACAAAACTTCTCTCGGATACGGTATAAAAGTTTAAGAACTATCTCATCCATTGCTTTTAATTTTATGCCAACGTTCATGGTTCCCAGAGGATAAATCCCAAACACCTTGGTGAACCTTTGAACTTTCCTTTAAGTGCCACCAGCAATTTTAACTCTTAATAGACTTATGCATAGATATTTCAACAGGGTGTAGATGAAAAGTTGTAAGATCTGCGAAAAGAAATTCATGGTTCCCAAAAGGTGTGAATTTCACAAGTGTCAAAATGTATTTGACACTTTTTCTTTGTCCCTCTCAGGATGAGTTTAGTCTCAGTGATGATGACTTGCTCTGCCTTCAGGTCAATATTTACCAGTACAGTAGAACTACTGTCTTTAAAAAGTAAGCATTCAGCTCAGTCAGAAAGCTGCTAGCTTTGAGCCAATTTGTTCATACTTGGCCGTCTGATCCAGTTTTTTCAGCTTTGATAACCCTTGAAAGGTTTTCTATCATCTTTCCCGGCTCATTTATTCTGGACGTTCTCCTGTCATTAATTCTTTGAGCTGATCTCTGGCTGAATTGTTGAAGGTCTGTGAGATATCAATGCAGAGACATGATACAGCTTTGGGTCAGGACTAAACGGCACCAATGGTTTGATGAGGAGTGAATACTGAAAAAGATTACAACAGTATACCACCAACACATAAATAAAAATAAATACATTTTGAACACACACAGACACACCGGTGTGCGTGAAACACTGACTGAAAGACGTTCTCCTTGTGAAAGTGAATCCAGTCCCTCCTGTGTCTGCTCTCTTCGACACCAAGCCGCCCGTTCTCTGGTGTAGCCCTGAATCCAGTGATACATTAACAGGATTATTTGTTAACTGTGCATCTCATAGTGACACGGCTTGCCTTGCCATTGCTTTGACCTAATTGGTTCACATGTGGAGAGGATGAGTTCTCATTGGCCCGCAGTTTGTTTCGATTGGCGTCCGTGACATTGACAGCAGCGATGAGGGGGGGACTGTCATTGTGTTTGGTACTGTAGGAAGCATAGCGGACAGAGGCCACACACACACAAACACACATAAATAGAAGTACAGGCACACACTCTCTCCCTCCTTTTGTCCTTTGTGGAGTGTCGATGGCCCCCCCTCTCATGCCCCTGTGTTCCCCAGGGGAGGCCAAACCTGCTGTGCCATCAGAAGCTCACACCGTCTTCTTCGTCTTCCCCCCCTCCCTCGGCTCTAATCTCATCATATCTCTAGCTCTCGTCTCCCCCCTCTCCCCTCTTCTCCCCGCCTGTAGAACTGCCACACCACCAGGATTAGGAATATTAAAACTATTCTGTTGATTTCAGGCCTGTGACCTTCCTCAAAAAGTCCTCCCTTGCTCTTCAGACAGCCTTATTAATCCTTTTCCCTCTCCTTTTCTTACATTTCTCTCTGACTATTCAGATGTGATGCTCACTGTCCTGTCAGATATCCTACGTAGGAGAATGAAGCAGGGAGTTTTGTGCCAAAGCGAGGTCATTTCAATGGCAATATTGCTGCCGGTATCTTTATTTGGTCAGGAATATCCTGTAAGATTGCATCTCGTTATTTCTTCCTCTTCCTGTAACTTTAGAGTGAAGGAGCATGACTTTCACATCAGACAGACATTCAGTTTACTGTCCATAAAAGTACAATTGCACCCTGAATTTTTTATCCCAGCTCCAAATCAGATTGGAAACTGAAAGAAATGCAAATGAGTTCCTTCTTCATTATGATTTCTCAGCAAGCGTGCACTGCCTGACTGTATCTCAATATGAATCCATGAAGATGGCTACTGCCTCACTGAAACCTGGGGGATTTCAGCATCACATCTTGACAGCAATTAGTGGCACAATCTGTTTCATGCTTGCTGATATAACTAGGCTCTGGACAGATCTCATACTGAAGTGATACAATGTTCTGTACATCTTAATATTATTCAACTGTGGAAGAGGAGACGTATACAGGACTCGGTCTAACAGAAATCAGCTGTGCTTTTTTTAAGCAGATGTTTCAATCAAAAGACATAAAAAGATGACATGATTTTTCACCTTACTGTGGCCTTTCGTGTAACAATCTGGAGTTTTTTTGTGTCCATGGCTTCCTATCTGGGGTGTTAAAGAGATATTTATATCTGTAATGTTTTGGTACCCAAAAAGAGCAAACAAAAGACGGACAGAAACACATCAGAACACAAAGACAAATTAGGTTTTAAGGATTCTGCTTTTTTCGAAATCAAACAAAAAGAAAACATATCTGTAAAATTCACCAAAGCCTGTGATGCCTGTTTTAAATGATAGATTCTTGTACAAAAAATACCATATAAAATAGCAGAAAAGACTTACAGATACAAACACAAAATGAAGATGAGAATTGCCTTCAAATGTTCTGGAAGGGAGGAATTTTAAAAAAAAGTAAAAGAAAAGCTTCTTTAAGAAAATGTGTATGTTTTTTATTCAATTTTCTAGTAGTTGCAAACAAAACTTGGTGTTTTTTCTCTTTGTGTGTTGTGTGTTGTCTTAATATTTGAATGTATTTTACTGCAGTGCGAATTTGCCAAAGATATCATATCACTTGATTTCTCTCTCTTTTACTTTTTTTTGTTCTTGAATTGTTACAAATTCTGTTAAGAAAACTGGAAATAAATTGTGAATTTGATGTTATGATTATTTTCATATTTCTATTGTTAATAATATTGTTATCTAATTTCCTGGGTTTATGTGAAATATTAAATTGCAGTTTGCTTGATGCATCTCCTCATACTCAGTCTGTGTACCTGTTCATCCGTCCACCTGAGTGACTGTTGTTGGTGAATTTATTCCATTTATGTACCTGTAATGTGAAGCTAAGAAGTAATTATTTGTAAATATTTGCCATAATTTTATTGGTCCTTCAGAATAAAAAATAATTTTTTGGAAGTTAAAGCCTCTGTGTCAGTGCTTAGCGGCTGAGCTACGTAGTTTTTATCCATTCCTCTGGATGTAGTCAGTTTACATGCATGCAGTAGCCCGGCTAAAGTCATAGCTCTAGTCATAGCACTAGTTTGAGTTCACCCGAAGGGAAAACAACATTCTGATGACGATGGCTGAGATGAATACAGCTGTAACTCTTTATGTTCATATTTATGTATGTACATGCCATGATGTTTGTTTGTTAAGTTGAAGCCATAGACTGTAAGAGCGCAGCAACTCTTTTTATCATGGTCACCTACTCACACACCTCATCCGGCTGAACACCGAGGATTACCGAGAACTGCAGAGTCCTACTGAATCCAACCGTAGTCTGATAACAACCGCATTATTTATGTGTGTTAATCCAGCTGTGCTCAGTCCATATTCAGTCCAGCTTAGCTGTTTACATGCATTTCAATGATCAATGATCTCATGCTGACTAAACACATAGTCCAATTTCTGAAGCTGCATGTAAACGCAGTCGGTAGGTTTACATGCAAGCAGTAGCCCAGCTAAGGTCATAGCTTGATGGTAAAGCCACAGCATGGGGTCTGGTCTTGTCTGTGTATACATGCAGAAAAGAGAATCAGACTTTGGGCCGAGAACTTCTCATTCACTTCAATAGGTGGCACTGTGTCCTTTATTGATGAGTGAAGCTGCGTGCGTATCAAACTAGTTTCAGTTCATCGGAAGTGAAAACAACATTTTAACGATGATGGCTGAGATGGATGCAGCTGTAGCTCTTCAAGTTTTAATTTATGTATGTGTCATGGTGTGTGTTTGTTGTGTTGGAGCCTCAGTCCATATGAGCACAGCGACCCTATGTATCATGGTCACCTACTTCCTCATCCGGCTGAACGCTGAGGATAACTGGGAACCACGAGTCCTGCCGAATCAAACCCCAGCCCGATAGCAACCGCATTATCTAGGTGTGTCAAACGAGCTACGTGGAGTCCATATTCAGCCCGGCTGAGCTGTTTACATGCATTTTAATAGCCTGATCTCACACTGACTGAGCTCATAGTCCAATTTCTGAAACTGCATGTCAACGCACTGACTGACTGTGACCCCACAATGCTGCCTCCATCCCAAGGACCCTGATCTAAACCCCTCCCTCCCCTCCTCCCACCACTTTGAGTGAAAGTGTTGTCCCAGTGCTGCAGTCTTGGCTGCGGGCCGAGTTCAGAAAGGGGAAGAGGTGTGTGTGTGTGTGTGTGTGTGTGTGTGTGTGTGAGTGAAGATTAAAGGGAGACGTGGGAGAAAGGGGGAGAGGGGTGATAATAGGACACAAGCATCGACATGGCGTCAACATGCCATGCACACAGAAAACAGCACAAACCCAGCTTGAGACACAGGCTGGTGTTTCTGAAGCTTGGGTGCCTGCCCAGGACACCGTAGCAGCATGGTATGCCTTAGTGTGCGTATGTGTGTGTGTGTGTGTGTGTGTGTGTGTGTGTGTGTGTGTGTGTGTGCCCTTGAAGACCATGAAAGAAGATGTGAACACCAATGGGAGAGTCAAGAGCAAACTCCTACTGGGCCATTGGGCAAAAAATGAGCTGTGGGATCCTGGAGAGCACTTCCATACTACTGTTTCCATTCATTTTTTCCCCTCTGGAGTTTGAACTCAAACAAAGTACTTCCATTACTTGGGTTAAGTCTGTAGGTCTTAAAGAAAGAGAGATCCTTCTCCTAATTTATGTTGGGCTGTAAAACCTCAAACCTTGACTCCTGACCTTGGTTGGTTTGTTGTTGTTGTAGTAAAGTTAAATAGGATATGGAGTCTGCACACAGTATTTTATTTTGAAAGTCCTCCTCGATCTGCTCCATGCAAATGGATGTGTCATTGTGTTGACATCCATAAAAAATAGAAATCATGTGTATCTGGATCTGAAAAGCAGTCAGACAGCAATGGAGCGGAACAATGTGAGTTAACACACTGACTAGGATTTTAACTTAGCAGACCTGGTGCCATGATGGAACAGAGCAGAATGGATCTAGTGTGGTCTGGCCGTACACTCCAAAACGCAAAAAAAAAAAAAAACACAGAATAAAAAATCTACGTTTACATGTAAGCTCTCAGGCCTTTAGGTGGCAATATAATTGTAGAGTTTTGGTAGTCTACCGCCGAAGAGGAGGCGGGCTGATTATCTGGTGCATATATTAAATGTGTCTTATCGGAGTGCAGAAGTGGAGCAACAGATGCACATTTTGCTGAAAGGCAGTCAGCAGATTCAGAAGCACAAGCACAACACGAAAGTCAGCCATTGAACCGTTGCTGTCGTCCAGTTTGCACATGGCAATTAAAAGTTCCCACAACTGAAGTGGAATGCGCACACGCAAAACGGAGTGTGACATCAACATTTCCACTAAAAACTCTGGCTTGCTGATTACATGGCAAGGGAGCCTGTAGCGTATCAGAAAAATTCCACTCTGGAGGGCGTTTCAAAAAAGTTAAGTTTTAGGTTGGCAAAAACTGTGTTTCCGTGTAAACAAGAGGCCAAAATACAATAATACTTTTATGTTTCATCCTAAAATCATTCTCTTGTAAACAGCACATAAGATAGCGAGTTTGCCCAATCCGAGGCACAGCTCAGGTCACGTGACTGACGGACATCCTATCCACCTTTTTTTCAGAAGCCAATGGGTGTTGACTTCCACCTGCAGTTATCAACGGTTGCTGCTGCCGGCAAGCTAGCTCAAAACAACTTGTGTGACTCCACTTCCGAATTTTGTTCATTCTGTCACTTTCTTGCTTTTAAAAGCCAGTTATTGGGGCAAGTATGACAGTTAGGCTAACATCGTCAGCTTTGTGGTCTCCATGGCGACGTAAACAAAATGTTCAACCAGAAGCGCAAAACCAGGAATCGCAATGAACTATGGGTAGTCCGAAAAAGGTGGACAGCTGTTAGTGTGGAGACTCAAAGCCCACCCCATTTCTGTGTAACTGTTGATAAACACCTTACCCCATTGCGTTGTATCCGGTAAAAAATGGTCTTGAACAAAGAAAAAAATAGTGTTAAAAAGATCTGCTCTCATTCCAAAACAAGCACACCTTTTTAAGAGTCATGTCATCATGACAGTGTGCACGATTCCAGCCAAAAGTGTTGCTGCAATCCACTTCAAACACATATTCACACTCACAGCCTCTTTAAGATGATTCTGCCCCAGGACTAAAAAAAAGTCAGGAAAATTTTCTATGCTTCCGGACTCCTAAATGTTGCCAAGCATTCAGTGCTGCAAACATTGTTTTCCTGACAGTTGCAGAGCTGATGTAGCATCTGTCAGATCAATGTCTGCTGGAGAAATCAGAGTTTGACAGTGTTTAGTTAGTTAGAAAGCAGTGCCACACCCTCTGCCCTCTCCAGCTTCCTCCTTTGGCTCCAGATTACATAACATGACTAGGTACTGACATGTTCTACCTCTCCTCTCATCCCCCCAACCCTCACACTTCTATACATGAGCAGGAGATCGACAACAGTGGTACTTATGGAGGCCAAGAAGTCATGCAAATTAACGTCAATCAGCATCCGTATTTTTGGCCCTCCTGAGCCCCTGCAGGAAGGAGGTGTGGGGGCCAACTGAGTATAATTGGGCCTCAGATGATTAGTGAAGAGGGGCTCCTGCAGGAGAAGGGGGGGGGGGGGGGGGGGGGGTTGAGGAGGAGATGCTAAAGAGATATTAGGAGTTAGAGAGAGAGGAGAGACGAAGGAAGAGGAAAAGAAGAAGAAGAAGAGACAAACTGACAAAAGGTAGCGAGGAAAGGATGGAGTTAGGGGTGTGCTGCATATTTATGATGGCTATTAGATTTTCATTCCCATTTTTCTGACATCCTTATTTGTCTCATATTTACAGGTGTTCGAGTGTGGAAACATTTCAGAAGATGTTCAACAGACATGTTAATACAACACAATATGTATCCTTAAGTTTCTCACAATGCCATGGATCCCTTTGGTTTTTTACCACTTGGTTATTACTTTCATGGATTCAATATTTATTTTAGTGATAATAATGCAACAATAATTACAAGAATGACAAAATATAGCCTCTTGACAGCAATTAAAAAATGTAAATATGAAAACACCCCACTTTGGTTTAACTTTGATAAGTTCTTTTTAGCAGACATTTTTAGGGGTCAAAAGGGGATTCATTTCACATGTAGAAGTTAGCGGTCTGTTCCCGATCATCACTTCAAAAAGTGCTCTGCAAATCTTTAAAAAAAATTACTGTTGGTTGGCGCAGGTGAACATTGTTCTGTTCAGATGATGACTTATCACAGAGAAACTCACAGAATCAGCCGTTACAGGTTAAGTGGTGATTCTAAATTGGCCGTGTGTGTGTGTGTGTGTGTGTGTGTGAAAGGTCGTCAGCCTTTGTGTGTCAGCTCTGAAATTGACTGGCGACCATTCCAGGGTGTACCCAGCCCTCTCGCCCTACAGCAGCTGGGATAGGCTCCAGACACCTACAACCCTGAACAGGATAAGCGGTATAGAAGATGGATGGATGGATGGATGGATGGACCAACCTATGTTACATACTTGATTCTGATTGGTTTATAAGATTAATACAATTCATGCATTCTGAACTGTAAGAGTGATGCTAAAGATGTCAAAACGGTGCACAGAGCAAGAAAGTGGGAGTCAGAGTGTAGGGAATAACACACAGGTAAGGGGCCTCAAACTGAAAGCAAATCATGGTATGCTTCTTGATCAGTAAGCCAAGCTAGCACCCCATGAGCACCTCTTTTAAAAACTTTATTTTCCCAATTTGTAAAATTAAAATCTCAACACATACATCCATGTAGCAACCAGGGGCACTAAGATTTTCTAGAAGTCATAGACAACCAAAAACTGGGAAAATGAGCTGAGCATGTATTGTTTCAAACTGGAGTCTATAAACTAATTACTGACTGTAACACTGAGAGTGATTAATAAGTCATGCAGTGGTGTGCATGTGCTTTAGTAGGCTAATTGGACTTTTTTCTGACATCACCTGTAGGATTATGTAAAGACATTACTGTAGTGAGAAAGTTTGAGATGCTAATTTTTGCAGCTGTCACTGGAGAAGACAGTTTAATCAGTCAGTGTTCTAACTAAAGCATCATGAACACAACTTCTGAAGGCTGGGACTGAGATGGAACGGTTTCTGTTCAGGGAAAGTGTTTCGATCCATTGTCTCATACACACACACACACACACACACACACACACACACAAACAGAAGTCACGAATGAGGATAACAGTGACAGTGGTAAATTTGAGCGCGCTTTGTACAGAGTGCTTATGTGCCGTGTTTCACTCATTAAGGCCACCAGACACACAGAATGATGAGACATGTAGTTCCATGTAAAGTTTTTCCTCCCCCCTCGGCCCGTCACTCACAATCACTCGCTCACACAGACACTACATGTAGCAAATGTCAGACGTGAGTATGGTGTGTGTGTGTGTGTGTGTGTGTGTGTGTGTATGTGTGGCAGTGTGTGGATGTTGGACCATTGACAGGCATGGCAGCAGCTTGTTGAACTAATAGCCTAACTAATGTGCCTACATCCCCACCCTCCCTCACCACCCTCACCTCTGCAAAACTGACATTTTACGAAGCCAGCAGAGGGAGGGAGGGAGGGAGAAAAGAGAGAGAAAGGACCAGAAAAAAGGGAAAAGGAGTGGGTTGACAAGCGGCAGACCCTCTCGCCCTCCCGTCTGACTCTGTCTATCTCCCCCCAGCTCCCTCAGGGTTTGTCTCTGAGGATAGTGCTATGATGAATAGGCCTGTCTAAGCTAACCTAGCAGAGACCAATTAGAGAGCAAGAAGAAGAAGTCGAAGAAAGATGGAAAACAAAGAGAAACTGAAGCAGAGGGAGAGTAAAAGACAGAGAGGGAAAAGGAGGCCAGATAGGTTAGAAAGGAGGTAGGAAGACTGGAGTAAAGAGGAAAGTTTAAGACAATGCATGTTGGAGTATACTTGTCTTTATACATGTGTGTGTGGGTGAGCTGTCAGTGCTGAGGGAGAGGCAGTGTGAGAGGGGCTGGCCTCTTAAGTCTTCACCTCGTCTGCTGCTGTAGGAGAGGCTTTGACAGCAGAGACGCACAAACAGGACCGACCCTCGCACAACACTTCCTCCTCCTCCTCCTCCTCCTCCAGAGAAACCTTTCAATGCTGCACCTCTAACTTCTCCCTCCCCTCTTCCAACTGATTATTGCGTTCAGTTTCATACATAAGCTGCCAAACTCATCTCTCCAGCTTACAAGAAGTTTTGAGATTAACAGATGTGCTAATGTTTACCTCTAATCTTAATTATTATATAATCTTCTGAATGGTCAAGCCTCACAATGACAAGACTAAAAATCAAAAAAATCATCTTAAAGTGGTTATTCAGTGTAAACTAGTTTGCATCTTTAGTTCATCACTGGTGTGACAAAGGATCCCTTTAAGGACGACAACACCCTTCAGTTTTATTTTGTAGCTTTAGCTCACCCGGTTGGGATTCTATTTCACATAACAACCTGCTCACTGCACATTATATAAGAAATAATACATGGTAAGAGGATAGTTACAGGATGGAGAACCCTGAGAGCTCTTATCCATTCCATCACTTCTTACTAACTATGCATTATCCCCCTTATTACCCGGCTTCTAACTTAGGTTGGTGAAAAAGATCAATTAAAGGAATATTTTATTGATTTAAAATGATTTATGAATATAGTTTAAACAAAATAGTCCTAGTGATTCCACAGCAGTCAGCATTTCATAGCGTTGGATTCTTGTCTGCCTGTTGTGGTTGAGTTAACATTAAACTGTCCTCATCCACCTCTCTTTCTTCTCTCAACTCTGCGGCTGACACACCGCCCCTTATGATTTAAGTTTCTTTGTAGCAACAGATAACCTTAAGTTTCTCTTGCTGATGAGAGGACTGCTGGATGGGACAGCGTCATAAATCTCTCTTAACACGTTAACTGAAGCAAATGTTTTGGCCACATTGTTTACCAATATGATGCTAATGGAAACTAATGTTGCTCCTGTCACTGAAAACGGTCATCGAGGGGTTGTCAAGGGATTTCGACCAATAAGAATCAAACGTCTTACACACCCAGAAGATCAGTAAGAAAGCAAAGTAATAACCTGTACAAAGCTTTATGCAGCACGGCACTATTTTTAAAGTTGGAATAGACTTTTGTTTTTCACAATATCAAAGCAACTATCTTCATTGCTTATCACGCTTGGGATTGCAGCTGTTCCGGCTGTGATAGGTAGGGGTCAGGGTGCATCCTGCACAAGCTGTTAGTCCATCACAGGGCATTTGGCAAAATATTTGAAAGTCCTATTGAACTGCATTTAACTCTTCTTGAGTCTCTGGCTTCACAAATGCCCAGACCAGCCTTGGATTAAATGCCACCAACACTTACCTGCCCGTATCTGCCAAGCTTACTTTCCTCTTTCGAACAAGAATTTGATAAACAACCTCCTCACTCCCTTCTACTAAAATGGAAAACTCTTCGCCACTACCTCTCCATGATCTCCTTGTTTCTCTCCCCATCTCTGAGACAATTACAAACATCCCGCTTCCCATTTATCACCAACAATTAAACAGCATGGACCGAGGCTACTTCATAAGCAGGGAGGAGTGGGGCGCTGGGGAGCGGGCAGCGGCAAATGCGAGCGGAATGAAGTAGAGTCAACAGTGGGAAAGAGAGAGGAAGGCTGACAGCACAATTAAGGTTTTTAATTCTCTGCTTGAGTGGGCCGGTCCAGTCTTTATGCTAATTAGGATGCCACGGCCATGTAATAAATCTCTATGATCCAGCCTCATTTCCCCTCTGTCTGTCTCTTTCACACACACTCACACACATTCACAAAGTTCAGCCATTACTTGTTATGGCGGCATCCTCAAGCTGGAGTGTTAATAGTTTCGATAAAATTGTTTTTCCCTGAAAATTTTCCGTGCTTCCCGGAGATCTGAGAGCCTCAGCGTGTCGGCACAGACTGTTTACTGGTTGGCCAAGCATTTGCTAGCTTGGCTCAACGCCTATACCACATGTAGTTTCTCTCCCTGTTAACTCCCTTTATTAGTGTTTTTCAGGAATATGGTTTGCGTGCCCCACTCTAAATAAACACACACATTTAAAGGAGCAATGAATGCAGAAAAATTCTCTTATTCCACTCTGTTTTTTTTTCTCTCTGATCTGCTCATCTCCACTTGACAGGCATGTCTAATGACAACATCTGCAGATGGGAAGAAAACAGCACAACAATCCACAGATAATTGGGAAGCCCTATTCAGAGATGAGGAGAGAGAGAATGAAGCAGTGAGATAACTGGACAACTGCAGAGGCAGAAATATTTTCACCCTCATTTAGGTCACAAGGACGCACACTAATCAGTCCTTTTTTTTCCATTGCGACTTACAAAGTGTTCTAAAGCCAATTTAGACATAGATCCTATGTAAAGTAAGCCACAGTTGTATGTTCATTAAATAAATGAAAGTGAAAGCATGTCCAAACCAATTGTGGTGGATTTTTAATCAAAGAAACACAAAAAAAAAAAAAAAAAAAAATCACAGCAGAAATCAGCCCTGCTTCACAGCTCTACAACCAAAAATCCTCTGACTGATTTTGGCGTAACTACCCTTTGGTGTTCTCTTTTGCTGCTGTAAAGCTTCCTCTTTGGTGGCGTCACTGTCGGTTTTTTTGTTCTGCATAAGGATCAAAGTAGCCCCCACACCAAACACAAGAGCAATGTGAATCAGGTACAGGGCGACATGGAGACAAGTCAGCAGCAGGGAGCCACAGACTGAGGCGAAGCACCAAGGCCCGGCGAGGAGCAGCAGCAGTGAGTGATGGAGGCAGGAGAGGATGAGAGCAGGGATGGAGAGGACCACTCTGAGGAGGGTGGAGGTCAGCCAGGAGTACAGAGACAGAGGAGACAGGAGGAGAGACACTGCTGCCTGACTCGCAGACACAGCCTGAAAAATATAAATGAAATGTGGATACTGATCAGAAGTGAAGGGGACTGCCTCCAGTACAGGAAATAGTTACAAAACTTGTCATGGACAGTTTGAAAGCTGATGTTGTTGGGCTATTTGATTCTCTTTCAGCCCTCTTTCAGTCTCCAGTTCTCTTTCTCTTTAGGTTTTTGAAAGCTTGGCTGTATTATTTGGCAAACTGTCTTTTTGCCAACTGGTTCTGATGAATTTGTGACCTGATTAAGTTCAGCTGCCTTTAAAAAGGATAGCTCCCTTTAAATTTTGATAATTTATCATTTCAGTCTGACATAATTTTTTGCAAACAATGCTAAAAGTCAGCCATATTCATCCCTATGAGTGTTTAACACATGGACGTTGATGTGTTTGGTATGTTCTCGGGGTCCTGTTCTTTACTTTCATTTTACTGGACAGTCAATCAGGGAAGGGAAGGCAGGAAATGAGCAGTATAACCAAAGTACCACATAAAATATCTTTACAATTGCTGTAATTTGAGTTTTATTATGTAGACTGTGCACTTTTGGCAGCCAGGACTCTACCGATCATTTCAGAGGTTTTAAAGGCAGGACAAACCAAAAACTATTGTATTCTTTACTGCAGATTGTTTTCTCTTGGGTTGCTTTGAATTTGGCGCTCACTGCAGAAAGAGCCAGAAAATTCCTCTTTGCTGTTCTTGTCCTGTGCATGTGTTTGAAGCAAGCAGCAACCTTCCATCTTTTAATATGAAGCCTTCGCAGTAGTGTTACAAGTGCAGTTCATCGAGCATCTGGGTGCTTCCTTAACTGTGGGTACATTTTGAGTATAGAAAAAAAAATTGTATGTTTTTTTATTAATTATTATTTTCTCAAACATTTTACAAATAAGGAAGGAAGATGCCTAATGTGCGTCACTGCCTTTCCTTATTTCCCACTGAAGGAAGTGACATCACCATCGGCAGGTCACATGATCTCTATAACTACAATCTACAATCTACAATTTCATTTAGCAGATGCTTTCTTTCCAAAGTGACGTACAACACAAGCAAGAATTTAAACAAGCAGGAAAAACCTTATTACGTGTGAAGAAATGCTTCAAGTTACTTGGGGCATAAATAAATGCTTTGGAGATTTTTATGCAGTTTTACAACAGTGATCACTGAGTTGATCGAAAGAAGACGATTTTTACAGCAGAATAAACACATTTACAGCTTGGCTAAAGTTTTGCCCATATAAGGGCATGGCTGCCTGGATTGACAGGTGGTCACCAAAGACTGTATATAGAATGGACAGCGTGGCTCCGCCTTTTACCATTGTACGGTTTAGAAGCCAAAAAAAACTCTGTCATGGGAGCCGCCATTTTGCAGCCAGAGTCTGCACTAGAGACCAACGAGGAACTCTGGTAAAATCTGAGCTGAAGCCGGTGACAAAAAATATTTTTTTTTTTCTTTTGAAAGTCTAATCTCTTCTTAACTCTCATTCCTGATGTATTTTATTATTCCCAAAAAACTACACAAGAATGGCAGCTGTCAATCATCGTTAAACGAGACATAAAACCCCCTTTTTAACCTCTGATAACTAATGAAAAAGGAACATTTCAGAAAAAAGAGGACCTGAACACAATGCAGTCCGATAATATCTAAATATCACCACAGCATACGGATGTGAGCAACATTTCTACGAGGTGTAATCATTTTTTAAAGTTTGACCACAGCCCATCTGGAGTGAATAGAGAGGCAGAGTTTTTGTCTTGTACTGCAGCCAGCCAGCAGAGGGGGCAGTTTTTGTGGTGACCTCTTTAACAGTCTATGGTGGTTACACATAATCACTGGAGGTAGACAGGCAAGTCTAGGAAGAGGCATCATGAGTACACTGCTGTTCCTATCTTAGAATTGACCCCAATGCGAACTCCCGTCCTACCGAGTCTGAACTTCCCAGTCGAACTTGCAAGTCCGCACTCGGGGTACTTGGTATTGAGAAAGGCCAAGTATCTGTCTGCAAAGAAGCTAAAGCCACCCCTCTTCACTTCATCCAAACTAAAACAAAGATAGGTAGAGTCTGGCTTTTTCCACATGGCCTGCCAATGATAGATGACTTTAAATCAATGTATCAGAAACAATTGGGTGAGGACATTAAGACTACTATGTCTATATACAAAAGCAGTCTGAAGTAAGATTTTTTTCCTGCCAAAACATGTCATCAGTGTTTAACTTGCATGTCCAATGTGCAACTCACAGTGATTCCCTGGCATAGATGAAATTCAATGAAGGTAAGTAATGTAGAGACAGTTTCAATCAATGTTTGGTGTTAAAAGTTAGATGTGGTAACTCATTTTTCATTAAAGAAACTAGAAAAATTAAAAAGAATAAATATGATTGCATCTACTTAATTCTTTTTACACATTTTTCATATCCTATTATTGTATCAACAAGGGAAAGAAATGTAATACAGCACAAGAGAGCCATGACTAACATGATTCATTTCCATTAACCTACCTCACAAGGATTTTCATGCAGAGCATCATCAGGCTCCGGAGCATTGTGAAGCCCTGAAATGAGCAACAGAAAGAAGAAATAAAAAAAAGCCAGACACAAGAAACATATTTGTTTTGAGAAAAAAAAAACAACAGCAGCAGAACTCTCAGGACACAAGAACTCACATATGAAGAGGAGGGTCATGGAGGTTGCTAGCAAAAGCCTCATTTTCCACATGAGCTTAAAAACAAACAAACTTGTCAACCACAACATTGCTTTGATGCATGTTTCATTTGCAGACCCAACAGCAACACTCTAACAGAGATTCACAACAGTACTCACTCAAAAACTGCTCCAAACTTGATGAATGATGTGTGAGCTGACTCGTGCTGCTAATACATTTAGAGTTCCTTTGCAGCTTTCGCACCGCCTTGTTTTCTGATAAAAGTCTGAGCTTTTATGCATTAATCCTTCTCATGACACTGTGCAAGCATGATCTTTTGTTCTCACCAGACTGGGTTTAGCTGTGCTGCTTGATTTTGGGGTATTTTTCAGCGCCACCTGTTTGAGTGGAGGGACAATGACAGAATGACAGGAGTGAGATCATGCAAATTAAAACAGTTTACATGTTGAGACAGAACTTGAGGTCTGAACCTGCTCTGAGTCCTGAAAACATCAAGACACTGAGATAGAAATACTTCATAGTTCAAGAAAACAAAAACATAAAATAATAAGAAAAAAAACAGGAAACAAAAGGAGAAAGGAGATATTTACATTGGACAAAGGTGTCAGTTTGCCTTTACTCCAGCTGTTGTCCACGCACACAAACACACACACCTCTGATCCTCCAACCCCCACACAGCAGGAGTCATAACCACCACTGGAAGAATATGGAGAATATGCCCCCCTCCTTTCTTTCTTTAGCTATCATTCCCACCACCCACCCTCTCTTTTTGACTCCATTAAGGTGAAACCCCTTCATACATTACCTCAACCCACTGTTAACCTTCTCCTCCCTGCTGAGACACCAAGGAGAAGCTGCCACTAATAACCAGCAGTCATCTGCAGCGCTGTAAAGTGCCATCTCTGTGCTGCAGACAGGAGGGGAGATGAGTATTTTTTTTCCTTTATTTTCAGATTTTGCAGGCAATAATGATGATTCATGCCATTCAGTTCATCTTAACAATCATGCTCCTGCAGCTGCTTCTGCCATAACAATCATTGTGCAACACTTTGAGTGTCAGAGACTCATCATTATCTGTCATTTTGGCAAACAAGCAAGTCAAATATCCAAATTCCTGCAGCTACAAGACTCATTCTTAATTTACCAGAATAAAACACAGCATAGCTGAGGGATTAATCAAAGTATTACTGCATAGAAATGCTGAAAAATTCACATTATTCACACACAAAGTACCTGCAGTAATGAATAACACATTTCCCCTCTTTTCCAACAGACAGGGATAATAAATGTTTGCCGTCATTAAACCGAACAGTCACCATCAAACTGTGCAGGGAGGAGTGAAGACAGGAAGAGAAACAGAAGGACTTTGACAGAGTGTAAAACACACCACCGCTCCATCAAACTGCTGAATGAAGACAACCACAACAAAAATTCAACATCTGATGTCAAAGATGTAAATCAACAGATCTCAGTCATCTCAACAAGCCCATTAAACATACTAAGAACTATTTATTTTTCTCCTATAAGTCATCAGACTTATGACAGACAGTTTAAAAGAAGACATGTATGGATAAGAAGTAAGAAAGAGATGCTTCATACAAAACAAAACAAACATGTACAAGTGACACAACAGAAGGTTTGTAATCACACACACACATCAAAAAACAATGACATTAATTTATTAACACTCTGCTTCTTTCTGTTATTCAATTAGGTTTAGCACCTAAAGCGGAGAACAACAACATCCAGACATAAATATGGTAATACATAGCCAGAGGGTGTGCTGTAAATAGTGTTGTTACATATCATACATATACACGATCATCTCCAGAGGATTGACCCAGATCAGATTCAGCTGAGGAAGAAAGGAAGTACAACTACAATACGCTACACAAAACAAGAAATTCTGTACAGGATCCTGACATGTAATGCTCATACATTTAATGTAACATGTTCTCTGAGCAGAGGCTGGCCTGAGGACAGTTTGAAATATTTACAGCTGATAATCAAAGACTGATCATTAATGCTTGAAGACCAAATATGCTAACAACTAGCTTAAAGACACCGCTATTTATTTCTGACTTTATCTGACAGTACAAACATATGTATTACCAACTTTCATTCACTTTGTCTTTGTTGACTGCACCTCTGTTTTGACTTTTAACCTTCTGTGGTGCAGGAATGAAATAGGCCGTCTGACAGAGAGTCCACATGGACGTCAGGAAGAAGGAAGTGCATTATTTAGATGCTAGATGTGGAGAGCACATCTTCCACCAGGTGCTTGTACACCCATGCGTCTCCCTTCAGCCTCTGGCGCCGGACCCCAACCACCTCCGGCCTCTGAAGCAGACACACCTCCAGCTCAAACTCCATGGTGACTTTCCCAAAGTCACCGTATGTCCGACACTTTAGTGTGTAGCTAAACGAAGGGGAAGAAGATACAGAAAGATCAGGACTGAACTTAAAACTTGGTGTAGGTACAGAAAGAGGAATATTTTGTGTATTTAATTTACCCTTTCTGTGTAAAATCGATGTTTTTCTCTGGCAGTATTGAGAGGATCTGGTTGAGGACCTGGTCTGGGTTGGTCTGGCTTGTCAGAGTAACGTTATACTGCACCTAGAAGACAGACAAAAAAGAGAAATGCTTTGTGTACCATACTTGTGTGGCACAGAACAGGTAGCATCAGGAGTGTGAGTTGTATTACCTTGATCTTGCGTGGGCCATCTCGTAGAGCTCGTCTTTTGCTAGGAGTGAGCATATTGATCATCTTATCCAGGCCTCTCTCCAAAGAACCGAAGACCTTTCCACCTCTCTTTTTCTTCCCACTGTCCACTCCAGCCATGTCCAAAGATCGGGACCTGGAGAGCACCAGAGGTTTGATGTTAAGAGGTTTACAGCTTAATGTCAGGACAGGAAACAAAGTGACCTTTGTGTTCCCTTTGATATCATTTTAAATTGAGGTTTCCTAAAGTCTCCTTCAATCCTGGTTGTAAACTTTGCTCTCACATCTTCCTTTCCTTGACCTGGCTGCTTTTCTTGCACCTCAGGACTTTCATTCATCCTGCTGGACTCTCACCTTCTCTCAGGACTGAAAGCCATGATTTCAATGTTTGCACTCTCCTTGTTGTCGACTGCTTTCTTCTTATTTTGCTCTTTGGAGGCACTTCCTCCACCTGCAACACACACACAGGGCAGAAGCATACACTTTACACACCTGACGGAAAATCATTCTACAGCTTGCTCTACATTAAATCAATGTTGCTCAGTGATTCCACGCATAGGATGCAGTTAGTTTCCTGTCTCTTTCCAGGTTCTTGCTGTGTTTGGGGTAGCTCTCGAGAAAAATGTTATTAAATAAAGCTAAAAATGTACATTAACTAATGATGAAAAACAATCTTTTCATCTGTCATCATCTGAGGTCACATATGAGAGTTCTCCTTTTCTGTCCTTGTAAATCTTCAGCTTGGTACAGGGGGGGATTCTGGACCCACATGCTGTAGAGCTGTTTGCGTAGGGGGAAGAAGAGGATCTTCCTGATGGAGGAACTCTTCTTCCTTTGTCATCTCCAAGAGGCCCTGTTGGTTGCTTCGGTCTCCCAGGTGTCTCAGCTGTCGCGTCACTGTTTGATGCTCATTTTGACATTTTTCTTAAACCTTTTCTTTCACATCCAGGGGCACGTTATCCTGGAAGCAGCTGGGAACAAAGACCCTGTTTAGGGCATGGCTGGTCCATCTCAGCTGTTGTTGGGCTTCTGCAAGAACGTTGGTGTTGGTGCGTCTGTTATCCCAGCTGATGTTCAGGAGTTTCTTCGGCCATGATGTGCTTCAAGTGTTGTCAGGTACCTGCTGTATGTTGCTCTGGTTTCTGATCCACACAGAAAGGTGGACATGACTATAGCTTTGTAGACCAAGATTTGGCCCAAAGCCTGGAAGTCCCAGTCTTAAAAGATCCTTAAATTAATCTGGAAAAGGTTTAGTTGTTGGTCAATGCCAGATATGAATTATAAACAGTATGTCTGGTAGATTTGTATAATAAAGCCAAAAAAATCCATCAGTTTATTTTTGAGGAATTAAAACCAAACCTGTAATGTTTTTCAAACCTCAAAGCCTCTAAAGAAAAATGACCAGCACACTCCTCTCCTCTTATGCATAGAACTGGCCTGCTTTGACATTGATGTTGCAAACACAAAGGTTTGGTACACAGAGCAAGAAGCCTGACAAAAGCATACATACACACACACACATACACACACATACATACACACACCACAAAGACAGAGCTAGGCTTTAGTGGCAAGAGAACACATGTCACTACAGCCCACGTGGGACAGTGAGCAGAGGAAAGAGACAGCTACACCTGTCACAGCACACGCCTAGGGACAGACACACAGACCATGTTTTGTGTGTGTGTGTGAGTGTGTGTGCATAGAGGCAGCATGTCTGCACTCTTGCTTAGAGAACAGGGGGGCAAACGCAGAGAAGGAGCCGGAGGGTTTAACACCAACTAGGTCAGCTGCAGGACTTAGTCTGTTTGAGTTCAAAGAAGGAACGAATAAAGCTGCACGTCTTTGTCACTCTGACAAATAATTAAGACTTAAACGACCCTCCATTCATATTAGTGTCCTTCATTTATAGGTAAGTGAATAAAATTAGGTCACTGATAATAACCTCACCTTTGTGTTGACAGTGATAAGTGATAAGTGAATGTGTGTGCAAGAGTGTGTCCATTTTTCAGCAGCGCTGTGACAGCTAAATCATAGAAATATGAGTGGCTTTGGAATAAAAACTGGACCAATAAATGAGTTTATTACCAGAAGACAATTTACTTGCAAATGTGGGGCATGTGGATGTGGCACTTGTGATTATGAGAGCTGCGTGAGACCAAGCGGGGGACAGATAAATGAAAAAGAGAGCAATGTGGAGAGGGGCAGTTGGCTAATGCAAATAATCTAATAGAGATTTAACTTCAAGCTCTTGTTTGGAGCCAGAAAACAATTATAGCGTACAAATAAACTGTGTGATGAACCGAACCCTGCAGCCAGTACATCGTCATTCCCACTGGTTGGGTAACATAGATTTCTCCTACCTTTAGGTGTGACTGGTTTGCCGTTCACGTTTGTGTTTTGATTGGGCGTGGTCAACACATTCTTGTTGGGGTGTGAATTTTTCTTGTTGGATGCAGGAGTTCGAGGAGGAGGCAACGCAAACATTTCATCATCTTTCTCTTGCACTGTGACGTTCTCCTTGTTCTCACTGATTCGCTCCTGGTCTCTGACCCTCCGCTCCTGGCGCTGCTGTGTTGTTTTTGTTGTTCGACCTCTCTCTGGGGTTGGGCTGTAACCGTATCTTCTCTCCACTGATGGAGACGTCATTCTCTGCAGAAACAGTGTTGATGTGAGTTAATTTCGCTTATGAAAAACAGTTGCCACAGATTGCAAAGACTAAAACCAAGACTTGATTAAACATGCAGTTTGCTCATTTTCACATACTGAGTCTTTGGTGCTTGCAGCTCCATCTGGCTGACCTCTGACCCCCTGAGGTGTACACTGTTTGACCGACACCCACGGACAATCATCGATGTATTCTGAACCAAAATCTAGAGAACCCACAATCACTGCATCCTCATCCTCGCTGAAGTGAAGGACTTCTCTGGTCTGGGAGGTAGAGAAGAAACAAGAAGATGGTTCATTGAAACACTTCAGACTGCTGCTTCGAAGACAGTGAAAAGTCCAAAGTCTCTTTTGGGAGTTGTGATCCTGACTGACCGGTAATCCCTGGTGCAGTGGGGAGCAGGAGTCCTCATAGCCCACTCGTTCTGGGCGCAGGCGGATAGGTTTGCCCCTTTGCTTCTTTGACAGCAGCAGCAGGTAGGTGGCTGTGGTCTGATCATAACGCCACTGTGAGAGTAAAGATGCATTAGACTGTGTATAAGATACAAATTATGTAAAGATGATTCAACAGCATGAAAAAACAAGAAGAAAAACAAAATCATTTTTTTAGTCTACAGTCCAGCTACATCAACTGATCATAGTAAATAAAATCAAAGCACCTCCTTGACTAGAGCTGTCGTGCTCTGCCTGGATCGCTTCATGTTGACCGCCATCTCAGTGATACAGTCCTCATCTATGTGGCCAAGCTATTAAAAAAAAGACCAGTAAGTACAAAAAAAAAGAAAAAAACTCTTTTTATGTGGAAAAATCAAACTGTAATCAAAACACAGATGAAATATAACAGATAGTGGGATTGTTGAAGGGAAATGACATTTTTTGGTGACGACAGGCAACTCCATCATTAGAGTCATTTCTAAAGTAATTAAAGTGCAGAAAAATGGTTCAAAGCTGTAACCATTCGTCTTAGTGCATGACTGTATTTGAGTGTGATTCGTGTGTGTGTGTGTGTGTGTGTGTGTGTGTGTGTGTGTGTGTGTGTGTGTACCGGCTGCCTGCTGTGCCACTCCACAGGGCTATTGTAGTCCTTTATCACCCAGGGGTGGTCCAGCAGCTGACGAACAGTAAGACGCCGCTTGGGGTCCACCTACAGGTCAAACACGGAAACTACAACTCAGTTTTAAATGATTACAAAATGTCATGCTGCGCAAAATAATAAAATTAGACCCCAATTACACCATCTTTACACCTTTGCTGTTACTTCACATTGACTTTATTTCATTGATGAGGGTAAATTGATGTCACAGAGAGACAGAAAGCTAAGATCTACAGATTAATTATGTTATCTGTGGACTTAAAATCCACCAGACTGAAAGACAAAGGGAGCTGAGAGAAAAGAAAAGAGGAAAAATTACTAATTTTTTACCTGCATCATCTGGTTGAGGAGGAGGACACTACCTGGGGAGAGCCAGTGGGGGTTATCATATTTACCTCTCTGGGGACAAAAAAGAAATGCATTATTAGACAAAAAGGAGGACAAACAATGATTCTTCCGTTTTGGGATCTGTTTCTGTATCTTTTGTTTATATCAGTTAACTAATAAAATGAGTGAAAATGTGTTTCATCACATACTTCCGGGTCAGGATCCCAAAAACTAATTTTCAGAAGTAAAGCACCACTGGGATGTCAACACTCTTACTGTAATCTTCCTGTAGAGGACCATGCAGTTGTCGTCATCGAAGGGCAGGTATCCACAGAGCAGAGCGAACAGCAGCACTCCCATGCTCCATACATCAGCCTGGAGGTTCACACATCAGCACATAGCACAATTTCAGCTTCAAGTTTTACAGGTAGGATTTCACAGCTCAGTTGCACTGAGTCATGCACCAGCAAATATGATCAGGAGACCATGAAAAAGTAGGAATGTGGAGTGAGGAGGCAATCACAGCCCCAAGTGAAAAAAACAAACGCAAGTTTCTGGGACTTCAATGTGGACCAATCTTGAATTTGCAACACTGATTGGTTGAGAAGTAAAACATGGGTTCCTCACCTCTGAACCAATATATGCTTTTCCCTGGATGAGCTCAGGAGCAGCATACGCAGGGCTCCCACAGCACGTCATCAGCTCGTATCCCAAACCCCCCTGAGAGAGAAAAGCTCACATTGTAAAGACACAACATACATGTACAGCATACAGGTGTTGACTGTCATGTAAACTACTCTCTTATAGTATTGGCTATTGTAAAATTTTCCATTTAAATCCTACAGGCCTCTCTTTTTTTAACACTTGGACTAACAATTTTATCATAAATTAAGTATGAGAATGATTGTAAAAGTGTACCTTTGGTTTGGCACACAATCCAAAGTCGATCAGTTTCAAGTTGTGGTCTTCATCAATCAGCAAGTTTTCCTAAGTTCAGAGAAAAAGCATTAGAGTAGACATTAATATAAATATTCTGTCACGGAAAAGCACACACATTTTGTTGTCGTCTCTCAGTCACACTTTCAGTCAACAATCAGAAGTTGGTCTTACTGGTTTGAGGTCTCTGTGTGCGTATCCCTGACTGTGAACATATGCCATCGCAGACACAATCTGTCTGAAAAACACCCTGGTCTCCTCCTCTGACAGACGGTCCTTTGCTATTATGTAGTCAAACAATTCTCCCCCTGTACAATACTGAGATGGAAGCAGAAACACAGATGAAAACAGACATCAAATTAGTGGATATAACAATTTTATGGTCTCACTGACCAACAAACACTCTGTTTGTATGTGTGTTTACCTCCAGCACCATGAAGATCTGAGTGGAGGTCTCTATGACATGGTACAGACGACAGACGTGTTGATGACTCAGGTTTTTCATGGCCTCGATTTCCACCTTCACTCTTGGAAGATCATCCTAGTTTGGGGACCAGTTAAGTTTATGTTAAAATACATCTTAGTGGATGGATTTCATGCAGACCATTACATGCTAATTGGATGAAAATTAGGATATGAAGATTAAATCAGTGAAATGAGCCTGATAGAAAGTACTTATAACAGTTTGAAGGAATTTTAATGTGAAACTGTCCACTTTCAGTGAAATTCTATTATTAAACTATTTTACAATCTGGTTTTCCAACTTTAACTGACTTGAAGCTGTGAAAATGTGATAAATGAAAAAAGTTACTTGTTGATTGTTATTAATTGGTCTCAATAGTTTTTATGGTGCGATACATTTTTCGAGCCAAAACAAACTTTTAGTAAGCAAAGTCCATGTTTAAAAAATGTTAGAGTACACAACAAACTGCTATTTGCGTTTTGCTCTTAACACCTTTTGCTGATGGTGTGTGTGCATGTGTATGTGTGTGTGTGTGTGTGTATGTGTATGTGTGGGTTCATCTTTATGTTCCCACATTTCATTTCATTTCATAAATGAAGAAACAAGTAATTTTGTTTTGATCAGCAGCAGCAGGAACCGTCACAATCATTACAGGAAAAAATAAAATAGTCTGATTGCAAAGGGTTTCGACTGAAGCAGAGCTCATAGATGCTGAACCCTTGTTTTCATTACCTTAAGTCAGACAAATAAAGCCAGATTTTGGAAAAAGAAATCCTAGAAAAGTGGGAACTGTGGGGGAAAAAAGGGCCTAATTTGGAAAAATAAAATCATAAAAATGTGGGAACATAGGCACACAGCAGATCAAGGCAAGTGAGCAAATTCTGCCCAAGTTTAGGTGTTCATCAATTAAAAGTGTGTTAAACTTTAAAGACTATAGATTTATTATTTTAATAATAGCAGTTCTTTAGATGACATTATACACCAATTAAGTGCACAGTTCTCTCTCGTTGACTGACCCCGAGATCCTTCTTGTTCATGATTTTAATGGCCACCTTCTCTCCTGTCAGGATATGTCGACCCAGCTTGACTTTAGCAAAGCCTCCTGAAACACACAAAGAGTTTCAGACAGACATAAGAAAAGACTAAGTTGTTCAATAAGATACAAACGTTAAAGTTATTAATACCTGAGCCGATGGTCTCGTACACCTCATAGTACTTGTAGAGCTCGTCCACTCCACGGTGTTCGGTCCTTTCCACAGGCATCCTCCTTCAGCAGCACAAATATGAAGCTCCCTGCGTGAAGAAAAAGGCGTTAAGAGCGTCTATGTAAGTACTACACTCAAGGAAGCAATCAGGGTAAAGGAAAAACTCATTTCGTCTGAGATAAACGTGAAACTTTTCAGATGAGCTACTGTCATTTAACAGAAACCGCATTTCAGCTCAAATCGTTACAAATTCTGAAGCCACAACATTTTGAGTTTCCTCATGATAACGTAAAGTTGCTTGTCAACTTTAAATGTACCTGAATATAGTTGAATATGGGAAAGGAAGCAGGCTGACTCAGTCAATAACCATATGCCATGGAAAAAACACCTCCGGATGAGAGGTTTTGTTCTAGAAGTTTGAATTTCGCTCGTTGACGTTGACTCCACTTCCTGCTTCCGGTTTGTGCCTTGTCTGCGCCCTTGTGGTGGATAATGGGTACTACAGCTTTTCTTGAAAAAATACATCTAGATTTTTGATTTTAGAAAAATGTGGAATCAATTAACGATCACTTTTGGAATGTATCTTTATCAAAACAAATACCACGATTGATTTCTACATTTATGAATGTAGTTCGGGGGGCAAGCTGAATATGTCCCTTTGTACAATAAAAAATACAAACCAAGAGAGCTAGGGCTAACTGATTTAGTTTTATTATATGGTCTATGTTTGAGCCTTAAGCAAATAATATGTATGTATTTATTTATTTATTTATTTATTTGTTTATTTATTTAAGATGAACAGAAGACAACAAATAAACCAAATTGTTTTTGACCGACATTGAAGAGTTGGATAATGTGTTATATTTAATAATGAAAATAGAGTAAACAAAAATATAATCTTTTATAATATTTTGTAACATAAATAGAATCACAGAATCAGTCACACCTTTTCACTACTTAAAACAAATGAAATGTACAGTGGATGATAAAAATCAATGCACCTAAGTTGTTTTTCTATTCAAGTGTTTCCCTTATCTGAAATCTAAGCTTCTTCATGAGTGATATGCAGACTGACTGAACAATTCAATACAGTCAGTATAATCCAACGCAGGGTGGGTTCAATGCCTTGCTTTTGCTATGCAAGGCATTTTGTCTGGTCATAAATTTTCTGATTTTCTACAAATTACCTAAATGAAAAGTCTGATCTTCTTTGTACTCTTTTATAAACAGTATATTCTTAAACACATACAGCATAAAGAAATGTGTGAAGCAACTGTAGCTCTTACTCCAGTGTGTGTTTACAGGCAGGTAAACCCTGGATTGTATTGTGTGGACTGTTCTGCTTGACCCCACAGGTATGTGTCTGCAGTGGTTGGCCGCAGAGGTGTATTTTTCATTTCAGAAGGTGTGTGTGCCTTCACTTGTGCAGCTACTCAAGCCTGTTATTAAGAAGAGGTGAGAGGTGAGCCTAGAACTCACTGGATGCATTTTAACAGACCTGTAATGACTGTAAACAACCACTCTCACTGTCTTGGTGTTCTTCTGGCTGGAGGCTATAGGACACTCCTCTCTCGTTCCTTATCTTGTATCAAACGCATTTTGAAGGGACAGCTAAGTCCACCTGTTTTTGGAACACTAGCATTGCATCAAGCTTCTTAGGGCCTGTAACAGGACATTCTAGTCATGTTTTAGTCTGCAAAACGACAGATAGATATGTTTAGGAAAAGATATGTTTGGGAAATATCACATTCTGACACCCTGCCAACACTGACAGATGGCTGCAGAGGAATTTCAATGATTGATCAGTGGTCGCCCAGTGTTTCTCATGATCGTTAGGGAAGGGGTTGGTTGTTAGGGAAGTAACCATGGGTTTAGGGACATCCAGGTGTCAGTGGTATGACAGAACCCCTCATTTGGTTTCAGAGGCAGCTGGCCAGGACGGGACACAAGGACATCAAACAACCCACAGCTGGAGAAAAAAAGAGGGGGGGGGGGGGGGGGCAGGAGAGTGAGGAGAGGAGACAAGGAAATGAAAAAAAGGATGAAAAAGAAGACAAAAAAAATTAAAAAGAGGAGAAAAACAGGAAATGTCCAGAGGAGAAATTTTTGACTAAAATGTTTCTCAACTTTATTGTTCATTCTCACTGTCTTTTTCTATTTAATCGTCCTTTCTTCTTACTACTCTGTGGTCAGAGTAGCCAGAGACACTAACTAAACCCTTTTTGAATACTCACATATGTTTTAACCTCCTAAAAGAACTGGCTTTGCATAATATTTTTTTAAAAGTCCATCAGCAGGAACTCCTCCATTCCCAAATCTACATGAGCTCATATTTTTTTACTGCACATTAAAACATATTTTCAATGAACTGTATCAAAGTGTAAGCCAGTGGGTGTTTCCTCCTCTGGGTCCTTTTATAAGATTTAATTCAGGACAAATGTTTTTCTTCTTTTGGAAGTTAAAAAAATACATGGTTGTAATACTCTGGAAGGGCAAGTTCCACAACAGTCGATGGTTTTAACAGACATCACCGGCCTTCCATGGCCATGGCCGGCCTGGGTTTTGGATGAGGGTTTGCCTGTTAAGTTTCACAAACACTCTTTGCAGTTAGGGGGACTCATAGTAATCCCACAAAAGCTGAAAAACTTGTAAACTACACATCTTTGAGAAATGTCGTGTGAAACCTGCACCTTTGTGGCTTGCATCGTCATGAATGTGTAGCTTTTGGCATTTACATTTAATCTGATTTAAAACGTAAGTGTGTGAATGAGCTACCATTTCCAGCCGCGCTCAGGTACTCATGGTGTGTGTATTGAATCAAACATAGCAGCTATTAAGCAGTCACAGTGGAAAACAGACGTTGTAGCCCTCACAGTTACTGTCTTGGGCAGAATTCCCGGTATTCCCTGACAGATTTTTGGAGGCCCCTCGAGAGCCCGTGTCATATCTCAGAGACGTTTCTCTGCAGGGGACCAGTGTCAAAGATCTGGCAGAGGATAATAAAATGAAAAACATAAATTACATGAGCTTAGATGCTGAGTATATAGGTGAATGTTGTCATAATGCTTTATGGTGCAGGATCAGAGTCCTCCAGTGTGTGTCAGGTGAAGGGAATTGTCTCTCCTTTTATGTCTTAGGATGTCCTTATGAGACTTTTCTTTCTCACTAATGCTGCTTTCACAGTCCTGATCATTTCACTCCATTTTACAGATGTTGCATCATCCTTTATTGCTTTATTCACACATATGAACCTCATATATCTTTGTGGTTCTCAAGGCACAAACATAGGCCATCCACATGAGGTGCACTGGTAATTTCACACCCATGTTCTGAACAGCTGTCGACTGACAAGGAAATAATTTGATATATTGTGGTTTCTGTGACTCCCTCCAAGCACAAAACAGGTAAGAAAAAGTTAAACTCTAGAAAAACTCTACTTCTGCCTTTTTTATGTCTTTTCACTGCATCACAAAGTAAGAGTGAGCTTTCAGTGTAGTTAGTGATATATAAAACTCTCATAAAACTAAACATAAAACAGTGGATGGTTAAAGATCTAGGAAAGCTGCAGTCCATTGTCTCTTTGTGCAGAGTATCATCTGCCAAGAGGAAAAACCATCAGCAAGGGCAATATATTGCACCCATATGTGTTTGTATACCCCAAATCACCATTAACTCTCCAGATCAGAGTCTGTGTCACTCTGGGGTTTCATTTTTGGCCAGTGGATTCACAGTCATGTCGCAATCGATTTCCTTGTTTCCCGACACAGTGCACTGTTCATCTGGGTCAGAATAGAACTGGCATCATTTGGGTGCGAATCACTGATGAAAGAGTATTGAATCACCACCAAAATCAGCTCCATTTCAAGTGAATAGTGTTCTTCACAGAAAGTCACAAAGGAAGTGATACGTTGCGGTTACATTTGACATATTTTTTTGATTATCCTTAATCCAGGCTATTGTGATTTTTCTTTTTTAACCTTTCATCTTTCTGTGGTCGGTAAAAGACAAAAGACAAACTTTGGAACAAAGCAAGCTCTAAAAAGTGAAAACAAGAGAAGGGTGGTGATGTCAGAGCACAATCAAGAGTGAAGTGTGTCCAAAGATTCACAGGGAGAGTTATTAGTTTTGGATTAGACCCGGGCAAACACTTCAGGGGCCTGCTCTCTTGCCATAAACACACTTCATTTGCTGTCACAACATTCATACTGAGGTGCAAAATACAAGTGACCTCCACTACAAACAACTTGAAGAAATCTGCCTCAACAATTTTCACTTTCTCCAAACATTTTCCCCCAACTTAAACTGTTCAATCCCTCCCATCCCTTTAGCCAGCCCCACCTCACAAACACACACTCCCCATGCAGCATGTGTGAGTATGTGTGTGAGTGAAGTGTCCTCCTCCTTCAGTCTCTCCATGGCTGGACTGTGGCAGCAGCTTGGCTCCCTGCGACAGGGTCGAGTGCTGGCTCTACTGCACTACTTCATTTGTCTTCTCTACCCTCCATCAGGAGCTGTTTCCTGGGATACAAACACCGGCAAGCCCCCTCTGGAGGTAAGATATCCACAAAATGATGGAACTTAATAGGAGAATTACAGTTTTATAAAGCTATGCGAGTGTTACATTTTGTAATTTGGTTGTTTAGGCAAGCTTTTAGGGTTGTGTTGGTGGTCTATTTGAAAAATCCTTAATTTAAAAAACTCATCACTTAGGCAAGATTACTGAGGGATATCTGCTCAACCGGCCAAAGAATATATTTGGCTGACTTAGGCATGTTTATGACCAACATATCCGGCTTGAAAAGATTCCCAAACATCAGTAGAAAAGTAGGGTGGCTTGGGGCCTGTTAAAATACATGACGAACAGAGAACAGAAGACAAAAACTCCAAAATAAAGATCTGCATTGAGAGCAGAAAAATAGAGCAGAAAAGTTACTCAGTTCAAACCAACTGTTGGACTGAAGTAAGAGAGCTGCAGAATTTCAAGCAAGAAAGAGGGAGAGAGTTAGAAAGTAGGATGCACAAGTGAAATAAGGGTAAAATAGAAATAATGTGAAACAGTGGAACTGAGGATTTCACCGTCCAAACAGCAACTTGTGCTGATTGTGCAGATTGTGCAGGTAGGTGTATACAGCCAGTGTGAAGGATTTTGTACCTCTGTGATTATGTGTGTTCATGTGTATGTGTTTGTTGGCAGAGATTTGAGGTGGTGAGGGGGAATTTCTCTCGCATTTTCCTTCGCGTTGGCTACCATAAGATTGCAGAGATTCCTGCAGGAGCACGCAACATCAGCATACAGGAGACGATAAAGAGCCGAAACTATCTGGGTACACACAGGATCACACAAACCTAAAGACAACTACATATTTCCAATCAAGCAGGAAAGTAATTGATGAACTTTTAATTTTCCTTCAGCTCTGCAGACACAAACTGGTGTCTCCATTATCAATGGAAACTGGGTGATTGACAGGCCAGGGCTCTACACTGCTGTGGGAACACAACTGATTTATCAACGACCCAATGAAATCCGCTCTCGCAATGGAGAGTCCATCACTGCACCCGGACCAATCACTGAAGACCTTCATATTTATGTAAGATCACTGTCTCTCACGATACCAAACAACACTGTTTGAGCTGTAATACTTCCTGTTGTCATACAACATAGTCCTCATCTGTCTCTCTCTGCCTGCCTGTATTCCAAACAGTTGATCTACCAGCAACCAGGACCCAGTGTATACTATGAATACAGTGTGCCTCTACAAAACACGTTTCCAACTCACAGTCCAGTCACACCTACTGATATTCCACCCTTGGGTGAGAGATCACACACGATGATGCACAAACACACAATTAAAACTTTATTAGAGTGACCTTAAATGACCACAGTGTCGTTTCTCAGACTTAATAATTGGGTTTTCCATCAGGGAGTATAACACATAACAGATGCTTTGTTTGTATCTGAATGAGCAGGACAAAGCCTTGTGTTTGTGTGTGTGTGTGTGTGTGTGTGTGTGTGTGTGTGTGTGTGTGTGTGTGTGTTTGTGTGTGTGTGTGTTTGTGTGTTTTCAGTTCAGATTTCACTTAAGTTTCTTGGTAATGCCAAATTATATTAGTTTCAACACAACTGTTCCATTGAAAATATGATAAGCTAATCTTTGTTCTGGCAAAAAGCTCTTTACCTCACACTTAGACAATGACCACTAATTTGGGCAAATTTCTTTTAATTGCCCAACATCTTGTCTTTACAAGATAACATCTTAACTTGGATTTCTGCTGATGAAATTATTTTGTGATTAATGTTATATTATTTATTTACAAAGATACCTCTTGAGCTTTAACAAAATCAATAAAAGTTCATTGCTGCTCATGACATCACATTATAGTGAACACCCATGGTGACTGATCAAGTTGCAGCTGGTTAAAGCCTTGATGTGATTTCATTAAATTTTCATGGTGGCCATATTTTGGTGGTCCCAAAACACAAACACACAAAATATGTGTTTGTGTCTTCTCTTTTTTGTTCCCTTTTGTGTGTGTGTGTGTGTGTGTGTGTGTGTGTGTGTGTGTGTGTGTGTGTGTGTGTGTGTGTGTGTGTGTGTGTGTGTGTGTGTGTGTGTTTGGTTTGCACTTTAGGTCCACCTTTTTTTCCTGTTATGTTTTCCTATATAATTTTCCTGTTATAGATCATATTTAGGGTGGAAAGCTGTAAGTTGTATATGTGTTGGAAATCTTAACAATCATTATGTTTTTATTGTTTCATATTAGTTAGCAAGGTTATACTTTTTGTTAAAAAAAACCTCTGGCATGTTGCTACTCACTGGATGCTTCACTGTGACAAGGAGGTTGCTAAATAATACTGCCATTTGATAGCATTATAGAATACAAAGCAAGACTTGGTCATTGAAAACAACATGGGGATGAACAGGGTTAGTTGTCACACTTTTTACTCTAGTGCGAATTGCTCATCAACAAAACATCTCTTAATAGTCATTCCTACATTGAATTGGACCTTATGGTGTTGGCTTGAAATGTGTATCTTTCATATTTTCCAGCTCATTGTAACAAAGGGGTAATTATCTGTAAAGACACTTTGACACATTATTACACAACCAACACCATCACGGGGATGGTTGTCACACACACTATGGGGTTGTTTGTCACAATGTTATTTTAATGGGGAAAATCTTAAGACAGTGAGATAAGAAGGTAAAACTATATTTGAAAGTTTAATTGCACTTAAAAGTTGACAAATACATGACTTGATGAATATTAACACAAAATGAGCAAGGAACACGAGCAGGAAACACATTTAGGCTGGCCTAGGGGCGTATGGGGTTAGTTATCAGATTCATTATATCTCACCACCAGAGGGCGCTGTGTCTTAAATTGTGGTATGGTAATTTGAGGAATTGGGATCAAAGCTCACAAACAGCCTTCCCTGGAGCAAGACAGCTGAACCTGATGTAAGGAACTTTTGTGTTTTTTTCATGTCAAAATGTACACATTCAGCTGTGTCATCACTAACCCCATGCTCTCCTATATATGCGACAACCAACCCAAACTTGAATTTCTTGCTAGCATCAAGGCTGTGTAACAACAAGTTAGCTAGCTAATAACAATCTAAACTGTAGCTTTTCCTTCATACTTTTTTAGGGTAACAGTTATTTTGCTATAAACCTATTGTGTAAAGCCTAGAAGAAAAATACTTGAGGAACTGAATATTTGACATTTAAAACAAAAAGTCCTCTGATCTCAAGGTCAGTTGTCTTACTCCAGCAAAGACTGTGGATGAGCTCTGTTCCCACTTCGGTAAATTATACCACAATTTGAGAGACAATGCCTTCTGGTGGTGAAATATAATGAGTCTGACAACCAACCCCGTCCTCTCCTAATCCATCAGCTGCTAGCAAAATGCAGCTAATGTTAGCATTCATCCACTCCCTTGCTTACTTGGAGTTATCACGATGTTCCCTCATTTTTGGGATGTTTTCAAAATTAATTTTGTGTTCCTACATTTCCCTTAAATTTAATCCATATCTTCCCACAAGATTTTTTGGAAGCACGCTATAGTTAATGAATGAATGAATAAGTAATTTTATTTTGATCAGCAGCAGAATCGGTTACAGTCATTACAAGAAAAATAAAACAGGCTAATAGAAAAGGGTTTCAGCTGAAGCAGAGCTGACAGATGCCTATATTTCCTGAAGTCAGACAAAGAAAGTCAGATTCTGAAAAAAATAATCTTAAAAATGTGGGAACTGTAGGAATGTAGGGCCTAATTTGAAAAGAATCGTAGAAATGTGAGAACATAGGCACACTCCCATGGAAGGTGGTAACCCCTCCTAGCTTAAAACATATCACAAAGCTAAGGTTAGCATTTAGCCTCTTCTCCACTAACAGTACAAAAGACTTTGTTGACTTCTGACAGACTTAATAACTTAATTTTGTGAAAACTACTTATTTAATAAAAACAGCTAATGAAAGCATTTAACTGCATCTTGGACTTTTATTACTGTAAGACAGGAATTTTTACGTTTGATGTATTAAAACATCATGAAAGAGAACTGTTAGAATTCAGTCAGTTTTTAGCTTACACTGAATATTATCAAATATGTATTTAACTTGTCAGCAGTGTCAATATATGTTACAAGAGGCCACCAGACTCTATTGCCATGTCTAAAGCAACTTCCCTTTGTAATTAACAACAGCCTTCCTCTGTTAACAATCGAATAACTCCTGACAGGACATCAGATGGTCCCCTTACACTTTTTTCTGTGACACTGAATGAAGATTATTAACAACAGCTGAATTCAAATGTGTCACAAATACTGAAAATTGCCTGTGTGTGCCTTTGTCTACATTCATGCATTTCTAACCATCATCCAACATTTCCATCGCCAGCAACTCCTTTTCTTTGAAACTTGCACTTCAAGTGGTGTCATAACAGTTTTTTCCTTTCTTGCAGTGACAACAGTGGCCCCTTCCCACACAGGTGAGAAAGTCCACCAAGCTGCCAGCACAAACAATAGCATCAAAGAGAGACCCCACCCTAACCAGGTCCCCACAGAAGCTCATACCACCTACACCTGGGCGAAGAGTGGGAGCTCAGAGTGCAGCACCACGTGTGGTGTCGGTGAGGAAACGCATGCAATTATAGAGTCAGTGTACATCAGTGCATACCTGCCAACTTTTGACTTTGACAAGGCGTGAACCCCCCCCAATTTGCCTCAACATTTTACCCCCCCCCCCCCCCCCCCCATCTAACGTCTTTTCTGTGCTTGTCTTGAACAGAGTGTTAAAAAAAAAAGATTCAAGAGTGTTTAATTCTGAGTAATAATGTTGATATTTTGTAGTATTTGTGCTGACAAACTCACACTCAGTGTCACTTTTGTTTTTGTGTGTGTGTCTGCACACTTGCTAGGCAGGCGTCAGGTACTTTGGGATTGTGTTATGGGAGATTCCCAGGTGAAAGTCCACGCTGACCTCTGTGACCCCACCCTGCGACCAACACACCAAGAAGAAGAATGCAACATGCAGTCATGTCCTGCATAGTGAGCAGACCACACACACACACACACACACACACACACACACACACACACACACACACACACACACACTCTTCTGACGTCGTATACTCAGAACAGATGTACAGAGTGATATACACATTTGTGTAACTACGTTTGTTCCATGTCAGTTGGTGAGTCTCAGGATGAAACTTTCCTCTTTCACTTGCAGTGCAGTCAGAAGTCAGATAAAGCCACACTGAGTTAGTTTGTTGTGGTTTTGGTTTCCATAACTTGTGGTAAATACTGTTGGCTATTAATGCAGCCAAAATGTAACTGGGTGCCAGTGTAGTAAGTGCATCACTGGCTGTGGATCTCAAGAACATTTTTCTTTCAGTGTCACTAATTCTTGGCAGCTACTCTGTATTAAATATGTCTTTGTACTGGGAACAAAGCAGAGAACTGCCAAACTGAATCTTCAGTGATAACTTAACACAGGACAAATAGCATATTCGTGGTTGAAGCAAAGACAGACCAATCAAAAACTTTGGTAAAGCCTTTGCAAAACTAATCTCAGTGACTTCATCAGTATGCATTTCTTCTGATTGCATCTCCTCCACCTGTGATCGGTTGACAGCTGGGATGTTGGGGAGTGGTCGGAGTGCAGCAGGAGGTGTGGACCAGGCAATCAGCAGCGCCAGGTCATCTGCCGCCAGGTCACTCATGTTCACAGCAATGGGACAGAGACTTCAGTTACTGTGGCGCCAAAGATGTGTGGGCAGTCTGATATACCAGTGACCAAGTCTACATGTCAGCTGAAGATCTGTAGCCAGTGGGAGATCCGGTCTGAGTGGAGCCCAGTGAGAACAAACAAAAACACACACACACAAACACCTCAGTATCACTGATGCATTACCCTTAAATTAACTAAACTCCATCTTGCAGTGTGGTTTATTCTTAGATTTTAAAAAAAATTACAAATCGCAAGTCTGCAACCAAAAATCAAAGAGCAGAATCTAACTTTTTTTTTTTTAAGAACAAATGTTCAGAGTGGCTGTATTAAATTCCCTCTTTTAGGCAACAATTAACCCATTTCTTTGAAGATAATACTGTTTAAAACATTGCATAAATATTTAAGATTCCTTCATGTAATATATAGCACACTTTTTGGCAGACTGATCTATAATTATGTCATCTTAGGACATGCTCCTTGAGGAGCATGAGTATGAGTTTGCATTTGTGACCCCAAAAAAAGACCATGTTCAATACAAAACAGAACAAACTGGTTTAAGGGATGATTATTAAGGGCTTTAATTAAATTCAGTGCCATAATTTAAATTAATTATATCATGTTGCAACTGAACCTACATAAAAATTGTATTTTTAAATGTTCTTTTTTTTTTTTTTTTTTTAAAAGAAAAAGCTAAGTAAATCATCAGACAATGGCTGGCCTCAGCTGCTCAGTCAGGAAGCGAGACCCCCAGCTCTTATTTATAGACTGCCTCCTTGCCTGGGTGCTGTACGTCTGGTTACCCTTTCAGAATGGAAATATGACTTAGAATAATATATTAGGGCATGTTCTTCTTGTTAGTTTTTAGGTTTTAGGTTAAAATGGTTAAGATTATGTCCTTAATTACCTTTCTCCCACCCTTTTGTTACCTAGTGTTCAGTGCCATGTGGAGTGGGCCAGCGTCGCAGGGAGGTGGTGTGTGTGAGCAACCAGGGAGATGTGGAGGAGGATGAGGAGTGTAACATGAATTTAAGGCCAGACACACTACAGAACTGTGACATGGGAGCCTGTGCACGCAGCTGGTTTACCTCTCTCTGGAGCCAGCAGGTAATGTAACAGAAAAAAAAACAAAACCTCTGAGTGTGACGGTGTCCTGTGCAGTTCTGGGGGGAAAAAAATAGATTATGGTTGAAATCAGACTGAACACTGTCAAAGGGCTTATTCATATGTGTGTGTTTAATATTTCTCAGTGCTCTGCAGACTGTGGCCAAGGCAATCGAACCCGAGCAATAGTATGCCTGGTTGATCATGTGACTGATCTCCCATTGGGCAGCTGTGAAGGGGAGCGCCCACCAGAAGTGACATCTTGTGACTCCGGCCCCTGTCAGGAACGCCTCGAGTGGTACACAGGACCTTGGGGTCAGGTAATTTGCATTCACACTCTCACACTATGAAATACTGACCATTTGAAGATCCACCTTACCTGTGTGTGTGTTTCTGTGTGTGTCTGAAGTGTTCTGCAGAGTGTGGCAATGGTACACAGACTCGGAGTGTGGCTTGTATTTTTAACAACAATGGTGTGAAGAAGGTTGTGGACCAGTTAAAATGTTCCAGTCTCCCTCAGCCAATAACAACTCAGCACTGTAGTCTGAAACCATGTGGTGTCCAGTGGTACGTCACAGATTGGAGTGCAGTAAGTATCCCAAGAACAAGTGTGTTTTTAGAAAACAGGGTTCGCTGATATCACTCTTTGGTTGTTTCAAAACCAGTATGCTAAAATTTTATTAATTTTTTCCCTCCCTCAGTGTTCACGCTCCTGCAACACTGGATACCGAGTGCGTGAAGTGCGTTGTCTCACTGATAACATCGCCCCAAGCAACGACTGTGACCCCAAGTTGACTCCAGAAAGCCAAGAAGAATGTAACAAACAACCTTGTGTAGCTGAGATCAGTAAGTCTGTAATAGGTTACAACCTATAAATTCAATATTTCATCAATATGCAGCTGAACTAAACCAAATTAGGACAATTACAGCAAAGACTTATTTTTTCCCAAATGTTTAAGGTGTTTCTTGCCTGTACCTTGTCTCCATCCACAGACCCGACATGCAGTGACCAGTATCATAACTGTGTGGTGGTGGTTCAAGCCCGACTCTGCGTTTACCCTTACTACAGAAGCGTCTGCTGTGCCTCCTGCTCCCGGTCCCAGAAATCATACCCCAAATCATTACAAAAGAACTACATTCACAGGTGATGATGCCAACAAGAGGTTAAAGTACCTCAGCTCTGTGAAAATTATCGTGAAGAGTGATTTCCGTTGAAAAAGGACAACCTAGTATTCAGCTGCCTTCTTCTGAACTCTGCCAATTAATGACACAGCACTTCTGTAAGAGCAGCACACGAAACCCAAGTGGAATAACAATAACTTTAACATTACTATTCTAAGATCATAAAACACATTCTTTGACAAGTTTCTTAACATGTAGGTTTAAAGTATGCTTCTATTTCAGTGACTTTAAACTGAACCCCCACATTTGATGATGTGCTCATATTTATTCTGAATAAAGGTGAATAAAGGTCTGTTGTTTAACAAAAGTCTGACCACTGAATCTAACCTAATATTGTTTGAAATCTTACCAATTACTCCAGGTTGTATAACCTACTGTCCTATGGAGAAAAAAAAACGTCGTCACCACTTCTGAAAACACTTTATATGGTTTCAAGTTCATCCTCCTCAACTATACACCATTCAGGAAAGTCAAGAAGAGATCACGTCTGTACTCGTCCAAGATAGTAATACCATTGCTTTAATGGGGCAGCCGGGCTGACAGCATGTAAAAGGCCATAATTCAATCACAAAAACTTAAAGCACAGGAACATTAAATGAACACTGATGACAAATGCACATCGCATTCTCTGTTACTCATAAAACATATTAGAAGTCACATGGGGACTCTCTTACATACATACAGACACTCTCTCCCATTGTGAAGCTATACATAATCTTTAGTAATGTTCCCGAGGTGCTCCGAGTCTTTCTGTGAAACTTGTTGCAAGGCTGCATTGGTAGGTCCATGCTTAGTAGGCTGTTGAGGATGTGTAACAGGACAGAAATCTTTAGGGTGAGCCTGGGCCTTTGGCTTTGAGGGATGCAGGGTCCACATTCACCAACAATATCTGTGTCTGTCGTGACTTAAAACTGATCGGACACCATTACCCCAAAAACATTCAAGGCTCTCTTTCCATGCTGATAAACCTTAACTCATTCTAAATATATCTATATAGACTTTTTTTCATCAAAGACACCAAGCTGGGGTTCGTGAAAAAAAATGGCAGCCACCTGTCTTTTTTGCTTTTTCTTCTTGATAGGTTTTTTTTTTTTTTTGCTTTGTCCTTGGCATTGAGTACCAGACAGTAAGACATTAATGTAATAGTTACTGAAGGGTTTAACAATAAGCTGTCTAAAAACATCATAGTTAGCTCCCCCAACCCTCCCCCCTCTTTTGTCCAACAACTGAACAGTCACCATTTATACAAGTCAGTTTCTGAAAATACATTGGCAAGCACATTATCCACCAAAATTTCATTGTGAACAACAAAAAATATATTTCACTCCCCATGTGATTTGTTCAGCTTATCAAATGCAATAACTGGTTTGTTTTCTTTGTAGCATCGTACCAACATTCACTGATTTCAATATTGTAGAAGTTTTACAAAGACATAAATATAGTAGGTTACAATACAGTAAAAAATACAAAATAAAGTCGATATAGTTTCTTTTTCTTAAATGATAATTTACCAGAGGCAAACCCAGAAACAGATCTTTGACACTAGGCAAAAAACACTAGAATTACCCCCTGAGGTCAAATGATAAAAGAATAGCCATGTCTCAAACCAGAGCTTAGTCCCAGGTAACAAACGACTTCTATGTTGTTTAGAAGAAGTGAATTCTGCACAGGACTGTAGGCAAACTGTGGATGCCCTGTGTGACACATAATCAATGTGTAGTTTTCAAGTGCACTGGTTTGGGCGTTATTACTACACTAGCGAGACGTTAAGCTAAGGAATACTTGAAGGCACAATTATCTGAGGCAGACTACGCCTCAGGAATCAAACGACAGTTGTGGTATCGAGGGAGTAAGATTCAAAAGAGGAGAAGAACAAAAGGAAATCTGGAAGTTACAGTTTCAGGTGTGGTGTAGGTCTGAGAACAACGAGGCAGTGAATCAAGTTAAGGCCAAACTACTAAAGATTGTCCAATCAGAACGCTCCGACAGTAATGAGGATGTTAGACCTAACGAGTTGAACAGATCTACAATGAGATATCAGTTTTAACATCAGAATTCGACTTGTGTTTTGTCATAGACTGGATGCTACAAAGTTATTTCCTGTCATGGTTAAGTCAATTATATTAAACAAGGCTTTTTATGCTCTTAAGTCAGAGGCTGTTAATATGCACAATAATGTATAAATGTATGTTACACGAATATACACGGGCTTCAGTCTGTAGAATATCTCAGTAAGGAGTACATCCAAGCATTCAGGGTGAGGACTTTGGCTTTGAAAAGTTACTCTACATATGCACAGATATGAAACACGCGTAGAAAATGCACCATAGAAAAGAGGACATGGTAAATGAAATAAAAGTAAAAAGGAAATGTACTTAATGGCTCACACACTTCTTCTCTACTGTCACATACGACCATTTGCTCACGCAGAACCATTTCCTCTTAAAACAAAGGCAAAGGAAACTTTTTTTTTTTTCAAGTGTGGCCCCTTTCATACCCTTTGGTCTGTGTTCACAGACTTGTTCAGGGCACAAAAGGAACAAAAGAATTTAAAAATAACAAGGACTGGGGGATTCAGAGGGCTTCAGGGATAAAGTTCAAGTTTGTCATTCCTCATGTGCAAGTCAATATAAAAATGCTACAAGTCGTACAACTTTCTCGTCAACAAGACAGATTCAGGGCAAGACAGGCCAAGTCCCCATGTACTCTGCTAAACAAAAAGGGGCTCGGATATTGGCAGGACAGCTTGTTTAGAGGTGATGAAATGCTCAGTCTCCACTCCCTGTATTATTTTTTTCTCCAGCACGTCACCTCCTCTGGTTATCTGCTCATGTAAAGGAAGAGCAACTGTGAGTCTGCATCAAGAGCCAAAATTAAATCTTCCTTTGGCTCCTCTCTCGTATGGCAGAAGAAACACCGTTCCTTGTTCCTATGACTTCGGCTTGGGTTGGCATTCCCATTTTGATTTTCTTTCTATCTGCGTAGATGTGCGTGTATGTCTCTCACTCGCTGTCAGTTTCCAGCTCTGAGTCAGACCACTGTACAGGGCTCAGTTTGCCATTGCGCTGGGCATACTCGATGACTGCTGTGTAACAGAAGTAGTACTGGTCCCAGGTTTGGATGCTGAAAGCCCTTTGTGTACGCATCCGCCGCACTGTCTGACGCACATTCACGGTGCCGATGTCCTCCAGCCGGGACAGGCAAATGTCCAGTGTACAGAACGTGCCTGGTCAAGGAGCAGGGGAGAGGATGTGTGTGGGGAGAGAGCAGGAAGGAGGGGTTACAAACAGAAAAACGCAGCACTGGTTTGAACTTCATTCAGAAACATTTATGGCCCACTATACAGATTTCTTTTCAGATCTTATGTTGGAGCATTTTTACAAGAACTGTTTGGTAGGACAAAAAATCTTTTATTACCAGTTTGTTTTGTTGGTTAAAAATCAAGAAAACAAACAAGCCATGTAACAGGCTGTGAGAAGTGACTGGCAACAACTTTTGTATTTCACAGAGGTATAAGGTTTGTGTGTTCACCTGTTCGGCCAATGCCAGCGCTGCAGTGCACAACCACAGGAGGGCCCCCAGGAGGCCCTGTCCAGCTGGCACCCAGACTCTGGACTGCAGCTTCCCTCTTCTGAAGTACATGTTCACGGAAGTCCAACATGGCTGTAGCACTTTTTGGCACCCCAAAGTCTGGCCAGCTGAGATAGAGGTAGTGGTACACTTCCCGTCTTTCTCCAGACTGAGGAAAGAGAAAAATAAAGCCAGAGTTCAGACTTTTTCTTAAAGCTGGACTGTGTGAGTGCCAGGACCAAAGTCTATGCAATGCCAAATTACATCAAAAGGTGAATTTTGAAGAGGAGTAATTCCACTGACAAAAGCATTCCCCCACTGCCATGAAAAGACAACATCTCTCCAAGTAATAAGGCAATTTGAAGGCTCTTTAAAAAAAACCCAAAGTTATCAGACCTATTTTAGATGAACCTATGCGGCTGTCATGAATTACCTGTGTGTTGTAAAGTTCAAGATGGGAGAGTTTGAAATCCTGAAACGTCTGAATGTGTGTGTTCCTGACTAAGAAGCATCCGTGCTGCTCAGTCCTGCCCTCCTCCAGAGGCCAGTACTGACCACACTTCACACGCCCACGCTCCACCACCCTGAGGTAAAAAGACACAAACAATTCATCAATGATATTTCTATACCTAGGCTATCAGTTCTGTATTGGTCCAGATGAGAGCGACAATGCTAATAGAAGAAAATGTATTCTTGAGAGGTGTAAATGTGATTTTGGGCTAGCGATATAACAAAGGCTTTTGATAAAAGTGTCTCACCTGGTGGTCATTACGATGATAAGTACCATCTGTTCCCATACCATGAGCCAGAAATCACCAAATGTTTTTGGCAAAGGACCTGACGAACAAAAAAACAATCATTAACATGAAGAAGACCTTCAGATAATTTGGAGAGTAGGATCAAAGTTTGTTGACAGTTGCTCACCCTGAGTTGCGATGTAGGCATTGCCTCTTTTGTACCCATCCATGAAACTGGCGTTAATGTAATCCGATGTCTGTGAAACGCATAACAGTTTAGATTCCCTGATTTCTGTTGATAGAGGCTTCGACCAAGTTTTTGACTGCTTCAAAGAATCAATATTTAGTCTACACAAAATCAACATACAAATGTTATTTTTCACAATAGACTATTAATCCAACACAGATTTACTCTAGCCTTAGATCCTCCAGTTCATGGTAGTTTTATCACATTTGTTTAAGAGCCAAAATTTGTCCGAAGGACTTCTTACAACCTTGATTTGCATTCATACTCTTGGCCATTGTCAACATTGTCAACATTTATTACCATACAATTCTTTTACCATAAAAAATGAAGCAGAACGCCAAAATCCAGGTCTGGCTTTTTAACCATGCAGTAGACAGAAATAAATCAGACTAATGTTAATCCTTGAATAAATGTAACTGCCAATGCAACATATTCTCTCTAAAAGTATGCAATATACAGAAGATGAAGTGCTCAATGCTTATCCTGATTTAATTAAATTAAGTAGCAGAAACTCAAAATAATCCACTTAATCATGACTTTTATAAAATTGTTGAATGTAATGAATGAACAGGTCAATGAAATGAGAGACTTGTGGTCTCATTTTTTTTTTTTAATTTTACCTCATCATCTTCATCTTCACAGAGCTGGCAGAGCCGCACCCGTGAGTGATCCAGGCAGAGAACGTCACTGTACCTGTTCTTTATTTGATTGGACAGTTTTCTGTAAAAACAGAAACACAGTCAGGTGAACTAAGGAGTCATTTTTATTCACTTTTGTACACAATGGCTGAAAATAAGGAAGTAAAAGAAGCAGCCCAGCAGACACATTTTTACATCTCTTACTTGGAGTAGTCGAAGGTGCCTGCTGGCGGCTCCTTGCGGATCTCCTCGTACTCCTGATAGATCCCCTTCTTCTTCCTCCTCTTCACATGCTCCACCAGCTCATGCACGGTCATGCCTCCCTGCTCGGGCATGTGAATCGACGGCTCAATGCAGTGGTCCTCGTCATCTGGACCCCATGATGAAGAAAGGGGTGGGGACTGAGAGCAAGGCTGGTGAGGCGGGCGAGGCAAAGATTTCTGGGGCAAGGGAGGCACCCCCTCCTCTTCCTCACCATCCTCCTCCTTTCCTCCCTCATTCTGGGACCTGTTTGCAGAGTCTGTAGCCCTTTCATCCACAGAATCCCCATCCCCTATCTGGGAGAGTGGTGTGTCAGGGGGTGTGTCTGACTGGGGAAGGGCTTGGCGGCCACGACCGTTCATATTAGCATTGGGGGTAGAGCCGCTTACAGCAACATTAGCCCCAGTCACTGCTGAGCCGTTCCAGTGTTGGTGGTTCCCCTGCGGCCTGTTTGCAGCAGACAGTGGGCTCTGCTGGCACTGTCCTTGAGTCCTGCTCTCCACCACTCCACAGTGGTTGTGTGGGTTAGCATTGCTATCATCATAGCAGTTTGAGTTAGGCATGGCTAGCTCGGAGCCCAACTGTGTATTGATGTGTGTGTGGGACAGTGTAGCGCCTGCGCTTGTGTTGCTGCACTCTAAGCTATAGGAGCGCAGCAGGTTTCCCACACAGTCGTGTGCGTCGTGGTCTTGTGTGTCACCCTGAACAGTGTTTGTGTGTGTATTAACACAGGACTGGATCCAAGCAACGTGGCTGTACTGAGATGTCCCACCCAGGTGTTCAGGGAGGGAGGAGACTGGGATGTGACTCGCCAGTTCATGAGCCTTCACTGTGCACACCTAGTGGACAGAGGAGAGAAAGAAAACTCAAAATGACAAACTACAGCTAAGAACTGTTGACACCAAGAAATAACCTTAAAAAGAAAAGAGACATACATACCCTCTCTCTTAACTTCTCACGCACAAACAAGCGAAGAACAGCAAAAGGAGCTCGAAACCAAAGAGGGGATGACACGATGAAAACACATTTTAGACGAGCTGGAAAAGCCCCCTGGGAAATACAAGCGACAGAAAGAAAGACTGATGATTTTCTTTTCTTCTTTTAAAAAAAGTTTGACACCAACAGTTAGAAAACAAGCAGATCACAGAAAAAAAGGATATTTCTTCCTTTACCTTGAGCAAATTGAGGATCTTGACACAGAGCTCGTAGTCAAAATTGCCGTAGGTGGAGTTGGTCATGTCGTAGATAAAGATAAGCCCGTCTCTTTGAGTTTGTAAACTGAAAAGAGATGAAAAATAATTTTAAATAAAACCTGACGTGTGAAGTAAAAAAGCTGCCATATAAGTAGAATACATAGCTTTTTAGAATTACACAAATAGCAGCTTAGCACTTCTAGTACTGGTCCTTTTGGACAATAAACAGAAACAAAAAAACAAAAAAAACGCAAAGGTTTCTGATTATGTTGTTTAAGCAGCACCTCTCTATGGCTTTGTCGAGCTGATAGATGATGGCCTGAAGCACAGCTTTGTGAGTGGTGACGTCTGGCCTGTGGAGGCGAGCAGTGAAGAGAGCTAGAGCAGCACCCTTTGCGTCACGTCCCGGCTGGAAGGAACACAAACAGGTTATTTTATATACCACCATTTAGACAAAATGTAAAACTGTCTGATCAAAAAGAATAACTATCCAATTTGTAACGAAACGAGGAATTTCTCTTTTGTAATGGCAAGAATGTGCACCACTTTCAGTCTATACTTGGTTGTAATTGAGGTATGATGAGCTGCAGTGCCTCTGTGATTTCGAGACTCACCAGGACAGTGAATTTGCCACTCAGCAGCTCAGAGCGTAGAGGGTCCTCGTCAGGGTTAATGTTGATGATGCCCTCTTTGATTCTTGTGTTCTGTTTTAGATTCAGGGAGGTAACGACAGGGGGAAAGCCATTAGCTTGTAACAACAACAAAACATAAAACTGATCAGTACCTCTGTTTTATTTGTCAAATGTTGCTTGTTACATCAAATAGGCTACGTTCACACTGCAGGCCTCAATGCTCAATTCCGATTATGTGCAGATACAGTTTTTTGTTTGGCTGTTCGGATTAAATTTTTAAATGTGGCTGTCTGCTGACTGTGATGTGAATAGCTCACACTCCTGAAGTGACCTGCTTGCTCAATTGAACATTAATGACAACATGGCTCTGGATTTTAAGAGCTTGTTTTCTTCTGTAGTTGCTTATTTGAGCTTGCTTTGCTGCTTTTATGATCCCCACCTGATTCTCTCTTCACAACAACGAGAAACACGAATGCGTACTTAAGTTTTAGTTTCTCTTCTCTCCGTGAACTCCTCTCACAAACGTCGCTCATGCACACTCCACCCCTCCCCCTCCTCCCCTGCACAACTGTGGGTGTTGCTGTTCAGTCACGGCACTCAAACTTCTAATTAGATCTAAAACTTGACTATTCCTCCACTGGCTAACTCCATCACTGCTGTCTTCCATGCTTGTTTTCAATGAGTGTGACTCTCCCCTCCGTTTTCTCCTGTGGTGCGTTTTGCTCCAGAGTGACGTCAAAGTCGCATTAAATGCTACCTGGCTGTTCAGACCACAGTGGTCTTCAAAAAAGAAATGTATCCAATTCAGTACCACATTTGAAAGTGGCCTGAATCTGACTTGAAAATGTCAGACTGATGAATGATTAAGATTTTGCCTTTTTAACTTATATGGATCAATGTAACAGGCTACCACAGCCAACCTTAACTGATTATCCGAAATTGATTGTAAACCATGTATTAAAAAAAGCTACATTAGCATCACAGTTTTAGTACCATTTGAAAGCAGTCAGATTAGAGAAAGTGCCAATCCTGTTTAAATGGTTCTAGCAGGGGAAACTGTACACAAATATTAACTCAGATCACAAACAGCTAAAAATCCTCACCTGGGTTTATGAAATAAAAAGAAAAAGTTTAAACACAATAAGCTTTAAGGGAGCCAGTTGTTCTACAAAGTGTTTGCTGATAGTTGTTTGTCTTAGTTTCATGATATTACACTAATTCCTGCATGGGAATGAAGTTAAAATTTACCTGACTAAATATTTGCCTTTAAGTCGAGCATGCTGCAATTGTTGGCAATTCAACAGCAACATCTGATCTGACAAGCTTGGACACATTTTATCTTTCTCAGATTCAAATAAGTAAGAAGAGGATCTCTAACAGGCAGCTGTATCAATGTATATTGTTCCTTTAATTTACAAAAGTTTACTTTCTGTTATTGATGCAGACCCATTTAGTTTATCTTACAGGTCTTAAGCTACTATTCATGATTTTAGGAACTGCAAAAAAACAAACAACCTTCAGGTCAGCTGACACCTTCAGCCTCAGTCTTTTAGCCTGAACTAAACCCTGTGGTCAGTGATCTCAGTTTTTGTCTCCATTAAAAGTGCGGCTGTACCTTGTATGCTTGGAAGAGGTCGATGGCTCTGGTGACGTCGAACTTGCGGGCCATAAGAAACTTTACAGCTGTCGGCTGGGAAACGAGCCCAGCACTGTGAGGCTGCTCCCTGCTACGCACCTCACTCAGGAACTCCTCCACAGCCTGGACAGACATGAGAAGGGAAGTTAGAATAAAAAGTTCAGAGGAGAGAAAAGCAGTTTACTGAGTTTAAAGGAGGTTGGAATGATGAGGGATATGATGACTGTTTTGTAGTCCCCTAACTGCCAACATGTCACTTGAGTGTGATATAGATGGCAGCAGCGAGCTGTGCTCCTGGAAGATGCTCTGGATGAAAATAATCATCACAAAGCACAAGCAAGGTACATCTGTCCTATTAAGTATGGAGCAAGCACAAGGGAAAAAAAATGTTGAACTGTTTGATACCATCAGCTCAGCGGGTTGGTCGTTTTTTAAGCGGGAGGATGGACGTTTGATCCCCAGCTCCTGAGGTTACGTTGTATAATAGTCTCTGCTTTTAGTGTATGAATAAGTGTGAGAAAGGGTGAAGGTGACCTGTGGTGTTAAAGAGCTGTGAGGTCTAGAAGGACTTGAAAAGCCATTTGCCATACAAATAAATGGTAAATAAATGTGCTCCATTAGCACAAAGAAAAGAAATTCTGAAGCCAACAGCAAAATCAAAAAGGTGTCATAATGAAGGCTCTGATGAACCATCCTCACCTTTATACATAGTGCCTCATGATCATTCTCAAAGGTCTACATGAAAAAATATACAATATTCAAATGAACAGTGTTGGTATGCGATAAACAACTCAACTTTTTTCAGCCTTTTTCTTGACAGATATTTTGTATTCAACTGAGAAAATCCTGAAAAGCATTCATTTCTTTAAGAATTTGCACAAGAACCAGAGCATCTGCAAATATCGCTCAGTATTCCTCTTTCCCTGTGTTTTGTATGCATTTTTCAAAACTCTTTACTAAAATAATACTGATATAAGTAGACATTATGCTATTTCACCCTACAAAGGGGAAAGCCCCATAATGCATCACGTGCTCCCATTCCCTTACAAGATGTAAGATCTCAACCTGCCATTTCAAGGGAAGATGAAAGCCAGTGTGGTGATGCTCATCATCTCAAACGGGGGTTTTAACTTTTGCCAAGACAGTTAATATAAATCAAGTCAGGCTGTGTCAAACTCAAAATGAAGAATGTCTCTTCAAACCAGGCATTTTGAGGCAGGAGAAAAAGCTGAAATGCAGTGCTGTCATCATATTTCTGTACCACCCTTGCCTTACAAATGAAGTGCTCTGTGATGCAAAAGGTGCCAATCCTATTAAATATTCCTCCTACACTACATGTTTTCTGTAGGCGGAACACATTTCACCGCATAGAGATAGCTTAGATAAAAATCAGGGACCTCTGTGGTGGATACATTTGCATCTGTGAATGCACTTCTTGTATCTGGGCAGCATCACCGGTATCATTGCTAAACTTGGTGGGTATAATCCAAGGTTGTGCTTAAGTGTTTGAATTCAACAGCGACTGTAAAAGCCGCACGTTTTATTCTCCTCGAGGCAGTAAAAGATGTCAGTAGATCTGGGAGAGCGAAGAACCCTATCATCAAGAGAAACATTGGCAAATCCAGGCAACCGTTCAAGCGTGACCTGTGACTTCTCCTGATCGTCTAACCTTGTGAAAGCTTGATGGAGATCAAAGCAGCAGAAGTGAAGGTGTCAACCGAATATGCTGCTGACATCTATTTGCTATCACTGCTAGGCCCACCCCTTTACTAGAAAGCGATGGCAACAACAATGCTAGGAACCGGAGGACAGCTTCTGTGAATTCCGGACCGTAAATCTGATAGGCAGAACTCTGTTAGCCGAGAGGCTCATAGGAGGTGATTCGTGATCCTGGTCTTACTTAATAATGACATTTAATTCAATTACAATCAGCACATATATAATTCCTCGATTCGTCAGTTTAAACCTACACACCGGGTCAAGCGTGATTATTAACGTTTAGCAAGATAACGGAAATTCAATGCAAGTCAACAATAGCTATTAGCATTAGCCGGCGGCTAGGTTACATGTGGCAGCTGGATAGCTAACGATAGCGTAAAAGACACAAGAAGTCACATGTTATAAAAGAAAGACTGTATGATCAAAGATTGCTAGTTTATAAATCCAACACTGGTTTATCTTTAAGGTCCATGAAAAGATAGGTTATCGAGGAAGCAAGTATTCCAAATAGACAGCCGGGTGAGTGTTGCCTACTACTGGCAAACGCCATCATGCTAGCACACATGCTAACTGCTGTCAGTCACACCGGAGTCACTAAGGAGGGTGCGAACGGGCCAGGACAGTATACGAGACCACATCGTTCCCATGAAGATTCAGCGTCACAAAACATCTAAAAACTAAAACCGGTTATATGAGAACTTGGAGAGAAGATATAGACAGGCCAAGAATTTGAGGGAATTGGGAAAATAAATCGTAAAGAGATCCTCACCAGCTGCTCCTGAGTTGTCAGGGCTTCCGCCATCTTGAAGCCTCCGCAACGTCGGAGCGGGCCGGGCGCGCCCACCAGCCGCTTACTCACGCCCTACACCCCAGGACAGAGGCCGAGGCCCCGCCCATGTGCTTTCACTGTTCCATAGACCGTTATAAAAATGTGGATCACTCTAACTTATGAACAATAGTTAACTATGAGGTTCAAACTTACCCCGTGCACATTTGCATTCTACATATTCACAATCGTCACCTTAGTTATATGTGTTTTAATATATTATCAATCAATATGTACATTACACATATTTTATGTACAAATCACGTCAGGTTTGCCGTTCATTGATATCTGGCAGTTTCACACAGGCCGATTTATGGAGGGATCTGCAAAACTGAACATCCACTACACTACATAAGCAAATCAGATAACTGAGGACAAGTTTTCTTTGAAAATTTTCCATTGAATGTATAACCCATGTCTTACTTGTCATGACTTTAACTAATAAAATGCCAACGTGAGATGATCCATTTGTACATAACATTTTTATAATTTCATAATACGTTTAGTCAAAACTAAACTAAAAATGATGGGTGACATGATTTGTATTTACGTTTATGATAGGATCTCCATGACTTAAGGGTACCTTTTTTATTTCAGTGTAAAGATTTAAATATTGTATTTTTTTTTACACAAGCTAAATTAATTATGTACATTATGTAATAACTAAAACAGTCAATGTGTAAGAGGAACCTTTGTAATGAAGCCTTCGTTTTCGTCGGACTGTTTTTCTGGAGCACCATAGCTCAACTCCGGCGGCTTTTTTGAGTTTTTAAAGTGTTCACAGTTCGTTGAATAAACAGTTTTTCCTGATGTTGATGATTGTTTGTATTTCATGGACTTTTGTCCTTGTTGTTTTATATAGTTTATAAACTTGTGTTAAGAACGAAACTGATGTCATGCTAAATACAATCCACCTCCGGACGGGTTTGACACTTTTTCGATATGAGCGCCGCGGGTCCTCTGAAGAAGAAGAGCTACATGGGACAACACCAGATCAAGAAGAAAAAAAGGTAAACCAAAAACTTATTCATTCATTAATATTTTTATGGGTCAATTTGAAATAGTTATGCCTGATTTGCTCGTATAGCCAATATACGTATTCCCTCTCTGAATACAGCTTCCAAGCTCCTGATGAGCCACCAGACAGAGACAGACTGCCGCAAGAAAAACCTCATCCCACATGCAAAACAAACGGAACACAGAACAGGGGCGTCATGGTGAGCGTGACTCAGTTTTCTCAAACATCACATTTATTCTCTTTTACAAATGACATGTATTATTTTAATGACAGGCCGGAGGACCTGTTTTTCCACTGGGAGAATCCACTTTAGCCCTTGATGAAGAGATGCTACAGGTGCTGGACTCTGTTGACCCCGTGAAGCCTGCAGCTTGTCCAGCAGCAGTTAGCAAGAATGAACAGAAAGAGCCACAATCATCATCGATTTTTGTCCCAACGCGGCCTCTTACATCAGTTACAGATAACTTAAAGAACGATGGCAGTGGACCTGAGCCCACAGGATCCCACAAAGGCTGCACTATACAGGAGGTAGTCTGTAAGCGTAGTGGGGACAGCAAGAGACCAGGATGGAGAGATGACTGCATAGACCTTGCTCAGAGGCTTCTCTTCAGTGAGGACTCTAGAGAAACCCATCAAGAAATGAAAAATGACCTGCAGGAAGTCATCTCCTCCAAGTGAATCTTGAGTTGCACATTATTGCTCATTTGAAGTGTGGTTATCATTCTGCTAACTTTTCCTTTGTTTATGCCATTTAATAGGCAGAATGTTACAACCACCTCTTCTCGTGAGACAAACACAAAAGCCAGTCCATCTCCGAATGCATCCAGGGAGTACATCTTGTTCAGCCCCACCCGCCTCGCAGCAGCCAAGAAGAAGGCCAAACTCCAGCAGTCGATACAGAATCAGTCTGCCTCTGTGCTCACAGTCCCCAGTGGGCTAGACCTCAGTAGTCTGAATGACACAGTACACCAGCCAGGTGAGGGAATGAAATGCAGTCATACAACTGGCTATAGGATTAAAAAAATATTTTTAATGAGATATTGGATTGTATTACTTTTCATTTTAGGTCTTGCCTTGCATGCTCCTTCGGGACAAGCTGAGAAGCTGCTGCTCTCCAGCTGGGGTTTACCAAAACCTGTCCTTGAGCGCTATGAAAAACACAAAGTGACCCACATGTTCGAATGGCAGGCTCAGTGCCTCACTGTGGGAGAGGTGCTACAGGGAGGAAATCTGGTGTACTCTGGTAAAAACTTAGCTTCTCCCTACAACACCATTTAAATTGTCTGTCAACCTTTATTATTCAGTATCTTCATACCTCTACAGCTCCGACAAGTGCTGGAAAAACTTTGGTGTCAGAGCTGCTGATTCTGAAGCGTGTGCTGGAGACGAAAAGAAAAGCTCTCTTCATTCTGCCATTTGTTTCTGTTGCCAAAGAGAAGATGCACTACCTCCAGGTGAGAGATGGGTGGCATCTTCACATCCATGCATTGTTTTGTCTATGTCAGTCCAACCGGCTTGAATCTCTGACCTTATAGAGCGTGTTTGAAGAGGCAGGAGTCCGTGTAGAGGGATACATGGGCAGCACGTCAGCTGCAGGAGGATTCAAAGCTCTGGATGTGGCTGTTTGCACCATAGAAAAGGCTAACTCTCTCATTAATAGACTAATTGAAGAGGACAGCATGGGTCTACTAGGTAATATACCAGTTATATCTGTCTTTTGTTCTGTATAAGAATAGTAAACAGTTTTTAAGCATATAAGTCATCTTCCTAGGTATGGTGGTAGTTGATGAGTTACATATGGTGGGAGACTCTGGAAGGGGATACCTGCTGGAGCTGCTGTTAACTAAGATCCGTTTTATCGCAAAGAAGCAGAACACCACAGGGTTTGTGTCCATCACTCTACTCCTATCTTGTCTCTGTTTTACGATTAGATCTTTTGTTTTCTGTTATAGGTTTAAGTAATCATCTCTATGACTACCTCTGCAGGTCTCTTTCTGAGGGCGTACAGATCATAGGTATGAGCGCCACCCTGCCCAACCTCTCCCTCCTGGCCAGCTGGTTAGGTGCAGAGCTTTTCCAGACTGACTACAGACCTGTACCCCTTCAGGAGCACCTAAAGGTGGGCTGCAACATCTACGACAAGAGCCTCTCTGTGGTCCGGCAGTTTACTCCCGCACTCCACGTTAAGGTGGGTGCATACAGTTCAGAAGTGATTCTCAGTTACTATGATTTCCTCGAGATCATTTAATTGTGTTGTTCGTTTCGATTTAGGGTGATGATGACCACATAGTGAGCCTGTGCTATGAGACTGTGAGAGAAGGACGCTCTGTGCTCCTGTTCTGCCCCTCAAAGAACTGGTGTGAGAAACTTTCTGACAGCATCGCAAGAGAATTCTACAACCTCAGACACTTAGGTGCTTTGGATTTATTTATTTATCATGCATGTAATATTTAATTGTGAGCAAGAATACTGTTAGTTGCATTATGTGGTATAAGAATTATTCTTTGGTTCTGGATTATGGTTTCTTTCTTTTAGATCGTCAGGGTGACGCAGAGCCTGAGCCAGTGAGTCTGGACCAGGATGGACTGGTGGACCTTATTGCCCAGTTGAGACGGACTCCAGCTGGTCTAGACCCTATTCTGCAGAGGACTGTGCCATGGGGAGTGGCCTTCCACCACGCAGGTGAACACACTCAAACACCCAGACTGCAGGAAAGAGGAAGCTGTTTTTCTTTGAGCGTATAAATGAGATGAAGTTTGTCTGTGCAGGTTTGACATTCGATGAGCGAGATGTCTTAGAGGGTGCCTTTCGTCAGGGCATGCTCAGAGTCCTCGCTGCCACCTCTACCCTCTCATCAGGGGTTAATCTCCCAGCTCGTAGGGTTATCATTCGAACTCCCACCTTCAATGGACACCTGCTGGACCCTCTCACATACAAACAGATGGCTGGACGAGCAGGAAGAAAGGGGGTGGACACCACAGGTGAATTAGAAGGACTTGGAAAGCTTGATAATGAGCTGAAAAGTTGATCAAAAAACAAAACAAATTACTTTAATTTTACACCATCTTGATGCTTCTTTCAGGTGAGAGCGTGTTAGTGTGTAAGGAGGCCGAGAGGCAGAAAGGTGTGTCTCTCCTAAAGGGTTCACTTCGGCCAATCAGCAGCTGCTTAGTGAGAAGAGAGGGAGAGGGTGTGACCACCAGCATGCTGAGAGCTATCCTGGAGGTAAAGCTGCAAACAGAAGTGACTAAGAACTCCTGGAAATGACTCAGAAAGTGATGTAAAAACATCAAAATGAACTCTAAAAGAATTTCCATTTCCACAGATTATTGTTGGGGGTGTAGCCAGCACTCCACAGGATGTGAGGTTGTATGCTTCCTGCTCTCTTCTGGCTGCCAGCACGAAATGTGACCAAAAGGATGAATCAAATGAAGAAGTGAACAAAGGAGCTATTGAAGCCTGTGTGGAATGGCTGATGGAGAATGAATTTATCAGCATCCAGAGAGAGGAACAGGGTGCTGAAACTAATACTGTGACTTAAATATTCAATCAGCCTTTTTTTCATGAGAAAACTCTGAATTTTAATCAATTTTAACCATTGACAGAAAGTTTCTTAATTGATTTAGAATTCAAAAAAGGCAAAATTTTAAAGTCAAGCTTTTTTTGAGACATTCTTAAGTGTTTAAACGAGAGATTTACTCTGATGTCTTTGCATGTCCAGTGGAGCGGTATTGTCCAACCCAGCTAGGTGCTGCCACCCTGTCATCGTCCCTCTCTCCCCCTGAGGCTCTGGGAATATTTGCAGATCTGCAGCGAGCCATGAAGGGCTTTGTTCTGGAAAATGACCTACACATTCTTTACCTGGTACACTTCTCACACTTACCTGCTACACTTATACACTCATCCATCATCATTCTTTATAGACCATTTCAAACACAGAATCTGAATCGAAATGCTCCTCAGATCACACCGCTGTATGCAGAGTGGACCACCATCGATTGGTACCAGTTTTTCTGTCTATGGGAACAGCTGTCGTCATCTATGAAGAGGGTTGCAGAGCTGGTTGGCATCCAGGAAGGTTTTCTTGCACGGTCTGTCGGTGGAAAAATAGTTGCCAAGACTGAGAAGCAACGACGACAGATGGCTGTCCATAAGAGGTAGTGATCATCTTTCTACACCAGGGCTCTAAGGTAACTTTTTGAAGTTACCAGCCAATCAGAATTTCCACTAGCCAAATTTCTTCCCATGCAAAAAAATCCTCCACACGCCCTTGTTTGCTGCGTAGCACAGGCTGTAGTGGACAGAGCCTTCTTGTCCGTATGGTTTTGTACCACTGCAGGGGGTCCAGCCTAGTCTTTTAAGACATTCCCGTTCAGAGGCCAAGCCCACAGACGCTGGCCCAACACAGAGAATTGCAGAATCCCCTCTCCAGCTGGGAGTGTGTGAGAGAATAAGCATGAGAGAATGCATCTACATCTACTCCCAGTGACAGAGCTTCCTGTGTGTTCATGGGGCAGCACTGAGTGTTTTTCCAGGATGCAAAGACAACTTCAGGCAGTTTATGTGAAAAAAGGGAGGAGAGGGCCACTCTCCTCTGAGAAATTAAGACTGACACATCCTGCCCCAACAGGAGAGAGAGGTGTCTGTGTACACCCAGGTGTGTGATGATGCATTCCCATAGAAACCATGCTCACATGTCCTGCAAAATAGATGGTAAAGTGCTTAATTTATCACAGGCTAAGCTGGCAAGAGAGTCTTTTTTAATACTCGCAAAAATGAATTTTTTACCTGCATTTGGTGGTTTGGGGGATGTTAATTTAGCGCCCTGTTTTCTACACCCTACATGCATGTATAAAGTTACATTTATGTCATGTTGTTGAACTCAGTGGCCACTGACGGTACATGAAGAAATCCCAGATAATATAAGTTTTGACTGAACAATTAAGTTTTTATTCATTTCAGCTGTTCATTTGTTTTTTTTCCTGTCCTATTCCTTTCCTCACAGGTTTTTCACCACCCTTGTCCTTCAGGATCTTGTTAATGAGGTTCCTTTAGCCACAGTGGCATCCAAATACAACTGCAATCGTGGGCAGCTGCAGTCGCTCCAGCAGTCTGCGTCCACATATGCAGGTAAGTTTCATGTTACAGTTCAGAATATATGAAGGACTGGACTTTACATTGAATGGAGAAGGCAGTTACAGGTATAGTAACTTGATGCTAAAAGGAGAGGCACTTACAGCTGATGCATAAACAGCCTGGACTCCATTAGCTGATGTGTGCTTCTTTCAGAGCCATGTATCCATCATTCTAAAGTGCAAATACTTCATGCATCAAGTTACTTTGAGAGGGCTTATAAGGGCTGTTCTATCATCTTTATTATGTGGGTCTGACTTTATCCTATTTTGCACCCCCCATCCCTTCAGGTATGGTAACAGTGTTCTGCAAGCGCCTCGGCTGGCACAACATGGAGCTGCTGCTGTCTCAGTACCAGACCCGACTGAGCTTTGGAGTCCAGAGGGAGCTGGTTGACCTTGTCAGAGTCTCTCTCCTAAATGCAACAAGAGCCAGAACACTTTACACTCAAGGCCTGTGCACGGTGGCTGAACTAGCAAGAGCTACTGTAGCTGAAGTGGAGAAAGCCTTGAGGAACGCTGTGCCATTTAAGAGGTAGAATGTTTCAATAATAGCTGTTACTATTAGTATACAATTAATCATTTCATATGTGTCAAAATAACCCACAGAATATGTACCATAAATACAACAAAAGCATCAGCTCTCTAACATACATGCACCCAGGTCTAATAGTTTGTGTGTTCCTTAGCTCTAAACGAGCAGTAGACGAGAGTGAGATGGAAGCAGCTGAGAGACGAGGCCTCCGCTGCGTCTGGGTCACTGGCGGTCGAGCCTTGACGGAGCAGGAAGCAGCCATGGAGATAGTAGATGAAGCAAGGCTCCTCCTTCAGGAAGACTTGGCACAGCTGGGGATCCAGTGGGACCCGGCAACACTTCCTCCAGAGGCTCCTGCTGGAAACAGCTCACAGGACAGCAGGGACTCTGACCCACCGTCTGCATCCAATATCAAAACAAGCGAGAGCAGAGATGTTGAGAGACATGAGGAAAGAAGGGAGGGAGGGATCTCTGAGAGTGAAAGAGAGAAAGTAGAAGACAAGAAAGAGGAAGGGAAGCCTGAAGAAGAGCAGATGGAAGGGACAACAACAGAAAACAAACAAACAGACAACAAAGACCGAGATGAAAGAAAGAAAGCTTCAGAAGAATATAAGACCACTGACCATGTATTAATGGTTAATGATAAAAAGGATCCAGGCACAAAAACAGAAAAACAAAAGCAAACAGGAGAAAAAGAAAAGGAATCAAATCCTGAGATCAACCTAACCCAAAGAAATCCCCCTGTTCCAGAAAGAGGCCTGACTCAGGAACTGGCTGAGATTTTATCCAGCCCTCTACTACAACCAACACCTCGTCCTCAGCCCCCTCATTCCCCAATGCCTCCACCCCGATTTAGAGCTCCAGTTTCCCGCGTAGAAGAACAACACGGAGTCACGTTGAAAGAAGACAACACCTCAAGGATCACTGTGTCACCTGTGCAGCTGGGCAGACTGAAACACTCGAGGGCTTTAAGCAAAGTGCTCCACTCCATACAGACGGACAAAAGCCTTCAAGATAATGTAGAGGCTGCACAGACATCCCATTCAACACCCACTGTAGGCCAAAACTTAGAGCCTGCAGGCCAAGTACCAACAACTGTCCCCAGTGTTTCTACACCAGCAAACACAGATATGATGGCCTCTCCCCTGTCAGCCTCTCCTGCCTCGGTTCCTTTATTCTCTCCTGAAGCCAAACGAAGAAGGATTCACAGCACAGAGGTGGATAAGTTCTCCTCCCCTGAGCTGTATGCAGGAACCGAAAGAGAGGAGCAAACTGACGTAGAAGTTAAAAGAGGAGAAGATAGCTTTGGAGAAAGTTTTGAATTGGACACTCAGACAGAAAGAATAATTGTTCAGCAGGCAGAGCAGCATGGAGATGGAAACGATAAAGCTATGAGTCAGCTGGCTGAAACGGTAAAGATAAGAGAGAAGGAAACAATGGAGGAAGCTGTAGAGATAGAAAACATGAGTGATGGGAGGGGTGAAGGCCCAAGATTTAATATTTCTCTCACAGACAGCCAGATGGAGCTCATTCTCAACACAAGTCAACAAGTGAGTGGCATAAAGAATCCAAACTGGTAAAAGCAATGTAGGAATTAGTTTGGTTCTGAAAAATTATAATCCCTGATGTTGTTTTTACAGATTTCTCCTGCGAATGAAGCTGAAGATGGAGATAAAGTCACAGACAATAACGACGTCCTTCCTGCAGATCAGGCTGCTTCTGAGGGCGCTAACAGGAGCAGCAGCTTCCTCTTTGACAGCCTGTACAGCAGCTCCCTGCTGGCTGGTTTAAGTCCATCTCAGATCCTGAAGCAGTCAGAAGAAGAGGAGGAAGAGGAGGAATCAGTTGGTCAGGAGATCAGGGATGAGTTACCTCTTCAGTCAACTCAAGAAAAAAGACGCAGCGAGCTCTTCGCCAATCAGGAAGCAGAGGAGCAGGAGGCAATCCAGTGGGGCGAGTCCTCCTTAAACCTGTCAGAGTGGGGCGACTCGCTCTTCGTAGGAGAACACTTCCTAGGGTGGCGGAGCTCACGCAGACAGACTCAGAGAGTTCAAAAAGAGCAGGAAGGAAGTCGCCCAAATGCAGACCGCGTCTGGCATGAGGGACAGGTATCAGAATCACAAATTGAATCTAGTTACATAGGAGCACAACACGTCTCTACAGCTCACACTAGGGATGATTACAGCAATGCATCCAGAATCAAACGGCCCAACAATGCACAGGATGGTCATAAAGCAGACATCAGAGAGGGAATGACAAGTGAGGAGGGAGAAAATGCAGGGCAGGTAGAAAACAGAGTACAAGAAGTTCAGAATGCACCTGAAAGCACTTTACATTGTAGTCCTGGTTTGCAGGATATCTTTGACCGCTGGCCCAGTATGTCTGACCAGCCCTGCAGCAACACAGCAACAGGCCACAAAGCCAGTAACACATTGACTACAGGCCAGCTCGAGGTGGGCAGAGAAAGGAGGATGCCCAACATGCAGGTAGCCTCTGCTGACTGTAATCTCTTGGAGGACAAAAACTCCAAACATGAAGCAGCACATGCAACAGAGAGACTAAATGCTGCTGCAGATCTCATTCCCCCGACTCAGGAGACACCACCTGTCACTCCCAGAGTCAAGTTGACCACCTCATCAGTTCATTCCCCTCTGATCACTCGCCCACTGAACCAGTCCACCCCCTCAGCACGGCAAACAGCAATCACACAAGGTCTTCAGACTTGTGCTGGAAACGGAGATGGTCTATCTGTTGCAGATTTCAAACAGCTGAATAACAAATCTGATGAAAGACAAAAACAGGAAACAAACACTAAGACTGTTTCACACTTGAATTCAAAGACAAGCCTGCCTTTACACTCCAACCAGAACCTCAGCCCTCCACCTGACCCTTCCTCTCCATCCTCCCCCCAACCGAGGCATCCTTCAAATGGAGAATCACCCAATAATGATGACGGCTTTACTCTCCAGCTTTCCCAGGATGCCTCACTCTCTTCCAGCAACTCCGGCGCCTTCTCCATCATAGATGTGGCGAGTGACAGGCGCCTCTTTGAGACTTTCATTACTGAGTGGAAAACAAAGGAGCGCTTCTCTCTGGCCTTGGCCTGTGAAAAGAGAGAGCACAGAGAGCTGCCTGAAGCAGGGATTGGAGGGAAACACAAGGGAGGTAACTGACAGATGTGAGGAAGTGACAATAACTCAGAGTTATTTTGTTTGGCTTTGTTTCCAGGTGTGAATGTGCTGCAGGGAGGTTGTCTTTCTTGCACATTTTGAAGAGTGATGTAAAATCGGAACCCCCTAGCAACTTTGCGTGATCTACAGCTGAAAAAAACCCAAACCTTTTCTGTCACAGTGGTCTTTATTTCAGGCTCTCTCTGAAACATTTAATCTTAGCTGCTGTCTCTTTAAGACTCCCTGTTCAACAAACCCCCACCCCTCTGATTGGCCAGCCCTCTGGAGGCCTGTTGGGGGCAGAACTATGGATAGATCTTGGTGTTTTAGGCCCACCTCTATAGTGTGTCACAAACTTGTTAGTGGATCCTTATGTGATGACCTCATCATTCAGCTTGTCTCATAAATATTTTGGGCTATTTTTAGAATGGACCATTTTGAGCAGTTTACAGACAGATTCTGAGGTTTTACAGCATATGAATATGTAGCAGTTTGAAAATTTTCACACATTATGAACACCCAGTGTTGTTACTTCGTATTTAGATTCAAATGTGGGAAAGCGTAATACTCCCTCTTTAAACTAGACCTATAAATATATGAGACTAACAATAATTGGGAGGACAGCAAACATACAAGAATTTCACTGGCTAAATTTGATGCAAAGCAGTGACTTCTCCTCTGTATGCACATTTTATGGACAACCATAACCTCTCTTATCGACTGCCTACACAAATCCCCTGTTTCCCTGTGTATGTTGCTCTGTATAGCATCCCTGTTGCATGAACTCTTATCCATGCAGCTATTTTTTGTGCAGCATCAGCAGCCCTTCAGAAAACCAACCATCTCCATGGGTTTCCAGTAAAAGACAGTGACGGACTGGTGCTGATTGGACTGTCAGTCTGCTGGGGAGAAAGGGATGCATACTACATATCTCTGCAGCAGGAGCAGAGCACAGGTAAAACATGTACACTTTGTGTTTTTGTGTTCTGTTTGCATGAATCCCAAAGTTTCCCCTCAGTTAAGCCTTTGTGCTACACCACAGGTCTGAGCGCCAGTCTGGCTCCTCCTCCACTGGATGATGATTTGTCAGTTAGTGAGAGGATGGAGAGAGTGAAGGGGTGTTTGAGCATGCCATCTGCAGGACGAGGAGGTGGTGTGGTTGTCACTTGTGACATCATCCAGGTGTACAAGAGGCTGGTGCTGAGCTGTGGCATCAGTTTGGAGGGAAACTGTGAAGACCCAAAGGTAAAAGAAATCATACTTCAATTTTTTTTTTTTTTTTACACTTTAAACTAAAACTTGACCACATTTTAAATTTTGAATGGTGTTGCAATGGTGTAAATAAACTTCACAAAGGGATTCATACATATTTCTGTTACAAATGTGCATCAAAGGTTGCGTGCTGGCTGGTGGACCCTGGCAGTGAGGAGAGGACTCTGCCCAACATGGTGACTGTTTACTGTCCTGAAGAACTACCTCTGCTCGTTGGACTCGGGAATCCACACTCACACTGTCCTCGTGTTAGAGCAGCCACTAAGAGTGTGCTCATGCACGCTGTCATGAACCATCTCACTGGTCTGCTGGAGAAAGATGGCATGCTTGGTATAAAACAGAAGTTTAAATGATATTTCTGTTACTGTTTGCGTTGAAAATACAACATTTAAAATGTTTGCATGTGTCAGATGTGTTCAAGGACATCGAGATGCCTTCCCAGGTGAGTTTGGCCCTGCTGGAACTGAACGGCATTGGCTTTAGTGTTGAAGAGTGTGAAAGACAAAAGCATGTGATGCAAGCTAAACTCACAGCGCTGGAGTCTCAGGCGTACAGCCTGGCTGGACACACCTTCTCCCTAACTAGCATCGACGACATCGCCCAGGTCTGACTCATCTTCATTAACCCTAACATTGAAACATTTTCTTAAACTGCTCAAATATAAATTTTAAGAATTGCATTGCAGGTTCTGTTTTTCGAGCTCCACCTGCCTCCAAACGGCGACATTAATGGGCCAAAAACTAAGAAGACTCTTGGCTACACCAGGAGAGGAGCTGGCAGAGTTCGACTTGGAAAGCAGTTCAGCACTACGAAGGTGAAACGCTTTGTTGTGAGTGAAAGCATAATGTGGTAATAAACTGAAGTAGTAATATAAATTGATGATGGCAGGATGTCCTGGAGAAGCTTCGCCCACTGCACCAGTTGCCAGGTGTGATTCTGGAGTGGAGGCGGATCACTAACGCACTGACTAAAGTGGTGTTCCCCCTGCAGAGAGAGAAGCAACACCACCCTACTCTGAACATGGACAGAATATACCCCATCGCCCAGACACACACAGCCACAGGTAGAACACACACGGTTTACAATATGACCATAAATGTGGACTTAAAAATCTAAGCTTATTCTGTTCTCAGGTAGAGTGAGCTTCACTGAACCCAACATACAGAATGTCCCCAAAGACTTTGAGATAAACATGGCCGCAGAGGTCGGGGAGAGCCCACCTTCACAGGACAGCCACCACATGAACACCAAACCAGGGTATGTTCAGTGGGGTCAGGGGTATCAGAGGGGCATCATATGTTTAATCAAAATCCTCCCATTCTACATGTGAAATGTTCTGGTTTTGAATCATCAGGTCCAGGTCCAAGTTCATATTACATTCTCAATAATATTTTGTGAAGTGTTATGATTGGCCAACATATAAGAAAGCTATTTATGTTTGTTTTTGTGGTTCTTTTACATGATGATGTTAACAGAATACAGCAAATTTACAATATAGGGTTAAAAAAAAAATTACCATACCACCCTACTTACTTTGAAATATAATGGGGAAAAAAATTAATATAAAGTTCATTTTCAGACAATATCAAAATAAAGGTTTTGTAAGCTTAATAAAATCACAATGAATAATATGTTGGAGGGTTTTTTTTTTTCCTTCTTTCTGTTTTCTTACAGGAAGAAAAGACGTTCTGTGGCTCCTTCAGCTGCAGCTGGAGGTACAGAACAAGGACCAGCCTTCTCTGTCAGCATGAGACATGCCTTTGTACCCTTTCCAGGTGACTTTGATGAAACAGTTTCCCTTCTTTATTCTTGTAACCTAATCTGAAACTGTTTTATAAACCGAGACTTTCTTCACTCTGCTGAACTGTAGGTGGGATGATATTGGCAGCTGATTATTCTCAGCTGGAGTTGAGGGTGTTGGCTCACCTCTCCAAGGATCAGCGCCTCCTCCAGGTCAGTGTTTTGGATGCACAGTGGAGGAAAATGGGGGGAAAAAATGAATCAAAATGTTTATAAAAACAAAAAGGATGATGAGCTATGTTGTTTTAGGTGCTGAACGGGGGAGCAGATGTGTTTCGCTGCATCGCTGCAGAGTGGAAAAGTGTTGATCCAGAGTCTGTGAATGACAATCTAAGACAGCAGGCTAAACAGGTACAACTCAATCAAAGTAAAGAGCATTTAGATAGATTTCTAAACAATTCCAGTAATGTCCTTAAAAAATACTAAAATACTATCAGTGTGCAGAGATGAACAGAGCCTGCCCCATTATCCCCCTTCCCCCCCTCTCCCCCCTCTCCCTTGTGACGCATTAAACAGTCTTACGGCTCTGGGCATATAGCGTACAAGCATGCACTCCCGTCTGTTAAACTCATCTGTATGTGCATGCATTGGTCTTTGCAGATTTGTTATGGCATTATCTATGGGATGGGGGCCAAGTCTTTGGGTGAGCAAATGGGAGTAGATGAAAATGATGCAGCCTGCTACATAGAGAGCTTCAAGGCCAGATACAAAGGTAGTGTTTCTGCACGAAAACGTTACTTCAAGCTCCAAATTCACACACATAAACGTTTGTCATCTTGTGTTCTGTGCTTGTTGTTTTTCAGGAATCAACGCTTTTCTACGTGAAACTGTAAAGAACTGTCTCAAGAACGGCTATGTTCAGACTCTGATGGGCCGCAGGAGATACTTACCTGGGATCACAAACACTAACACACACATCAAAGCACACGTAAGCTCCTCAAGATGACGAATGTTAGCCGTACATGTGATCTCATTCTTGCATGACCTCTCGTCCTTTTTGTCTTGGTACCAGGCAGAGCGTCAGGCAGTGAACACAACTGTTCAGGGGTCAGCAGCAGACATCGTTAAACTCGCCACAGTGAACATACAGAAACGACTGAGAAGGACGTACCCTGCCGCTCCACTCTCTCATCAGCACACACACTCAGGTGACCTGATCCTCTCATTTTCTCATACTTTGTATAAAAACCACATGAAAAAAGTGAGACCTCTATCATTTAAAGTGTGTGAATAAAACATACATTGAGCACAAAATGTTCTCTTGCTGTTTAACAGACAGCGTCCCACACAGGTGTCGTTTATAAGAGAAAATGAATAAGAATGACGTCCCCTCTAAGTGGTCATAACGTTGTCTGATGATGTGTCATGGTGTCTGTTATACAGCCCGCAGTCTGCGCAGGGGTCAGCTCAGAGGAGCCTTCTTTGTGCTTCAGCTGCATGATGAGCTCATTTATGAGACCGCCGAGGAAGACCTAATACAGGTACAAATGTTTTTTTTTTTTTGAATTGTCAAAGTAAAATTATAAGAAACACATTTTAGAAGAGCCTGCATATAAATATATTCCAGTGTTTCCACCAAATCTTGTCTCTGTCAGGTTGCTCAGATTGTCAAGAGGGAGATGGAGACGGCAGTCAAGCTGTATGTGAAGCTTAAAGCCAAAGTCAAGGTTGGACCCAGCTGGGGCAACTTGCAGGACGTGGATATTTAATCTGAATTTGATGTGGTATCAAAGTGTGATACAATGCACAGTACATGAGATTATTTAAGGAATGTAAATACATATATTGGATGTATTTTTAAACATATTAATTGCAATGAGATGTAAAACATAAATGAACTCTACAATGTATTTGTATCTTGTTTTCTAGAGTACAGCGTCATAAATCCAACATTTGTTAAAAAGATCGTCGTATATACGAACATCCTGATGCATGGCATGAAATTTTGTAAACTCAGAGCTCCTTTGAGAAACTTTTGGGTTGTCGATTTTTTTCCCCTGCAAGCCAAGCAAGAGGGTTTCTCTTTGTTGATTATTTTGTCTTGTACATGTGTAAATAGAACTGTCATGAAATAAATAAAATCAAGTATTTCTTAACCTTAAATGTTAAATATGGAAATATAATGAATTTTTGGCTTGGAAAAATTTAAAAAGACAGCAATAAAAAATAACTTTAAAGCAACAGATTTTCTGATGGATGCTTTCTTTTGCTTTTGGTCAAATAGAGGCATTCAGGTTTGTGTGTCTGTTTTACAATCGACAAAAAAAAAACAACCTCACAGCCACAGAAGTTCCTTCCTGTTTGTTCTATATGCGACTTTAAAGAAACAGTTATTTGTGTTGCCTATTAGTTTTTTTTTTCTGTTTAAATTTGTATCAGCCAAAAGCTTGACTTGATATCCAGTGTGTGTCGAATCCAACACGCTGGATCACAAAGTCAAATGCATTTGTTTTGTTCCATAAAGTCTAAAATACGGTGGCCCTGAGGGCTCAAAGCACTGCAACTTAAGAGAACACATGGAAAAAGACAAAACGCAGGCAAATTAAGAAAACATCGTCATCAACGCATGTGCAGCATTTAGAAAACGACCTGCAAATAGACCCCAACACAACGAAGGAGTTTCCAGAGGACAATTAAAGGTGATGCACACGTCCCGACATGCTTGTTGTTGACAGATTTTAAATCACAGCCCTATTAAGGTTCTCTTTCCGTCAGTGGTGTTGGAAAATGAAATCAAAAGTAAGTATTTTTATTAATTTATTTAAACATTGTTAAAGAGAACCTTAATATGGTGGCTCAAGCGACAACAAGCGTGTCCAGATGTGCATCACTTTTAAGTGTCCTCTGGAAACTCTTCTGTTGTGTCTATTTGCAGGGCATTTTTCTAAATGTTGCACATGTTGTTGAAATGATTCTTATTTGCTTGTGTTTTCTTGAGTTCTAGTTCTGTGAGCTCTCAGGGCCACCGTACTAAAACCCCAAGATGCAGTTAAAATGACCCATGACCCATTCATCCAGATGATGATGTTTGTCAGAAGAAAGACAGAGTAGCTTTGGTATTGAGGACATCCTGAAATCTCACATTTTATTGGACCATTGGTTGATTCGTGTGCCACAAGAACATACATCTTTATCAGTCACTCTAACACTGCTTCAACTCGCACTTACTCAAAGACATCTTAACAATTTGGGAGACTTTCTTTGATGAGTGAAATTCACCACCTCTGGTTGTGGTGAGAAGAAATAAAAGTGGTGAAGGAAACTGTTTTATCTGAATTTAGACTGAAGAATCAGATATGAAGATGTTAAATCTCCTTTGATGGATCTGAAAACTTCACCTTGTTGGGTAATCATTTTTATTTATTGTTGATGCACAATACACAAGTGCAGCTTGACTCCACAGAGCTCATCAACACAGGCTCAGTTTGACACAGAAATGAAAACAAGTAAATAAATACATGTCATGGACGCACATCCACAAACGAATGCATCGAAAAGATCATTAACAGCAACAATTTTCTCTGTTAAAAAGGTCAATTTAAAATAAAAAAAAAAACCGTGATCCCAGGAGCTGTAACAGATGTTAATCATTTCCGCCAATGAACTCACTTCATTATTTGATACAGTGAACATTTTTTACTTGGATGTGAAGCTGTCATTACTTCAGTTTCAGGTATGATGAGCAGCTACAGTGAATAGATGGTATGAGGTGTCACACGTCTGCAGTGTCGTGGATTCAGGTGACTGTGGGCTGATGTCATGAAACAGGCTTTTCTGAAAGAAAATGATTTATTCCCAAGAGTCGATCCACGTAAACACCAACTTGTGATGGACTTATCAAGATGCTGTCTGTGTGATTCTCTCTTGGGTAACACCTTTCTCTTCTGATACAAATGTGATTTATGAGGCAGTCATAAAGGAAACCATTATCCACACACACAAAGAGAATCTGTATCTTTGGTGGTTTGTAATTTTCCACTGACCTTTTCACACTTTTAAATAACACACCACATTTTGGCTCGACTTGTTTCTAACAGGGGGAGATGACTGGCAAATTATGTGGTTGGCAATAACTCTAAAGCCAGTGAGCTCTGAAGAAGTAGAAGATGTGATGCCTACCAACTACAGATCCACTTCACTGCCCCTACACAGACTCAAAACAGACATGAGACTGATGTGTGTCGGGAGTGCGCAGGTTTCTGTAAACATAGGTTTTAGTCAGACTCACTGTCACGAACAGAAAAAAAGAAACTATTGATCAATTAAGGCATCGACACAGGCAGAGCTGTGCATTTTACCAGAGTAGAAAACAGAAGACAGAAAATATATGTACACAGGTACAATTAAGTGCTACTTCAGCAGTCTCGTGTTTCACTGGCTAGATCTGAGGCAACAAGTACTGAAAGTAGGTCTCGCTTGTTCTTGCCCCATGAAGTCAAGCAGGGCTGGAGCTGGGGCCAAGAGTTTTTCCCATGATAATTACATCCTGAGGGAAAGCTCTTGGCCCAGGCCCAGGTTATCAGGGTACAACATTTACATGAGAGGAGGGAAGTAAGGACACGAGAGGTTTGAAGACAACATCCACGGAGGTGTCAGGGAGCCTCTCCATTGCGGCTGAAGTGGTACCTGACTGGAGGACCAGGGAGGTCATCGTCTCCATCGGCCTCTGGAGCAAACGACACAGTGAGGTCCACGTAGCGGCGGTCCACTGATGGCTTAATCAGCTTCTGCATCCTACACACAGGGACCAGCGGATTTAGAGGTTTGCCAAAAGAAGGGGAATTCAAATACAACAAAAAGCATTTATCAGAGAATATTTACGTCAGTTTCAGTCTCTTTGAGTGTCCGGGCATCACAGGCACATAGAGCATCTTCACACCATGGACGACCATAGTGGGTTCAATTCCATACTTTTCCTTGAGCAGGAAAAAAAAGCAGATGACAACGATCAATTCCCGAGCAATCAAAATCATCCATAATGAAAATAACACAATGTACAGGTTTTTATTGATTTATTTTAGAGTAAATGGTTCTTACCCTCACTGCGTTCATGAAGTCAGAGAGGGTGAAGTCCTCATGGCCAAAGATGGTCCAACAGTCCCAGATGGAAAAGTAGATGTTGTCCCTGAAAAATAAGTCAGAGATTTTATTAAAGTACAAATGTAATAATGAAAAATGGCAGCTACCGGCTCTGATTTTCATTGTGATGCACTCAGTCTTAGAACAACCGACAAGTTTTGAGTTTTTCAAATAAAACTGAATTGACTTGTGGCGCAAGTCCTGCAAACATGATGAGCCAATCACAGTACATAGCCATTCCCATACATTCTCTGTCTGGACGTCCATTGAAATGCATTGCGAAAAGTCAGTTTTTTGTGTGTGGTTTTATGTTTAAAAGTGGTCAAACTGTGTTGGAGAAGCATGTACCCTATGAACACTAATTATCTTGAGAGGCTGGGCGACAGGGTGTATTTTTGACTCTTTGTGAAGCCACATCATAACCAAGGAAAGTGTCTTCTTTGGATAAAGTTGTGCGGTAGACCACATCAACTCAACGTGAATGAAATTAGCAACAATGTCTGCATTATATCTGAGGCAACATACTGTCAATTTGTTGAAAAAAAAAAAACATACAAAGTTATCTTTAACACGAGAACCACCACAATAGTCTGACAGACAGGATTTTCTCGACTGTTATCTTAAGTTAGCCTAATGTTAGCTTCTCGCTGCATTGTTCATCAAGTCACTTTGTTTGTTGTTCATTGGCCTGTTTTGTTCTAGTTTTTCTTTCTTTGGTGATTGTTCATCATTGTTAGCTGTTGTCCAAAGGGCTCTAGTTAAACTAACGTTATCTTCTGGAGCTTAGCTTCATTAGCTTAGCTTCATTAGCTTGTCTGTAATGCCCAGATCACAAAGGTTGGCAAACGTTCTGCTGAATGATTCAGTATAAATACTGTGGCACCAAACTAGCAGTAGTAGTTGCTGTAGGTCAATTGAGAAGCCATTAGCTTGCTTCCTACCTGATGTGCGTCCTCTTTACTGGAGCAGGCTCAGTGAGCACCATTACTGGGATGGCCAAGTTAAAGAAGCAGTTTCTTAAAGATTCAAACTCGTAGCCTCCGACCACCTTGATCAACTCGAGAGCCACCTAGGCACACCAAAGGAACAAAATCAAGCTACTGTTAATGAACAGGGGATTTTCCTTACTTATAAACATCTACTCTGACTCTCTAATAAATATCAAAATGTTAGATGCTTCTCACCAGTCCAGCCACAGCAGCCGTTGCTGTGGCAATAGCAGGGATGATCTTTCCAGCAATGCGTTTTGTCTTGAGTCTGTCAGCAGGCTCGATGGAATACATCCTGGCCCTGAGCGCAGATGCTGACACCACAAAGTCCATGTGGCCATTGCTGTCATCGTCCTTTTCAAACTGCAACGGACTCATCTGTAGCCTCTCTGCATGAGAACACACACCAACACACACAAACACACACATCAGCACTTAAAGACTGTTTCTTTGGTATCCACAGTTAGAACAGATGTAACTCAGTGTTTCAGTTTTAAACTCATCTTTTGAGTCATTTTGAACATTTGTGTGAATGGATTTCGCTGTTGTTGTGAAATCGTGTACCTGCTGTGACATTGTCAGAAGCAATGGCCTGCTCCAGCTGTGTGATGGCCTCCCTTTCTTCTTCACTGCTCAGCGGCAACTTGGTTTGATCCGGCTTCTTCACCGTCTCATCTGTCTCTATACACTGGATGGAAAGGATCCGATACAATCAACAGGGCGAGGATGTCTTACACGTTCAGAAACTGGGATCACATTAATAGAATGGCTTACTTTCTCTGAGGGCCTGTACTCAGGAATCCTGATATCTGAGAGAATCCTGGCAACAGTCTCTTCAGAGAGATCCTGAAGAAAAAAAATTAAGTTAGTCAGGATGTCTGTGTTTGAGAGGAAGTGTTTGTGTGAGTATCAGAAATGTACCTTTTCTGAGTAAGGGATGTTATAGATGTCAGCGAATAGCCGGGCAGTGCTGATGATGAAAGTGAAGTGCCTGAGGGACACAAGAGTCAGTAAGCTTAGATACAAAACCTAAAGAGGAAGAGAGGCTGAAGAAGTCATGTGAGAGAAACTTACAAAGAGTCACTCAAGTCAAAATCAGAAGGTGCTGGAGGTCTTTTTGGGGACTGCCAAAACAAACCTGAGTAAGAGCAGAAAAAAAAACATCACGGCACTGTGATTCTGCATATTATTCATGGACTGTTAAAATAAATGTTTCTGAAATGTTAACGTGTCTGAGAAAAACTTACTTCCGTCTTTTAACCTTGTGTCGAGGGGGAAGGAGTGCAACAGTTGTAGTGCCTACATAAACACATAAAAAGCAAGTTCACACTAAACATCTTAGAGCTTACAATAAAATATAAACTGATTCAACTAGCATGAGATTTTTTACCTTTCTTTTGAAATACTTTTCAAATTTCAGACGTGCAATAGTGATACACTGCTCCCACTGATTAGGCCGTCTGCTCAGCAGCTTAACAACCTGAAATGAGCCCTCCAGACTCTCCCCTGCCTGCATCCTCTACACACGCAGAGAGAGAGAGGGACAGAGGGAGGGAGGGAGGATGATCTTTAAAAACATCAACACAAAGGTAACTTAGAAGTCAGAGACTCACTTGTGATCCAGTCTTACCTGAAGCACCACTTCAGCCGAGGGGTGGGTCTGCCAGAAGGAGTTAAAGATGGAGGGCTTATGGACAAACGCATTCTCAAACTGATAAGAAAACAAAAACAGGGACAAAGTTTCAGATTCTGACTGTACACTTACTCACAGTGCCAAAATTTCCACGTCACTGACCTTATCCCTGGCCCACTGGATGGTGTGTTCAATCACAGAAGGGAAAGACTTGAGGGTGCAGAATGGGATCTCCTCCTCTGGGGGGTCCCTCTGGGCAATATGAGCAGGAGAAGTATTGTCAAGACTTCAGTCTGATTGTTTGTCTCTCACATGAACACAGGGTGAAAGATACTCACATGGCTATTGTAAGACTCAGTCAGATTTGGCACAATTATTTCTGTGTGTCCTTTAGTTCCCATGGTGCCAGAGTCAAGAAGAGGTTTCTGATTGGATAAACAGCGACTGAAAGAAATGAATACATGCTAGTAATTAAAGTAAAATTAGGGCCTCTGCCGAGGAAACTTACAAAAAGCATCTAAATGCTCTTGAAGAATCGACTGTCTCACTTCCACATCTGCACCAACCTGTCTACATATCTCCTAGCCTCCACATTGTCCAGTGCAGTGACCACTATGTTCAGTCTGGAGTAGAAGGAGTCGTTGTAGATGCTCTCAGTAGCCGGGCACACTTTGTTCAGATGAGCATCCACCTGCAGGTCCGGGTTGATATCACGAGTGGCTTCTGCTGCAGTGGTACTCTTCGGTTTCTATGACAACAGAAAATCAGAAAAAAGCACATTTTTTTCTCTGATGGTCTGCAATACATCATAATTTTGGGTTAAAACGAAAAGAAATCATGAAGAAAACATCTGCTCACCTGGATATGATGCGGTCTGAAGAGAAACTGACGATTGAGGTTTGACTTCTCTATAAGATCTGGGTCTGTGATGCACACCTGTGATCCACAAAGAAATAAAATACAAAATTTTAAAGGGTAACATTCGAACAAATGATGTTAACTTGCAAAATAACCCACTTCTCCTGAGGTCTTAGTCAACCCAACTCCAAGCAGAGCAAAGTTTTTCAGCATCTCACAGCCGATGGCTCCACAGCCCACCTGTAGGAAAGATATTTCAGGTTATTTTTAGGCCTGAACCTTATAATAATTCGATGAAAAAGAGATTTTTCAGCTTCGTGCAGAATCCTTACCATGAAGACCCTGAGCTTTTGCAGTTCTAAACACATTGATTCCCCAATGCAAGCTCTTAATCCATCGTATCGATCGCCCCGTGGGATAAACTCCTCAGCAGAAAGAGACTGAAGTGGCCTGACTACCTCAGTGGCATCCAGATAAAACTTCACACAGGGAAAACAGAAAAAGAAAATTAACGTTTTTTGGTAAAAAGGTGGAAAGTTAAACTGAATAAACACCTGCTGCAAATTAGACCGTCAAAACCCTCAAATAACATCTGAAAAAAAGAGGTTCAGTATTTAACTCACCCATTGCTGCAGTGGTGCAAATTTCCCTGTGATGGCCTTGAGAACTTCCTGGCTGGCTAGGCCTCCAACAGCTGCTACTAAAGGAGGAAGAGTTCCCCTTGCTGTTCTAGCCAGACAGCGCACCAACTCAGTATTCAAAGGAGCCTTGAAAACCCACCAGAGCAAAGGGAAAGATGTCATGAAATGTTAAGAGATCTATGATCAAAAAGGAGATTGTTGAGCAGATATTCCAGAGAAGTGAAAGATTTACTTTGTTCCTGAGAGTTGCATTCACTTCTTGGGTGAGCTTCAGTAAATCCTCAGCATCCTGTACACACCTGACAGCATCAAAGGGGAAACTGTCATTTGGGCGTATCACATTTCAAAAGCTTTGCAGAAGGAAAAACCACAACGATGAAGAATTCTGTCCTTGAATGACGTGGAGCACAAAAATAGAGCTATATGTTAAGACAGCGAAAAGAAGAGAAGGGTTTTGTTTACCCAATGTTAGGGAGTCTACTGTGCTGCTCCTGGAAGGTGTCCAAAGCCAACATAGCTGCATGGATTTGTAGTGGAGCCTGTTGGTTAGAATTAAAAAAAGGTGAACTTAAGCGGAAAAAAAACAGTAACTATTACATCAAATTCTAAATAACTTGTTTTAGAAAAGTAGCTGTGTCACTGTTAACTCAGAAAAAAACACCCATCTAGAGCATAGAAACAGGCAAGTTGAAAATTTTGGACTACATTTCTGATTTTTCTGGCTCGCCAGCTCAATGATTTTGCTTTGAAGTGCAGTCTCTAGAAAGAGTTCCAAATTCTTACCTCTGGTTTACTGAAGTCTGGAGTCAGGACCTGAGGATCACACAACTGTCTCTCTAATGTCTCCTGGATTAAACAAGTGTAGAAACACAGGAACGTGTAAATGGAGACCGCTGATTTGCAAAGACATGCATATTTTTTTTTGCTCAAATGTTGATCCGACAACAAGATCACTTACAAATGTGTATGTTTTGGGGGTTTTCACCATAACAAAGAAACCTCCATGTGCATATGGTTGTAGTCCAGATGTGTCTCCGATTGCAAAACTATGTGAAGAAAGGACTTATCCCACGCAAACACAAACACACACAAAAACAAAAATACAAAAACACAGAAATGACTTACATCAGGACAGAATTTTTTCCCTGAAGTCAATCATTACAAACTAAAGAGCCAATTAATCTGTAATTAATGTGTGCTGGTGTATTACTTTTATGTAATTTATGTCTTACAATGTAGGATAAATACCTGAAACCTGTCGTACAGTGCCGTTGAGTTCCACCATACCGTTTATCTCTCTGAAGACAACACTCTGGCCCGTCTGTAGGCCATGTGGCTGGTTGTCCATGCAGGTAACAACCCCAGGGTTGTCCTGCGATTCAAAATTTAAAAGAAGAATTGACAAAAAAAAATAAATTCAAAAAATCTATTAATTTATTTAACATCTAAATTGAGTATCCAATAGGACTGAAAAATCCCTCAAGATGAGTAAAACTTTTAATGAAGCTTGTTTGCGGGCATATTTGCTTAGGCACTGCTGTCTGAAGTTATTCGTTTACCTGAGAGACAGTTTGTATAAAAATCTCCTTTGGCTCCTCTCCTGTTGGATCTGACACTTCAAACTCCTCTCCAAAGTCACAAAATACTCGCACACAGATGCCATATGCATCACAGCCAATGAACTAGGAAAACACATGATTGAAACAATCTCTTAATACACAGGTGAAATCTTTTGTTAAAATTTGACTGATTGTGTTCCCACACAAGAAAGAAATGATGCAATAAATGCTCTGTAATGTATCACAGCTAAAGATGCAGCAGACTTACCCTAATAGGGGGTTGTTGTGAGTGACAGAACTCATTCACTCTCTTCTGAAGGCTTAGTCTAGTTTCAGTCAGAATCACACACTACAACAGAAAGCACAGCAGATATCAATAAGCCTGTGATTGGTTCTCAGCCCCTTTAAAGATCAAACGGATGAACCAATGACCCCCAAGAAGGAATACCTTACCTGATACTTTCTGAGAAAGCTGAGGTCAGTGTTGTCATCCAGAGGAGAGTAAGACATGTCAACGTGAACGTATGGGTTCAACTCTGCAACTCGAGGGCACACTGCCTCAACCCTGTGGCAAAAATATGAAAGAGGACAGTTTTCATTAGTGAAAGACAGAATGAGTGATTGAAATGGGAGAGGAGTAGTTGGTATGTGATATTTTTAAAAGTACCGAACAAAATCAAATATTCCTACCTCATCCTCTGGCTTAACACATCCTCTTTGCGGATAAAGAAGTTGGAGCCCAAATCCCAGGTCTCACATCGCTTTGTGTCATGAAGGGTGACTGCCTGTACATACATGAAGACAACTCACTCACACTCGTGCAAAAGTTTAGGGAAGAGAAGGAGTGACTCTTAAAACACTCCAAAGTGAAACTTCCTATCTTTCATGTTGATAGGAAGTCACAATATTTAGTGAGGATACGTACCTTCACACCAGCCAGGACAATGTTCTTTGCTATGAAATCAGAAAGTTGCTCAAAGTTAATGTATTTCACATTGGACATTAAGTATATCTTAGTGTTTGTTTGCATAATGTTATACCGACCTATCTCAATTCCCAGTCCTCCCATTCCAACGAGGAAGACCGAAGACTTGGCCATCTGGTGCATAGCACTGTCTCCCAGCACATATCGCTGGCGGCTGGACAGAGGGCAGACAAACAGAAATGTGTGAGTAAAAGTGACACTAACATCAAGGAAAAGGTAGTTTAAATCACAGGGCTGACATTCCCTGGCTTGCCCGCAGTGTACTATAATATAAGTTCCTACAACATTAGGAAGGGAGAGTACACTGCATAAATATACTCAGCCAAACAGGTGGACTTGCCTGTAAAGAGAATCGTCGATCTCCATGGAGTCTGCAGCCATGCCGGGAGGGGAAGAGGGGGAATTATCTGTCTGATAGATACCGACTATACCTATTAAAACATATACAAGTGAATAACAATACCATCCAGAATGAAAACAGTTATTCTTGTAGGCTATAATGATCTAAACCAACGCCCTGTTGTAAGTTAGCTAGCTATGTGGCTAACTTACACTTTGTCAGCTAACTGGAGTTGTCAGCAGTGTTATTGCTGTGGCGACTGTCAGTCGCTTCCTAAGTTGAAGTGATGGTCTTATATTAAGTAAGAGACATTTTCTAAAAGTTAAAGATGATAAAGATCATATTTACGCTTGTTTAATTATTAAATTGCTGAGGAAAGCTTAGCATTAGCAGCTAGAGCTACTGCCACCGCTGCTGCCCGGTGCCGGTCGCGAGGACACATGACATAAACTCATTTAGAAAAGTGATGACACATACGTTACACTGCAAACAACATTAGACAGAAGACGGAAGTTTAAAGTTTTATCGCTCTACCAGTACATTTAAACATTTCGATGTGCATGCTGTTAAAATTTGACAAATAGTCATACGTAGCTACCTGTCAGTTTGCGCGAGACCGAATGAATGGCTGTGACTGGTTAAAAATTTGGACTATTTCCGGGTTACCACAGTCACATGACCAAGGTCACCCAACAGATTGACAGTTTAGTTCAGGACCTCAGACTAAAAAAAAAAAAAAAAAACTAAAAAAAAAAATCATCAATATTCTTTGGAAGAGGATTAGGGCCACTGAAAAAAAACTCAATAATGTCCAATATTTCTTCTTCTTCTTCTTCTTCTTCTTCTTCTTCTTCTTCTTCTTCTTATTATTATTATTATTATTATTATTATTATTATTATTATTATTATAAGAAAAGACTGAATTCTAAGTTCTGACTTTTTTTTTCTCAGAAACCACCACCACCGTTATTGTTAATGTAAAAAGAAAACTACAGTTATTTAAATCAAATGTTAATTATTAAGAGTATATTAATAAGAATGAGTTACCAATTATATACAATAAGTAACAACCATGTACTAATACAATTATCAATTTACTCTATGGCCATTATTTAATCTTGCATATCAAGACAAACATACTTTTATGGATTAGTTAGTGTTGGGTGCAGTTTACCTGCCATGATGTACATAACTATTCATCCAAACAATGTTTCCTCTGACTATAACTGTTGTATAATTTGAATTCCTACACAAGAAAAAATCAGATTCCTTTATTATCACTATATAACAGTGAAATTGGAGCTGTCATGTCTGGTTAAAAATATAGCTATATAATTACAAGAACAATAATAAAATTAAAATAGATTAGAAATAAAGGGGCACAGGAAAAATAAACATGTACAGGGGTGCAGTATGAGGGGCAAAAATGGATGTACACATGTGAAATAAATGCTTTGAGCAGTGTAAGGTGTAAACAGCAGTATCGAGAGTGTCCAGGATGAAATATTTTATGGTTATTACATTATAAATTTACATAGAAACAAGAAAAAGTCCAACTTTAGCTGCAACTTTCTGGACGCTTCTCCATTTTTTATTCAACATTAATTACTTGATCCTTCTGATTTTTTGGTTTTTCCTTCCTGAACCCTTCTTATGACCCAAACTCCTTGTGTTTACAAACATCTTTCAGTCAAAATCAGTGAAGTTCCACAGTCTTGACATTGTTTAGAGAAGTCATACTCCTCTCTGCCATCCAGAAGAAACTTGCAGAGATTGCCAGCTGAAATGTGAGGCTCCTTTTTGAGCTTAACTTGCATATGACGCTTCAGATACTTCCTATGATTTGAATTCATTTTGGGTTGCAAAGGAAGTAAATAAACACTTCTATGTCTAATGAAATGTACCCTCGTGAAATGTGCAGACATCTAATTTATAAAAAACAGTTTGGGTATTCTGCTGTTTGAAGAAACAAAGGTCAACCACCAAGTGAAACATTGACATCCTATTGACGCTTGTTTGGGCCAAAGTTGGGAGGTAACATCTAAGTAGAGTACGTTTTTGTTTTTGCCTTTGTTTTCTTTTTTCAAAATCACTTTGCTTGAGGTAAAAAAAAAAAAAAAAAACATCTCAAATAGCTCTCAACACTAAAGCTAAGTAAAGTTTTGATGCAGTCATTTTGTGTTATATTTTACCTGAAATCTTTGGAGACACCCTCCCCTCATATTATAGTGGGAAAGGCAAGAACCTCCCCCTGAGCCAGAGCCAAAAACCTGCACATGCACACATCAGACTCTGAACTTTAAAGTACCACTTCTACCTCTCAGACACCTGCCCACTGATTCGCACTCTCCTGGAAATGTGGTGCAGTCGTTTAGCACTGAGGAGATTCCAGCGGATTGCTGTTGCTCCTTTGAACATCAGCGGGAGTTTAACAAGCAACTTGCAGAGGGAGATGTCAACCATGAAGAAAGTGTACGTCACACGGCAGATCCCACCTGATGGCCTGAAGATCCTCCGTGAATCTGGACAGTGAGTGATTAAAGTTCTTAATAAACACTTTGTAATTCATCATCTTCTAAGAACAACTAAAGGCAAGATATGACAATTTTTTGATAGTTTTCTGAATTTGGAGTACCTGTTTTGATGGAGTTCATTATTTACTTTAAGTAAACAGGACTGCCAGTGTTTGCTCTCGGTTAAGCAGATAAGAGTGGTAGCCTAAAGGGTATTTCCCCATCAGAGCAAGAAAAATAAAGTTCACTACAAACTCACTGGGTATATGTATCTACAGAATATATATATCGTAGCATGTACAGCATCTTCTTAAACAGACAGTTCAACAACTGTTGCATTCCCTTTTGTTGATAGTTCAGACAAGAATGATACTGAATGGATCTTCAGCCAAGGTTTTTGATTTTTCAAAAGGGTTCAATTTGAGCTGTGGGACTCAGATGACACCCCTGTGCCCAGGAAGGAGTTGCTCCAGAAGGTCAAAGGGGTGGATGGTCTAGTCTGTGTGCTGACAGAGAAAATTGATGCAGAGTTATTAGATGCTGCAGGTTGGTTGGCACTCTTCACATGTCAATCCTATGACAAATGTAATAAAAAAATCAAAAATGAGCAAAAATATTAAAGTTTGTCTTTACTCCTGCAGGTCCAAACTTGAAAGTTCTCAGTACTATGTCAGTGGGTTTTGACCATCTCAATTTGGAGGAGCTGAAGAAAAGGTGAATCCTATCCTTTTATTTCAGTGTAGTGCTGTGTTATCCACTAAAATAAAAAGTGAAGCAAACCCATTTGTCTGTAAAACATTTGAAACATGTAGCTGTGTATTTAATATTTGTGTTTTCTCTCAGAGGGATCCGTGTGGGTTACACCCCTGATGTTCTGACAGATGCTGTTGCTGAGCTGACTGTAGCTCTGCTGCTTACTACTTCTAGGAGGCTCATAGAGGCCACGCACGAAGCCAAGACGTAATGCTTCTGGCACACACACACACATTCTCCTATGTATCTATTTTTTATCTATTTTTTATATTTTTTTTGCAGTGAGGTTAAATACTCATCTCCTCCTCTATCTTGTATCACAGCGGTGGTTGGGGCACCTGGAGAACTCTGTGGTTGTGTGGATATGAACTTGCCAACAGCACTGTGGGGATCCTGGGCCTTGGGAGGATTGGTAAACAGTGTGCATATTAGCTCAAAATCAAATTTCAGGTTCTATGAATCTGTTACTTCTTATTCACTTAAGCACTGTCTTTGTGCTTTCATAGGTGTAGCCATAGCTGAGCGTCTGGCACCTTTTAAAGTAAAGAAGTTCATCTACACCGATGTGGCCCCCCGACCTGAGTTAGCAAAAATCATCAATGCAGAGTATGGTAAGGATTTATTCTCCTTTGCTCTCATCATCTTGATCGCATGGATGCACTGTATGTAATGTTGTACAAAGATTTTGAGGAAATTTAAGTTCATTCGTTAATGATTCTGGCACAAAGTGAGAACTTCAGCAGCTCTGTCTCTTTCCAGTCTCTTTTGATGAGCTAGCAAAGCAATCAGATTTCCTGGCTGTGTGCTGCGCTTTAACACAAGAGACAAAAGAAATCTGCAACAAAAACCTGTTCTCCAAGATGAAAAGTAGTTCCATCTTTATCAACACCAGCAGGTAACTATATGCAGCACAAACACATTTTCTTTAACTTGCAGGTAAACTAAAAACCAAAGTTGGTAAGATCAAAATCCTGAATTAGTATATGACCACAGTAAATGTGCTCATGCTCGTGGCCTGATGGTTATTTTTCATCACTGATTCATTTTCATAATTGAGGGCTTTATTTTCCTTCTCTTAAAAATGATCCTGATTGTGTACATAACTGTGTTTTCTTAATGTCAGAGGTGGTGTGGTGAACCAGGAGGATCTGTATGAAGCTCTGTCTACAGGGCAGATTGCAGGAGCCGGTTTAGATGTCACTGTTCCCGAGCCCCTGCCCACAAACCACCCACTTTTTACTCTCAAAAATTGCGGTGAGTTTAACTTTAACTGACTTAACCTTTTAGAAATCCAGTTAAGCTCAAAATACCATCACTGTGCTCATTTGTCATCTGTAATTTTCTCTTCTTGTAGTGATTCTCCCACATATTGCTAGTGCCTCCTACAGTACCCGTAACGCCATGTCCTCCCTGGCAGCAAACAATCTCCTCCTTGGCCTGCGGGGGCAGCCGATGATCAAGGAACTCAAACTTTAAAAAAAAAAAAAAAGAAGAAGAAAAAATGTTTCCCCAACTGGAAATCTTGTACTTACTCATGTACTTAATTATTCTTCAAGGGGATTAAACTCAAGCTGTGATGTAAAGTTTGCACTTTTCATGTTCTTATTTTAATGTGTTCATTCAACTTGCAGATTTTTTTGCTCTTTCTTCAGCAATTTTATCATATTTCAAAACACATCAACAATGAAACTGTAGAGCATTTGTTTTTAATTCAGTTTTTACAACAACTGAATATACTATACAATCTTCATCGCCTTAACCAGCAAAGAGACAAACATTTAGTGTTCCCATAGTTACACAATGTAATCTACACACAAAAACAATTCCTTTAAATTTGGCATCATTATCAATAAAAACCCAGCGTTGCAACTTCTGGGCATAAGGCAGCTACTTAAATGATCAATTTAGGCCTTCTGGATATTCTTACATTTTGGTATGTTCATACAGGACTAACACAGTCAGTGCATTTTTCAGAGATTCACATAAACCGTGTATGCATAATAACATCTTTTGAAGGCAGCACCATAATGATCCTTATCAGGCCACTGTTTAATACTGCTCTCTTCGTCGAGTATAAGGCTGCATGAGATTAGAATTTACATCTATGTATCAGTGTCATCTATTCAGTGGCCACTTTACAGACTTCACAACTGATTCCATACCGTCAAGACGAACAGGGTAAACCATGAATTAGCTTATGGTTAGAAGGTTTTTTTTTTTCTTCTGAACTCACACGTTAAGTTTATTTATACGTGTTTGAAGTGAAACACACTGACTTTGTACAGGCCGACAGTGTAATGACTCTACAGTACAATAAGGTGCCAACAAGAAAGAGCAATGAGAGCAATGAGAGCAATGACCATGTGTTTCTTAACGACAGTGTGGGTGACACAACACAGCAAGCAGAGGAGTCTACAAAAAGTCAAACATGTATTTAAAGTGTTATTTTTTTCCATCTTGGATCACAAAAACAGAACTGTACAACAACTGCATTAACACTGATTCCAACTAACAGTTACCCAGCCAAGGAAGCTTCACTTCTTGACAGCTCTGACCCACAGATTCTTTTTTTTGTTCTTTATATCTCACAAAATGTTAGCAAAAATGCCACCGTCCTTAAGTTCCAAACTAGGATCATTGAGAGCTGGTTCAATTCCCCCGTTAACATTTTAGTTAGACTGATTTATGAAAGTGATTTTGGAACATATACAACATCAGATGTATAAAGATTAATTTATAAAGCACTGATATCAGGAACATTATCAAACTCATACTAAGACGGAATTCCTTGTGAGTTGTTTCATCTCTAATACAAGAGAAAAAATTTTCCCAGCTCTGTTTGTGAACAGAGATGCAAAAGTTTTCTTCTTTGAAGACAATCTGAACCCTTGAGCACACCAAAAGCCAGGGAAGTCTTGGACAGTCAGTAAACTTGAGGGCTCCAGGATTACTTTTTTGTGGTGAGAACATGGAGTGGAGGTTATATTGTGCACTTTTGTCAAATTCAGTTAAAAATCACAACAAACTGCAAGTTCTGCACATCAATAAAATGGGGTCTACTTACATCTCATAAGTTGTGTGTTTGGTTTAAGTGACTGAAGGTTTTTCAACCTTTTTTTTTTTTTTTTTTTTAAACAATCCAACTTAATTCTGGATTTAATCTCTCTATCTTGGAAATCGTAACTGGAGCAGGAAGTTGATCAGAGCAGGTGGAAGTTTCTACAAAAAAAATGTTATTCTATAAACTACAGCACTGAACAAATGGAATACATAGTCCACATCAGCGCAAAATGATTCATGATATTATATTATAAACTTAGCTTGGCTAAACTTACAATAATGGTCATCAAAAGGCAACTACTGAACATAAAACTCATGGCGTTTGATTTTCTTTTATCTTTTCTTTCAGCTTTTAGCACTGCCTAAGTCTTACCTCCCTTGACTAAATCTGATTCAAAGTCAGCGAAGAGAGCACGACAATAAAAGTCCTGTAACTTTAATATGATTTACAGGAGTCATAATAAACTATCTGGGGCCAGAACTGATTCAGAATCTATCAGCCCTCGGTCTATACAACTGCTGCCATTGCACAAAATGAGGCACAGTCAAATATTCAGTTTAAATGATTTAACAGTCTGATGTGACACAATGCTACATGTTGTACAAATGTGCTGTGAAAAATCTACTTAAAAGCAACCTGAAAATACTCAGACTGAGAGTTTGATTGTTGACCTACATATGTTTCAATTATCGTACCACAAACTACAGAAATTTGAAAAACACGAACAACTCAACAGGTCCACAGTCTGCTCATCTGAGACCTTCAGGAAGCTTTATCTTAAAAAATGTAGTTAGACTAAAGGTAACGTCTTTTCATGCAGAGTCCATTGGCTGCATGTATTCATAAAGTTGAAAATCCTTAATATACTGTTCATCATCTTCAGTAGAGCTTACAGTTAATCTGAACAGCACCATGATGAATCTGTGATGCTCTGTACATCCTACATCCTTATAATCTGATGACTTTTAGTTTGGGTTTCTCCTTTAAAAAGAAAAAGTTTGATTACATTACCATCCCGATCTTTGGTCTGAAAACTGATTTGTTTACAAACAGCTGATCAGATCCACCGCTTCAAAGAACATTTTGGGGATTGTAGATCTCTAATAGTTTCATCCCATTTGCTCTCTACACTCGTCTTGAAGACCTCAGTTCTACAGCAGGCCGTTTGACATGTTGCTGTTCTGCCAGCGTAGGCAGGTGGTCTTGGAATGCTTGTACAGGTGTGAGGACTGACTGAAGCGCTTCCCACACTTGAGACAGGCGTAAGGTTTCTCACCTGTGTGGACCCGGATGTGTTTCTTACAGTCAGTCAGAGTGAGAAAAGTTTTGCAGCAGATTTTACACGCGTACTTTCGAGCTCCTTCGACTACTAGGACGTTATGCTCTGACAGAGCCTTCTTACACTTGGACAGGACGTCTGCTGAAGCACGGGTCAGCTGAGGGGGAAGAGAAGTGGGCCTGCCACTGTTCATGTCATATCCACCATTCTTGTTTAGAAGCAGAGGGCTTGCAAGGCTTGAGGAGGAGGAGGCGGCGTCCTGGAGGACACCGTTTACTCCTTCATCTCCTCCCATGCCTGTGGTCACTTTAGGAGCGATACGCCTGTAACCTGGGAAACCTACAGCAGCAGAACTTGCTCCTCCAGCCCCTCTTGAGGATCGCTCAAAGGAGTGAAGCCCCAGACTAGACCGCTGAAAGTCCAAACTGAAGTGATCTATTCCTCCACTTGCTCTGGGGTTCCCTAGACCATCATGCAATGGGTGGAGAAATAGAGAATCAGTTTGTAGGTTGTTTCCAAAATTGTTGTGACTGTCAGCACCGAGCGGACCTGACTGCAGAATAGAGGTGGATGCAGAGCCAGAAGTCCCTGCAGCTTCCTGTCTGAGCAGGAAGTGATGAGCTACTGCATCCCCAGTGGTTGTATTGGGGAGTTCATCCTCTCCAGAAACCATTCCTGCACCACCACTTCCAAAATCCTTAGCGCCAAGGAAGCTAGAAATATTAAAACCAGGTTTGCCACCGAGTGCGTCGTTACACCCAAAGCCTCCTCTACCTCCACTGCCTCCTCCCAAGCTGCTCTTGAGGAGGAGCTGAGAGCTGGGCTGCAGTAGGGAATCAGAGCTGGGCTGGGGCTCTGAGATGAAGCTGCGGTCACTGCTCTCTGGACTCAGCTCCGCTTTCTCCTCCTCTTCCTCCTCTCGGCCTCCAGGTTCAGCAGGGTCGCTGCCCTCAGCCTGTGATGTCACATCGCTGATCTCATCTGCTGGCTCAGGTGAACTGAGAGGCTCTCGTTTAACCACCACCTATGGAAAGAAAAGGGAATTTCATCAGAGGTCAGAACAGATTAGAAATTTGAAGCCAAGAGGCAAAACTACAGCAGCTGTAGTTTCATGTGTAAATGTTTTGTGAATGTGGGCCTCATCTAAAAACTACAGGCTCCTCCTTCAAAGTCAAAAACGAGTGATTTAAAAGTGGCCTTAAAAATCACTACTAGACTAGCTGTCAACTAAAAATTGAAACATGAGTTTAGAATGAGTCAGGCAGTCTAAAAAGTTATCTGAAACTGGAGTCCCAAAAAACTTTGTAACACTAAAAAAAATAAATAAATAAAACAAGCCACACCTTTACCTTCTGTTCCTGTTCGTCAGCCTCATCCTCTTCTGTCCCAGATTTGATCTTAACACCAGCTTCTGTGTCTTGATGGTCTTGGTCTTCTATGTCCTCCTCCTTGCTCACTCCTCCCTGCAGTCTCCCCAAGTTCTCCCCCTCACAGTGTCCACTGTCTGACTGGCTGGGCATCTGAGGATCATCCTGAGCCACCACTCCTACAAGGCCAGTAATAGCACCATCTTTTTTTGAGTCATCCCCCATCTTGTGGGAATCGGGGGAGAGGAGCCCACCTTCCTCTCGGTCTGCGTTCCCTCCTCCCTCTCCCAACAGGCCCAGATTAGGGGCTGAGGGACGCTGTCTCTGCCTGGGTCTCTCCTCTGACAGGCCTAGGGACAGCGAGGGCTTGCGCTTGTGAAAACGCCTGATTGGGAAGGAGGCTCTCTGTTCAACTCTACTTCCAACAACATCCTCCTCCATCCCTCCTAAAGCTGAGCTAACCAAGCTGAGCCCCAGCTGCTGCAGGAGGAAGGTGCGCTGCATCTTGGACGTGGCAGCATTTGCAGTGAGGTTCGCATTAGCTGCTACAGACGGATTCACTGCTGCTGCTTGCTGCTGCTGTCTGTGCCTCTGCTGCTCCTGCTGAGCGTGGTGATGGAGGGGTCTGTCAGAGGAGGGAGACATGGGCAGGGTGCGTGTGGTCAGGTAATGCTTGCAGGCCTTGACGACATTGTTGAGGTGCAGATGTGAGGCTGCAAGGAGGATATCCATGACATTGCTCTCCCCCAGCATCAGTGTGGAGGTGTACATCATGTCCACCAGAGCAGCAAACGCTTCAGCAGTCACCACCTGCAGGGGGAGAAAAGAGTGAGATTGATCCTGTCTGAGAATATCAAACTGTTCAGGTAAGGCACTTCTGCTTTGGTGCAGATGCCTACTGCCAACCAGTCCAGGGTGTACCCCGCCTCTCGCCCTAAGACAGCTGGGATAAGCTCCAGCCACCCAGAAGCCTGAGCGGGATAAGCAGTATGGAAGATGAATGAATGAATAAAGATCAAAGTCCTCACCTCACTGTCCAGCTGGATCATGTTCATGCTCGCATCGCCCTCTGCAACAGTAAACAGGGCTCTGAAGTGTGTGCTACAGGCTGCCAGCACCGAGCGATGGGCCTTGAAGTGTCTGCTGCCCACCACAATGACACAATCACACAGCTGACCGTGGACACGCTGGTAGTTGAGCTGCTGGAAGATCTGCTCAAAGTGGCCTGGAAAATCCATGGTCCTAGAGACAGATGCAGATAGAGGTTGAAGAGAACAGGTGGGGACATTTTAAAGTGCAGCATTTAGCCAAATGACATTTTTACTTTCAAGCTTCTAACTGTGAAGGCATAACAGTGGGGGGCTGGAGCCTGTTCCAGCTGTCTTTGGGCAAGAGGCATGGTACATCCTGAACAGGTGAGTCAAGCTCAGGGCTAACATAAAGAGAGAGGGAACTACTCACACTCTCATTCATGTCTATGGGCCATTTAGAGTGACACACAGATTCCTGTCTGGCTGGGAAATTGAGCCAGAACCGTTCTTGCTATGAGCCTCATTTTCACATACTTTACTATATATATTACTATTTACTGTTACTGTGCCTAATGCACCACATTGCAGCCCACAAATTTACATAACTATGTTACATAATAGAAATTAATAAAATAGACCTGCACCATTGGGAGAAAGGTAGATTTTGGTGTAAGATTTAACAGAAGATCTCTGAACTAGTTTTGTTACAGAGGGTGTTGGTCGTATTTAACAATACAAATAAACATATAAAAAAATAAATAGATAAATAAATGTGTTATTGTGGTGAGGGACTGTGGAAGAACAAAAGTTTCAGTGAGCTTTATTGAAGTGCACATAGACTGTACTGTTTCCATCTTCACTCTTGCGGCAACAACTGCAAAACAATTTGAATTTACGAGACTTCACGTGTGGACAGATACTTTACATATGTACACGCGACTTAATCATACAATAGGTAACGTTACAAGAGCAGGAACAGGACTTTTCATTGAAATAGCATCAAGTTAAACAGGCAATAAGCTAGCAATTCAAGATTCACCGAAACAGGTTCAGTTAGCTGATGTACCTGTCTAAAAACAGCAAAAACTAGTCATTGTGTCTGATTCAGAGACCCGATAATGGCTCATCTTACCTTATATTTTCCGGAAAACTCGGCAGAGTGAAGGCAGAAACAGGGCCTTGGCCAGAAACCGACAGGGCTAAAGTTAGCTGGCTACTAACCAGAAAAATGTCTGATTAGCAGCTAGCATTAAGTCACCTGTCTGGACCGCTATCTAGCACAACGGTTTTACGAACAGTTAAGCGTTAGCCTAACAACATTTCTACTGCTATGTCCCACATCTCTTGCGATCTACACTACCTGATTATGCACTCATGTGATGGTTTGGCTGTGGGGGCGGAAGCTATTAGTGATGTGAGGTCACGCACGGTGACTGTTCGTCTCAAGCCGCTGGACGCGTCTGTCACTTTCACGCCAGCGCACACATGCAGGCAAAGCCACCTTTAACATGTCAGATATCGACCGAAACCAAGTGTGCAATCTCAGTCGGTGTTAAAATTGAAAGGGCTTTTGATTTTGATAGTTCTTTTATCCCACTCAGACGGGGTAATACCGACCAGACTCACGGGGTGGCGCTGTGTGTCACCATGTCTATATTATTCACTGACCTGGACGAGGTAAACGGCTACATTAATACATTTGACCACAGGATGTCGCTGCCGGAGTCTCAGAGCCAAAGATAGCACAACACGTCAAGATAATGCCCTCGTGCCAATTGGTTGTAACTCATTACGCGTCCGTAAAGTAATTCACATGAAACAATTTTACATTTTTTCTATAATCAATGTAGAATTGGATATTTAGAGTTTATATGCATAGTTTTCCTTATAATAGCACATTACTATCCATGCTTTGCCCGTCAACGGTTAGCGAAGCCAGAAAGACAATTCAGCGAGTGCTCTTGTCTCGCTGGAAAGCTGATCATAACAGTCATGGCTGCCTCCTGCTCCTTGGTGTGTTGTGGAGAAGAAAACGACTCAGATAAAGCTATTGTTGGTAATTATATCGTGTTTTTATAAAATAGTTATGTAGAAATGAGTTCCCCCTAAAATTTCGCCCCTCAGGAGTTGGCCATACACAACCTTCCCATTTTATCTGCTATTTATACTGCACACGTGGGTACTACGCACACAGTACGGATGAACACGACCAACTAATCTCGTTTTGTACTCACGACAAACATCGATTGGTATTTAAAATCCTACATTTAAAAACGTGTTTTACAGTAGGTTTCGGTGCTGGTACATGGTGCATGCGGTGTTTTAATAAACAATGTTTGCTTGATACAAAAAACTTTTATTTCTGCTTCTGTAGTTCGCTTTTCTAATGGAAGCATCAAAAATGCAGACCAGCTGGATTTTACAATGTACAGAAACACAGATGATAAAACCCCCAGGAAAAGAAGCAAACGGATTGTGGTGAGAATGGAATACCGCTTTTATCCTCAATACCATAATGTCGATATAACTTGTTTAGAATGTGCTGACATACTGAGCATTCTCTTTTGTATGATAATAACTTTTGATAATTATTGGGCATGTTATTCTCTGACTAGGTTGCTGAAACAGAACGGCTTTCATATGTTGGAAGCAATTTTGGACCGGGGTCCATGAAATGCAACAACCTTTGCAAGTAGGTTAATTAAGCATGTTGAGAGATCATGTGACCATAGTAATCACTCTTATGTGAAGAGAATGATTATTAAAAGAGATTATGAAATTTCTCTTTAGATATTATGTAGGAGTGTTAAACAAGCAGACCATGCAGATGGAGGTGCACAGTGCTCAGCTGTTCAACATGCACCCTGTCATACCAGGTAAAAGAAAAGCATGAACGTTGTTTTAACATATAGCTTAATGTAACAGAGATGTTTTGTGGCTACTTGTGAGGTGTTTTTTGACAAGAAGTTATTACTGACAGTCCAAAACAACACACCATCAACAAGACATTGCATGGTTTATGTAGAACTGCCGTTGGTTTGGAAATTTTCAACGTGTGACACGTATTGATAATGTTTTCTATCAGGTGAGGCAACAGAGACTGCTACTGCCCTGGACACTACTCAGACTTACAGGGATAAGGTAGTATGATGTGTCTTCCTGTCCTTAAAAAAGTATTGGTTTAAAGAATAATAAACTTGAATGTAAGTCTTGATCTGTTGTCACATTTTGTCTTTAGGTTGACTCTTTAATTGAGGCATTTGGCACCAATAAACAGAAGAGAGCTTTGAGCTCTCGCAGGCTAAATCAGGTGGGCAACGATACACTGAATCAAGCTGTGGCGAAAGCTGCCACCAATGTAATTGAACAGAAAGGCTTGGAAGGTAAGGCACACAGTCACAGCTTCAGCAAAATACTAAGAGAAACAATCCTGAGTAGTGGTTTTCTTAAACCTGTTCACATTTTGTTCCTCTCAGTTCTACAACAAGAAGTTGCTGAGTCACAGGAAGACCTGCCTCTGCACCTGCCTCCCTGCTCTGCAGATGCTACCAAACCTGAGGATGTCTATCCACTTGATGGCCGTATCTTTTATTCTGTGTGTGTGTCAGTGTGTGTGCGTGTGCCAATAAGGGATTAAAGGAACTGCAGGTGTTGGAACAGATGGTATAATTTGAATTCAAAGCTAACAGTACTTTATCTGAGTCACTCTCCTTAATCGATATCTGCAGTCCTGAGTCCAGAAGAGTTTGAAGCCTTGGAACAGGCTGGTTCCAAGATGGCAGCTCTGACTTCAGAGGAGCTGCAAAAGATGAGAGATCAGGGAGGGTATGTTGAGAAAATGCTCATTCATGCTAAGATACTTTTGGAAACTTCATTTTGTGCCCTTGAACTGTGATCTTAGTTTTCTCTTTTACTTGAGGTGCCTCAGTGTTGTTAAGTTCCTGGAGAACCTGCCACCTGAGGGTGAAGCCAGAGATAAAACAGTGCGCTGTGCCTTCTATCTCACGTTACTCCTCAAATTTGCACATCAGAGAAATCCCTCCCGCAAGTGTGAGTATAGGTCTTTGAGTTTATAGTAAATGAGTCAAAGTTTCTTCCACAAACGATAAGGTTAATAGCTTTTCATTTCTTATGAACAGTTGGAATGGAACAAGGCTGCCCTCGCATGATTCAGACCAAACTTTTCAGAACATTCACAGTGGAGACTTTCAAAGATGGCAGGTATGACAGTGTTGCTGTATTTCCTTTGCGTGATTTTGCAGACACATTTCTTATAATTTTTTTTAAAGTTATTAATCATTAAAATGTCATTAATCCATCCGCTTGTGCAGATTTTATTGTTTCTACACTTTCCTTTCTTTGGACTGCATATACATGTTGTTTTTTCACTGTACCTTTTCCCTAAAGGGTCCAGAACATGGTGTCTGCATCAATGCGGGTTAAATTAGCAGCTTTCTGTCTTGCCCTGGTGCTGCATATGGGCCACATGACTGCTGATCTTTCATTACTGCACCAGGACCTGGGGATCACTGAAGCCAGGTAAGAGTAAAAGCTGAGGGAAGGTCTCATTAAGTAACACCCAAAACACACTTGTTGTTTACTAAAGGGGGGTACACGCATAAGGATTTTCTAAATCTGAAGATATTTTTTTATCTGTTAGAGACCCCACGCATGAAGATAAAAAATCGGGCATTTAAAGTTATGATCAAATTGTGTGTGGTGTGCTCCGATAATCTCAACACAGCTCATCACACACATAACGATTCTGTCCCACTACCGATCTCACAAACACACAGACACAGACACACACTCCTGAACCCCACCTATATGACTGAAAATGCAATAAGTACTACTTTTCGGGTAAACACAAGCAGTGGCGGACAATTGAAATACCGCTTTGGGGTGCAAGTTACAGTTCACCATTTTCACAGGATAACACCGTTACTGTGGTTACTGATTCATTTCCAGTTGGAGCAAGATTAGCAGCGAGCAACACATTAGCTTACCTGATATCTTAATGGCACTGGAAATTTCTTGCCAATTCTTGTCTTTGTGGTTACGGTTGTGGTAAAACTTGGCAGAGACATTGAAAAGACATTCTCAGGCTTCCCACAGCTTAACAAGTTGGTCCTTCATTTCTAAGCTCAACTGAACATTTGTTTCCTTGTTCCTCAGTCAGCTCGCCTCCTGATAGGCTACATTCCATTCTACGTCACAACTCAAGACATCATGACTTGGGAGTCGTCAACTTTTCACACACACATAAAGCTTTTTGGTCATAAATATTGAACAAGTTTAATATTTTCAATTGTCGGCCCTGACCCCTTTCAAAGCCTATTATTAGGAATAATTCAATATTAACATGCCTCAGACCAAAGAATAATCTTGTAAGATAACTGTATAAGACATAAGGTTGTTGTCTGTCCTTGGTTAGGAAGGAGGAAAATCAGGACAAAAAAAGCCCGATGATCTTTACGGATGTACCCCCCTTTAAGTTTTAAGAAAGTGAATGGGCAAATAAAACATTTTTAGCTGAGCAACTTTTAATATTTGATTCATGGGAAGTTTGACTTGGATGAACCCTGACTGAAGGTCAGTGGTAGATCCCATTTTACACGAAACAAATAGGGCAGACTTTTAGATTCTATTGCAAACTTCCAAAACAGTAAATGGCATTGTACTTATCAGACAAGTTAAACTGACATATGTGTGCATGGACACTTTGCCCCCTGGAGACTGGTCTTCTGAGTATCCTCAAGCACTTTGTTTGGGAGCGCTCTATAAATAAGATGATTATTACCAAAATGATAGAACACTTAGAGTGAGTTCCATTAGAAGAGCTCTGTGAGTATGAAGTAACTAATCCTTTTGTGTTGTTTTCCTACAGGATGATTGAAGTAGCAAAGTCAATGGGACTGACCTTGTCAAAGACAGCCCGAGTAAAAGCAGCAGAAGATGGGCAGTGTGAGGAACACAGACAGGCCTTCCTGGTTCTGCCTCTGGTCAAATATGATAAGTTCAACGAGAGACGGAAACGCAAGAAAATGCACTGAAGATAAAAACGTGGCCAGACTCAAAGTGGTGGAAATACAACAAAAAAGAATTGTTTATTAAAGCATCTTGTAGACAAAGTGGTTCTGTGTTTAATTATACATTAAAATCTTACATAATGCAAACTGTGCAAGATAGAAAAAAGCTGAGAAATGGGGTCGTAAACAAACTCTAAATGAGAGAAAACATCTATTGTAGTCAGTCAAAACATGTCGGCACATTTGTCGACAGCACATATTGCACACTGAAAATCCTTCTTGAGCTGATTGTAACCAGGTGAGTCTGCGTGGCTGCATGCCTCCACCTGGCGTGTGAAAGTTGTATGACGTTTTTTAAGTTCTCATTTACCATGTTAAAAAAAAAAAAGTTGTGTTTAAAAGCAACACGGTGGATGTGACACAATAGCAGACTCGGCAGTAAATGGCAGCTCTGTGCAAGAGGCAGAAGCTTCACTTTGGCTTCTTTTGCATAAACACCTCACACTGTAACAATCCTTCTCTAACTACAATCATTGATCAAAAAGTCAAACAAGGCACAGCTTTACTTTGTTAACATGGTTGGAGCTGGCATCGCTGAAGCCTTAGACCCCTGTTAGGATTTATAAATGTGCACTTCCTATCCAAGGAGTCTCAGAAGCAGACTTATAAAACCAACTAAGTTTACAGCAGTCCTGTACATGTATATAAAATCTGCATGATTGAGTTAAAGCTTTAGCATGGGAATGTAAAAAAGGGATGATGCCAGAACATGTTTTGCTCCAGCTTCCATTTATGCACGAGGGCTGATTGAAAAGTTGTGAGCCTCACATTTAAAGGTTTGACTTTTGGCAGACATAATGCATTATTTTTCAGCATAATCATCTGTACACTTTTGCCAGCGATGTTTAAGGGCCTCAAAACTACTTTTAAAGAAGTCCTTTTCTTGACTGTTCAGAAAGTCCTCCACTGCATGTATGACGTCATCATCTGACTGAAAGTGGGTAACGGAAATGGCCTTTTTTAATCTTGGAAATAGATGAAAGTCTGATGGAGCGAGATCAGGTGAATAAGGTGGATGCTCAATCAGACTTGTGAACAGGTGTTCCTGGTGGAACAACACACCTTTACTGAGTTTTCTGCAGTCTCTGTAGCATATAAAGGGGCATCATTCCCTAGTGTTGCACTCATATCAGTATGGATATCCTTAGGTGCTAGACCTTTCTTGTGCAAATATTGCATCACATCACTATCACTAGCGATTTTTGAATTTTTTGCAAAAGTCACTTGCCTTGTTTACTTTAGAGAGCTACCTCTTCAACATAAACTCACCAAATGACACCAGTCTTCAGGTACACAGCCTTAGTCAGGGAATAATAGAGCTGAAAAAAGACATCCCTGCCTAACTTCTTCAATACAAGGCTCACAACATATCAATCAGCCCTTGTATGAACGCAAATGAAATTTATCATTAAATTTATCATAAAATTTTAAAAGATGACTTAAGATTCACCCTTCAGTGGTTTACTACCTCTTCCATCTCTGGGACAATAACTCCACCACTCCATCACTTTGCAGGGTCTTCTCTGGGGACAGTTCAAGCACTAAAATGTCTGATTAACCCCAGTTCTTGTAAAATTGACTTCTATGTGCTGATCAGAGTTCACAGGATTGAGCAGAACATGCTCCCACTGTGACAACCACTTTCTACTGTTGCACTGATCCTGGTTGACATTGAAATTCCAAGTCGTGAAGGATATTGCGATGAAGTGAGTCCAGAGGGAGAACTTGCCAGTGGACGAGGGGGAGGGTTTTCCAAAAGCCAAGGAGGAGCAGATGTACAGCTAAAAAAAAAAAGAGAGACATTAAAGTCCTTTTATTTATTTTTAGTTTTACAGAAAATAATACCAACTAATTTAACAGACACAAACAGAAGTGACCTAAAAATCTGTTTCAGGGAATTTAGATAACTAAAGTTCATCAAAACATGACTATTATAAATGTAAATAGTATAAATAATATAACAGTAAAGTATAAATGTGAGGACAGATGGTTGTATAAATCAAGGTTATATAAATGTGACATCTGCTTTAAGTGTAAAGACAGCAGTGGTAAACCACCATCAAAGACTATAAAGCTCTTGGGGGTCTTTGAATCCAGCCCTTTCTTTTGTTGCCTAGTTACCCGTTATTGTGCCTGAGGACACTGTTGTTGCGGAACACACAGCTCTCATTTCCAGGATCCATATGTAGCAGCGCTTTACTGTTTTTAGGGTGTCCCTGGAACAAGACATTATCATGGACATTCCCTTTGACCGGCCCCATCACAGCAATGCCACAGCCTTGTGCCGGCTGAACACGATTGCGCAAAACCTTAAAAAAAAAAAAAAAAAGGATGAAACCATGAAAACAAACATGATTTATCTATTGATATAAAATCTAAGGAGTGTTCAGTCTCACCTTGATGTCAGCGCTGCCAGAGACCTGGATCCCATAACCACGGTTTCCAATCACATCGTTCTCAACAACCTGCCCGTTTCCACTGAAACTGACTCCATGGCTGCTGTTTTTATAGATGCCATTACCACGAAGCTCCACCCTGCAGTCTTTCTCCACAATGACACCTCCTCGTCCATTTTCAACAATGCAGTTTGTAACTAGCCGGGTTAGCTGACTGCTCTGCAGTACAGCGATTCCAGTGCCACGGTTACTGTTCAGCAGGTTAGCAAAAACATTGAGGGGCTCACTGCTCTTCACATAGAGGCCAACTGCTACAGAGGGAAGACAGCAAAAGCATTAGAGACAAGGAGAGAGAGACTGTGCTCTTGAAACTATGGATCATAGTTTTTTCTTTTTACCTCCGTTGTAATTTATGCAGTTGCTTTCCACCAGGGCCACACTTATGGAACGGCGGGCAGAGAGTCTCTCATCCTCACTGTCCAGCTCACTCTCCCATCCAAACAGTTCCCCCTCCTCGTTCAAGTTCTCTTGCCCGTCTCTCCCTTCTCCCTCTGCCCCCCTTCTCTCTGCACTGCCTTCCTCTCCACCAATCCTCTCCTGCCCAGGCCAGTTCCCCTCCCTGGCCTCAATGTTCTCTGGGTCCTTCCTGCAGAACACAGCTAACCCATACATGTAGTTATGGGTAATGTAGTTTCCCAGGAGCTGCGGGAGGCTGGATGACATAACCCACACTCCACAACCTTTGTTACCTAAAAAAAGATGGAATCAAAGATCAGTTTTCATGTCAGATAAAATGTATAATTCTGCTACTATCAGGCTGAAAGCTCTTACAGTAGACATGGTTCCCCTCAATAAGTCCACGACCTCTCTCTCCCACCACAACGCCATCTGAATATCCATAACAAATGTAGTTGTTCCTCAAGATGGGGTCACCTCCTCTTCGAATGTCCACTCCTCCCCATTGGTTCTCCTTGATCACATTTTCTGGAATTTGTGGTGTTTTTTTAAATGTTAAGAAATTACTTAAAAAAACCCAAGGTGCTCATTTTATTTTCTTTAAATAGCACTTCATATAAAGAGGAAATCAAGCACATTAATCAGATGCTGATGTGTTAAAGGGGGCAGGACAGCTGGACACAGACCTGTGATCATCCCTCTTCCATTCTCGTTAACAGCGATTCCTGCTGCTTGGCCCTGGAAGATGTGATTCCCACTAAGGAGACAGAACAAGAAGAGAATAAATAAAAACAGAAACATTTGGCTTGGATGGTGTATTTACTTAGTAGTTTAACCCATGAAATCTGGTGTAACAACCCTTCACAGCACTTCTTATATCGCAACCTGACTGTAAAAAGCTATGTCATGTCAAAAAAGCCTGTTGCAGTGATAGTAATTTGATCGAATGCATTAAAAGCAGAGCTCAGCTCTACATGCTAATAGAACACAGATTTCTTAGGTAGAAGTTTATGCAGTCCTGCCTACCTGACCACAGGGTTTCCACTGAAGAGAATATAAACGCCTGCTTCCTTGTTGCTAAAGATCTGGTTGCTCCGAATTACACCTTTCCCATTACCAAGGACAACAACCCCTGAACGCAAACCACTGTGTATTCTGTTGCACTGTAGAATGAAGGACAGAGTGAGTCAAAAAAAGACAGACTGAGAGAAGTCAGTTTTGGAAAGATATCATCTACTTCTGCACATCACTTTGATGGTGTTTCATGACATGACGACTCACAGTGAGATCTGACCCTTACCAAGATAATTGGGTTAGCTCCTTTTCGAATGTCCAGCCCTGCCTCGCCATTTGAGTGAATGTTATTTTCTGCAATGAGGCCCTGAGCAGAGAGGCGCAGGAACACACCTGAGGCACGGCACTCACACACTTCGTTTCTCAGCATCACTATCTAAAGTAAGTGAGAAAGAAACACAAGCTGCTCAGTGACTCTCTGAATAAGAAACCGGCGATTAATTACTCATCATCTGGGCTGCTTCTTTAGCTCTATACAACTTTTTTAAAATGCATGCAGCCTGAATGAAGCCAAACTGAGTGCTTTAAGATGGTTTGAAGTGACATTCATTATTCTGAAAACAAAGTTTCGATTTTATTTACTGTGGAGTTCTGGATGCAGCGCACAGCATAGTTCAACCCTCGGAAAACATTCCCCTCCAGACGAGCTTGTCCATAATTAGACAAATGCACACCACCCTTCCCTTCCCTGAAGAGGCAGCGTCTGAGGATACAGCCAAGAGTTGATGATGCCAACATCTGAGCCACTGGATCCCTCTCTAATTCCTGCTGAAAGGTGAGAGGTTCTGGGGTTGCAGATGGAGGATCCGGGGAGGAGGCCGGTGGCAGAGAGCCATCAGGCTGAGGTTTGAGCAAATGTGAAAGGCCATGATAGTCACAGGGGATATTGTAATCCAGTTTGTTTTGGATTTTTGTATTGAGAGTTTCTCCGCCATCTTGTTTCTCTTCCTCCCCCTCACTGTGTTCACCATCACTGTAACAATCTTCAATGACTGTGCCTTGACACACCGGGTCTACACCAGTCCTCCTCTGAAAGTCCTTCGGACCCATGGGATCTTTTTTCGCATTAGCTCCAAGCTGTTTTTGCCCACCAGTGGAGGCAACAAATGAAGGGCAACTGTAACTTCCAGACGCACCACAAGATGGGAACGTCCTAGCCAGGGCTGCCAAGTGTTTACAAGCCCAGTTCTTTTCTGAAACTGGAGGACCTTCAACAGTCACTGAAGCTGTGTCGCTACCAGAGAAGTCACAGCTGTCAAACAAACTGAGGACGGCACCCAGCAAGTGGGCAGAGCTCCCTTGTGAGAAGGAGCAGAAGCGAGCCTGGCAGGTTCCCGGGCCACGGATTTGTAACTGAGCCCCTTCAAAGTTACAGTTGTCGAGCTGGACATGACCCCAGGATGTCTACAAAGAGCAAGGAGACAAAATCAATTACAACAAAACAAGTGCAGTTTGATCAGCTTTTAAAGTGTCTTAATATATTTAGACCTTCATTTTACCTCTGAAGCAACCTCCTCTGAAGTAGCTGAAATTACAGCACAACAAATGACTACTTTTGCAATTTACAGAGCAACAGAAATGTTTTCTGAACCTTTGCTACTTGGCGCATCTTTACATCTGACTGCTAATCGCCTTTTTTGGCATATACTTTACTTATGTTTCCCTTTGAAAACTTCAAAAACTCTTTAACAGCTGCTTTGTGTTTCCAGATAACAGCCGAACGAATAAAACCAAAGACTACTGTAAACTTTTAATCATGCACATTGAAATTACCTTAAGAGGAGAGATATACCTAGTAAAAAAAGTCTTTGTACTGTTGTACTTTATATCAGCACTCATGAAATGCTTATCCAATCAGTTTGTGGTCAGAGCTCACTACTAAACAATGGTGTATTAAAAAGTGTTGCGACGGCACAAGATGATAAAAATTCTTCCTCAAGTAATTGAATTTTCTGCTTCACTCAACAAAAAAATACAATTCATACAATTACAGACTCAATATCTTTGTTTCTCAAATAATACTGTAGCTTCGACATCTGTAACTAATCATGGACTCTGCCCTATTTTAGATTAAACAAGAGAAAGAATGGCCCTGTGGATGGTATCTTTTAGGATATTTGAATGTTTAATTTTTGTTAATAATAATTGTTAATACCATCTATGATGTGCTGAGATTTTTTTTGTGAAAAGTAAAAAGTAATTACCATATCTTGGAAAAAACAAAACAAAACAAAACAAAAGCACACAACAAGCTTTTCTTTACCTTGTAGACGACAGTAGAAAACCAAGGTGGCATGAATACCAAGTTGCACAGCCTGGCTGTAGGACACTGCTGCTCCACAGACACCAGGAGGGCCACCTCACCCAGTCGTCCCAGTCCAATCAGCTCCACAGGAACCCTCAGCAGCACTTCAGCCTGCTCTTCATACACTCCTGGATGGAGAACCACACGGTCATATGGCGCCACCATCCCAAGAGCACCTCGCAGTGTCTCAAACTCACATCCAGGCCCCACATGCCAAACCCTGCGGTCTTTCCTGCGGCGGAAGAAGAGGAGGCAGGCAGAGGACTGGGGCTCTGGTCCGTTCTGAGTCCAGGTCCGGGTAGCCAGTGCATGTTGCTTCAGCGCCTCTCTCCAGGATGGGGGCTCCAGATGGGGCTGACTGGGCCAGTTGGGATGTCGGCACTCTGGGCAGCCGAGGCAGAGTTGTCTCCAGCGGGTGTTATCCAGAGAGATCACGAGCTCCCGCCAGGCACGGCACACCTGGCAGCAGCGACCCAGGTCAGGGAGAGGCAGGTAGGCTAAGATAACCCGCCACAGCTCCACGGGGAGGCTACCCACCTCCATGGCAGCAGAGACACCAGCTGGGGAGCGGCGTAACGGTGGGGGCACCTGGAAACAGCCAGTCACACGCACGCGCAGTTAGTGCAACAGGAAGCCACTGCTACCAGCCCGTTACACAACAACAAAGCGGATAAACGTGCAAACAGCTGAGTTTAAGATCGAAAAACAGATAATCATGCAAAAATCTGAAATTGAGGTCAACAGATAAAGTATATCTGCTTCTGCTGCCAGTTGTTGCTGCGAACAAAAAGCATGGCTGAAGTTAGCAGGAAAACTACACGCAGCGAAATACATGTAGCTAATGAAAATAAAGCTGTCATTCCATTAACATGCTTTCAGTGTTTGTTGTCAACTTGTGTTATTTTCCCCCCGTAAAATTAGGTGAAATTTTGCAAGAACTGGCGACTCCTTAGCGCTACCAATGTTGGCATACTACATCAGAAAAGCACAGGACAGCCTCGCAGATGTCAAAGAATTAAAGCCTTACCCTTTCAAGATCTTCCCATCGTTAGATGCATCAACATGTCCCCTCCAGGATCAGATCTCTCCGTCTTTTCTTGCACACCTGCGATAACGACCTTTTCCCTCACTGCTTCCAGACACCATAGCAAGCCATCATAACTTTAGATGCATCATCGAAATGGGCTCCATGAGCTCCAGATTTTAGCCAGGCGCCACGAAACAAAATAGCTGGTCTGTCTTCCGCTTCAAAATGTGGGCGTTTACCTCATGAACGTGGACTGCTGTTAACGTTGCTGTTTTGCTTCATATTCTATTTCTTTGCATATATTTAGAATGTAGTAAATGCATTAATTGGCAAGGTTAAGCTGATTCTTAAATATTTAAATCTTAAAAATAAATTGCGTTTATTATTTTGTCAACTGTATTACAGACAAAAGTTGTTACTATTTTTCAACACATTACATTCATATTTTGAGTTATTCAACATTATTATGTAAGACTTCACTCACTAGAAATGTTCCTCATAATTTATATTGCAGTTTAGCCAACATTTAAAACAATGGGGGAACAAAAAAACATGTAACCCAGTTGACAGGAGTAACAAAGAGAAACCTTTCTCTACAACACAAACTTTTGTACAATTCTGCAATTTCATTTAGCAGACGCTTTTGTCCAAAGCGACGCACAACACAAGCAATAATCTAAACAGGGAGGGAAAACATTAGTAAATGCGAAGAAATGCTTCAAGTTTGTTGGGCCACAGGTACTCTGCCCAAAAGCTCCCCTGTTTTTGCTCCATCTTTGGCCCTTGTGCTAACTACAGACCTTGAACATACCTGATCTCACATTTCTTTGCATTTTATATCATATTGTTTTTTTTTTGTTGTTGTTGTTTTTTATAACATCTAAAGTAACTAGAAAGAAAGAAAATGTTGATAACACAGTTGTTGAACTATTAAAGCGCCCCATGTACAGACAATCATTTTGATGAAATATTGATGAGGAGGAGTTGAAACATCACACAAGGATGTGACTACTGGAAGATTTGGGTCATGTGACTTTAGAGCAAATGATTTATAGGAGGTTTTTTCAGTGGGTAACAGCTGACCGATTTTTCAGACACACAAAGTAATCATTATATGTATATTAATTATTGAAATGGTTTTTAAAACAACTTTATCATGTTTTAATGACTATTTTGAACAATTAATACAAAAGAATAATAACAAAAATATATTATAGTGTTGATTTCGAAGATCGAACTTGACATTTAAGAAATCAGACAGCAAAAAAGTTAAAATTCAATAAAATAAGTATACCCTATGGACTTGAAATGGGACAGTTTTTGTAATTCCACCTTGTGACTATATTCTTGGCATGAACTACAACACAGAACCCAGCAAATGGTACATTTCAATTAAGGTGTCTACAGTACTTTGATTATATGAAGAAATTAATTGTGTTTTGTTTTTATTTTTAAAGTTTAGCTTAAGCTTTTAATTTAGTTGGCACAAAATTACTATTTTGTGACATGTTTGGTAATCTAGGAAAGAGGATTATATTGGGACTATTGTCATTACTGTGCACGTTTTCTTTTAAATCCTCAACTAAGTTATAGTGTGCTCATGTGTTTCTGGTAAACTTCTGTTTTGACTATAACAGGTCTTTGTGATATGGCAATTTGGGAAAAAAACGTGAGCTGTAGCTAAAAGTCATATTGCTTGTCTTGTATTGTTGAGATAAGCTGGAATTAACTTTAAAGCCTAACCGTTGGAACATCAGGTGTGTCGTTGGGCATGTCACTGTGTGTCATGTAAATGGTGGGAAAAGTGCAGTGGATTGAGGACAGGTGGGGGCGGTTTGAGACAGTGCCAGGTAAGACAGACACTGGATTAACAGAATTATTATGCTGATATATTGTGCAAGTGGTTTAGACTTTAAGGCACTTAAATTTCCTTGTGTCCTATTCCTTTTACTTTTTCTTCTTTTTTTTTTTAACATGGCTTATTTGTCCTTTTTTTCCTTCGTCACAGTGTCTTCATTTCTGTTGTTTTCATTCATTGCTTAAAAAAATGGAAAGAAACATACACCATATTTTTCCTACTCTAACAGGAAATAAATTTAAATAATGTTTGTCATAAACAGTTTTCATTATATATATATATATATATATTACCAGAGCAAAGTTTGGGTGATTTAACAATCATTTTTTCAGTTTTAGACTCAAAGATCAAAGTGATTTGCCTCTTGATAGAAGTCAAATTCTATTGAGTTTCTTAAAAGTAAACCTTATCCAAACATTTGGTTTTTGTAAAACATATCACATTAGCAACAATATTAATGAGCCCAGAAAAGTAAGAGATTCACCTTAATTTTGTTATCTTTTATCAACAGTTTATGAGCTGGAGTCTGAACTCACTGGGGAAGAAGCAGGAATGTTATACTGCAGTTACTCTTTGTATCACTTCTGGGACGGCTTCAGTAATACATGAACCAGATGTTTGAGGTGTATTTAAGGGCAAGTCCACTAGGTGGCAACATTCTTCTATTGAGAACTCATTCCTGCATTGTGACGCTGCAGGAACAGAACTCCTTTGGAATTTTTTTTTCTTTTTTTTACTTGCTTCATGGAAAACTATGTAAACAGCTAAACTTAGCAGACAAAATTTTTAAATGCAGTTGTGCACAGGAATTGGGTCATTTTATTGAGCATTGTTACTGCATTTTCTTTTCCCTATTGTAAGTATTTACATGTTGTGTTGAAATTACCTTTTTAACACTACAAATGAGATGAAATATAAAGCTCATAATAAAGGTTGCTGTGCAGCCATCATGTCTTGAAGACACTTGTAATATTTGATGTTTGTTTGATGATTCAAGCAAGATCACTTGACCGTCACATCAGCAACATAAATCTTTCTCACAAAGCAAAACAAGCTCCTCATGCTCCACCAGGAATATCCATTATACTACTCTGAGCTTCTGTGGTGATGAAAATGTGTCCTCTCTTCGACTCCAATCTATAAAAGCTTGTTTTTCAAGGCCCCTGCCAAAGAAAAAATACAAAAGTTACACTGTTCTTTATACCAGTTTGAATTCACTTGACTTGACTTTAAATCTAAAATAATGCTTGTTTTTATAGTGTACTGTAATTATATTTTCTCTTCATCTGATTTGCCCTGCTCATATGGCATGTTAAGACAAATTAAGGCAGATATATTTAAACACCCTAACCTTCAAATGAACATGAACAAGGAGTCATGTTTTATGCTACTGCCTTTAAACTGAAATAAACGCGATCGCTACATCCTCTGTGAAATGTGCAGCTATCAACTGCAGACCATAATACTGAACAATTCACACTCTTCATGTTGGAACAAGTTTTTTTTCCACGTTATAACAATCTCAAAATCACAGTGACGTACTGAGTCTGTTTTTCCTAACGTATCTTTTTGTACCCAAGAAGCGTTAGGATCCAAACCACTTCTTTTCCCACCCCCCTTAATAATGGCACTGCAGAATCAAAGCCAGGTTATACATTTCAGATACATCAGTATTCCCTCATAGTATTATGAGATGCTTAGCGCAGGCACATTCTGAGGCTTCTCTTTCAGGCCTAACGTTGATCAGCAGACTGCACACAGTTACAGAAAGCTCAGTTCTTTCCTCCAAAGCTGTAGATACTGTGAGGCAAGTCTTCTGTGCAAGATTGTTTTCTCCCTCTTTTCTCCCTCAACCTATTCCAGGTAACAGATGCTCCTTTTTTCAATCCACATATGAGAGGGTATCAGGATGAGCTATGATTTTTGGATGGATTTCACAGCCACTTTCCCACAGGGTGTCATTTAACTTATCTAGAATTGGAGCCTTGTTGTGACATTAAACCCAGCTGCACGGGGGTGTCTGATCAGAACACAAGCATGCTTTCTGGGGGTATGTTTGAAGATAATTTCACTTGAAATTATTTGGAACTGCTAAACCTGTTATTTTCCCAGCCAACATTCAGTCCTGATTATGATCTTAAAGACTCTTTCGCAACAGATTTTAGTTCAAATGAACGATAAATATCCAAGACTGTTTGGTGCAACAAGGGTCACATTACACGTACAATACGGGAAATAAAGAGTGTGAGCCAAGCCAACAAACTGTTTATCAAATCTGTCTTTCTATTGTTTAACTTTGGCATTTTGAAATAACTTGTTTATCTTCCTAACCTCAAAAAGCCTTGCAATTTCATCAAGAATATTCACGTCTTTTCTTTTTTTAAATCAAGTTAAGAGTGTGTCGTGAAGAAAAAATGTCTGAGGTTTAAAGTTTCACAATTCAAGTTTGAGAAAACTGTTGATGTTACAATATAAAATGTGTATTGTGCAGTGTGGGCACTTTGCATGCAAAGTGAAGTGAAGACCTGAATGAATGTTATGTATGTTTTTGTCATATAAGAAAAAGTGAAGACGAGTCAGCAGGTCCTGACATGACGCTTCACGTCAGAGCAACAGTTACACAAGTGGAATGCAGCGTCACAGATATACCCCAACTCACTGATTTTTTTTCTCTCTCTCCTTCTCTGTGTGTGAGAGAGAGAGAGAGCAAGTGAGTGAGGGGGGAAAGGAGCAGTGACTCCTCAACCCCTCCTCCAGCTCTTTGTCAACCCAAGAAGTTCCCCCTCGTTTCCCGTAATCCCAAGTGGCTGGCTGTCTCTGACTCTTTTTTTTTTTTTTCAGATTCTCACTTCCTCACATTAAATAAAAACAACTGTAGAACTTAAGTGCAGCGGAAACTTATTGTTTGTTATTACTGTGGCGCATACTGCATGAGCAGAACTCAAGCACACCTATCAGCTTACCTCTCAAAGAGGAGAAAAGCTTCGGAAATAACAAGTTCATGATTCATTCCTGATTTTCCCAACTGCTGTTTTCCCTTCATTAACTCAGTCTTTGTGTTTGGTTTCGGTGCACAGTGTGTGTACCTGAAAAGCACACTCTGAGATTAGATAAGCTAAGGCTATATTACTGTGATTGTTTAAGTCACAAGCCACTCAAGATAAAGCAACCTCTCAGCTGCACTCCACCACACTCTTGTATGTGTACAGAGTTATTGAATGCTATACATTCCCGTGGGACACTTGACAGTTTAAGAAGAAAACAATATGAGCCAAAACACTTGACTAAAAAGTCTTTAAACACTTTCTCAGTATCTCTATAAACCCATATTCTATGAGCTGGGCGGCTTGTATCAGAATACTCTTCCCTCTTCTGAATGATTACAGTAAAAATATATGAAAGAGAACAAAAAAAGCAGAGAAAGAACAGGTTGGTTAGTGGAAGGGTTAAAGGTTTGACTGGAGGAAGAGTTAGAGGATCACTAACAATATCTCAAAACCCTGTATCTCAAAGTTTAAACCAGAAGTTTGACAGATTTTTGAAATTTCCTGTTAAAATCTCTCTTACTAAAGGGAAGTGATCCAAAACAAACTGATTTGTTAATATCTTAAGATGTTCAACATCTGTGCTAAGTGTGAAAGTGTGAATAAATGTTGTGTTTTGGTCACTTCAGTCCACACCATTGCTGTATAGTAACCTCTGGTGATGGCCTGGCATGCCTTTTACACTTTTAGATTTGCAGTAGCATGCAGTTTGTTTTCATAAGTAAAAAACTATGATGTCAAAGCAGGGTCACTTGAATTTGTTTGGAATTGGTCTTTGAGTTTGAATAATTGCCAATCAGCAGCTTTCTGCCTTGCAAAGATAAAATATTTTGCTGATTAAAACGGACGTTTCGTAATATCCAAACATTTATGTGTCATGCTGTCAGACTGGATTTCATCTTACTTCCCCTCAGGTTCCACAAAGCCTGATTCCTCTTTTGTGAGTGAGAAATTATTTCTGCTCTATAAAATATTCTTTAAACTCTATTACAGGAGTGACGGTGTCAAAAAAAGGCAATAAATAAAAATGCCTCTGAACATTTTTCACCTCTCTGTGTTGCACTCTGGACATTCTCCATTCCAAAATCATCCACTATCATCAGACTAACATAAGGGGAAACCCACTTTCACAGAAAAACATTTCCCTTATTTTGGGTCACATGCTGACAGTCATGTCACTTTACTTTAATATTAAGTTAAAAACTTTCCACTTAAGTACCTCACATCTTGTATGTCATCAGGTTTGCACAAGTCTTGTTTATATTGCTGCATATTTAAAGTAGAGGTGACTAAAGAAAGAAATGTACAGTGTGGTTCAATATTTTGTCATCTCTTCCCTTAAGCAATGATCAAACTTAAAAGTATAAGTGGAGCAGCAATAGTTAAAAAACAAAATAATTTTAGAACTCTAAGTGTAGTCCCCTTGGGAGACAGGTTACACTGTGCTTTGTTCTGCTTTGTGAGAACAGCGAACATGACATGGTGACTGCCAGGCAGATGTGTTGGAGCCTGTTGAGAATGCGTCAAGAATAAATCCCATGAAAAGTTTTTGGCACACTTCCTGTCGTTTCCCCAGAATGTCAGACACTTGAGCCAGCAGCTCACAGACGTTCTAATAGCTGAAATTATTGTCTTGAGGTGCTTTCATTTCAGATATTTGAGAGGACTTATAAAATAAAACAACCGTTTTCGATTAAAAATTCTGTGAGATTTCACCGATGTTATTAAAAGAATGCTTTTATTGAATAGTGTCAGCTGCAAAACAGTGTCTTTGTGTTGGAGACTTAGGTTTTTATCAGCTGAGCTAAACCAGCCTCCATCAAAGCCTTCCTGTTTGAAAAGGAAACTTACATGTGAATTAAACAGTAAATTTTACCTGACCACACTCCTAGATGCTTTGGTGTTAAACTCTCATGAATCTTGCATGAAAATCAAACATGCAAAATATGTTTTCTCATTCAGACATTGATTTTAAAATCCACTGGAGGGATACCCCCCCCCCCCCCCCTCGTGTTTATTCCCACTTATTAACATTTTACCAAATGGAAGGGCATCCAGAGGGCACTTTATAACATTTATTCACTGGAAGAATCTCTAGTAGACCATTTTATGCATTTATTTTTTACATTTTATCTACTAAAAGGGGTTTCAAGAGAGATTAAAGAAAAAAAAAGCTCAATAGAAGTTAGAGTACAACAAGAAGTGTTTTATGTTTTCCACCTTTTTTTTTTTTATATTTTATGATCATTTTATATGTATTTAAATTGATAACTTAGTTTATGCCTCACGTGTTGCTGGTGTTTTGAACCTTTTAGACTTCTTTTTCCTCAATGCACCTTGGAAGTTGGTGAAGTTCTTCCGCTCTATATGATTTCAGCTTTTCATTTTCACCAGAAAAGGCACGTTTTTTATGTTTCATCAACCACCTCTACATCATGATAAATTTGTGATTTGTTTTGTAAACCATTTTAAGAGAAACTACATATTTAATCACATTCCCCTCTAATATATATGTAAATAGTGTCAAATTTCGTTTGCATGACGATGCCTTTCATGACATATAGGTCCCACATTACCAAACTTTTACCATGGAGAAACTTTGTGTTAACAGAAAACCAGATGCAAATCTTTGCTCTGAGTGGATGGAGAGAATCAGACGGATCAGACAAACCTCAGTAAACTTCAGCAGGTTGCTGACTTGCTGTCATAAAATATCTTTTCAGGAATGCATGCATGGATGTGTTGAATGTTTTTGAACATGTTTCAGTAGCCCTTGAGACGTCAGTGCCACTTTCCGGAGAGGAAACTCCAGATGACTGGACCTGAGTTTATCATTCATCAGCCACTTATTCACAGATAACCATCAACTCTTCTTTTTATTGCATGCATCACCTGAATAGATTAGTAATTTATCAGCACCTTATCCGCTAACTTTGTGTGAGCAATGATGCATAATAGAATGAAAGCGCAATCTCCAGAACACAAATCCTTTCTCTTAAACATTCCTCTATCATTAACAAACTGCTCTTACAAATACATTTTTTAGTCACTGTGTTTTTCCAAATCATTACTTTACAGGTGACAAATATGCCCCATAAGAGCCCTCATATCTGTCAATCTAAAAATCCTTCCGTGTAAATTCCCAACAGTTGTCATCTATCCAAGTTTGCGCAACTTCTGAGAGAGAGGGATGAGTCACTTCCAGGAGCTGCCTATAAAAGGAGACGCACTCCCTTTTCCAGCGCTAGATTCAAACAGCAGAGCGAGAGCGCAGCTGAAGCGAGAAAAGGAGAAGCTGAGGAGAGACTTAAGTGAGCCAAAGTAACAGGAAAAGGAGAAGAATAAAAATCTTTTTTACTTTTACAACAAGCTTCAACAGCTAGCTTTCTTTTCCTTGCGTTTTTCAGAAGTTTTATAGACTAAAACGATGAACAGCAGAGTTATTGTCATCTCAGTTGCTATGCTCCTGGCCTTTTTGACCATCAGTGAAGGTAAGATTTGGTTTTCAAGGGTTATATGCAAGAGAACAGAGCTATGCTTAACTTTCTTTACTGTTGCAACTCAGTTGTATTTTGCTTTGCATTGTTTCCCCCTAAATGCTGTAAAAGTTTTCTGCATGCACTGTTGCACTTTGTAACCATGTTTCTTCTGCATGTGTCCTGTTAGGAATGAGTCTGGGAGTGGAGCGACACTGCCGCTGCATCAAGACAGAGAGCAAACCCATCGGCCGCCACATTGAGAAGGTGGAACTGATTCCTGCCAACTCCCACTGCGAGGATACTGAGATCATGTAAGGCTCTTTTTCATGGCTTTCATCTCCTCTACAAAGTGATGGAGTCAGAGAATAGGTCATTGTTACTTGATGACTTTTCCATAAGGTGTTCACCTGAATCTCTCCTCCTTGGTGTTGCAGTGCCACTCTGAAAACAACAGGTGATAAGGTTTGCCTGGATCCTGAGGCTCCATGGGTTAAGAAAGTCATTCAGAGGATCATGTCCAAGTAAGTATGAGTGGATGATATCACATTAGTTGCATTAACGGGTCGTTTAGTTGGACAAACTTGGATTAGTTTAGCTTAAATGTTCTCAAACTAATCATTCCTTCATTTCTTTCCTCTGCAGCAGAAGACGCTGAGCTGACCAAGAGTGATGTGCTTCACAAAAACCTAGTTCCTGAAGGAATGAAACATATACCAGTATTTTTTTTTTTTACTTGAGAGGATGTTTAAATCCTCACATCTCATCCCCATGCAGCAAGGATGCTTGATGTCCTGTTCAGCTGTTACAAACTGGCAACAGCAATTGAAGTTATGTTTGTATCAAACACTTATTTATTGAAAGGTCTGTCTGTGTGAGTTTAGTATTTTATTTTGCTAACTTGTCTTTAATATGTAACATATTTATTTATATATTTATGACATGTTAGTGCATTGGATTCCCTTTTCTCCTTTGACACTAGTCTGTAATTAATAAAGTTCAACAGTAAATTAAATTGAGGTTTCCTTTGATTCATTTTCTTCAAAATGTTATAAAAGATGTCCTCTGACATTTTTACCATCTGTTGAGTGTTTTAAAGCCACTGTGAGGAATTTTAAGTTTGTGTGGGTTGATATTTGGGCCCACTGTAAACAAAGTGGTTCCTGTTTGTGTATCGTTGGTGATATTTTCTGACTTGAATCCTCACTCTGCTGTCTTTTAACCTTCAAATGTGTGACTTATCTGGAAATCTGTTATGCAGAAATGTAAACAAAAGCTCTTTTAACAGCGTGTTTTTGATCCTCTTGCCACAGCTAACTAGTGGCAGAGTATTCAGGCATTAAAAATGTCCACATAGAAAAACTCGATCTTCTTCTCAGTATTAATTTCAGCCTCACAGAAACCGTGACTTTAAATAATAATGCTGCGTGGCCCCTCCGTCTTTGTTACTGCTTTAAGATAGTCTTAAATGTAATGTAATGATTGAATGACAACTTATTCAGTAAAAGAGAAAAAAAAACTACAAGACAACTTAAAGGAAACATGTCACCTTAGGCTCAACAAGATATTCTGAAAACAAATTTTACATCTTGTGAAATTCTTAAATATGTGGTGTGAAAATAAACTAGTATGTGATAATATAATACACTTAAAAGATTATTCATATATAGTTGAGATAGAAGAAACGTCTTTTAATGCTTTAAGATTTTCTTGCATCACATCTCCATAAGGAACTCTGACATCATCCCAGTCAGTACTAGAGACCCACACCACGTGGCTGGTCTGATTACCTCATTAGGCCACAGGGCCTGGGCCTGATATTTCATGCATATATAAACAAATAACATAGTCCAAGACTGAGGGGGTTTCAAAGGGTATAGATTCCACTTTGCCGTTCAAATGCACCAATAACCCATGTTTTTACAGCATTCAAACTGTAACAAGATCTGTCAAGAAATGCAGACTGCACATAAGTCACCTGCACTTGTTACTGCATGCAGAAACCACCTGCAACCAGTATTAATTCTTCCGGATTCTGATTAAAAAGGATATTATAAAATATTACATATTTCAGTAGTACTGCTGCAGATGTTTTGTGTGCAACGTTTCAGATGTATTTCACATGGTATGATGACATCCATTACATCCACATAAACTTTTGTATCCCAGTGTCTCAGATTCTAACTGTGGTACGTTTCATTTTAGGTAACCTGTTTGGCTCTCGAGATTCCACTGGTAGCTAAGGTGCATTAAAAAAGCGCGCATATGGCAGCTGTTGTTTTGAATGTGCCATATTTAGCTACAGTAGCAGTTCTCTGTTCATGTTTTATTGTTTGTATTTGTGTGTGAGTGAATGCAGGCGAAGGGGCGGGACTGAGCGCACAGCCAGGGGTAGGTGCGGTAGTGCGGTGTCTGATGCGCGCATAGAGACGACACTCACAAGGCTGCACGGACACGCACCAAGGAAACCGGAATACACACAAAATGATGCGTCTACGAGCTGTGACTAGCCGCTTCGTGTGAGGAAAACAGAGAAATAGAAAACGCCAACACCGGAAGCTCCAGATTGAAGCGCTCGCGCAGGCAGTGCAATAGCTGCAGGAATCATCCCGCCGATGCGCTTCAGCTGTGTATGAATCCCTCCGTTTGGTTTGCAGGTCCAGGACAAAACCGGGCGGCGTTGACGACTGTGTGTGGTGGATACTGTTTGTGAGTGCACCTTATCTGCGTCTCCGCACACCCTTTGGCATCTATTCCAGGATGGCGTTAACGATCTGCACGAGATTTACCGACGAATATCAGCTGTTCGAGGAGCTCGGAAAGTAAGGGGGCATGTTTTTTTTAATCATCCAGCATCATCATCTCTGTATGAAATGTCAGCCTGTTATGTAATGGGCCGCCTGGCTTAAGGACGCGGATTCCGGTGTCTGTGCGTTTCTGTGTGTTTGTGTGTGCGCGCGCCGCTGGTAGCCATGAAGCCTATGATGCAGGGGGGCTAAATGCGCTGTCATGTACCACGCAGGCCTGTGCAGTGTGGCATCCTGTTTGTTTTAATCCCACATCTGAACGCCCAGCTTACGTTTTGTCCTTACGAAAGAAGATGTCGAAGCGAGAGTGTCGTCATTCTGCCTCCATCCTGTGCAGCCACTGATGTTGCATTTCGATCTTTGGGTGCTACAGGAGGGTGAGGAGCTCTCATGTTGTAAACTGAACCGGGGTGAAATGCAGTCAGGGTGTGTGAAATGGTGAGACTTGGAAATCCACCTCCCCCCTTTCTCCCTCTCTAGCTCTCTCTCCCCCTCCCCAAATCCCCACCACCACCTCGCGCTTGACAGAAATACACACTCGGTAATGCGACAGCAGACCATGTAGTTGGCGATGACACATTCCCCAGCCAAACACCGAGCTGCGGTCAATTATCGGACACAGGCAGGGAATTCCTCACCCCTGGGAGCGAGAGAGCTAGGGTGATCCAGGTACATGCGTGTGTGCGCGCACTCACGGATGCGTATTTGTACCTGTGTGGTCATGTGTGGCTGCCTAACCTGCAGTCTGCCTAGCACCCCGCGGTCACTGTATATAGTCCCAGATTACCTGCAGCCTGGGTTGACTTTCAGCTGAAGCAGAGAGACAAAAATGGTCTACCAGTTACCAAGTGTCTGCACTGTCAGCTGGAGGCAGCTATTGATCCCCTATCACCCTCCAACAGAGGTCTGTGGATCTAGTAGGGAAGATAACTGTACTGCCCTCTTTAATGATCCCAAGTCAAGTTCTTCTTACACCATATGTCATTAATAATGCAGCCATATTGCTTTTATGGTACCCTTTAAATCACCTGATCTCTTTACTGTGTGCAGCACCATCTTGCTCCACAGCATCCAGCATCCAGCCCAGAACACTGAAGATGAAAATCACAGTGTGACTCACATGACTACATATATTGTTAGACATCGTCCTTGCAGTTTGGATTTGCTTACCCAGTTTTATCCTCCAATATTAATAAATCAAATATAGCTAACATTTTTGCAGGGGATTTTTTTTTTTTTTGTTTTCGTTTTTTTCTCTTTCAGTTTTAAATTATTGCATAATGTTTTTGCTTTTTATTTAAAAGGGTCCACTGTATTACCTGAAAACATCACAGTGGTTTTCAGTGAAATCAAGAAAACAGAAAAACATTCAAAATCTTAAGTGCAACTTTTGCAATATGTTGAAATTTATTTACATGACTGGGAAATATAAAATAACACTGACGGCACAGAAAACATGATTGGTTGCCTTTGAAATTGAACTTAGATATATGAGTAACTATAAGTAAGGCTGCTATCCCTATCTAAATCTAAATCTCATTTGAACTAACACACCAGTACTTTACCTGCATGTTAAAAAGTAAAAATAATTTTGCTGTTCAGATCTTTTTACCATGACAGAAGCGCCTAACAGCAACAAGCTAAGAAACAACAGGGGGTAGTAGAGTAAAATTCTTACATAACATGTTATGCTATGATCATTCCCTTTGCCAAATCCCCTATAAATTAGAGGTAAGCTTTCATTGCAAGCTGCTCACTCCAGAGGATGTTAGATAACTCAGACATCAGTGTGGCCCAGCAGTCGCCGGTGATTATGGGCACAATGTTTTGGTTATTTCTCATTGATTTAACCAAATAAAACATTTCACAGTAAAATCACACCTCAGTTGTCAGCCATCAGAGGTGGAGAAAGAGTTGAAGAACAGGGTTCATTTGAGGTAATAGCTGTTCTCTTCTTTGTCTCTACAGTGTCTGAATCTGAGTGCTACAAACTGTCTGTGATGACTCTGATGTTGTCAAAAGCGAGACACGATGAGAACAGATTTGATTTGAGAGAAAAGGCGTGCGCAGACAGAGATTGAGCTGGAATAGCAAAGCAGCCTGTATGGCGGCAGAGCAGAGGAGAGCAGAGGAGAGCTGAGGCGAGCTGAGGCATACGGTTCCATGGCTGCATTTAGAGATGAAAGATGCAGCACTACTCTTTTTCTCCTCTCTCAAATATAGCTGACCCACTTATTTCATGTTCATACATGTGCATGAAATGCCAGGAAGACATTCAGCTTAAACAATGGAAGGCTGGTAGGCATGTTGGTTGGTGTTAATGATCTCGTTGTAGTGATGAGGACAGTGTGTACTGTGGGTGTGGAGTGTGAGTGTTTGTGTGAGTAGCTGCACAGATTCTGCATCCATGTCTGGTGAAATTGTTTGAGAAAAAAAATCTATAACTTAAGCTCAGACTCCATGCAGTTACTGACATTGGAGAGCTATTTGTGATTCAAATAATGATCAATAAAACCGTGAACCCAATAAAACCATACACAGCTATATGTGTTTTTGATCCAAAAAATGTTGCAGTTTAAAGACATAAAGGTTAAAAAATTCCTTATCAGCAAAGCTATAAGGTGGATGATATCATTCAAGCAGCAAGATATAATAATGCATCCTTCCTCAAAGTTCACTGTGAAGCCTTTACAATGATGTTAATCTTCTCTTTCACCCGTCAAAGACCACTTTATTACTAGAATGCCAGGATTAAGGTGTTGGGTTGAGATGAGCGATGAAATTACCAAAATACCATTAATTGGTTTGCTGCCAGTCTCAAAACAGTTGTTTACATTGTTCATCACAGAATGCTTTGAATTAGGCCTGGGTGATATGGCCTAAAAATAAAATCCCAGATTTTTTCCCACAACACTCAATTTATGATTTTAATCAATTTTTTCCCTCTCACTCAAAAAACAAACAAACAAAATCCTAGTGATACAAAAATTACATGAATAACGTTTTGCTTCTGTGTTGCCAAAATATTTTCCCAAACCAAACAGAACTTCCCTCTTAAAATTAAAGTTTGTGTCATAAAATGTTGAATATATAGTTCAAACGTAGGCAGGTTTGACATAAACACTCCAGACTGAGTATTTTCACAGTATACTAATGTGAAACTCTCCAATCAATATTTTATCCCATTTAAAAGACAAATACAAGCCTTTAAAAGTCCTTGTGCAAAACCTGAAAAGGGATACCATCATTAAAACTGTATTTTTTTTTACATTGAATTAAAACACTCAGTGTTTACTTCAACTTATTGTTTATAAAACATCTGCTTTCTGGCTCCAGATTTTATTAACTTCATATAGTAGATTGGTACAAAGCCTTTCTTGCCCCCCATGGAGGTTGAGCAATAAAAGTGTGATGTCACGTGCAATGAATTTTTACCATATCAGAATACCCCTTAAGAAAAAGCACAACCATTATTATGTCTAAACAGATGTTTTTCTAACCCAGTATAACTTTGGTGCAAGGGTTATCACTCTGAGTATGTCGATTTAAAAATGGCATTTGTAGCAAGTGTGAAAGAAGACCCTTATGAAGCCTTTGCCTAGGCGGTATTGCATCTCAGGGCCTCTTAAGTCAGATTTCCTACACTACTTCAGGCGTGTCTTAGCCCAAAATTACAGATTCAGTGTATTTACATCTTTTCTTATTACCTTGAATTTAATTTCTTTTTATCAAGATGTATTTTTGTTTGTTTGTTTCAGGGGTGCATTCTCTGTGGTCAGGAGGTGCGTGAAGATATCCTCCGGACAGGAATATGCTGCCAAAATCATCAACACCAAGAAGCTTTCTGCCAGAGGTAGGACACACAAATGACATAAAGTGCATAAACACGGACAGAAACGCACAACCCACTCTTACTAAAACACACACCCCACATGAGCGGAAAACGTGCCTCAAGTGTCACTGAGTTCCGTGTGGATGAGCTGTGAACATTGCTGGCCCTGGAAAGAGAACAAGTTTGTGTATGTGTGTGTTTGTGTGTGTGTGTGTGTTTTTAAAGTCAGTGAGTGAGAGACAGCAGGCACACAGGGGGGCAGGACTCATCTGGATTTTGGTTGATTAAGTTTTCTGTGTGTACACGAAAGTGAACAACAGATATTTCAAGTAAACAGCGTTTTGCACGCTTGCAGTTTTAGTGCAGTCGAATACTGTGCATGTTCACCATCTCTTTTGTGTTATTAATATCTGTCTTTTAGTTTCTGTGTAAATGCTTGTGTCACACACAACCTTGTGCTCATGTGCGTGTGTGAATTCTGTATTGATTCAGGGCTCTGGCTGGTCTTGTCGTCCCAGGGGCAGATCTCTTGCGAAGCCGACCCAGTTCTTTCACATCCGTCACTGTAATTGTAGCCGCTGGCCTGGTTGCCTTAGGCTTGGGACACACACATATAAGCACACACACACATACACACTAGCTCAAGCTCAAACACACATATGTGCATGCACAAATACACACATGACCCAGGAACGGCCAACAGCATTTTCGTGAATATTAACCAATAGTATGTTGTCCCCATGGTGTTCCTACATCTTTGCAGCCAATGGCGCGTTTTGTCACAGCTTCCTTGCGATAGCCAATGGCTGCTGTCATACCACACAAGGAAATTTGATTTGTGATAATACACTGGAAATAACCTTGTCTAATGTTTTGCAAGTGTTATGCAATGGCCTAGCTTCAATGTGATGATGCAAATAGATGTTTTTAGAATGTGCCTCCCCTTTTTTGCATTTTTTTTTTACCCATCATTCCCCTCCAGCTGCTCCTATTCTCCCTCTTTTTCAGCATCCTTCCTCTCTCTTTGTTTTCTGTTCTTTTGCATGTACTTTCCTTTCCTATTTTTCCTCCTTTATATGTGCCTTTTTTCTTCAATATAAACCTTTGCCAAATTTCTGGCCAGTTATATAAACCCTCTCCTTTTTACTTAACAATTTATCTTTTTGAATAACCTTACCATCTACCCCTGTTTTCATTCCTCCTTCTCTCTGCTTCTCCTCTGTCCCTTTCTTTACCTCTATGATGCGTCTCTCTCTCTCTCTCTCTCTCTCTCTCTCTCTCTCTCTCTCTCTCCTTTCTGCTGTTTTTCTCTGTTTTCTCTCAAATTCTTTCATCCACTGGTCATAACAGACACCTCAGTAGTGGGACAGATTTTCCCAAAAAACTGTGAAGGGTTATCTCACTGCTCATATATGTGGATCCTCTCTCTTTCTCTTCCTTTTTCCTGTGCCTGTGTGTGTTTGTGTGTTTAGAGGTTTTCATACCGGGCATGCTGGCGTGTCAGATATGGTCTTACCCTCTTTCTGCGATAAGCCCTGGAATTGCAACTCTGATTCCCTTCTCTCTGGCAGTATCATGACCTCCCCCCAACCCCACTCCACCAGCATGCGTGCGTCTTTGCCTGTGCGAGTGCATGCGCATCGGTACATATAATTGAAAAGGGTTTAAAGCAGGATTGGTGGCTCGAAAGCAGGAAGATCAAAACACTGAGTGTATAAATGAGTGTGTGTGTGTGTATATATGTCTGAGGTTTCTGGTTATCCGTGCACATATGTGTGATGTAGGTCTAAAGGACCAGTGACCCAGTCCCAGTTTTTCAATCTGCAGTCCTGATTATACAGCATGTCAATAAGAGTAGCAGATGAGTCAGTGAATGAGAGGAAGCAGAAAAAAAGAGAGATAATCAGAGAGAACAAGAAGACAGGGAGTCCACATTTCAGAGTGTGTGTGTGTGTGTGCACACACGCATTTGTGCATGCTGTAACCCCTCACAGCAGTTGAATATTTGTCCTTTCCCTTCATGCATGCGTCAGTGTCCTGTCACTGTGACTTTGTCTGTTCGCTTTTGTCAGCTTGTATTTGCCTACGATGTGCAGTGTTTGTGTGTGTGTGTGTGTGTGTGTGTGTGTGTGTGTGTGTGTGTGTGTGTGTGTCATCCTGCATTTATTTTTGCGTGTGTATATGATTGCCCTTGTTTGTGTTTGTATGCACTCGCCTTGTGCCTCACTATGTGATCCTCTTTTGCTTGTTTGAATAGATCAGTTTGATTTTTAAGATTTTATCCCTCTAATTCTTCTTTCTTATTTAAAGAAGAAAGAAATCAAAACAAAGATTTGATCGTTTAGCAATGATTGTACTTTTACATCCTTTTTAAATCCATTTTGTCTCACTCATTTTTTCTAAATTAAGTAAACCACTTTGATACAGTTTGTTTGGAGAATTTGCTATCATTGTTCCTGGTGTGATGTTGATACAGTCCAGTCATCTGTGACTGACCGTCCTTTATAGATGGTTTTCTTTGGTATTAATGTTCTGCTGCTAATTCTTTTTTATCTCGGGGTGTCATGGAAACAGAGATGATCGCTGTTGCTTGGTTTTGCACTAGTTTTCCTCAGTATTTGAGATACACTGTATAGCAAAACACTTTTTTCATGTCCCCTTATGTACTTGTCCCTCATTAGTCAAGATAAAGATTTGTCCTCCCACCTACTTTCTCTTTTGTCTCTTGACGCCTCCATTCTGGTTCCTCCTGTGTCACTGTGTCTGTGTTTTGCCTCTCTTTGAAGTGAAGGAAGCAAGGAGGAAAAAAAAGAGGATGTGATTGTGGAAGCGAGAAAGAGGCAGAGAGAGAGACATAGAAGTAGAAGGGAGTAGGAGAGGAAGGAGGGATCAGAGGGGAGAACAGGGAATCACATGACTCACTGGGTACTGGGCTATAAATAGATGTTGGTCATTCTCGCACTCTGGGTGTCTCTATCTAGCACACAGACGCATATACACACAAACACACACACAGATATATGCTCACACAAACAGAGTATTGAAATCTCTTTTTTATTGTTTACAAGAAGACAGGTTTTTGCAATCGTCTGGCTAACCAGACTATGATGCCTATAAGAAACCTGTAACACTATGGGTGCTGGTGTGCTTAGATCTATTTATGTGTATATTTCAATGTGCGTTTCATTCACATATATAAGTATTTAAGTACACTGCTCAAAAAATAAAAAATAAAGGGGACACTTAAACAACACAGTGTAACTCAAAGTCAGTCACACTTCTGTGAAATCAAACTGTCCACTTAGGAAGCAACACTGACTGACGATCAGTTTCACATGCTGATGTTCAAATGGAATAGACAACAGGTGGAAATTAAAGGCAGTTAGCAAGACAGCCCCAATAAAGGAGTGGTTCTGCGGTGCTTTCACTCTAGTAGCATGAGACGGAGTCTAAAACCCACACAAGTGGTTCAGGTAGTGCAGCTCATCCAGGATGGCACATTAATGCGAGCTGTGGCAAGAAGGCTGGCTGTGTCTGTCAGCATTGTGTCCAGAGCATGGAGGCCGAACCAGGAGACAGACCAGTACATCAGGACATGTGGAGGAAGCCGTAGGAGGGCAACAACCCAGCAGCAGGACTGCTACCTCCTCCTTTGTGCAAGGAGGAACAGGAGGAGCCCTGCAAAATGACCTCCAGCAGGCCACAAATGTGCATGTGTCTGTTCAAACGGTCAGAAACAGACTCCATGAGCGCGGTATGAGGGCCCGACATCCACAGGTGGGGGTTGTGCTTAGAGCCCAGCACCATGCAAGAAGTTTGGCATTTGCCAGAGAACACAAAGACTGGCAAATTCACCAATGGCGCCCTGTGCTCTTCACAGATGACAGCAGCAACATCCTCCAGCATGACCAGTTTGGGTCAGTAATGGTGTGGGGTGGCATTTCTTTGGGGGGCCGCACAGCCCTCCATGTGCTTGCCAGAGGTAGCCTGACTGCCATTAGGTACCCAGATGAGATCCTCAGACGCCTTGTGAGACCATATGCTGGTGCAGTTGGCTCTGGGTTCCTCCTAGTGCAAGACAATGCTAGAGTTCATGTGGCTGGAGTGTGTCAGCAGTTCCTGCAAGATGAAGGCATTGATGCTATGGAGTGGCCTGCCCGTTCCCCAGACCTGAATCCAATTGAGCACATCTAGGACATCATGTCTTGCTTCATCCACGAACACCACATTGCATCACATACTGTCCAGGAGTTGCTTTAGTCCAGGTCTGGTAGGAGATCCTTCAAGAGACCATCCGCCACCTCATCAGGGGCCCAGGCTTTGTAGGGAGGTCATACAGGCACGTGGAGGCCACACACACTACTGAGCCTCATTTTGACTTGTTTTAAGGACATTACATCAAAGTTGGATCAGCCTGTAGTGTGTTTTTCTACTTTAATTTTGAGTGTGACTCCAAATCCAGACCTCCATGGGTTAACAAATTTGATTTCCATTGATATTTTTTGCATGATTTTGTTGTCAGCACATTTAACTATGTAAAGAACAAAGTATTTAATAATAATATTTCATTCATTCAGATCTAGGATGTTATTTAGTGTTCCCTTTATTTTTTTGAGCAGTGTATAAAGCTGAAACACGGTTAAACAACTCACACATCTACGCAAAAACCCAGCAGAGTGAGAGACAACACCAGGAACAGAAACAGAAACGGAGTGCCAAACACTCAAATGAATACCAGAATCCAGATGATTCTAATTTGACACTGAACTCTTTATAGCTGCATCACTTTCTGTTGACATCTGCTTGCTAGAAAGAACATCAGCAGTCACATGATCAAACTTTCCCTTCTTACCCTTTGCAAATGATGTCAGCTGGAATCAGAATTGCAGCTCTTGCACTTTTAGAATGCCAGGATTTGGAAATAAAAATGATTGATTGTTGAGCAAGGGAAGAGGGTGCAGTGTGACCAACAAGGGTAATGTGCTCTGTATAATGCAAGGGTGTTGTTAATCACACTCATCTCTCTCTCTCTTTTCCATTGTGCCTCTTTAATGTTATCTCTCTGTCCTTTTTAACCTCTGTTTTTTTTTTGCCTGTCTGACTCACCCTGTTCCCCCTCCTTCTCCCTCTCGCTTTCATCTCTCCTCCCTGTCCCCACTCACACATATTCACTGCCAAATCATGAATCTTCCAGTTCAATATAAGTCTTAGTCTCCATATTGGATTTTGTCTGGTCTTTCAACTCAAGTACTGAAAAAAATAGGTTGATGGTTGACTTATCTGAACATGGGCCATGAACAAAGAGATAGTGAACACATTTTAAAATTTTCTGAGTTCATATGATATACCCGTGTTTTGTTCAACTGTGCTTGTTTATATGTGGAGAAAACCAAACCAGAACATGAAGCTATATCTTAGATTTCAGTGATCAATACATATAAGTATTACTATTGCTGTAGAGATGCAGAAACAGAAAAACAACTCTAAAAATATTGACAGAAAACTAAAAGTTTTGCTTCTCCAGTACTTTGCAGTCAAGCTCAAGTTTCTGACCAAAATCAAAAGCTGCGGGTGAAGATATATTTTGGCAACATGTGCAGGCGTGGGGTGCAGTGAAGCCACAGAGCAGCTAGCTTGTTTCTTTAAAGCTATTTATTTCTACCTCTTTATGTAAAAGAAACAGCTGTATCAAAAAGTCCTGTTCTTTCAGGAATTGTTGAAAGGGATTCTGGGTAAATCTGTCCATGCTAAAGTGTAGTACATGCACATGTTGGTTACATAGGTGGTTGTATTATGCAATGCCTTGTTTAACTTTTAGTTGCTATGCTGCCTCCTGTGGTAACCAGGGTGCTACGAAGTTTCTTTTACATGAAATGAAGAAACAGTATTTAAGACTCTAGCTGCAAATTTAAGGGTTCATTGCACAGCAAAGATTCACCGAGTCTGTAGCTCGTCATGTCAGAATTTGTCAGCTTTCTAACTCTTCTTCAGTAAGTCTCCAGACTGTTGTCCTGTCACAGCATTTTTTTGCTGATTTGCCACATGTCCGTGCTGCTGCATTATGCTGGACGAGCTAAAGCAGACATAAATGAACGTCATTAGCCCCTCAGCTATACCCCGGGGGTGACTTTATCTTTAACAACTGCCACCATTGTTTCCCTTTAAAAGATCAAGCAAGGACATTATCAGTCTAATAATTCTTCCTCTGTTGGGAGCCAGCAGAGGATGACGGTGTCTCAGTGGCCTGCATGATTTCATTACACCTTCAGGCTCTGCGGGATGTAGAAGTGAAGAGTGTGGGTGCGTGGCTGCCGGCCAAAGAGGATGTTACACTGAACCCTTTGTACATTTTCAATTTTGGCTCTGAGTCCAGGTAGAGATTTCACCATTTAGTTATGGCCTAACTTTCAGAATTTGACCTCCAACTTATGTTTAATTTCATTAATGATTCAATGATTATTTTTCCAAGGGAAGGGATCATTAAATTTTGCCCATTAAAAGATTCAAGGAGATGTCAAAAATACTAAATTTACCCGACCAACACGCACATAGTGGTAGACAAAGCTTAAATTTTCAACAGATTCATACAAGCTCCTCACTTTACTCAACAAAAGTAAAATCAAAAGTTTCAGCTGAATTGGGTTTGTGTCCCTGAAAAGATGTTATCATTATGTTAGTATCAATCAATGCAATTTAAAGAAGCATTTTAAAGATCATTTTAACATGTTTTTTAAGTTTAAACCCACCACTCCGATTTGCATCTTAAGAAAATGTGATTTCAGATAGGTTCAGATGACGCTTATACCTGTTGTACTATCATTGGATGAAAAAAACAACAACTTTCTTTTCATTTTTCCTACAATTGAAATGGCTCCACATTAAAACTGATCAGCCCTCTGTTAAAGTGGCTCTCAGGCATATAGGTCACTCTGCCATTAGTAGTGAGTTAATTAACCTACTGTTACAACAAAGTCAATGGCAAAGACTTTCACTGCTGGTCCCAACTGGAAAAACTAATACAAAGTCAATGTATGTAGTCTCAGCATATTGTGTACAAGAAATTTAAATAGCTTTTTTAATCAGTGCTTGATAATTAAGTGTGTCTGTGATTGATACAAGAGACGTTATAATGATCAATTCATCCAGGTGAAGGATAGAAGGATAGGGCATCTCATTTAACCACCTTTCTGCCTGGAGTCTATCTATTTTTGAGGCCGTCTCTCTCCGGTGTTTCCTCTTGTGTCAGTGTATCTTTTCTGTCAGAGGAAACACTGGATCTGTTGAGAGTGGACGTGCAGGACGTCAAACTACAAAAGGCAAAGAAAAAAACTCATTTACACAGAGCTGTTCACTGTGTTGCAGACGCGACACATCACAAATTGACTGGAAGAGAAGAAGCACAGAGACAGAGGGTTTGTCTGGGATGTGTTGGTGCTTGGTAAGAATGTTTTGACATCAGTTTATTTAAAAAAGATATGAAAACACAAAAAGCAACCCAAAAGTAATGATTGCATTATTAATTTTGCTTTACTCATAGAAGAAAATAAATACAAAGGAATCTGATGCAACTCTTGAAGCGTTTTCTAAATAAGCTGAAGTTACAGGTTACTTCACATTTTCTTATTCAGTCTTTGAGCAGGGGCAGATCTAAGGGGTGGCCATGGCTGCCCCTGATCTCCAATTGGCCACCCCAAAATCCAAAGCCATGCAATATAGAAAATGAATGGATGGATGTTTTAAAACTTAACATGTCAGATGTGGGACTGAAAATTGACTGAGCTGTTTGGGTTGCTGTTAGCTTTCTTTGCATCTCAATAAAGCACAGTTCCTTTTGTTAGGCTTAACGGGCATTTTCTACTCTTTGGTTTGACAGATTTTTGTGATGTATCACCATATTATACTTTTGCTAAGTATTGATTATTGCAGTATTACTGTATTGTGATATCGTAACTGTGTGTATTTAGTGGGCTAATTGATATTATTTTAGTTTTTCCTACATAAAAAGTAAAAAGAAATGGGCTCTAGCAGTGCTAAGATCATATGGGATAGAGTATATTACACATACATTTATTCTTCAGTTGTTTAGAAGTGCTGCTTTTGAGTTGTTTTGTTCAGTTTTTATTAAAAAGCACATCATAATCTGTTTGTGATAGAAACACTAAGGATGTGAAGCTCTCAGAGTTGTTGTGGACTAACTAAGAGTTCTAAGTGACAAGTGGGCTTCCCTAAATGTGGTGCTAAGAGTGAAGTCCTAATCTGGGCAGCACAGAGGCTACATTCTTGCAATGCTGATGCCAAGAAACAGATTGTTTTAGGTCAGGTGTCTGACAGACAGCTCAGCAGCTGACAGAGATATATCTGTGTCCCCACATGACTCTGTTCCACCTTTGAGTGGGAGATTGTGTTTAACTCATGAGCTGTTTGGGATGTGTCATTTAAAATGAGTTAGAGCCATAATATTGCAATGTATTCCCACCACAGTAACTGTTGTGACAGTTTTGTGATGGAAATAGATAAAGTAGACCTTAACTAAAACCCTTCCAGTCTCTTGTGTCGAAGAATAAATTGTTTATCAGGTGAAACTTCAGCGTAGATGTTGTCTGGTCTGGCAGTGTTTGGCAGCTCAATAAATTCTATAATTCTTTTTATTTGGCACAAAAGTGGAAGTGGTCACTTTCGCCTGTTCAAGCAGAGCTCCCTTAAAGGAGTAAGACAGTACTTTACATAGAATTACAAATTCAAAATAAAAAATTAAATAAAAATTAATTCAAAATGTCAAACTTTATATAACTTAAATATATTCTTTATTCATTACATGTAAAGTTAAGTATCAAAAGCCTTTATTTTGTTTTAGTTCTGGTAATTATGGCTGTACGCTCAAAAAATGTGAAACCCAGTATGTCATAGTATTAGAAGAGATCAGTCAAAAAGGATTAACAATACAGACAGAATTATAGAGTTGATACCTGGGTTAGCCTCCTTTACCACTAATTATTGCATCAATGCAGTGTGACATGGACGCAATCAGCCTGTGGTCCCACTGAGGTGTTACTGACGTCTGGGTTGACGTCAGCCTTCAGCGAGTTTGAGTTTTTGGGTTGGGTGTTTCTTGCGTTGTAGTACCCCAGTAATATTTTGATCTAAAAACCATTTGGGGGACGTTTTGGCACTATGGGCAGGTGTTACTAGAAGTCTACAAGAAAAGAAAATACAAAATCTCTTCATTCAGACTCTTGCTTTCCCAATGAAATCAAAATGTACCTTTATCTGAAAGACGAAATAAGATCACAAAGCAACAATCCTGTTCTCTTCCTCCTTAGCCCAGGTAAGACGTTGGCTGTGTCTCAAATCGAGTGCTTACACTTACTATTTTGAGTGTATAAGGGCTTTTACACAGAGTATGGAAAAACATAGTGCACTTTGATTTCTCTGCTGATGCACTAAAAATGGTCAAAAGGTTGAGTGAGGAACAGTGGACTCTTCTCACCTTCAATGGCTGCCATATTGGATACATAGAGGAAGGGGCAGGAACAGATGACAGTTGCAATTAATGAATAGCAGAGCAACAGTGGTTGTAAAATGCGATCGTCATTTCCAGTAAATGTTAAGCAGCAGTGTTTGGTTTGAGACAACACTACCCTGTAAGATTTTTATGCATTGCTATAGCAAGTACGTGTCGTAAACAGTGTAACAGAAGTATCTGATTTGAGGCAAAGCACTTGTCTCTGGTTCAGGAGTGGCTTGATATTTGAAATACTACAGCCTCTTTCCTGAAGACATCTTTCCTGGTGGCTCTTGATGCACTGAGACTAGTCTTAGCCCACTCCTTGTAAAGCTTTTGAAAGTTCTTGAATCAAGTGTTCTTGACAATCCTCTCAAGGCTGTGGGCATCTCAGTTGCTTGTTTATCTTTTAATACCTCAGGGCACTTTGCAAACAGCCAACCTTTACAACAATGACCTTCTGCAGCTTACTTTCATTACGCAGGGGGTGTTGACGATTTTCTCCGTGATATTTGTCATGTCAGCAGTCTTCCTCATGATTGTTATCGCATGTACAGAATTAGCTGCAACTCAAAAAAGGCCAACGAGTTTAAAAAAAGGCCAAAGAAATCCAGACTGTCAGGAATGCCAACAGCTGACTGGTGGAGCTTTCCATTTGTCTGGACAATTACATCTGTCTCATGTTAATGCTGCTGTCAGTTTCAACCACGCAAGCAAGAAGCCTCTCACCACTGTTTGTGGCATGAGGGCCACACACACACACACACACACACACACACACACACACACACACACACACACACACACACACACACACACACACACACACACACACACACACACACTGACACAGTAGAGGTAAGTATTTTTGTCAGGCAGTCACAGCTCATTGTTGTCAATCCTTGACTTTTGAGCGTCAGGCAGATTTCAGTGTTGATGCAACAGAATTATGTTCTGGAGGAGGAGGTGTAAAAATATGGTTTCCTCTGGTGAGAAATACAATTGCTTTGTCAGACCCTCAAATATTCACATAAATCACAACGTGACCTCTTTCGTGCTCCCTTTGACAACATTTTAAAACCTGTTAAGTCTTGAAAGGATGTGTTGAATGAGTGGTGTCTCAAATTTCTGGATTTTTTTTTTAATTTCTGCATTGGTCAACACAGTTAGGGTACTTTTTTGCTGATGATGGTCAAGTGTGCGCATCTTTGTTTCTCTGCAGCTGGGTGATCATACTCAGTGTGGAGTCCCATCTGGTGGAAATGACTTGGATTAGAGGCTCCAGCTGTTGTCCATTCTGCTTGGTCTGTTGCAGTTCAGCCACGTTTGCTGGACTATGGTTGAAGTTTGCGTCACTTTGTCAGCACACAGTCCTCTGTAAAATGTGCAGTGTGTTTTGCTGCCGTCATATCCTGTGAATTGTCTCTGCCAGTAGATGTCAAATTGCTTGCAATATCTTGTTGCAAAGTTGCAGGAAACATTTTGATTACTCACCGGCGTCCAAAAATCCCAAATTTATGTGACATCATCTGCACTTGTCACCAGTTCCTGTATGGTTCAAGATCCTCTAAGCACTAATCATGGTATCCTGAAAACTATTCTTAGACTCTTGTCTTTCACAATATGCAGTTAGTTCCCACCATTTAGCAAGTGCTGCAGTTAACTTCTTGGACTAACTATCACCCACAGGTTTGTGGCAATTATTAAGCACATCTCAAAAAAGTGTTCTGCCAGCCTTTGTGACATGGTTTCCTGCTGACATCAGTCTGATTAGGTGCTACTGTATGCTAAGCTGTGGGTGGTAGCCCACATTTAAACTCCATGTGACACAACTACCTATTACTTTTGACTTCTTTATTAAGCCATTCAGAAGCCCAACAGTGTTGTCATTTCCCATCACAGTGGTAGCAGGAAGTGAGTGCTGCTCATAGACTGTATATAGAATGGACAGCATGGCTCCACCTTTTACCATTCTATGGTCTAGAAGCCAAAAAACCCTCCGTAGTCCTGAGGGACTCAGAGAAAATATGAGTGGAATTGGTTGACAAATTATTATTTCTTTCAACAGTCTAATCTCTTCTTAACTCTCCGTCCTGATGTTTTACTATTCCCGAAAAAACTACACAAGAATGGCAGCTGTCAATCATTGTTAAATATAACTAATAACCAATGAAAAAGAAACTTTTCAGAAAAAAAGAAGACTTGAAAACAATGAAACCCAACAATATTTAGACAGATGTGAGAAACATTTCTACGAGGTGTATTAATTTTCTAAAGTTTGACCACAGCCCATCTGGAAGGAATAGAGAGGTGGAGTTTTGACCTATACTGCAGCCAGTCACCAGAGGGAGCAGTTTTTGTGGCGACCTCAGCTTGAGCTGAACGAGATGACGTTCTTTATTTTTTTTTACACTATATGGTTCTGCTTAACAACATTGCACAGAAAGCAACCGGCCCTTCTACTTTTAGTTTTAGGGTGAGTGGTAACCAGTGTTAAGATGCAATACCACCCCCTAGTGTATGGGAGTATAGATCTGTGTAAACAGAAAGGAGCATATTATAAATGCAATTTAAAGTTAGAATTCCATTTAAAGAAATTATCACGACACTGACGACCTTGGTTAATTTTTTTACAAAGTAAAGCACATGAAAATGTACATTTTGCACAGCGTGCGGCATCCTCTTGTTTCTCGAACCTCATATCAAACATAATCTGCAGCTGCAGAGGCTGAGAGGAAAAGTCAATATTTTAATGGACTCAATATGAGTACATGTAAAAGCTTTCAAACCAATCAGAAAATCTGTAACCTTAATTTTTCTGCCATCTGTCCTGACGCATGTCCACATTTTTTGTTCCATCGTCTTTGTTACTGGCTTGGTATTCTACAGGTGATACAGGATACAGGTGATCAAATCATACATTTTTTTATTCTGCTTATATAGACGAAGATGATTTGTGCTGTCCTGTCTGTGGTTCTGTAGAGTTCGACAGTTGTGTATGAACTCTTGCTGTCGGCCATTTGCATGCAAGGCTGGTTTCACTGCAGAGAGGAGAGGCCTGATGCTCTGATTGGTGCAGGAGTTGCTAGACAACAGATGTCCAGCTGGCTGGGAGGTGGAGGACTACCTGTGGAGGGAGGAAGGAGTGAGTAGGAGAGGGAGAGGGAGTGAAAGAAAAGTGGAGGTTGGAAAAGAGGGAGAGAAGGAAAGAGGCTTGTCATGTGACTGACATTTAGAGAGTACAGTGAAATGCACCACCAACCACATATTACCACTCTCTGTATCACATTTAAAGCATTTTGTGCGAGAGAAACAGTATTTCTGTTGTTTTATCTGATTTACTCACAAAGCAATCAAAGTGCAAAGTGAATTTTCACTTAGATTCACAAATACTGCTGCTATGGATAAAAGCATTATATTTTAAACTGAAGATGTTATTAAAACATGCATAATGCACACTCCATAGACATTCTAAAATTTTCACTCACAGCTTTAGTGAAAATACTCAGATACAAACCGTAGCCTTTATTTGCCTTTACCATAGAAGGTACCGGGCCTTCAAAAGGAGCAGGCTTGTATTAGGACAGGCCTTTACATCCAAATCTTTGTCTCAGTTGTATAGTTATTCACATTTTAGTACAAAGTAAGTACCTATTTCACAACAGGATTGCACATCTTGTGCATTCTCTATACCAGTGCAAATGAGCCTTATCTAATTCACAGAACTCCTGAAAAGGGTTAACTGCTAAACAAACTGAACTGCAGAGTGCCATTGTTTAGACACAGCTAAATGAGTTATGATGTATTCCTTTGGAGCAAAATATACATCTTTCTATGCAAACAAGCCTCTTTGCAAAGGACACTTAATGCATCAACATTGTTGTTATTTCTTGTACATTTCCAATATTATAAAAATCAGTCTAATTTCTAGATATATGCCTGATCCTGAACGAAAACTTGAAATGAGATCATCAGCCCCAATATAGGTTATTTCTAAATGCTATTTCTTAGCTTTCTTATTGGTTCTGACCGGACCGGATTGATTTACGGCATGCTGAAGTCTCCATGACAACACCACGCTGGCTGACAAAGTTTAGTAGTGAGAAGAGATCTGTTTTTTTTTTTGTTTTTTTTTTTTTTTTGCTGAAAATGATTTCTGGAATTAATTTTGTAGTGATGGTGGATGCTGGAGTCGAACTGTCAGAAAGAAAAAGTACACAAGAGTAGAAAAAAGCTTAATGGGATAAAGGCTAAAACACAAGCTAAACTGTAACCCACATTTAGCAGTTATACTGCAGTGATCTGATCAAACTTGAGAATCCATCAATAAATAAAAAGTGAGGTTATGCTAGCTCTGCTTGGTAGATGAGCAGGAAAATAATGAGGATTTGCTAACATTACATGTTAGCCTACTTAACTGCACCGGACTGCCAGTAGCTCTAAATTTAGCCAGCTAATAAACTACAGTACAAATCGACAACTTTTGATTGTTCTCACGTTTCACACAACAGTGCTGCGTAACTGTTGATTAATACCTCACCTCGTCGTGTTGTATCTGGTAAAAAGTTGTCTTGAACAAAGAAAAGTAGTGTTAAAAATATTTGCTCTCATCCCAAAACAAACACGCCTTGTTAAGATTCATGTCATCACGACAGTGTGTGCACAACTTCAGCCAAAAAGTGTCACTACAATCCACTTCAAACAGATAGTTCTCACAGTTGCTTTAAGGTCCTCATTTTTAACTGAGGCCCAGCTTAATAAGTTTATATGACTGTGGAGCTATAAATTCTGGACTACATGACCACACCAGCTCTTCTACATGGACCACATCAATATATCATATGTAAACAAGTTGCTTCTATAACCAGTCAAAGACTTGGCCTCAGTGCTTCCAACTTGGAAAGTGTGGGCTGCAAGGCTCTGTTTTCACAAGAATGCAAAAGTCAATTCCTGCTATTTTCAAATGCACACGGGCGCTCCATTCTGCACTTCGATAATTTTCACACACTTAAACTTTGCCAAAAAAAACACAAAAAACAAAACCCTCAGAAATACATGAAATCTGTCTTGTAGGTGTGGACAAATCCATCTGTGTGGGCTGCTTGATATATTTTTTGAGTACGTAGGAGAACGACTGGAGGCTAAAAATGGGGACCACTTTAAGTTTGATGGAGTGCTGAATACGTTCTGGTAATTCGTTCGCTTCAGCTGTTGTCGGGATGAATTATGAAGTAGAGCTAGTTTGGGAGAAAGATGAAGTCTGACATTACTACAAACGGGTCATAAGTGGACATTATTTACAAATTATGTGCTTGTTCATGCAAATATGTTAGAAAAAATAAGTATAAAGGAAAAGTGAAATAAACCAAAAATCTTTCCATGATATACGCATGTCTCTTGAAAGTTGATCCAAAACAAAAAAAGGAGAACATTCAATATACGCAACATCAAATAAAGATGTGGGTTAAGAAACCTGAAGATTGTTCTGCAAAATGAACCATTCAGCAAGTAAAGGGACATCAGTTTGAGTGTGAGAGGGAGAGCCACTGAGATTATGTGTCATTCAGTGACATGGTCAGACGGAGGCAGAGAGATGGACAGATTAGTGACCTTGCTCGAAGGGTTCTGCTAATCATGAAATAATGGCTCCGTTGCCCTTGTCCCTGGCTCTGCCTGTCAGGATGCCTCTCTGCTGTTTTGTTCGTCTGTGAAGCTGGCAGTGGACTTCAAACTAAATCAAATTTGGCATGTCCTCACAGGCAATATGGTGACCACAGTGAAGAGCAGCGCTTGGGTCTCTTTGTTGCTGCATTTGCAGGCCTCTCGTGAGGAGTTTTCACAGGTGATGAATTGTGCTCTGCTTTTGACCTGGCTGTGGAAGTTTCCATTTGATTTCCTGTTTACTGACATCTTATTTTATTTCATCACCTTGAGCTTTGATGATTCAAATGTACTACCATTGTGTCATAATATGTATGCAAGAATGGTTGTTTAATGTGCAACTGTTGTGGCCGACAGACATGTAACTCTTGTAAGGAAATAATAAGATGGTTTTGTAATGATTCATTGCATTCTAGGAAGAGCGAATGAGATCAGGTTTTTTTTGTATTTCAAATGTGTCACTTGGTTTTCAAGATCATCTAACCAGGGCTTGTCTAAAAATCATCTTCCTCTGTATTTTTAAGTGTTCTGCTGCCACAGCTCTGTCTCTGTTTGTTTTGCGTGTTACTATTGGGACTTTATTCTGGCTTCATCTCTTCTCTGCGCCCGTTAAAAGACCACCTTCCTCTGGTGTGGACAGACACAGTTTCAGTCACAGTGAACATACTGTACTGGTATTTTTTTACCCAGTGTTTGATAGGGCGCCAAGTTCCATTTTGTTTAAAAGTATACAGCAGCAAGAAGTTTGTCTTTGTGTGTGCGCTTGTGTGTGCTTGTGGCTTCCTATAGATGCTCTGCACTGACACACCAGCAGATGCCTGTACCTAAAATGAGAACAAGCTGCTTTGTGTTCTTGCCTCCGAGTCCGCAGTTTCCATAGCATCAAGAAGAGCAGAGGGAGCCATGGATGAGAGTGAAAAATAGGCGTCCTATTTTATTAAAAATAAATAAATAAATAAAAAGAGCCGGCTGCTCTGCTTTCTCTCTCTTTCTCTCGGGCACTGCGTTTCAAGGCAGAACTGAAGTGGGTCGCCTCAACACCACATTGAATCCTTCATCACAATGACTGCTCCTCTGACTCAGTAATACTGAATCAGAGTCCTTGGACTTTGGTTCCTTCTGACGGGAAGGTTTGAGGTTCACCTCTTGTAACACAAAGTCATATAAAATCAGCTTGGACTTTAAGAGGAGGGATGTGATTGTTTCCGAGGGCTGTCGTCATGTAACCAATCTGTCTGCGCTCACGTGTAGGGAGTACAGTAACACCAATATCCTGCTGTTTGTCTCCATGTGAGACAGGGTTGGGCTAGACTCATGAAAACTGGTGATATTCATGCGGGCATGCATGCACATGTTGTATGTATTTAAAGACAGTTGTTTTCATTTTTTTAAACGTGAAATAATGTAAACCCAACACATTAGGGTGTTTAGACATTAAAGCAGACTTATGGGGCATTTTGTGTCTCAGCTCATTGATTTGTGATCTTCAGTTTATCTGTTTTAGTGCCTTTTTTTTTTTTTTTTTTTTAGCAAATATAGCAGCTTGTGAGCATAGTTCAGTCTTTGCCTTATAGACTGCTATTAATGATTAGATAGCAGTCGTCATCAAACTTATTTATTCTCGAAAAGGACATGAGGCTGTTCCTTATTTTCAATGTGAAATGAAATCCCAGACACATAATCTGAACAAAAATAATAATAAACAACACAAATCAATCAATCAATCACAAAAGCTCAAGGTCTTAAAGGCTATTATCTTTAGAGTTTGTTAGAGAATCACAAATAGGCTAAATGGGACAAATTAATTATTGATAAAATCAGATTCAGAAATGATAAAATAGTTTGTGGTGATAGCTGTTTGCCCTTTTAAAAAGAGGTCAAACTGACTTTCTTTCATATGAGATATGTTTTTCAAACTGACTCTCTCAGCAAGATGATGTGAATGTGTACACGTGAGAGCCAGATAAAGATCAGCATACCATAATATCCTGTTTGGCTTTTCTTATCTGGGCACCGTTTATCTAATGACACATAAGTTTATCTCAGCTATGAATGGGAAAACCACACCTAACACATGTGTTTATGACTATCATACAATATCATTTTATCTATATCACGTTTGACCCTCTTTGTCTGTATTTTGGTGCTCCCATATTAAGTACAATAATCGCACAATGTCACAGTTACAATATTTGTATTGGAGTGCATTGAATTATGAAGATTTACAGCCCCTACTTTATTCAAAGCCACGTTGGTATGAAAAAAATACAAAAAGACATTTTACCATTTGAAAACAAAACAATCTTTTTTAACGGAGCCTGGGAATTATTTGCTAATTTTATGTCTTATTAACTTCATTTATTTATACAATAAATCCCCAAAATTCAAAAACGGGTTTAAATCTTTCTTTCTTTCTTTCTTTCTTTCTTTCTTTCTTTCTTTCTTTCTTTCTTTCTTTCTCCTGTGAAAGAAGAGTTCATGGAATGCACATATGTTAGATATGTAGTACATATGTACATACTGTTAACTCTACTGATTGTCATGCTAACAATAACTGATGTTTTTACTGAAATGTTTGCCAGCCAAGCCAACATACTCACATTTTTGCCTCAGTGAGGGGAAATGTGAGTTGAAATGGGGTTTTGATTAATCAGAAACAAGTATTTAATGCAACAAGGTGAGGGGTAAGAAAGCTGGATAATAAGTAAAAGCCCACAGATCCAAACCTTGCTTAAGAAAAGTGGATATAGGTAAATTTATCTTCATTTTGTCCTCATGGGAGAAAAACAACTTGCATGCACATACGTTACAGGAGTTCATATTGAGCCCGGCACCTGAAGTCAACATGTATGGACTGTGGCTGCTCACTTTGTTGTTCACTGTCGCCTGCCTTGTGTGGCACATAACCAAGCACATATCAGGTCACATTATTTTTGTCGAGCAATTCACCTCTGATAAGGAGAAGAGTGGAGTCGACACCTAGGAAGCACACACACACAGAAATATGAATGTGAACGTCAAGTTCACAAACATCACGCTGTGTCCTCCACCAAATCAAAACTAACTGCCGCCAACTTAATTTCACATGATTTAAAGAGCTATTATTTGGGAAATAATAAACTGTATTAATAAAGTAACTTGTCTCTGTTTCATCTGATTTTGTTTCTTCTTTGTTTTTCTTTTAGATCATCAAAAGCTGGAGAGAGAGGCAAGGATTTGTCGTTTACTGAAGCACCCCAACATCGGTGAGCTTCCTCTACTCTGTCTAAAATAACCGAACAAGGAAACATGTTGGAAAAAAAAGAGCACAGATTTTGTTCAGGTCTCTGGTGAATCCTACTCCTGCAATTTATCTTCTAGACACAGTTATGGTGACATATAGGGAGAGAGAGAGAAAGAGGGAGAGAGAGAGAGAGAGAGAGAGAAAGAGAGAGAGAGAGAGAGAGAGAGAGAAAGTGTGTGTGTGTGTGTGTGTGTGTGTGTGTGTAGCCATCTAATGATGATGTATCTACGTGCTCTCATAGCAGAGTCATCAAAAAAACACTGCACACCTTCTCTCTAAACCACTGACCCTTTACACTCCTTCCTCCTCATTATACCTCTGATAGAACCTGTCTCTCCTCTTTTGTTCTTTTCACAGACATCTCATATTCTGTCTTTTACTGTCTGTCATCAGTAATGATTTCTTGAATCAGTTCTGCTCAAAAGCTGTCAAAATAAATCTGCTTTGTTTATTTGTACATTTTGTTTGGATTAGAAGAAACACATTATAACCAACAGTCATCGGTCACCCTTATTGCACTCAGGCTGGGGGGGAGCTGATACTGATTGATTAATTGATTGATTGAGGGGACTGAGACCAAGCTTGTTAAGTTTTCAAACAGCAAAAACTATCACATCACATGGGTGAGAATATATTATAATTTGCAGACTCATTCTGCTCCCTTATACATACCACACACTCACACAGCTCCCATTATTGCTGTATTCCTGGCAGGCCTGACACCTTATTACCCATCGCTGAAACACAGACGCACCAAGTAAAAACTAAATAATGAATATTTGGTGTTTTTCTCTTGATGTGTTGACTGTTCTGTTTCATTTGGCCTTTTCTTCTGTTTTTGTTTCTTTCCTGTCCTGTGTTTTTGTTAAATCTCCTCGACAGTACGGCTCCATGACAGCATATCAGAGGAGGGTTTCCACTATCTGGTGTTTGATCTGTGAGTAACTGCTTGACACGAACAAGCTTTCTTTAAAGTTGTGACAAACCAAGCATTTTCACATCTTCTTTTATTTTCTATTCTGGCTTGTACATTTGAAGGATGTTAACACCCCCTATATTCTTAGCTCTTATTAATCTAGATTGGCTTGCTTTACATTAGAAAGGCATTACTAACTTGGGTGTTAGGTCCTTTCTAAGACACAAGAGGCTGTAAGGTCGACAAAACCTAGTGGTTAACTGTGATAACTTGTGAAGAGTCTCTGCAAATTAAGACTTTAAATGTTGAAATATAGACTATACCGCTATCAATGTAGCCTCACCAACAATTGTTTTGAGGGCTTCAGTTTTTAAGACCTGTACTTTGAGTTTTGGCTTGTGCATATTTTTACCCATGAGAAACAATATCTGGATAAGAATTTAGCTTAGAGAAGTAAGTGACAAGCAAACACCAAGTTAATAAAGCCAAACAGTCTAAGATAATTACTAGCTTGCTAATTAGCTTGTTTATATCATATATATATTTACACACTCACCAGCCACTTTATTAGGCACACCTGTCCAGCTGCTCGTTAACGCAAATTTCTCATCAGCCAATCACATGGCAGCAACTCAATGCATTTAGGCATGTAGACATGGTCAAGACGATCTGCTGCAGATCAAATCGAGCATCAGAATGGGGAAGAAAGGTCATTTAAGTGACTTTGAACGTGGCATGGTTGGTGGTGCCAGAAGGGCTGGTCTGAGTATTTCAGAAACTGCTGATCTACTGGGATTTTCACGCACAAGCATTTCTAGGGTTTACAGAGAATGGTTCGAAAAGAGAAAATATCCAGTGAGCAACAGTTCTGTGTGCGAACTTGCCTTGTTGATGCCAGTGGTCAAAGGAGAATGGCCAGACTGGTTCGAGCTGATAAAAAGGCAACAGTAACTCAAATAACCACTCGTTACAACCGAGGTAGGCAGAAGAGCATCTTTGAACGCACAACACGTTGAACCTTGAGGCAGATGGGCTACAGCAGCAGAAGACCACACCAGGTGCCTCTCCTGTCAGCTAAGAACAGAAAACTGAGGCTACAATTCACACAGGCTCACCAAAATTGGACAATAAAAGATCGGAAAAACGTTGCCTGGTCTGATGAGTCCCGATTTCTGCTGCGACATTCGGATGGTAGGGTCAGAATTTGTCATCAACAACATGAAAGCATGGATCCATCCTGCTTTGTGTCAACAGTTCAGGCTGCTGGTGGTGATGTAATGGTGTGGGGGATATTTTCTTGGCACACTTTTGTCCCCTTAGGTAGGCTATGGCGTTGAAACAATGCTCAATTGGTACTGAGTATTGTTGCTGACCATGTCCATCCCTTTATGACCACAGTGTAGCAGCAGGATAATGCGTCATGTCATAAAGCTGGAATCATCTCAGACTGGTTTCTTGAACATGACAATGAGTTCACTGTACTCAAACGGCCTCCACAGTCACCAGATCTCAGTCCAATAGAGCAGCTTTGGGATGCGGTGGAACGGGAGATCATGGATCACATCATGGATGCGCAGCCGACAAATCTGCAGCAACTGCTTGATGCTATCATGTCAATATGGACCAAACTCTCTGAGGAATGTTTCCAGTACCTTGTTAAATCTATGCCATTAAGGATTAAGGCAGTTCTGAAGGCAAAAGGGGGTCCAACCCCTTACTGGCAAGGTGTAACTAATAAAGTGGCTGCTGAAAGAACCAAATGCACCACATTGTTTTCTGTGTTGTTCTGTAGGGTGACAGGAGGGGAGCTGTTTGAGGACATCGTAGCCAGGGAGTACTACAGTGAGGCCGATGCCAGGTAACACACACCCACACACATGCAAACGCACGCCAACGCTGGGTGCAGCAGCTATTATACAGTCTTTCACATATGGTTGTCTCAGAAGGTGTGATACAGCTGCCTTGTCTCTGAGGCATCTCACAGAGTTATTTATAAAGGTGATTAATGACATGTAGCCTGCAGTATTAATCATACACAGCTTACCTTGCACTGCCAGCTTTATATGGGAATACTGCCTCTCCAGAGAGAGGAAGTAAGGCAGTGATCTGGTGTGTGTAATTCAGACACTGTGTAGCTTTGGAACATCTATAAAGTGTAACACATGAAATCTTGTGAGTAATGACATACCTTCTTGTGCCTTCATGTCATCCATAAAGAAAACAGCCCTGCATATAGGAGTCTAATGAGTAATGATGTTTGCTATGAGACTGCTTCCTCTTCTCTTCTTCACAATTAATAATCTCTGTCTTTTCTTCTCCACCTGTCCCCTTTCCTTTTTTGCATCCCTGCTTTTCTTTCCCTCACCATCAATTCCATCATAATCATGGCTCTCCTGCCCACAGCCACTGCATACAGCAGATCCTCGAGAGTGTCCATCACTGCCATGTTAACGGGATTGTCCACAGGGATCTGAAGGTTTGTAACAGTGCAGTCATCGCTGCAGCCAAGTCCAGTCCTGATTCTGTCCAACAGATGGCAACACTTGGAAAGACCTGCTCCTCCCACCCCCACCCCTCATACTTTGCATCCATACACACTTTTGTTTTACTGTCTGTTTGTTTAAGGAGCTAGGAGCCACATGTTTTCTTTTTTTTTACTCTTATGGAAGATTTATTTGTTCTATTCTTGCTTAAGGAGAGTTATAAAAACCTTTGGTAAACTAAATTTTTACCTTGCCATTAAAATTGGCCAGAACCTTGGGAAAGATCATCATAGGCATAATTAAGTAAATATTAGGTTGAAATGTGAAAGATTTCAGAGCTGATGAATATTAGACCCTTTTTAATTTAGATAGAAGAGAAAGATACAGGAAAGCTCTTTTTATGTGTAGGTTTGTGAACATGGAACTTTGCAGTAAGAAAGAGAGTAAGAATGTTTGGCAATCCGAGAAATTATCAGAATTTGTTTGTAATCTTTATAAGGTGGGATGTGTTTAAGTGTTTTTAAGTTTTTTTGCAGGCTAAATAATCAGGAGGATATATTCACGATTATGTAAATGAGGACATGGATGTGTCTAGCTGTTAGTTTGTGTCCTGTTAAGTCATATGCCTGCTATAAACTGGCGGCTCACAGGCTGTCTGTGTTTCTAAATGTTAAGGAATGTATTATTCATTAGAGCACACTGTCTTACTGGCCTTAGGTTAGTAAAGACCTCTCTGCACCTGTGTCCGTGGTGTTTGTGTCTGTGTGTGCGAGCGTGTATGTGAATGTGCATGAGGGCTTGCCGAAGGCTTGCATAAATTTACAATCATGCAAGACTGTGTTAGTGTGTGTTTTCCGTTACCCATATGTAGCTGAATCACTTTTCTTACACCAACACCTCCTATGACACCACACCTTCCTCCTGTATCCTTATCCCTGCTGTGTGGACTTGGCTCCCGCTCATGGATTTTAGCAGGGGATTGGTCTCTCTCCTTTTTTTAAGAACTAAATCCCTTTTTTAGAATCCATGGTATTGTTGGAGCAAGTCCACAACCCCAAGTGGGGAAAATGTCTGTTGTCACCCAGAGATCTGGTCCACAGTTATGTTTCTCTGTCATTTTTGTGGCAGACGGGAGTTGCCTCAGTCACAGATTTGAGATCAGTTTAGCATTGTGACCCCTGATAGTTCATATCAGGATTTGGTTGGGCTAATCTAATCTTAGATCTGTGTCTGTGGGTGGCCTGTTCCCAGAGTGTGTGACCTCTCGCCTCTAACCTGTTTGACTCCGCCCCCCCCAGCCTGAGAACCTTCTATTGGCCAGTAAGCTGAAGGGGGCGGCGGTCAAGTTGGCTGACTTTGGGCTTGCTATCGAGGTGCAGGGGGACCAGCAGGCATGGTTTGGTGAGTATTCATTCATCCATTTTTCCTACCTAAATCAGATGGTCAATCAAAAAACCAACCAATCAGTTGATCACTCAGTCCGTCTCAGTTGGGTGAGACAGCCTACTCACTAAACTGACCAATCCCGCCCACCATTCCCTCCATATCATTCTTCCAGGTTTTGCTGGCACTCCCGGTTACTTGTCGCCAGAAGTTTTGCGGAAAGACCCGTATGGGAAGCCGGTGGACATGTGGGCCTGTGGTAAATAGACTTCAGATTCTGTCACTGCAACTGATTTCATGACACCACACTGCACTACTTGTCACACTCACACATTTACACCACATTCACACACTGATGGCAGAGGATGCTATTCAAATGCATTCACACACCATTGACTCTATCACTGGAAGCAATATGAGGTCTTGTCCGAGGACACTTCGAAATGTGACTTCTAGAGCTGGTACTTAATTGCCAACCCTTCTGATTGAGATGCAACATGATCTACCACGGAGCCACAACTGCCCAAATAATTTTGACATGGCTGAAGAATGACTGACATCTCTGTCAGTGAATGCTTAGTTTCTTTCTAACATCTCGTTGGTACAAATAGAATTCTCTTAAGTCACATATGGAGCTTCTTTAAATATTTCAATTAAAACTTTATCTCCAGCTTCATATATCAACCCCTTTATCCACTCCAATCAGGTTTGTGGTAATATCAAGCTACAGACATCATTTTTCATTCACAGTTAAACACTTGAGGAAGACGCAGTCCACAGACTGGGCTGTGCAACCAGTTAGCCAAACACCAATCAACCAACCAACTTTCCAAAAACATTAACAAGTCTAGACATGCTAATGTTGTGTTATCAACAGAGACCCAACTTTAAGAAAAGATAAAAAGTCTCATGTAATCTTAACCTACCCTGAGGAGATAAACTTGCAGCATTTAGTAAGTTGATATATCAAGAGAAACTTCCCAGAACCAGAAGCCAACCCAACCATGCACCCCTACATGCACATTTATGTTTACAGTGAAAACCAGCCCGTAAAATGATAAACACCTGTTGGATAAAAAACAATCTGAACTCAACAATGATGCTAAAAATAATAATGAAAAAAAAAAAGTTCAACGTTTCTCTCTCTAGTAAGAGATAATGGGATAAGGAAAAGTGGAGGTTTGCACGGGGCCCTGACATGAAGCAAGAGGCTCTTGTCTCACCCTCAAGGTGCACCTTGCACATTTTTCTGTCATGGCCTCCAGTTTGTAATTCTAACCCCTCCTATTTTTTCTCCACTGTAGTCATCCTTTTATTTGGGTTCCTCGCTGTAAACAAATGTCAAATTAATTGACTTCTTTTAGCGAGTTGACATAATTACAATTCATTTACCAGGCTCTTTGAGCAGCATTCATAATAAAAGTGTTTTTTTTAATAGCAACAGAGGAATAACAGACCCTTGAAAAATTGACCAATCAAAATCAAGTGTTTTACACAACTTTATAATATAAAGCTGGAATACACATCAGTCGATTCAAGCTCCAAATTATTTCCGTCTGAGATGATCAGGTGTGTAAAGCGGCGCGTTCTGCACCGGGTTCTGAACAACAAGTCCACGTGTTAAAATAAGAAAACATAATATGTAAAGGTAATTATAGATACCGTGGGTAATTAGCTTGGTATTTTGTGCTCATGTGCTTCATTAAATGTGTTACTTCCTTCCAGGTGTGATTTTATACATCCTGCTGGTGGGCTACCCTCCCTTTTGGGATGAGGACCAGCACCGCCTTTACCAACAAATCAAGGCTGGGGCCTATGATGTAAGTATTAACATACATACAGAAGAAAATATATACAGTTTATCCAGCTGGAAACTAACGTGTAATGGTTTAGAATAGCATGATAATGCCAGAAAGACCTAATCCATAATATAACTGTCCATTACTTCTCAGATTAAATAGTGTAAAGAGTATTGTTTAGCTCAAATGTTGGCTATAATCACTCTGAAAACATCTTTTTGTTTGAATCTTCAAAACCTTGTTATTGATTCTACTTTAAATGGAATCTAATTGGTTTTCTAGTGTAACTGTCTTGCTGAAAAGAATTTGTGACAATTCTGTGTGAAAAAAAGGTGTGTCCTTATATGAGGATATAAACATAAATATTTACAGCTTTGAGTGACTTTTTCTTTAAGAAGTCCACCTCTCCTTTTCGGTATTACAAATGTCTAATAATCTGTATTAAAACCCTATTTCATTTGTCTGTGTAATAAACCTCGGCACTCTCTTTTTTTTTTTTGACAGTTCCCGTCCCCAGAGTGGGACACTGTTACTCCTGAGGCCAAAGATCTGATCAACAAGATGCTGACCATCAACCCTAGTAAACGCATCACTGCTGCAGAGGCCCTCAAACACCCTTGGATCTGCGTATGTGGCATCAGCACCATCCATGCAGTCTTCTCAGCTATTGTTTCTGTCCTCTCCTAATCCTCTCATCTTCCACCTGCAGCAACGGTCCACTGTAGCTTCCATGATGCACAGGCAGGAGACTGTAGAGTGTCTGAAGAAATTCAATGCAAGGAGGAAACTCAAGGTGAGGCATCTGGCAATCCTTGATGTCTCAATTTGCGTAGAACAATCCATCCAACCGGATTTTCCTCCTTTCCCTCTCTGTCTTCCTCTCTTGAGAGTTTGCCTTATAACATAGAAATGATTGTATTCTTTTCACTGTACTCCTCTTTCTTTCTTTCTGTAACTTCTTAATCAATTTTCTTCTCTGTCTCTTGCTTCTTTTCATCATCGTTTCTCCTTCGTTCCTTCTTTTCTATTACCACAGGGAGCCATACTGACCACTTTGCTGGTCACAAGAAACTTCTCAGGTATGTCTCTCTCAGCCTGGTGGAAAACAAGACACATTTCATTTTTAAAACAGGGGCAGGGCACTCTTCTAAGTGTCTGTTTTCAAGTTTGGCCAGGTGCTTTGTACAAAAATGCACCTTGTTATAAGAAACAGATTGGGGTGCTGTAAAGTACATATTTGACTCCTTCTGTTCTGTCTCTGTATAAATGGCACATAGGTGTTGGTAAAAAAAAACAAAACCATCATATCTGTGTAGTTCTCTGGCTGTTACTCCTTTGCTCTCTCTCTTTCTCTCTCTTTTGTTACATTGTCATACTTTTTTGCATGCCTTTCTGTTGACATATATCAGACTTCTTCCAGCCTGGTTTCTTTACTCATTCTAAAGTAAGGCATCAGTGCACTTTTGTCTCCTTTATTCATCATTTTCTTCTTTTTTTTCACTTTTCTTTCCTTCTTTTGTTTGGATTGTGATTTCCATCTGAGGTAAGATATGTGGAACGATGGAGAAACATGCGGGGTTGGGCACAACTAAATAGTCACACTGTTTAGACTTTACCTATTCATCTAATAGCCAATCACAGATGCATGAAGATGAGGTGTTTGGTATTCATGAAAAGGATTTTGAGCCTCACACTTGCAGAAGTGCCAATATGAGATCAGGAATATTTAGGCAGTGATACAGCATGAATTTTGAGATACAGTGTAGTCTGAGTTCCTGTCATGCTATGAGTAATAGAAAGGATGGTTGGATTGTGTGTGTGCCTGTGAATAGTTTAAGTGCATGTGTGCAGATGACAGTTTGAGAATGCTGTGTGAGTCTGTTGGAGATGACACATTATCTCTTTCATTACCTGCTAAGTGCACACCCAATCATCCATCCATCCCCCAGCCCTTCATATGTGAATTATTGTGTAAATAACCTTGCATAAATAATGTTGCCTCTGAAGCATTGGTTGCACTGCATTATGGATCTTGCAGTTGTATTTTGCACCTGGAGTTTAAAGATAAGGAAAGTTGACTGATATGCTTGCTGCATGTTAGGGTAGCCTCAGGCTCACAACCCTGTTTGTTAATTTTCCTGCTGACGTTTTTTTCTCCTTCCCCTCTGCAGCAGCCAAGAGTTTGCTCAACAAGAAGCAAGATGGCGTCAAGGTGAGTTACGTTTCTTAGCGACAGAAAAACGCTTTGTTACTTGCATTTTGTCGATTGGAACTTAAATTGTCTGAGGAACTTTCTGGAAAGTTATTATGCATTGTGCACTTAGTGACATCATCATTCAGGTACAGTCACTCCAAGCAGTGGGCATTGGTTATTTTCTCAACCTAATCTCTGATTATATCTGGATTGTATTACCAGTTTATGTTCCTGTTTCAGTAAAAAATGTCTCTGTAGTCATCGAATCTCTACCACAGAGTCGCCTATGTGCTCTCTCCTTTGATCTTTGTGTGTTTGGAGGGTCCAATCTGAAATGAACACTTTATGCATGTGTGTGCATGTTGGAAGTTTAGTGCGACTGACTAATTCTGTGTACCTCTTGTTAAAATATGTGAGTGTTGATTTGAGACTGGAGCCCCACATACATTGCTTGAATCAGTGTCACTGTGTTTGGGTAGGATTCAGATTCACTCTGTGTCAGGCTACGAGATCCATTCCAGGGAGTTTTCCTCGTACGGGTGACCCCAAACGGCTGAAATACAAACTTGAAGTAGTATTCAGAAACTACGACAGCAATTCTTGTAACTGGTTACACAGAATTACAGTGACAGTACAGTGAGTTTTATACCGAGTTATCTGATTGGACAAGAGGCAGTTCACCAGTGCTGATAATGAGAACAATAGAACTGCACTGCACTGTCTTATTACACTTAACAAGAGCCAAATTCACCTGGAAAAAATGTCTTATTTCAAGATATTAAAAGAAAAAAATTATGCCTGAATTGCTTGTAAAGAGTGAAAAAAAATTGCCTTTTGGATAGAAAAAATATGTTTTTTGTATTAAATCATTATTCTTCTTTCAAGAAACTTGACAAGCTTTTTTGTATCCTTTTGGCAGATTTTTTTCGTCAAATATATTTATCGCCTTTTTTAACTTATAGAGAGGGTACAGAAAAGGAGAGGGTCATTATAAATGTACATCAGTGACCATATCTCAAAAGTTTAAAAGTTTGTTAAAAATAACAGATAATGTCTCCTTAGATACCACAGTGCCTTAGAAGACGAACACCCCTGCCCTGGCAGATTACTTTGAAGGTGTTTGATACCTTGAGACTAGACATTATTTCTGGACTTGTAAGGTGAATGTGACTCATTAAGTTAAATAAGACAAATTTTACAAAAAAGAGACAACAACAACAAAAAAAAAAAAAAAAAAAAAAAAACGATATAAACACTTAGATTTATGTTTTTGTAGAATGTATCTCCCTCATATCATTATACTCCTTGCTTAACGTCAGCCATTATGCTCCAGTACGCCATACCAACACTTCTTTATGTAACTTCTTGGTGTACAGGGAGTTCTTACAGCTAGTACCCTTTCCTGTCCTCTCTTGGCGCTTCACAAATGCATTACCCATGGGTCACAACATGATAGTTACGTCCTGTCATGAGCTTCACATGACATGTCTTGTCACTAGAGAGTAATGTCAGATTGTTGCAAACTGAAAAGCGTCTACATGCTTTACTGATACTGGCCACATGATGCAAACGGCAACAAGTGAATGAGAGGAAGATGTCCTTTTTCCACTTAAAACACACTCCTGGTGTCATAACTACTGTTTTTGCAGCTTCAGTTACAGCACCAAAAATCACATTATGAGAGACAGAATAAAAATTCATTATTAAAGTTATAATATAATAAAGTTATAAATATAATAAAGTTAGAAATATGCACTTTCATTAACATTGACAACATAGTTTTAGGTCAGAGAAAGGTCTCATATTATTTCCTCATTAACTATCAGTCAGCTGATTGAATGTTTTTATCTTTACAGCTTTATACAGTGCGATGGCAGATCAGAAATATGTTTTACATCTGTCAGGGTCATATTAACCCTGACTAGTCCTTGAGTTTGTCTGCTTTTAAGGTCTTGGATTTTAATGATAAACATACTCTTAAAAGCTTTTCTCTTCCTGCTGATAATTCTTAAATAGACTTCATAAAATCCTTAGTTTATCTCTGGTCAGTAGAGATGAAACACTCAATAAAACAAGATCTCAGCAGACAGCTGTGGAAAAATCTCCTTGGGATGGACTATAGTCTGTGTGTGTGTGTGTGTGTGTGTGTGTGTGTGTGTGTGTGTGTGTGTGTGTGTGTGTGTGTGTGTGTGTGTGTCCAAAACTAAGCGTGTATGTTTGCTTGAGAACAAGTGTGTATGTGTATCATGTCCCCTCTACACTGCCCCCTGCAGGTCAACAACAAAGCCAACACAGTGACCAGTCCTAAAGACACTGGCCCTGCCCCTGCACTGGTATACTCACACAGCCTCACCCACAGCTGCGCCTCCATCCACAAAACCTCCCTGCTTCCCCACCTCCCAGCCCACTGTGGAGGAGGTACAGGTTCTCCCTTCCATGGGGCGGGGGGGCATATTGTTTCTTGCTGATCTCAGCATTTGCCCAGTAACTTGTAATTCTTAACCAGGAGTGGTCATTTTAAGATAAGATAACTGGTGACATCATGGGTTAAAAAAAAACAAATAAAGGAAAAAAAAAACATTCATCTTAGTTTGAGGCTATTTCCGGAAAAAAATGTTAAAATACTTCTCTGGGCTGTGCACAGTCCCAGCTAATACATATTTTAGAAGCCTAAACTTGACAAGAAGCTATTCATATGTCCAACAGATGCATTCATCCACTGGTATGACTTAGCAGAGCGTGCATGGAGCATATTGAGCTTGAGCTGAAGCACTAAGCCTCTAAACAGATGTTTAAGTTGGGGTTATTTTAATGGCATTGCTTTAAATCTGTTGTTAGGGAAAACCTCTACCTCAACCTCACAAATCCCTTTCCTTGCCCCCTTTCCTCTGCAAGGATCCCTCCTCTCTCTCTCTCCTCTCTCTTCACACACATGCATGTGCTCCTCTTGTGTCACAAAATATGCTGCTTCAATGCTAACGGTTTAATGTGTGATGATAGAGTTCTTGGCAGGAAATGAGGATGTGTTGGTTTGCTGCTCATATACGATGTCTGTGCATGTCTGGAGTGAGAGGATGTCTGCTCCATAGGCTCATTAAGATGCAACCTTCCTGAGGGATTTGGCCGTCACTCATTGGCTTGCGCATGTTGTCTGCTGACTGGCTGTTTACGTCAGGCCACATGACTGCTGCTGTGCATGATGTCAAAGGCTTTCTGTCCCCCCATTTGCTGCTGAGATTATTACGCACGAACAAAGGCACATGGCATCTCTCTCTCTCTCTCTCTCTCTCTCTCTCTCTCTCTCTCTCTCTCTCTCTCTCTCTCTCTCTCTCCTCTCTCTCTCTCTCTTCCTTTCTGTCTCCATCATCCTGCACAAACACACATGAACACACAGACACAGCTGCTGATGTTATAATCTAGTGTAATCATGGCGAGTGATTAGGAGGACTGAGCTGGTCATCAGGATCGATTCTACAAAAGCACAGACATCTGATTACCAAGGAGGGACACTGCCGAGGACTGATGAGAGAGAGAGAAAGAGATAGAGGCAGACACAGACAGGCACAAGTAACAGCATCATGCAGAGAGGGAGGAAAAAGAAGAGAAGGAGGAACAAGTGGGCTTTGGGAACTGGGGAAGGGTTTGATTTTCATGCATCAGATTCATTGTGATAAGAATAGGTATTGATAAGTGTCTGTTTATAAATGGACAAAACCAGACAGGAAGGTAAATGTACTGGCAGATAGATCTGCTAGTAGGTGATACACTCCTGAAAAAAGTCTTAGACCGGGAGAAAAATGACAAGAATTCACATTTTGCACTGGTGGATCAAACACAGGTTCTAAGTAGAGCTTCAAAATCATCAGATGATCAAAAGTTTATTTTTTTGACCAAACTGCATGTTCCTTGATCTAAATCTCATTGAAAATGTGTGTGGGGATTGATGGCAAGGAAATTAAACCAAAATGGACATTGATTTCAGACCCTGGATGCCCTTGTGAAGTCATCTTCACCACATGGAGCAACACTCCCAACAGACGCCTTGAAACACTCGAATCAAGCGTGGCAGTACTTTTTTCCCCAAGAATGGGAGGGCCACTCTCATCTGAGTCATTTTTGACACTTTAGTTCTGTTTGTTTGTTTGTTTTTTTGGGGGAGTATTATTTTAAACTTTTGATCGGATAATCAACAGGCTGTTTTCCTGTAAATGCAGATTTTTAATCTATTACCCACTTTCTATTTTTTCTTCCGTTCACATTTTGAAGCTTTGCTTACCACCGGCTTAGCAGCTACCAGTGCCAAATTCAAGTTCTTGTAATTTTCCCCCTGGCCGATTTGGCTGTTTCAAGCATTGTGGGGGTCCTATGCAAGATACTGTTTCAGGGCTCCTAGTCAGTCTGTTAATCAGTTAGGACAGAACAGTCTTTTTACATGTTTATTTTATTACAGCCAGCTTTCATGACGCAAACACTAAAGCTTTATGAGCATACATATCCTAGCCAGCTAACTTCATTAAGCTCCATTGAGCTAACTAGCAGGAAAAATAATCAACAAACTTGCTAAAAATATTGGTTTTACACCTTCCCCATTCACCCCACATCATGAACGAATGGCTTACTTTATCCTCAGACCATTTGTCGTCCTCCGTTTTCTTTTTCTTCTGTTTTTCTGCACATTTTATTTCTTAAGCATATAAGAGAAATAATAAACACATGAGATAACTGCAGGTAACGACGGGTCATATTATTTGGTGGCTCTTCAGGTGAGGCTGAACATGCAGCTTTGGGGCCCCCTAGTGGTGTGGGGGCCCTGTGCATTTGCATTGGCCCAGACAGAAAGCAAAGTAGGAAGATAGAAATGTGAGAGTAAAAAAAGATCAATGGAAGTAGTAGACCACCTTCTTAACCTTCAAATAAACACACACTTACATGCAAAAACACATACATACCCTTACACCTTCTTTAAACTTCTCCAATTATTTCTCCACACAAACTGTTTTATTTTTTCATTTCTTCTCTTTAGGAACCACAGACAACAGTGATCCACAACCCAGTGGATGGAAATAAGGTATAACCACACAAAAACACAGTCTCATTTTTAAGTTGCATTTGGTTACTTTAGGCATCTTTCAGAATCACAATCTAAAAGATATGGCCCCTTTCCTCCCTCCAATAATGTTATATAATGGACTGTTAATGTGTTATCTTCATCAGGATGCCCTGATGGCTTAAGGGTTAAAGACCCTCTCCATGTAATCACAGCAGGCCTGATTTAAGCCCAGCCAGGGACTTAAGTTGCATTACCTCCCCCTCTGCTTGTTTTATGTCAGCTGTACAGGAAGAACCCAATGATGCCATGAAACATACGTTGTGTAAAATATGAAATCTGTGATTGTTTTTCTTTGACAGGAGTCCATTGAGAGTGCCAACACCACTATAGAGGACGAGGATGTGAAAGGTAGGGAGGCGTGTGTTCTTGTCTGACAGCTCTCTCCAATTCTGTGACATTCCCTCAGTCAGTCCTCACTACTAACAATCGTATTAATAACTCCCTGAGTGTTTTCTTTATTGTCCTGAACTTGAACATCAAGTTCATTCTTGTAAATCCCTCTTGGCTGTGTAATCATCATGCAAAATGCAGTCTGCCCTTTTTTCTCTTTTTTTTTTTTGCCTAACTCTCCCTTGCACCCTTTGTTCCAGACTTCTTGTGTCAGTTTGATGTTGTGACTGGTTAACACTGCTTGCTTTTTTCAGTTTTGTAAATGTTTCTTCCTTTTTTAATATTTGCATTTTTACTTATTGATTTCTGTTCTACTTTTTTTTTTTCTCTGTTGTATGTTTTGTCAAAAATATTTTTTTTCCTCCTTTATTCCTGTTCTGTCTTTGCTCATAATGCGTGCATACGCTTACCTTTTGTTTGTTGCAACCCCTGAACATAAACTTTCACACATCCATCTATACGACCTCTGACAGCCCTCCGTCTGGGCAGCTTAGTGAGCGGTATCTTGAGCTCTAAGAGCCGCTCCTCACAGATGTCTGACTCAAGGCAGACCCCCACCTCCTCAGTTCAGAGTAAGTGTTTCCACAGTGGGGGAGATTTCTTGTTTTTATGTTCCTCATTTTACCCAATTATCAGTAGAAGAAAGTGTCAAAAATCCTGATTGGTTCAGATCATCTGAACTTGATAACTTGTACTTTTTGATTAAAATTATTTTCAGAGGAAAAAACATATTTTTGACCCTTAAATATCTCCCCCCCGGGGTGCACGGTAGCACAGCTGTTAGTGCTGTTGCTTCACAGCAAGAAGGTCGCTGGTTCAAATCCCAGTTTGGGCATGGTGTGCCTTTCTGTGTGGAGTTTGCATGTTCTCCCCGTGCATGCTTGGGTTCTCTCCAGGTACTCTGGCTTCCTCCCACAGTCCAAAAACATGCTCATCAGGTTAATTGGTGATTCTAAATTTCCTATAGGTGTGAGTGTGTGTGAAAGGTTGTCTGTCTCTGTGTGTCAGCCCTGTGACTGACTGGAGACCAGTCCAGGGTGTACCCCGCCTCTTGCCCTTAGCCAGCTGGGATAGGCTCCAGCCACCCGCGACCCTGAGTAGGATAAGCGGTATGGAAGATGAATGAATGAGTGAATGAAATATCGCCCCCTTTTGTCAAATTTGATCTTCTCTATTTAAATTTGGGAAGGGTTAAAGTCCTCCTTTCTCCTCTTTTTCTCTGCTTGTCTGATTTACCAAAACATTGACACAGTAAAAGCTGACACAGTCCATCCTCATGCACAGGGTGTTGTAGCTTTAAAAGTACTGGATTACTGATTTTCACATTTCTTTAATCTTAACATGTTTTATTTTTTGTTGCACGAATTAAGTAATTTTTTTAATATCCCCCAGCCTGCACCAATAACAATAAAGGTAACTGTCAACATTATTTAGTTAAAACTGCTTTTGTAGAATACTTGCATCTGAGCATTGGTTTGTCTTTGTTAATTTTGAGCTTTCTTGGGTTAAGGAATTGTGTCATCTTGCATTTTCCTGCCTGTACCACTATTAGTCATGGGAGGCTTTCTTCTTTTTCTTGTTTTGTTACTCAGATTTGAAAAAAAGAAAAAAATGTGGTGTAACTCTTTGCAAGCGCCTTCCATTTCTAATAAATCTGAAATCCTGCTAAGTAGTAGAGTAGAACCCATTTGAAGCTGTCAGATTTTCTTTATCTGCACTTGGACCGTACATTTGCCTGAAGCATAGAATACAGCAGCTTTTATCAGTTGGTGTTGTTAATGATGGATTTTCTTCTTCTGTTATAGCCCGCAAACAGGAAATTATCAAAGTCACTGAGCAGCTGATTGAGTCGATCAACAACGGAGACTTTGAGTCCTATGCGTAAGTTTCTCTCTCTCACTTCACTCATAGTACTCAATCATTTCTTATTTTTCTGATCTCTTGCTTTGTTTGTGCCACAACAGTAAGATTTGTGATCCTGGTCTGACTTCTTTTGAGCCTGAGGCCCTGGGAAACCTGGTGGAAGGACATGACTTTCATCGCTTTTACTTTGAAAATGGTGAGCTCAACTTAACTTTATGTAGCAGCTTCCATGCATTAAAGCATGCAGCACAAAATGCTTCACCAAGGAAAAGACAGACATAAAATAACAGCTATAGAGAAATAACAAAAGACTAAACCAAAAAATGAAAGACTCATAAAATACTAAATGAAATAAAATCGATAAAGTAAGAACAATAAAATACAAAAGGGTAGAAAACAAAGCTGAAATCGGTGACAGTTTTAAAGGCCAAGAAAATGCCAGAGGAAATATAAACAAAGGTTAAACATTCCGATGTCTGAGGCTAAAAATAAATTATTCAAAGTTAAAAGCAAGATCGGAAAAAAAACGGTCTCTAGTTTTAAAAACACCCAAAGAGCTTGCCAGTTTGATGCCCAGAGGCAGAGAGCTTCAGAGTTTTGGTGCTTAAAAATAGAAATAACTCTGGCAGATACTTGTTTTGGACACATGAAGTACATTTAATGAGAAGCATTAATAATTTTTATCTTGTGAATTGGTAGTTGTACAGCTGAAAAAAGTGAACTTGGTCAGGAAATTAAAACTCCAGTGTTGGTGCAATCTAAGGGCCATTGTCAGCCCTGATGCAATGGTTCTTGAGTAGCCCAAAAAGTGTTCAGCAAGCTAGCTGGGTCCGCCCCAACCAGATGCTGGAAAGTAGAATTGGGTTCTGGGAAGAATGATAACACCAGTTAGTTCAAGTTTTCCCAGCTGCTTTAACAAAACATTGCCCTTAATGGTTCAGCTCTTAAGTGTTTTTTCTTGAGGCACTTTAACTGAAAATGGAAGTTTTTAAACAAGATTACAAGTAGTGCTTTTCCCCCAAAGTTCTCTGAAAACCATGGCAATATTTCAACTGTGACTTCAGAGGATGATCTAGGATTCAAAATATTAACCATAGTGTCGTTTCTGAACTTTAAACACACAACTGAAAAACGGCAGCTTTATTCTTTCAAGAGCAGTATTTAATCCAGCTGTATACATTGTGCAAAGAGAGCCCGTAGGCATCTTGCTGTAGATGCAGTTACAAACAGCAGTTGATGATCCAGACCTAGACAGTTATGTGAATGACAAAGACCCGAACAAATAACATTTACCTCTGAACAGAAAGAATAAAATCAATAAAATTTGTATATATTATATAAAACATATTTATTATCTATGTATATCATATAAAAAGTGTCCCTAAATGCAGCTGAAGAGATATTGAGCATGTTTTTTTGCCTGAATGCAGCAGTGCATGTTGGCTGAATTGTTCGTCTTTTATCATTATTTACTCTTTTTTCAGTTTTGGATTGACGTTTACTGGTAAACTTCGAGGTCATGGTTGAGATTATAAACCTTGAGGCAAAATATCAGTAATGACTAAAGACTGCTTGCTGTAAAGAGCAGAATGTCCTCAGTCTGGGTAAAAATAGTTCAGATAAACCAGATATGTCCTAGAAACCTCAATTGCTTGGCAAGCCTGTGCTTGACCACAATCTAACATCCACATATGGAAACTTTTAGCTCTGCATGTTTTGGAAACAGTTTGTTTTCTTTATAAAGATGGGTCAGTGGATTTGTTTCAAACAGTCATACATTTGTTTTCTCAACCAGCCTCACTCATTGTGGAGAAGGTCACAGAGATGTCTAATACATGAACGGAATATGTGATTCTGAATTTTGCTCTATGTTATAAGCTTCTTTTGACTCTCCCAGCTCTGTCCAAAGGGAACAAACCGGTGCACACCATCCTCCTGAACCCACATGTCCACCTCATTGGGGAGAATGCAGCGTGTATTGCCTATATTCGGCTGACCCAGTACATGGATGTCAGCGGCATGCCCCGCACCATGCAGTCTGAGGAGACCCGTGTGTGGCACCGCCGTGAGGGCAAGTGGCAGAACATCCACTTCCACCGCTCCGGTTCACCCAGCATCCCGTCCCAGTAAGAGACAGTAAGAAAAACACAGACAACCTCCAGGGGGGGAAATACTTACCTACAATGTGAAATTTTTATTTGGAATAATTAGGGGGGAAATTAGCACACGTTATCCCATCAAACCACCCCTTAAAAATTGTCACTCTACCCATAGAGCACTTTTACCCAGGACAGCGAACAATCATGACAGAAAGGGAGCACATTTAGCACTCAGTATTCAGAGTCTATACTGAATCCGGGGTTTTTAGGCTAACAAACACACCTTATGAAAGAGAGCTGACTCATTTTAGGATAAAACATGCTGAAGTGTTCTTAAATATGCTCTTGACGGTTGCATGTATGAAAAAATATTTTTCAGTCGGAAGGTTTGAGAGAGAAATAGACAGAATTCTCTACAGTTTAAAGTGATGAATATTGTATACTAAGACTTGATTTGGGGAGTTTGGTTACGTTTAGACAGCTGTTGTTTGGTGCAGTTCAACTCGTCTGTTTTGAAGTAGAGTACTTAGGAGTTCTGGAAACTTTACATAAAATAGACTCTGACTTGTCATATCAAAGATAGCACAGCTGTAACCACCCAGAATGAGTGTGAGTTCCATAGACGAATAGACGCCATGACTTGTCACTAGTTCTGCCAAACTTGATTTCAGCCTTTGTGAATTGGGTGTAGTTAGCCTCCAGACACAAAAAGTGTACACAAACAAAAGTAACATGCAAATCAAGTACAGCCCCACAGTACAGAATAGGTCCAATCAGCCAAAACGACCCTGCCATGGTGTCAAAGGGAGGATGCCAGTAAGTACTGCATGTATAAAACCAGGTTGGTTTGATGGTTTTGGTTACATCAAGGCTTCTCCAGTTACTTCTTCTAACATGTGCTGAAGTGGCAACTAGAAAGAAGCTGATGCTGTTCATCAAGTGTCTGTTAGAGGCTGGCTCTGAAAGTACCAGAGACCATTCAAAACATGTCTAGAGCCTGGCACAAAACTTTAAAAAGCTTATTTCTCTGACGGCGCACATTGTGCAGGGGTCACATTTTCTTTAAGCTCAGAACTTTAGAGGATATTAAAATTACCAAAGTGCCCAATCAGAGGCACAACTGACCTGATTGGCAGGTGAGCACACTCTATTTGATAGTGAGGAGGCTCAAAGCTCACCTCAGCGCCACCTCTTTGTCTCATACAACCTTTGTTGAGATTAGGTTGAGTTCAGCTTTTTTGATATGGCACCTGATGTTGATAGGCTTCAAAACTCAGCCCCAGAAACAGTTGGCACAGTTAGATTTGTACATGTTGCCTCTTCATTGCAACCTTTGACCAAACTGCAGCTGTCAGATTACTGAAAGAATGGCAGTTTGGATGGATGTTGTCCTGTACACAGTTTTGTTAGGATTAAGGACAATTAATCTTGGTTTGGGCTGAAATAAAAGAATGCTGACTTTGACCTGGGATGTACACAAGAAAGGAGTGGGCATTTTTGTGGGGAAGTTTCGCAATTTTAGAGTTAGAATTGATTACGAAAAATGTCAGAAAGCTGTTCATGTTTTTAGGCAGCAGACATCTTTATTGCTCACTCCAGTATTGTTTACTGATTTCACTTTCCCTCTCTCCTTCTCTCCTACTTTTTACAGTTAATGGAATATCAACACGTGTTCAGAAAACAAAGAAAAAAAAATCCCATCAGCAAATCTAGTGGGGCAGTCTACTAGCCAACCCATGACTGACCTTTGACCCTTCTTTAAGGACATAACATCGCACAGGACACAAGATCAATACGTTTTACTGTTACGGCATTTTATTAATGGACATCATTCGAAACCACCACTGGGTGGCTGCACACAGTATTTGGACATTATGAAACAAGCATATTGACAACATACTTTTTGTTTGTTTTTTAAGATGTTTTGGTATGCATTTTAAATATAAAATAGAGATGTTTAAAAATCTACTACGGTAACCTCTCCCAAAAATTAGTTCTGTATTTTTATGTGTATTTATGTGTGTGCAATACAAAAAAACATTTGGAAGATCAGAATGTTAAAATTAAGCTTGCTTTAGTTCTGGTGATGTATATACATTGTGATTGTTGATAAAAACAAAAACAAACATTGAAATTGCTATTCTTGCTAACAGAGGAATTAAGAGTTTAAGTAAAATCCAGTTTATGAGCTACATTTATGTTTGCTATGAGCTAAGTCATACTGTTTGAATTGTCCGATTTCAACCTATAATACTAATTTAAATGTAAAGAAAAGCAAAGCAGCTTAAACTTTGCATTGAGATATGTTTGCCTTTATATCAGTGAAATAAGAAATAAGAGAATGTAGCATATATGTAATATATGAAAATTCAAGACTATCGTGTAGTGCATGGGGGGAATATTGTAAGTAAGATCATATGAAACTATAATATCTTCTGTTTGATTTGTGAATCACTGACTTGTTTGTTTGCATTTGTTAATGTTGTGCATCAGTCCTGTCCCAAATGTTTCTAATGTCCTCCAGTATCATTGAACTGTTGTGAAAACAATAACACAGTTATGGTTAACATCCAGCGTAAATATCATGACCTCATATCTTAGAAGAGGAAAAATAAACTCCTGGTTGCCGAAGCACCCCTCGCATTTTGTATAAAAATGAGAAGTAAAACAAGCTCATTTTTCATAATGTTTGTACTTGTATTGTATGACTGTATGTAGGGTTTCTGTTGTCATTTTATTCTCGTCATTTCCAGCGTGTTACTTCGCCAATTGCACAGAGAAAGTGGAGATGATGAAGATGGAGCGAAAGGCACTTTAGTCTCTACTTTCAGTTAGGGTACGTGGTAACCTGACGGTTGGGCTAATGAGTCTGGGAGCGTCACAAAAGCAAAGGATTGAAGAGTGTTGCAGTCAGAAAAGAGGACGGTTCGACAGCAGCAAAGGAGACAAATGAGAGTTGGACTGCATTAACAGATGGGATGTCTTCCCCGACGATCAGTGCTTCTAACAGCCGGCGGTCCCAGGACAATGTCGGTGTCTTCGTCATCCTTACCGTTTGCTCTTTTCAATTGGTTGGTCTCTTTTTTTAAGGGGAAAATATGATAAACATTTCTTTTGACGAAACGTATGATGTCAATGCAATGCACCACTCCTTACATGGTGTGTACCTGTTGCCAGCACGGCAACGGACGGCTTAACATGTTTAAGAAATAAATAAATCAGCTAAAAGGTGTGAAAATGAATGAGTTTTGGGTTCTCAATAATAAGAGTCAAGTAGAGGGATGATTTAGACCTTGTGTAGTAGAGTTAAATTTTAAGTAGTTTTGTAAGCCCTCCTCCAACCGAATTTACTCTCTTAATAAATAACCTGAATTCATGACTGAAACGATGTATCTGTGAGAAAAAAATAATTATAGGGTGGCTCTCATCCTCTTAGAATTAAATAACCACTATCAATTGTAAAATAGCTTCTATCTGCAAAAGTTTTAATTTAAAAAAGTTAACTAGGGTCAGAATTGGATTATCCTTCATGGTAAGTATACATTTAAATGTTTGAAAAAGATTGTTCAGTAGGTGGGTTAATCCTATAATTAAAACCCATAATGCCTAATTTTATCCCTACCTGACACTCAGTGGCGTGTCAATTTTTTACCCTGCTAGCCTGATTTTTTTTAATAATGTATTTGATCTTTTTAAGCTCCGATATTGTTTTCTATAACACTAAAAATAGTATTATATTTGTATCTACCACTTTTACATAACTTCGTCAAGATGCACTATATTTTCTGACCTCCTCCAATACCTCCGATGCCCAGCTAGGGGCAGCATGTGGTCAGAAATTCAAAACACTCACTGAGTGCTTAACACATCTTTTAAAAGTCACTTTTAGTTCAGACACACTTTTTAGGATGTCATTGTTTTGAACATTCAAGCATGAAAGTAAAGCAACTTTACAAATCCACATCAAACATCGCTTAACATTTGAAGACTTTTATTCTCTATCAGCCATAGACACACTGCAGCCATTTTATTTTTTTCCTTTTGAATTTTGATACAGTAATACATGCCCTTATAGATATTTATATATGCATTGTATATGTATATAACTGTTATTATCACAGAAAAGGGATGCTGATTCTTCAAATTAAAAGCATACCTGTCACAGTGAGCTTCCACTAGATTGCAATTTACATTTTTCTAAATCACAAAAGTAAACAGTGATAGTTAAATAAATACATTACATGTTGTAGATACATACAGTTGCAATGCTCAGCGCAGTGAGTAATGGTATATTTAAGCTCTCCACCTGCCTCCTTATTTGTGTTCTGGTGTAACATTACCATGTATTTACCATCCTTCGAGTCAGTGGCTAAGATATACTGTACCTCAGATTGTGTGCACAAAAAGCATGGAGGTGAACCTCCTGACATTCAGGAGTGCGTATGCGGTTTGTGTAAAATATGTTTCTTTTGTTTGCTGACTGAAACTGGCACACACTCTTTAACTCATTCACTCACAAACACACAGCACACTGAAGCCAACACCCGGTCCAACACTTTCTTTCCAAAAGATAAATTAACAAAGTTTACATTAAATAAAGCAGGAAAATCAGATCACTGTACCACAAAATCTCATTTCATGACAAGCATCCGGGACGATCTTACCAGTGCCACATCTCAGGGATTACCTACAAAATAAAAGCATCTCACTGAAATTTAAAAAAAGAAAAAAAAATCCAGTTGTTATTTGTGCTGAAAAAAAAAACAAACTTTAAAATTCCCCATTTTCAAACAACAGAGTTTAAACAACACTTTGACAGCAACCTGTTGCAGTATTAAACATGCGTGGACACACACTATACCTAGACAATCATCTTTCATACATCATGAGTCTGGTTTAACAGTTCAAGAGGAAAAGACAAGAAACAGAAATAAAATTACACAAAAAGAAAGAGAGGAGAGAAAGAGAGGCAGAAGGACAATCTGTAGAACTATAAAGCAGTCAAAGCTAGGATCAAAATGACAGATGTTGATTAGTCATGCCTGCTCTACTTCACATAAGTGATTATTAATTCCTAGGCTACATGATGTCTTTATGTCTAGATTATAGGTTCTATATAATTTCCAAGGACAGGTTACACATAGCCTACACAAAACACAGCAGCAGCAGCAGCAGCAGTTAAATTCAGTGTCGATACAGTCGCGTTTTCTCTGTGTGACATCTTCACCACCTGAATGAAAACAGCAAACAGGCGAGTACAGAGTGAGACTGTTTAGGGGTGAGGAATATCTGAGAATCTCTAGTTGTGAGAGGCAGTGCAGTGTGGGATACTGTCTTTAAAGTCCAAGCACCTACTCAGAGAGTAATACCAGTGTTTTGCAGGTGAAGTGGTCCTTACCCTCAGGAGGTTTGTGAGTTAGTAGATGTAAATAGTGTTCCGCTGTTTTCTTTTTTCAGTTGCTCTACCACAGCATTGAGACGAAAATATCAAAGACAATTCAGATGTAGAAAGTAAAATTAACAGGAAAACAATAAAAGGCTTTCTTTGGTCACAAAAAGGCAAAACAACATCAGAACATGAGAAGGAAATCATGAGGATTTTATAAGAGCTTAGGAAGACAACTCCAAAATGATATCTGTCATCTTCCAGGGCGTTAATGGGAAGACTGTGGTAGCTTTGAGGTGCTGTGGTGCACACTGGGATTGCATGTGGCTTATGCATAGGATTTAGGGTTGGAGCTTTAGCATGGGCAGAGTCTGGGAGTGGGGGAGAGTTTAACACATTCTTTGACTCTTCCTCCTCCTCTTATTCGTCCTCATCGGTGTTCTCCTTTTATTCTTGGTGGTAGCGGTGAAAGAGCTGGTGGAGATGCTGCTGGAGATCAGGTTTTGACCCTTTTCTGGGGTTTTCCACTTGTTCTAGAAGGACCTGTTTACGCTGCCCAGCTTCCTTCACCACAGTCCGTCTGAGGGTGCGACCTTTACGCATGTGCGCCCTTAAAACAGAGCAAAGACGACGCAGAAAGAAAGAGGAAGATGGATTAGCACAATGCATGCATTCACTGCTATTACTTGATATGATTGTTTTACTGGATATTAGAGAAATAAAACAATAGCAAAATCTTTCTCATGCTTTGTTAATCATACATGCATATATAAGAAGCAACATCTGAGCTAGATTCAAGCTGTATCAACCTAAGAACTTAATTTTAAACAGGTCATGACCAAATTTAGACTATGGGTGATTGCACATTTCTTGACACTTACTGTACATCATATCTAAACGTAATATAACAAAAGTTCCCCTGAGCTGCTCCTCCATTTCTCTTAAAACTTTAAAAGCAATCTCGACAGCACGGGAGCACTAAATTTAAACAAAGCACCTCTGTCATCTTTTTTTCTTTCTTTTAATAGTTTAAATACGCATGACTATTTAGCGTCTACAGCATGCTTCCTTATTATTGTCCTCTTTAATGAGTCTATACTATCACAGAATGAACACATGAAATTCACCAATTCAATTCAAACTGAATACACATGATATAGCCAAAGAACAAAACATACTCATGAATTAAATCACAGGCCAGTCTTACCAACCAAAGAATGTTTATATCAACTCTAAATTCATGCACAGAGCAATGTTTGTGTTACTCACACTCATGCACACACACACACACACACACACACACACACACACACACACACACACACACACACACACACACACACACACACACACACACACACACACACACACACACACAGAAAAATCTGTCTTCAGAAAACCATCGTCATGGGTGATGTTGCTATCATCATTAATGATAGCAACATCAAGCAATTAGTCAATTCAATTAATTAATCAATTAATTAGTCCTTAGTAAAAATTCATTCCTTGTTAATAAAAGCATCAAACTGTTGCATGGCTGTTTGGCAGAGACTACACTCACTGAACACAAACAGCACAACACACTCCTCACACACCTCCTGACCACAGTTCCATCCTCTTTGACAGTCTCTCTTTCTACCACACGAGGGAGCTCTGTTCTGCTAAAGCCACTTAAATAACTGAGAGCCTGTCAAAACAACAAGAGGAAACCAGAACCCACTGCAAATAAGTTAAAATTGAACTATATTAAGGCCTTAAATTTGTTGTATAGAGCAAGCCTGTAACAGCTGCTAAGTCAGAGTGAGAAAATAATGTTTGAATGGTTAAAAACACACCTGCTTGAAGTCATCTTTAGCTGAGGGAAGATCAGAAGCCAGCGATGGATCCCCCTTGTGTGTCATTGTCCTTTCACCCTGGACAAATGTTGTCTTTTCTGTGCGTCTGACCTTATCACCTTCAGCCACATCTTGTGTTGAAGATGAGAAACCTTCACTATCAGCAAATGTTACCTAATCCAATGAAGAAAACAATTACTACATAGTAAAATTCTGTAAATAATAACACCAATAAACAACTTGATTTGTCAAATTAATGATGGATAATGAACTGCTGTTAAATGAGCACCTCTGTGTGGTCTCCTTCACTCTTTAGTACAGTCCTCTTCACCACTTTAGAGTATCCATCACCCTCCACCACACTGATGGCAGACCCCTCAGGAGCCCCTTCTACCAAAACCTCTTCCCTCTCCACACCATCCGCAGACACACACTTACGGATGATTTTTCGGGTGACCTTAAGAGCACATCGTTCACAGAAAGCAAGGCAGTGAAACACTGCTTATGAATAACAACCATCTAAAGTTTATTTCAAGTCTTCTAGAAATTAGATTCTTGAATCAATAACTCAATGCAACAAAAACACCCCCCAAGCTTTTCCAATACAAAACAAAAAAACAAAAAACAAACAAAAAAACAAACAACCCTCCAGAGGAATCACTACATTTCTCTTACCTTTTTGACCACAATGTGTCCATTTTCATCCTTAAACTTTTCTTCAGTTACAGACTGAGAGGGAAGGTCAGGGTTGTCATCAGCCTGTAGCAAAAACACAACAGTCAATAATCAGGGATGCTAATTTAGGTGTGTGTGATGTTAATCGGGTTAATTCTGCACATCAAAATAAAACCCAAAGGTGTTTTTCAGTGAAACAACAAATAATTTGGGAGACAGCAGATAAAATTGCATTCTCAGGGTTAAAAAGGTTATAGAGGTTGACAGTTAAAACAACGAGAAAGTGCTCACAGCAGCATAAAAAGACCTGGACGTGATTCAGCCATGAATGCAAAACAAGAGGGAGGTTAAACCCTAAAGAAGCTTCCAACACACTCAATTTCCACCCACTCTGATGAAACTTGATCGTTACATGGTAAACATTTTAAAACAGTAGGGAAGAAAGGCTCGGCTCTGGAAGTCACTTTCCATGCTCTTTACACACACCACTAATCAAGTCTTACAGATACCTGAATGACAACTCTCCTTCGCACTACTCTGGTGGTCAAAAACTCATCATCTGAACTTTCTGACATGGATCCAAGCTCTTCAATGATCTCCTGAGCAGTCAACACAAATCCATCAACATAAATGAAAGACAACATATGAAAACTGTTTAAAGGAAGCAAGCAGTGAGCAGAGTGATATGATGCACTTTCCACTGATTGAGTATTTCACATTCACTTTCAATGTCTCACAATGGAAAGTACAACACGGCAGTCCGTAAATTGGAAAACTTTAACTAATGTACCATGCTTTCCAAAGTTAGAGAATTTATAAGCCTTTTGCTGAGGAACAACCATGGAGCTTGGTTTGAGTGAGACAGTTAGAGGAAAATAAGTGACATGCTGAGTAGGAACTGGTTCAATGTGAAACTCAAACAAAATAAGGGTTATAGGAAGTTTTAGATCCCATCCATTTAGCCGCAGGGTTAGCAGTATTTGGTTAAGCACAGCTCTGGGAAAAGCTTGCAGGTTAGGGATGTTAACCAAATCTCATCTTACCCTTGACAGACATGTATCAGTTTCATCGTATGCTCCAGTTTTAGCAACATGAGGCAGTTGCACAGCTTCGCATAAAGTGAATTCTTCATCTGTTTCTTCTGAATTCTGCAATAATCGTTTCCTCTCTTCTCGTTCATAATCAAAAGGTTCATGGACAGGAGCAGCATCCTCAAAATCTTCACTTTCAGAGGACAAAAACCCTCTTTGATAAACCTTTCCTGGCACTCTATCTGTATTGGGTTCATCTGTCTCTGAAAGATCTGATGCGGCTTGTCTGCAGTCAAAGAAGAGCTCTGGGTCACAGTATTCAAGAGTTGGGGTGCCTGTGCGACTCAGTACAACTTCAGCATATGCTGTTGGCATGTCAAGTTGGTTTGTTGTTGCAGAAGTCTTTGGAGACACATGTGAGACACTATTCTCATCCTCTGAGGTTGCCTCTGCTTTGGGTTGATTGAAAATGGACTCAGAGACAAAATCCTCAGAGTCTACTGGAGTCAGAGAGTCTTCTGAAAACTGTGTACTGGTCTTTGGCTTGTGCTCATCTGAAAATGTCTCCAATTTCCTTTGGGAGGGGAATGGCAGCAGTTTCTCAAAAATAAAATGTTCTGCATATGTGATTGTTTCTGGAGTCATCTCAGAAAGAGACAAAGAGGAACAGTCTTCACTTTGAGTAGAATCAATTGAAGAGGCCTTCCATAAAAGTGTAAGTTCATCTTGGACACATTTTGTGGATAAGTCGTTTGTTGCACCCTTTGAGTCATCAGTCGATAAAGTTAATTCAAGTTCTTCTCGACTTTGAAGAATGTCGGAGGCAGAGTCTTCTTCACAAAAAATAGGTTGATTTTCTTCATGCATTTCAAACTGAATCTGAGCAGACACTTCAGAACAAGACACTGAGGAAAATGTATCTGATGCATTCTCGTCAAATTTTCTAGATTGGGGAATGTCGATGGGAAAACTTGGGCTTAGTGATGATTCTATCACTTCGTGATTTATGTCAGCATGTTCTTCAAATAAAAGTGACTCAGCTGTGCATCTGTGGAGTGATTTTATACTAGTCTCAGGATTTTCTGCCAGATCAGGAGTGAGTGAAACTATTTCAGGTTCAGTTTGAACTGACATGAGATCTGCGGATTCTGTAAGGGCTAAATTTGCATGGCTTGTGTCCTTAGCAAGCTGAACAGCAGATGGCACACTCTCTCTTAAGGTAGTGTTAACTTCTGAAAGACAATTGTCTTCAGGTAAAAAGTCTTTAAACTCATAAATTTGATATCCTTCAATGCTTTCATCTGTGGATTCTGACAGAGAAGGGTCAGGTGTGTCTGATCTAAACTTAAGTTTCATCTCCTCAAGCTCTGAAAGCAACTGGTCAAGCTGTGGGGACTCAGAACCTGGTGGTTTCAAAGTAGAATCTGAGGAGATGATGAGGTGGTCATCTGTATTGTCTTGTTTGGTTGGATGGGTCAAGTCAGGGATCACTGATCTCTGTTCAGCAATGCCACAATTTTCATTTTGTTTGGGGAATGACAACAATTCATTCTTTTCCTGTGGGGAGCTACTTTGACCAGTCAATAGTATTTCAGATTGCTTTTTTCCCAGGTCAAAAGCACCTGAAATCGGTAATTCGAGTTTTTCCATTGATATTGCTTTTGAACTATTTAGCAAGGACGGTGTTTCTGCTGGGAAAGCTTGACTCCATCCAAAATGAACATCTGTTTGTTTTGATGAGGAATCTGAGAGATTTGTCCTGGAAGATGCAGTGGGTACCTGGAAGAAATGATACAACCGGGTGGAAAATGATGAATATAATCTGTGATTGTCTATAAGAAAGGAAAAGTAAAATGAGGCATGCTTTTTTTAAAAAAAAAAAAACAGGCCATGATTTTTGATGTAAAGAGATAGGTCACATGTGAGGAAATTTCACTTGCAGCCCAGTTGCATTTTAGTCCCAACTAATTTCTTTCAATAATGTTTCTCTTACAGCTCCTATAAATTAGAATGCATCACACACATGTAATGACACATGTATTCTTTGCAATGCTATACTAAGGGAATTAAAATGCATTTAATTAGATAAGCCATTTGGATACATTAGATACATTTGATATAATAAAAGCAGGGCACAAATGAACTTTGTAAAAAAATCTGATTTTGGTGATACAACGGGGGTGGGAGTAAGGGGGGGCATGCAACTTCATACTTTTTCACACAACACATGATTTCTGCCACATTGTAAATTAGGGGCAGAAATCATTGTACTCCCCATGAAAAAGCTAAACCTACCAGTTTAAGATATTAGTCACAGTTAAAGGCTACTATTTTTAAGGCTCCCTTGTGGGAAACCAGTGGAAGCCTGTTCCTCACAAACAGCAATGCAAACAGATTCAGCTGTATATGCCTTTAGCTGTGGCCAATGAATTGATTGGTTTAGACTGTCATGGCTGTTAGGAAATGAAGATGGCAGATGGCACGACACTGGATTGTAATATTAGAAATCAAATGAAAATGTACGACATAATGTCAAAAATGTCCTTGGCTTAAAGCAGATAACTTATCCAGTCTTATGGATAACACTCAGCATTAGTTTTATCTTCAATAATGCAGCCTATAAGACCATTCCATTCTGGGCCAAAAAGCATTTATAACTAAGATGAGCCATTCAATAATTTTAGCTGTGCTTCAATTACAGTTTTTTTGCTGCTTAAACATGCCACAGCAAGACAATAAGAACCACTGGAGGTTATTTGTTAAATCCTAAGGCAAGAATTCTACATTCACAGTTTATTTATTGCCAGGTTTCTTACTCTTGAAGCAACACTGCAATCACTGCTTAGCAAGACCTTGCTCAGTCTTACCGACACCAAGGAACTTGAGCTCCTGACGTTCATGGATTTTCTTTTCGTGTTCTTGGAAAGCAAATCTTGAGCATGTGTCATCTTTCATTGGGATTGTCCATTTATGTTGCAAATTATCTTATCCTCCAGCAAAACAGCATGGTTTATGTATAACTTTCATTCCACAGATGGTTTGTGACTTAAAAGAGGGAATTTTTTGCATTGTGTGACCTGAACTATTCCTGATATGGTACTATCCTGGGAAGGGTTGGGGGAAAGGGCTAATTATTTGAATTCAAGCCAGGACCCATGGAATTCTCCATGCATGTTTCAGGTGCTGGCATCGGACTTTTAGGCTGTGAGTCTGCTGTTGTCAGAAAAGGTGAAAGGGGGTGGGATACTGACAGAACAGATTTCCCTTTATAAACTGGATCACATAAATGCGCCATTAAACTTCTGGAAACTGGCTTGTATGGAAGTCTATTTGTGACAGTACTCTCTATTGGGGGACTGTGACGATCTGGTAACTCTGAACCTTCAAATGTTTCAGGTATTGCAGAGGTGGATGGACTTAATTCGGAGAGCCAGTAATGAAGGAAGGACTGCGTGTACTCATTATCTAATGGCATATCATTGTATGACTCATGGCATTCAATATCAAGTGTAGTGGAATCGGGAGAAACTGGTCTGATTTCATCAAAATAAGTCAAATGACAAGAATCAAAATTATCCCCCTCAATCACTATGGAATCTGGTGAACTAGAGCTGCTATCCAATAAAGGAAAGTAATAATAAGGACTGCAATGAAACTGAGGGACTTCTGAGTCAGGGGAAAGAGCAGTAAACTCATCAATTGAGATATAGGATTCTGGAGAAGACGGCCGAAGGTAAAGTGTTGACTGTGTAGAGGAAAAATCCTTTTCATTATCAACATGTGAGATGTGAGATGATTGTGAGGTACTATCTGAAGGTGTGAATCTCTCCATGAATGCAATGTAATTGTTGTGCTGATGAAAATACAGGTGATTTGTGTCACCATTTTCAGACCTTGAAAAGCCAGAATCACTGTGGTATTCTGAGGAACATGAGCTGTTATGTAATATGTCTCTATTTTGATGATGTCTGCTAGGATCATGCCACAAAGTCATTTTTACTGTTGATTTGGAAAAGGCCCTGTCACTGAATAGCCTGTCAAGTTCATAGTCTGAGAAAACTGACAGCGGGGATGCTGCTCTGGTCTCCTCAAACAGAGCTTCCAGACACAAATGGGTACCTTCCCAGTCAGAAAAGGCTGATTCTGGGGTAAAGGACCTGTCTCTGGACAAGTCCTCCTCGTAAACCATGTGGGGACATCTGAACTGAGGAACAGGTGAGTCGGGAGAGAGGGGCCTGAGCTCACTTTGAGACGCCACTGACTCGGGAGACCCTGCTCTCAATTCGCTCATATGCTCATCAACGCAGGTGTAAGTGCACTCGTTCTCCCATGAGGCCGGCAGAGGCCAGCGAGGTCGCAAGTCAAACGATGTGATGTCGTGCAAAGGATCCTCACGTTTTTCATAAGAAACGCCACGCACAATATCCGCATAAGTGAAAGGTCTCGCAGCAATAGGTAGGGGTGTGGCCGTGGTTACGCTTGTTTGCTTGGTCTCCACCCGGGAAGTCTGAGAATCTGGCGAATCTGGCCGGCACTCCTCAAACAGCTCCTCCAGGCAAAATTGAGAGTAGTCATCATCTGACAGGGCTGAGCCAGGTGATACTGGTCTACTGCCAGAGTACCGTATGTAATAATCACAGTGCTGACTCTTCTTCTGGCCTAATGTCATGCCAGGAGACCAAGAGCGCTGCTCGACTGAAGTAACAGATTCTGGGGAGGAAGCTCTGAAGTCTGCCAACCAGTCCTGCAGGTGCGAAAAGTCAAACTCGGAAGACAAGGATTCCGGGGACAACGCCCTGTCACTGAATAGCCTGTCAAGTTCATAGTCTGAGAAAACTGACTGCGGGGACGCTGCTCTGGTCTCCTCAAACAGAGCTTCCAGACACAAATCGGTACCTTCCCAGTCAGAAAAGGCTGATTCTGGGGTAAAGGACCTGTCTCTGGACAAGTCCTCCTCGTAAACCATGTGGGGACATCTGAACTGAGGAACAGGTGAGTCGGGAGAGAGGGGCCTGAGCTCACTTTGAGACGCCACTGACTCGGGAGACCCTGCTCTCAATTCGCTCACGTGCTCATCTACGCAGGTGTAAGTGCACTCGTTCTCCCATGAGGCCGGCAGAGGCCAGCGAGGTCGCAAGTCAAACGATGTGAGGTCGTGCAAAGGATCCTCACGTTTTTCATAAGAAACGCCACGCACAATATCCGCATAAGTGAAAGGTCTCGCAGCAATAGGTAGGGGTGTGGCCGTGGTTACGCTTGTTTGCTTGGTCTCCACCCGGGAAGTCTGAGAATCTGGCAAATCTGGCCGGCACTCCTCAAACAGCTCCTCCAGACAAAATTGAGAATAGTCATCATCTGACAGGGCTGAGCCAGGTGATACTGGTCTACTGCCAGAGTACCGTATGTAATAATCACAGTGCTGACTCTTCTTCTGGCCTAATGTCATGCCAGGAGACCAAGAGCGCTGCTCGACTGAAGTAACAGATTCTGGGGAGGAAGCTCTGAAGTCTGCCAACCAGTCCTGCAGGTGCGAAAAGTCAAACTCGGAAGACAAGGATTCCGGGGACAACGCCCTGTCACTGAATAGCCTGTCAAGTTCATAGTCTGAGAAAACTGACTGCGGGGACGCTGCTCTGGTCTCCTCAAACAGAGCTTCCAGACACAAATCGGTACCTTCCCAGTCAGAAAAGGCTGATTCTGGGGTAAAGGACCTGTCTCTGGACAAGTCCTCCTCGTAAACCATGTGGGGACATCTGAACTGAGGAACAGGTGAGTCGGGAGAGAGGGGCCTGAGCTCACTTTGAGACGCCACTGACTCGGGAGACCCTGCTCTCAATTCGCTCACGTGCTCATCTACGCAGGTGTAAGTGCACTCGTTCTCCCATGAGGCCGGCAGAGGCCAGCGAGGTCGCAAGTCAAACGATGTGAGGTCGTGCAAAGGATCCTCACGTTTTTCATAAGAAACGCCACGCACAATATCCGCATAAGTGAAAGGTCTCGCAGCAATAGGTAGGGGTGTGGCCGTGGTTACGCTTGTTTGCTTGGTCTCCACCCGGGAAGTCTGAGAATCTGGCGAATCTGGCCGGCACTCCTCAAACAGCTCCTCCAGGCAAAATTGAGAGTAGTCATCATCTGACAGGGCTGAGCCAGGTGATACTGGTCTACTGCCAGAGTACCGTATGTAATAATCACAGTGCTGACTCTTCTTCTGGCCTAATGTCATGCCAGGAGACCAAGAGCGCTGCTCGACTGAAGTAACAGATTCTGGGGAGGAAGCTCTGAAGTCTGCCAACCAGTCCTGCAGGTGCGAAAAGTCAAACTCGGAAGACAAGGATTCCGGGGACAACGCCCTGTCACTGAATAGCCTGTCAAGTTCATAGTCTGAGAAAACTGACTGCGGGGACGCTGCTCTGGTCTCCTCAAACAGAGCTTCCAGACACAAATCGGTACCTTCCCAGTCAGAAAAGGCTGATTCTGGGGTAAAGGACCTGTCTCTGGACAAGTCCTCCTCGTAAACCATGTGGGGACATCTGAACTGAGGAACAGGTGAGTCGGGAGAGAGGGGCCTGAGCTCACTTTGAGACGCCACTGACTCGGGAGACCCTGCTCTCAATTCGCTCACGTGCTCATCTACGCAGGTGTAAGTGCACTCGTTCTCCCATGAGGCCGGCAGAGGCCAGCGAGGTCGCAAGTCAAACGATGTGAGGTCGTGCAAAGGATCCTCACGTTTTTCATAAGAAACGCCACGCACAATATCCGCATAAGTGAAAGGTCTCGCAGCAATAGGTAGGGGTGTGGCCGTGGTTACGCTTGTTTGCTTGGTCTCCACCCGGGAAGTCTGAGAATCTGGCAAATCTGGCCGGCACTCCTCAAACAGCTCCTCCAGACAAAATTGAGAATAGTCATCATCTGACAGGGCTGAGCCAGGTGATACTGGTCTACTGCCAGAGTACCGTATGTAATAATCACAGTGCTGACTCTTCTTCTGGCCTAATGTCATGCCAGGAGACCAAGAGCGCTGCTCGACTGAAGTAACAGATTCTGGGGAGGAAGCTCTGAAGTCTGCCAACCAGTCCTGCAGGTGCGAAAAGTCAAACTCGGAAGACAAGGATTCCGGGGACAACGCCCTGTCACTGAATAGCCTGTCAAGTTCATAGTCTGAGAAAACTGACTGCGGGGACGCTGCTCTGGTCTCCTCAAACAGAGCTTCCAGACACAAATCGGTACCTTCCCAGTCAGAAAAGGCTGATTCTGGGGTAAAGGACCTGTCTCTGGACAAGTCCTCCTCGTAAACCATGTGGGGACATCTGAACTGAGGAACAGGTGAGTCGGGAGAGAGGGGCCTGAGCTCACTTTGAGACGCCACTGACTCGGGAGACCCTGCTCTCAATTCGCTCACGTGCTCATCTACGCAGGTGTAAGTGCACTCGTTCTCCCATGAGGCCGGCAGAGGCCAGCGAGGTCGCAAGTCAAACGATGTGAGGTCGTGCAAAGGTTCCTCACGTTTTTCATAAGAAACGCCACGCACAATATCCGCATAAGTGAAAGGTCTCGCAGCAATAGGTAGGGGTGTGGCCGTGGTTACGCTTGTTTGCTTGGTCTCCACCCGGGAAGTCTGAGAATCTGGCGAATCTGGCCGGCACTCCTCAAACAGCTCCTCCAGACAAAATTGAGAATAGTCATCATCTGACAGGGCTGAGCCAGGTGATACTGGTCTACTGCCAGAGTACCGTATGTAATAATCACAGTGCTGACTCTTCTTCTGGCCTAATGTCATGCCAGGAGACCAAGAGCGCTGCTCGACTGAAGTAACAGATTCTGGGGAGGAAGCTCTGAAGTCTGCCAACCAGTCCTGCAGGTGCGAAAAGTCAAACTCGGAAGACAAGGATTCCGGGGACAACGCCCTGTCACTGAATAGCCTGTCAAGTTCATAGTCTGAGAAAACTGACTGCGGGGACGCTGCTCTGGTCTCCTCAAACAGAGCTTCCAGACACAAATCGGTACCTTCCCAGTCAGAAAAGGCTGATTCTGGGGTAAAGGACCTGTCTCTGGACAAGTCCTCCTCGTAAACCATGTGGGGACATCTGAACTGAGGAACAGGTGAGTCGGGAGAGAGGGGCCTGAGCTCACTTTGAGACGCCACTGACTCGGGAGACCCTGCTCTCAATTCGCTCACGTGCTCATCTACGCAGGTGTAAGTGCACTCGTTCTCCCATGAGGCCGGCAGAGGCCAGCGAGGTCGCAAGTCAAACGATGTGAGGTCGTGCAAAGGATCCTCACGTTTTTCATAAGAAACGCCACGCACAATATCCGCATAAGTGAAAGGTCTCGCAGCAATAGGTAGGGGTGTGGCCGTGGTTACGCTTGTTTGCTTGGTCTCCACCCGGGAAGTCTGAGAATCTGGCAAATCTGGCCGGCACTCCTCAAACAGCTCCTCCAGACAAAATTGAGAATAGTCATCATCTGACAGGGCTGAGCCAGGTGATACTGGTCTACTGCCAGAGTACCGTATGTAATAATCACAGTGCTGACTCTTCTTCTGGCCTAATGTCATGCCAGGAGACCAAGAGCGCTGCTCGACTGAAGTAACAGATTCTGGGGAGGAAGCTCTGAAGTCTGCCAACCAGTCCTGCAGGTGCGAAAAGTCAAACTCGGAAGACAAGGATTCCGGGGACAACGCCCTGTCACTGAATAGCCTGTCAAGTTCATAGTCTGAGAAAACTGACTGCGGGGACGCTGCTCTGGTCTCCTCAAACAGAGCTTCCAGACACAAATCGGTACCTTCCCAGTCAGAAAAGGCTGATTCTGGGGTAAAGGACCTGTCTCTGGACAAGTCCTCCTCGTAAACCATGTGGGGACATCTGAACTGAGGAACAGGTGAGTCGGGAGAGAGGGGCCTGAGCTCACTTTGAGACGCCACTGACTCGGGAGACCCTGCTCTCAATTCGCTCACGTGCTCATCTACGCAGGTGTAAGTGCACTCGTTCTCCCATGAGGCCGGCAGAGGCCAGCGAGGTCGCAAGTCAAACGATGTGAGGTCGTGCAAAGGTTCCTCACGTTTTTCATAAGAAACGCCACGCACAATATCCGCATAAGTGAAAGGTCTCGCAGCAATAGGTAGGGGTGTGGCCGTGGTTACGCTTGTTTGCTTGGTCTCCACCCGGGAAGTCTGAGAATCTGGCGAATCTGGCCGGCACTCCTCAAACAGCTCCTCCAGACAAAATTGAGAATAGCCATCATCTGACAGGGCTGAGCCAGGTGATACTGGTCTACTGCCAGAGTACCGTATGTAATAATCACAGTGCTGACTCTTCTTCTGGCCTAATGTCATGCCAGGAGACCAAGAGCGCTGCTCGACTGAAGTAACAGATTCTGGGGAGGAAGCTCTGAAGTCTGCCAACCAGTCCTGCAGGTGCGAAAAGTCAAACTCGGAAGACAAGGATTCCGGGGACAACGCCCTGTCACTGAATAGCCTGTCAAGTTCATAGTCTGAGAAAACTGACTGCGGGGACGCTGCTCTGGTCTCCTCAAACAGAGCTTCCAGACACAAATCGGTACCTTCCCAGTCAGAAAAGGCTGATTCTGGGGTAAAGGACCTGTCTCTGGACAAGTCCTCCTCGTAAACCATGTGGGGACATCTGAACTGAGGAACAGGTGAGTCGGGAGAGAGGGGCCTGAGCTCACTTTGAGACGCCACTGACTCGGGAGACCCTGCTCTCAATTCGCTCACGTGCTCATCTACGCAGGTGTAAGTGCACTCCTTCTCCCATGAGGCCGGCAGAGGCCAGCGAGGTCGCAAGTCAAACGATGTGAGGTCGTGCAAAGGATCCTCACGTTTTTCATAAGAAACGCCACGCACAATATCCGCATAAGTGAAAGGTCTCGCAGCAATAGGTAGGGGTGTGGCCGTGGTTACGCTTGTTTGCTTGGTCTCCACCCGGGAAGTCTGAGAATCTGGCGAATCTGGCCGGCACTCCTCAAACAGCTCCTCCAGACAAAATTGAGAATAGCCATCATCTGACAGGGCTGAGCCAGGTGATACTGGTCTACTGCCAGAGTACCGTATGTAATAATCACAGTGCTGACTCTTCTTCTGGCCTAATGTCATGCCAGGAGACCAAGAGCGCTGCTCGACTGAAGTAACAGATTCTGGGGAGGAAGCTCTGAAGTCTGCCAACCAGTCCTGCAGGTGCGAAAAGTCAAACTCGGAAGACAAGGATTCCGGGGACAACGCCCTGTCACTGAATAGCCTGTCAAGTTCATAGTCTGAGAAAACTGACTGCGGGGACGCTGCTCTGGTCTCCTCAAACAGAGCTTCCAGACACAAATCGGTACCTTCCCAGTCAGAAAAGGCTGATTCTGGGGTAAAGGACCTGTCTCTGGACAAGTCCTCCTCGTAAACCATGTGGGGACATCTGAACTGAGGAACAGGTGAGTCGGGAGAGAGGGGCCTGAGCTCACTTTGAGACGCCACTGACTCGGGAGACCCTGCTCTCAATTCGCTCACGTGCTCATCTACGCAGGTGTAAGTGCACTCCTTCTCCCATGAGGCCGGCAGAGGCCAGCGAGGTCGCAAGTCAAACGATGTGAGGTCGTGCAAAGGATCCTCACGTTTTTCATAAGAAACGCCACGCACAATATCCGCATAAGTGAAAGGTCTCGCAGCAATAGGTAGGGGTGTGGCCGTGGTTACGCTTGTTTGCTTGGTCTCCACCCGGGAAGTCTGAGAATCTGGCAAATCTGGCCGGCACTCCTCAAACAGCTCCTCCAGACAAAATTGAGAATAGTCATCATCTGACAGGGCTGAGCCAGGTGATACTGGTCTACTGCCAGAGTACCGTATGTAATAATCACAGTGCTGACTCTTCTTCTGGCCTAATGTCATGCCAGGAGACCAAGAGCGCTGCTCGACTGAAGTAACAGATTCTGGGGAGGAAGCTCTGAAGTCTGCCAACCAGTCCTGCAGGTGCGAAAAGTCAAACTCGGAAGACAAGGATTCCGGGGACAACGCCCTGTCACTGAATAGCCTGTCAAGTTCATAGTCTGAGAAAACTGACTGCGGGGACGCTGCTCTGGTCTCCTCAAACAGAGCTTCCAGACACAAATCGGTACCTTCCCAGTCAGAAAAGGCTGATTCTGGGGTAAAGGACCTGTCTCTGGACAAGTCCTCCTCGTAAACCATGTGGGGACATCTGAACTGAGGAACAGGTGAGTCGGGAGAGAGGGGCCTGAGCTCACTTTGAGACGCCACTGACTCGGGAGACCCTGCTCTCAATTCGCTCACGTGCTCATCTACGCAGGTGTAAGTGCACTCGTTCTCCCATGAGGCCGGCAGAGGCCAGCGAGGTCGCAAGTCAAACGATGTGAGGTCGTGCAAAGGATCCTCACGTTTTTCATAAGAAACGCCACGCACAATATCCGCATAAGTGAAAGGTCTCGCAGCAATAGGTAGGGGTGTGGCCGTGGTTACGCTTGTTTGCTTGGTCTCCACCCGGGAAGTCTGAGAATCTGGCAAATCTGGCCGGCACTCCTCAAACAGCTCCTCCAGACAAAATTGAGAATAGTCATCATCTGACAGGGCTGAGCCAGGTGATACTGGTCTACTGCCAGAGTACCGTATGTAATAATCACAGTGCTGACTCTTCTTCTGGCCTAATGTCATGCCAGGAGACCAAGAGCGCTGCTCGACTGAAGTAACAGATTCTGGGGAGGAAGCTCTGAAGTCTGCCAACCAGTCCTGCAGGTGCGAAAAGTCAAACTCGGAAGACAAGGATTCCGGGGACAACGCCCTGTCACTGAATAGCCTGTCAAGTTCATAGTCTGAGAAAACTGACTGCGGGGACGCTGCTCTGGTCTCCTCAAACAGAGCTTCCAGACACAAATCGGTACCTTCCCAGTCAGAAAAGGCTGATTCTGGGGTAAAGGACCTGTCTCTGGACAAGTCCTCCTCGTAAACCATGTGGGGACATCTGAACTGAGGAACAGGTGAGTCGGGAGAGAGGGGCCTGAGCTCACTTTGAGATGCCACTGACTCGGGAGACCCTGCTCTCAATTCGCTCACGTGCTCATCTACGCAGGTGTAAGTGCACTCGTTCTCCCATGAGGCCGGCAGAGGCCAGCGAGGTCGCAAGTCAAACGATGTGATGTCGTGCAAAGGATCCTCACGTTTTTCATAAGAAACGCCACGCACAATATCCGCATAAGTGAAAGGTCTCGCAGCAATAGGTAGGGGTGTGGCCGTGGTTACGCTTGTTTGCTTGGTCTCCACCCGGGAAGTCTGAGAATCTGGCGAATCTGGCCGGCACTCCTCAAACAGCTCCTCCAGACAAAATTGAGAATAGTCATCATCTGACAGGGCTGAGCCAGGTGATACTGGTCTACTGCCAGAGTACCGTATGTAATAATCACAGTGCTGACTCTTCTTCTGGCCTAATGTCATGCCAGGAGACCAAGAGCGCTGCTCGACTGAAGTAACAGATTCTGGGGAGGAAGCTCTGAAGTCTGCCAACCAGTCCTGCAGGTGTGAAAAGTCAAACTCGGAAGACAAGGATTCCGGGGACAACGCCCTGTCACTGAATAGCCTGTCAAGTTCATAGTCTGAGAAAACTGACTGCGGGGACGCTGCTCTGGTCTCCTCAAACAGAGCTTCCAGACACAAATCGGTACCTTCCCAGTCAGAAAAGGCTGATTCTGGGGTAAAGGACCTGTCTCTGGACAAGTCCTCCTCGTAAACCATGTGGGGACATCTGAACTGAGGAACAGGTGAGTCGGGAGAGAGGGGCCTGAGCTCACTTTGAGACGCCACTGACTCGGGAGACCCTGCTCTCAATTCGCTCACGTGCTCATCTACGCAGGTGTAAGTGCACTCGTTCCCCCATGAGGCCGGCAGAGGCCAGCGAGGTCGCAAGTCAAACGATGTGATGTCGTGCAAAGGATCCTCACGTTTTTCAAAAGAAACGCCACGCACAATATCCGCATAAGTGAAAGGTCTCGCAGCAATAGGTAGGGGTGTGGCCGTGGTTACGCTTGTTTGCTTGGTCTCCACCCGGGAAGTCTGAGAATCTGGCGAATCTGGCCGGCACTCCTCAAACAGCTCCTCCAGACAAAATTGAGAATAGTCATCATCTGACAGGGCTGAGCCAGGTGATACTGGTCTACTGCCAGAGTACCGTATGTAATAATCACAGTGCTGACTCTTCTTCTGGCCTAATGTCATGCCAGGAGACCAAGAGCGCTGCTCGACTGAAGTAACAGATTCTGGGGAGGAAGCTCTGAAGTCTGCCAACCAGTCCTGCAGGTGCGAAAAGTCAAACTCGGAAGACAAGGATTCCGGGGACAACGCCCTGTCACTGAATAGCCTGTCAAGTTCATAGTCTGAGAAAACTGACTGCGGGGACGCTGCTCTGGTCTCCTCAAACAGAGCTTCCAGACACAAATCGGTACCTTCCCAGTCAGAAAAGGCTGATTCTGGGGTAAAGGACCTGTCTCTGGACAAGTCCTCCTCGTAAACCATGTGGGGACATCTGAACTGAGGAACAGGTGAGTCGGGAGAGAGGGGCCTGAGCTCACTTTGAGACGCCACTGACTCGGGAGACCCTGCTCTCAATTCGCTCACGTGCTCATCTACGCAGGTGTAAGTGCACTCCTTCTCCCATGAGGCCGGCAGAGGCCAGCGAGGTCGCAAGTCAAACGATGTGAGGTCGTGCAAAGGATCCTCACGTTTTTCATAAGAAACGCCACGCACAATATCCGCATAAGTGAAAGGTCTCGCAGCAATAGGTAGGGGTGTGGCCGTGGTTACGCTTGTTTGCTTGGTCTCCACCCGGGAAGTCTGAGAATCTGGCGAATCTGGCCGGCACTCCTCAAACAGCTCCTCCAGACAAAATTGAGAATAGTCATCATCTGACAGGGCTGAGCCAGGTGATACTGGTCTACTGCCAGAGTACCGTATGTAATAATCACAGTGCTGACTCTTCTTCTGGCCTAATGTCATGCCAGGAGACCAAGAGCGCTGCTCGACTGAAGTAACAGATTCTGGGGAGGAAGCTCTGAAGTCTGCCAACCAGTCCTGCAGGTGCGAAAAGTCAAACTCGGAAGACAAGGATTCCGGGGACAACGCCCTGTCACTGAATAGCCTGTCAAGTTCATAGTCTGAGAAAACTGACTGCGGGGACGCTGCTCTGGTCTCCTCAAACAGAGCTTCCAGACACAAATCGGTACCTTCCCAGTCAGAAAAGGCTGATTCTGGGGTAAAGGACCTGTCTCTGGACAAGTCCTCCTCGTAAAACATGTGGGGACATCTGAACTGAGGAACAGGTGAGTCGGGAGAGAGGGGCCTGAGCTCACTTTGAGACGCCACTGACTCGGGAGACCCTGCTCTCAATTCGCTCAGGTGCTCATCTACGCAGGTGTAAGTGCACTCGTTCTCCCATGAGGCCGGCAGAGGCCAGCGAGGTCGCAAGTCAAACGATGTGATGTCGTGCAAAGGATCCTCACGTTTTTCATAAGAAACGCCACGCACAATATCCGCATAAGTGAAAGGTCTCGCAGCAATAGGTAGGGGTGTGGCCGTGGTTACGCTTGTTTGCTTGGTCTCCACCCGGGAAGTCTGAGAATCTGGCGAATCTGGCCGGCACTCCTCAAACAGCTCCTCCAGACAAAATTGAGAATAGTCATCATCTGACAGGGCTGAGCCAGGTGATACTGGTCTACTGCCAGAGTACCGTATGTAATAATCACAGTGCTGACTCTTCTTCTGGCCTAATGTCATGCCAGGAGACCAAGAGCGCTGCTCGACTGAAGTTACAGATTCTGGGGAGGAAGCTCTGAAGTCTGCCAACCAGTCCTGCAGGTGTGAAAAGTCAAACTCGGAAGACAAGGATTCCGGGGACAACGATCTTACTCCTAATGATTCAATGTACTCTTTCTTTTTGCCGTCAGCAAAGTCATTTATGTTAGAATACAGGCCTTGCTTTCTCCGAAATAAATTTTTACTTCCTGACATTTTTTCTACTTTCTCTGGAAATCTTAGCACATATTTAGGTCTCTCATCAAAGTTAAAAACCATATTTGTTTTTCGCAGATCCTCTGATTTTTGACAAGTTTGGACGGGCTGTCTGTGATTGTTTGGTTTTGAGTCTATGTTTCTGTCATAGGATTGTTTTTGATATCTTAAACTTACAGTTTTTTTAACTCTATCGTAATCTGGGGAGACTTGTGCTATTTCTGTTGAACTGTTATATGACTCATCCTTAGGTTTTTTGAACACAGAAGTTTGTAAATCTGATGTAATAAACCAGTAATCAAGGAAAGATTCCCCTTTCCTTCCATCTAGGGTTTTTAGTTCAGATGACAGAGGAATTGACTGAAGTGACATTTCTTTTCTACTTAAATTGCCTGAACCTGCACTGTGTGAATTTTGACAAGAAATATTTATCAACTCAGGAACCTTTTCGACAGGATTTTTATAACGTGTCACACATTGTGGTGAATCTGGTAACTTATGATTTCCTCCTGAATAATGTAAAAAATAATCACAATGTTGTTTGATAAGTTGTGCACGGATAGGTTCAGAGAGTAAGAGCTCTAGAAATGAGAAACTACACTGAGAAGTCTGAGATTCTGGTGAGGAAGGTCGGGAATCGCTATCTGGACATTCAGCAAAAGACATGATTGAGTCACTTGCAGGTTCTCCTCTTTGTCCTTTATATAATGCAGCAGATGAAAATGATCTTAACTCTCCATTTATGAATGGACACCCAGGTAAAGATGGAACAGAGTTTTGTGTTTGAAAGTCTGTGTGCAGTTGCCCATCCTTGTTCCAAGTTTCAGGAGACTCATTTGTAAAAGAATTTGAAAAAGCAGCAATGGCCAAATCTATACTGTTGTTTAAAGGTGGTTCACATTCATATCTATTACTTTCATGGGTGTATGATCTATTTCTAGAAGTACCAATGTTAACGTCAGGTAGGCTACATTGATCAGGAGAGTGTGCCCAGCAGTCATCCTGTATGCACAGAAAGTCTGGAAATTCCATTTTTCTCCCAAGAGGAGAGTCAGGTGACAGTGCCCTGTAGTCACCGATTGACATGACTGAATCTGGGGATGAATTTCTTGCTAAGGGGTCAGTTAATGAGAAATCTTCAGGGAAAAGACCTGTTTCACTTCCAGATGAAAGTGAGACACACTGTGTAATAGGTGTCTTCGAATCAAAGGTGAAGGAGTTGTACTCTTCTAAAGTGAAAGGTAATTGTGATGCAGTACGATTGGAAGGCAGAAAACATCTTGGGGAGGCATTTTTTGGCCCAGAGTTGTGTGACATTTTTGCCATGGCTATAACATCATCATTTTCATTATTAACATGACAGGCACCACAGTATCCCTCAGTTAAGTCACCAGCCATAAGTGTCGGAAAGTTGTCTGTCAGACTGTGTGGTAAGTTGACTTTTGGGACTTTGATTTCCATTTTTTTCACCATGCTGCACATTGCTGGAGTAATATTGGGTTGAACTGACTTGATATCATCAATATCATCAAAATAGGGTATGTTTTCCAGATACCCCCCACTGCTTTCTGGTGGTTTTCTGGTTTCTTCCTTGCTTGACTTGATAGTTTTGAAGCCCATGTCTGCACAGGACACCTGTGGGACCATGACAGGACTGTAATGTTTTTTGAAGAACCGGGCTGGGACCTCATCTGTACACTTCTGGGAGAACTGCCTTTTTGAGGCAACATCAGTGTCATCTTCAGTCATAGCCAGTGTTGCCTGGTGTTTCTTTATGGGCAGAGATATAATACTTGGGTCAGAGATTCCTCTGATGATGGTTTCGGCTGCATCTGTATTGCAAAGCTGCGGCAAAATCCTAAACCCATCCCAAAGCTCACTGAAGTCAGATTCAGCTTGGTCTGACTCGGACAGACTCAGACCATAGTCTGTTATAGATATACATGATGGTAATTTCAAGCTTTCAATTGATTGTTTCTGCTTATCCTCAAAACCACACTGCTCCGGCGGTAAGGTTTTGGTGCCATCATCCTTGACATGGAACTGAACGCCACCTTGGGACAGTCTGAAAAAATCGAGGCTGCAACAATCTTGGTGGTCTCTCACTCTGGGGTCGTAAACCTGAGTGGCATGGCTCTCCAATGCTTCTTCTTTCATAGTGGTTAATTTACTTACTTGCTCATCTGAGTTGTCATAACTTGTAGGTTCGTGTGCAATAACATCCTCAGAGCTCCAGAGGTTAGGGTTCAGTTCACTGCAACACAAAAATGGTTTGAGCACAAATTATGACAAGGCGCCTCTAAGGTATAACAGTTGTGAATGGATAATTTCAAGTAAATCACTTACTGTGGGATCTCAAGCTCCTCCAAAAGGTCACCATGCATGCTTTCTGAGTGGGTGTGGCTGACAGGCTCAGCCCAGGATGGAATATCCAGTAGGGAAGCAACTGAGAGGTCTTCTTCAGAAACAGCAGGGGGTGGTCTACGGTCTGACTCCACTCTTCTCACAATTCTGGGACTGTCTGCATCATCTTGTACTGATGATAGAGCTACTGACACTGAAAAAAGTTCCCAAGAAATAATCAGTAAACACTCCTACGTGTTTTTGTTCACCTTCAGAGAGCGTAAGTAAACAAAAATAGTTAAAATTTGGTATTTGAGACTTAAAACTGACTGCATAGTGTTAAGAGGTTTTACTACCTTCGCTATGATCCAGTGTCTTCTCTATTTCTGCATATGTTCTAGATGTTTGCTCTTGTACCGACTTGTTCATCTGGGTTTCGATCAAATGGACAATGTCCATTCGGTTGATCTTGGTGAGTCTTTTAACCAGACAGTCCTCTGTAAAAGAAAAAAGTTATTGATCAACTGTTTAAAGCCTTCTATTGACAGAAAAAAGAACACACAATCATATGTATAATCCACAGTATAAGTAAAAGTCTAATGAATATAAACTCTGAAACAAAAAAGGATTTACAGCTATAGATGCAATAGAATGATTAACTGGCTTCTCACACTTTACAATAAAAGCTAAGACTGAACTCAAGTTGGCATTGCTTAAACTTCAAAGTACTGTTTTGGATTACAATTGCAACCTAAATCTGTTGAAAACTGGTATCTACCTGTGGCATGTTTGCCTTCCCGCTCCACCCAGCGTTGGAGTAATGCATGGCTCTGCTCTTGGAGAGAATTAGGATTCTCCGTTCTCACCAATTGGATTTCATTCTCATTGAATTCCAGTTCTCTTGCAAGTTCTAGAGGGGTGAATAAGGAACCAAGGTGTAAAAACAAACATTCTAAGAGTATATTTTGTAAGTTTTGCTGCCACAGCATGATTTACAAAATAATAGTTTTAACCCTTACAATTTATTTTGGCTCACAAAATATTTCAGTTCCAGATAAAATAATATAATATATTAAAAGTATTATATTAGAGCAGAAAACACCTGCACAATTTGTCAACATACCTGTCCAGCTGAACCCAAGTAGATCTGCTACAATAGCTAACGTCTCCTCTTTTCTGTCAGCATCATCCTGCCAATCCACTAAAAAAAATGCCGCCAGAGCCAAAGATTAAATCTTAAAATCATGTTACGCAGTTTAGTAAACTCTCAGTCTGTATCCTAAAATATAACCTTTTCATGCTACAGGTACAGGCATGTTAAATATCCTTTGGAAAGAAGATGTATCGATAATAAATGATTTCCTGAGGGCTCTGCTGTATGTTATGGGCTGTAATGCTTGAAATAAATGTGTAAATGGAATGTTGACATGGATGACAATATGAAGTTTTTGGTAATGATTAAAATTAATTGGTGACAATCAGCACCTTGTGTCTTTGAACCAGTAGTTGTTGTAAGCCAGGGCAGTTATTTGCAGATTAAGCAATGTACATGCAAATATTAGTGAAGCTATATCACTCGTGCAGGCAGCCATATATAAAAGAAAAGTGTTTAAACTAAACCTATTTTTTAAGCTATCATGACCATTCAATCTTGAGATAACATTTGCACAAACAGAGATGAAAAAAGTGACTTGACAACATGCAAAACACCACAAAACACCACAAAACACACACACACACACACACACACACACACACACACACACACACACACACACACACACACACACACACACACACACACACACACATTCTACAAAATTCATGATGCAAGATGGGACAAAATGAATCACAACACAAAAGTATTAAATTACTTATGGGAATATTTGTTTTCTCAGGGAGAAAGAAAGTGGTCTTGCTGCCGAGGACAGAAGATAGGAAAATTAAAGCCTGTTTAAGTCTGGCCATACCTGACGAGCAACGCTGAGTTTTATCATCGATGATTCTCTGCATCTGGGTTTCCACTGTATCATCCCAGACATGTTTGTATTCAAACACATCCACTGTCCCAGCTGGTGGTTGGGCACTAGGATTGCCATCAGAATCTGAACTGCAGGAAGCTGGGATGTCATACGTGAAGATGACTGAATCTGGACTCTTGTGACTAGCACTGCTTATTTCATCAGTGTCCACTGAAGGCCTGTTTATAGTTTCTTTCATTTGACTTTGAACACTTAAGGAGGTGATCTCCTGGCCTGAGGGGTTTTGTTGTGTCATGACAGCAAGCTTTGAGGTGGAAATGTATTGATCAGTTGAATGGCTACTGTCAGATTGACTCCTCTTGTCTTTATTGGAGGATTTATTTGTGTCATCATAGGCTTCAGACCAAGTCCTACGTTCAAGATTTGAGCTTTTCCTTGCTTTCCTTTGAGCCTGATCATGCTCAGAAATCTGTAAGTTCATGGCTACTTCCTGACTCTGATGATGTTCTTGGATTCCAGTTTGTGCTGCTGAAAAGGACATATCTATGACCGAGCACTGATCCTCTTCATCTTCTTCTTCGTCCTCGTCTGGGGAGGAGTCTGAGGAATCTTGGGTTTGTTCTGAATACCTTGAAAGGGCAACTGTTGACTGGTCTGATTGAAGGTCAGCTATAGTGGAGTCTAAGTAGTCTAAACCAAGGCTTTCAAGGCCTCCAACCTCATTTTGCGAAATGGTTAGTTCCTCAAACGCACTGGGGGAACCAAGCTGAACCTCTGAAAGAGGCACTTCACTATCTGACTTTTCACTTGAGGGTTTGAGAAGAGTTCTGGGTTTTGGAGTGGGTATTGTGTTGTCATAACTCTGAGTCTCAGATGATTGAGCAATCTCTGTGGAGGATAGATATGACATTGTTGAAGATTTTGCTTTGCCCTGCACAGTCTCCTCTGGCACAACTTCATCTACTGGATGTTCCCCAATGTGAAAAAATGCATATTCTTCCCCTTCGTCAAAGCTTCTTCTTGTCATATCAATAGCTCCCCCTCTGGTCATTTCAAAGAGTTTTCCCTCCTGAAACTGAAATGGATCAGATGGTTTCTCATTGCCTGGTGTTTCAACAGGTGTTTTATCAGCATGTATTCTATCCTCTGCGGGACACAGAGTCATCTGTTGCCCATCCTCAGCTTGTGTAGTTAAGGTGAAAGTGTCAGCTTTTTCCTCAGTGCTCAAAGCAATATCAGATGTCTCAGTCAGAGTGTGAGAGCTTTCTGTCACATATTTTTCAGATAATTCCTGTGGTATATCTTCTGGTAAAGGTGGTAGGACGGGGTCAAATTTTAAATCTGGCTCATCATATTTGTAATCACCTGCTTCTAATGGCTCAGTGATATCTGAAACCATGTCACTCTTGATTCTAGCCTCCTGTTCCATCTCCTCAAATGTTTTGATCTTTGCAGCCATTATAAACATCTCCCCCTCTGGGGTTAACTCTTTAGCATTGGCATCAATCTTGCTATCATCTGTTTTAAGGGGGTCCTTCAGAATGAGCATTTCAGGAGTCTCACTGCCACTTACTTCAGGGTCTATCTCTGCTGAAGGGGGACATTTATCTTTAAGTGAACTTTCCATTTGAATGGTCTCAAAACTGTTGTCTTCTTCATTTTGTTCACTTTCATCTCTATAAATACTTTTATCATAGGCATAACAGGCTTCCAGCTGAGAGGCGTAATCCTCATACACAGCAGGCTTAGCTGGCATCTTAAACTCTGTTTCCTTTGTCTGAGTGGGGGTTCCCTCCAGAGAGTCTGGACAAGGGGATTCTCTGGTAGGACTTGGCTCAATTGAATCAGGAGACGTTCTAGAGGATCTATCCTCCATGACAGGACTTGCCTCTAGTGAGTCTTGTTGACACAGCTCTTTTGCTGGATCATCCCAGACCAGGTTCTTCAAATCAGCTGGTCGCTGGGAAATCATCGATGGAACATTTAAGAAACTCTTGTCACCACCATCTTCATGAGAATATGTCTGCCATTCACTTTCAAAATCTTTGCTTTTTGTTTGGTCCCCAACTTGTAAGTGTGTTTCTTGTTTTGAATATATCTGATGATCAAGGGAGGAGGATGGAGACTCTTTCAAAGTGGTTTTTGAAAGAATGACCTCTTGGTAGCTCTCATGGACTCCCTCATCCTCTGGCTGACCTGGTGTCATACTTGGCTTTTCTATCAAGTACTGATCTAGGTCACTCTTAAGTAGTGTCAACATACCTGTCATATCCCTCTCAGAAGTAGGCTGACGTTGCTGTGTCCTCTCAATGCAAACTTCTTTGAAGGGTGTCTCCAGCACAGTACTTGTTGAGAATTCTGTGACTCTAACTGTGTCATTCTGCATGTCCTCATTTGCCTCTGTATTTATCTTATCATTTTCCTCAATAAACTGATCTAAGTCATTACTGAGGAGAGACAGCATGCCTGACATATCCCTCCCAGGTGGTTTCTGTGGGAGGTGTGTCTTCCTTTCAATGTCAACTTCTTGGAGAGGTTTTTCAAATTCAGAACCTGTCACGAATTCATCCAGTTCAACAACATCAAGCTGATCCTGTGTCTCACCACTTTTCTCTTCAGCCACATCAGGTTTAGCTTCTATCTCTATCTTTTCCCACCCAGAAATTGTTTGCTCCTCACTAGAAGCGTGTCTGATTTTAAAGAGAGTAACTTCCTCAAATTTTTCCTGGATAACATCCTCCTCTGAAGGCCTATTTTCTATTGGCCTGTCCTTGAGATATTCATCCAAATCACTGTTAAGCAATGACACCATGCCTGACATGTCTTTTGTTTTCGTAGACCATTGACAAGATGTCTCTCTCTCTACCCACTTCTCCTTTATTTGGGGTTCTTGGATCAGGGCTGCTTGAGTTTCATTTATTTCTGCTTCACCTTGAAGTCCTCTTTCTGCCTCTTCAGCCTCAGAAGTACATAAATGTTCTTCAGTTGGTTCATTTTCTGTTGGTGTGCCATCCACTTGACCTTCTGTACTAATGAAAGTACAAATGTCTTTATCTGGGTCCTTTGTTATGACAGTTTGTTCAAATTTTTCCTGCACAGTTTCCTCTTCTGGCGTTCGACTTGTCACAGGCCTCGCTTTCAGATAATCATCCAAGTCACTACTCAATAAGGACAACATGCCTGACATATCTTTTGGCTGATGAGTTGTTTTCCTCTCACTGTGGACTTCTTGTAACTGGGGCTCTTTCACCTTGCTCTCTCTTAATTCAGTCGAAGTTTGCATAAAGAGAATTTCACTTTTATTTTTTGTTGTTTCCATACCTGTTTCATGATATTTATCTTTCTGTGACAGTGTCATATGATCTGTCATGTGATGAGTCCTTTCAAGTCCTTCATAGTTCTCACTCTCCCCTGAGCTAGAGTGGTAAGTCCTAAAGATAATGCTTGAGTTTGGAGACTCAGCCAGTCCTTCATGCTTGGGACTATCTGGACTTAGATCATGATATTTTGTTTGAATATCAAAAGAGGAAACTTCTTCACTGTAATAACTCTTCTTACAGTTCGTAAGGACAGATTCTGTATTCACTGCTGAATCATCAACCATGCTTTCCTCTTCCTGTGCCCCCAACTTATAGCCCTCATCCACAGCTGCTGAAGTCTGCTTGAAAAGCTGGTACTCAGGACTCTCTTCCAGTTCAGCCTTTATGTCAGCACTGAAATCTTCAGAGGGTCTGCGGTCAGGGCTGATCTGCATGTCTTCAGATAAACTCTTACCTGTGTTGATGACTGGATGTTCCAAATGTATCACGTCAAGGCTCTTCCCTGTGAAGTCTGGTTTGTCTGATTGAGGGATAACTCTTATTTGAGGGCTGACTCTCCCATCATTGATATGATCTATACCTGCTTTTATTTGTGTCTCACATGAATATGAAGAATCTGAGATAAGCCATGGTTTGCTTATGTCATCCGTGCTTAAGTTCACTACCTGAGCATCAAAATCGGATGCTTTACACATGTCGGCATCACTTTGTGGATGAAGAATTATGAGATTTTGTGTTTTGCTTTCTGTTTTCATTGGACTGTATTCATCCATCTGTTCCTCTCCAGGTTCTACCAACCCTGATATTTGTGTTGATATGTGAGAGGAAGCAACTGCTTTGTGTTGAGAAAGTTCAGCCTCACTTTCCAAAGGGTCCTCTCCAGTCTGGAATGTTTTCATCAGCTCTTTCACTGACATGGTCTCCCTTTCTGGCAAGTTTGGCTCCCTTTTCTTTGCACTCTCATCATCATATTGAATTGTTTCAGCTGCTCTTTCAGTATTAGCTGGAATGTGAAGTGATTCCTCTGTGCTGTCTCCAGTCAAATTGACTCCTCTATTCTCTAGGACTGTTTCATTATAACTGTTTATGTCCCTCTGCTGATTGATAGTTGTGGAATTCTGGCTTTGGGTTCGCAATTTTGGCTCCTGTAAAGAACTTAATTCTTCTCTCTGTATCTTACCAGGTTCAGAGGCCACTGCTGCAATACAAAAAGAAGAAATTGTGTCTCCAAATAGCCCAGCTTTGTTTGATTTCTTCCCATCTTTGTTTGATTTCTGCCCATCTTTGTTTGATTCTGGCCCAGCTTTGCTTGATTCCTGCTGAGTCTGGAATGCTTTCATCAACTCCTTGACAGACATCGTTTCTTCTTGTGACAACTGTGGTTCCTTCTTGGGTAGGTCAATGCTCCCAACTTCACACTGACTTGCATCTGCAGGTTTCACTCTTTCTCCAGTATAAGTGCTTTCAGACACTGATAGTGATTCCTCTCTTCTTAAGCTTGACTTGTCCACTTGGTCTGTTTTATCACACGTGTTGACATCAACCTGTTGGTTTAGGCATGTGAGGTTCTCAGTTTCTGAGGGTGTTTTTGGTTCATGTGGGAGACTTTGTTTGGTTTTTATTACATCCTTTGAGTCAATTGATTCAGATACATGAGAATCCAACACTTTGTGCTCAAAAAGCCCTGCTTTAGTTTTTGAGGGATCGTGTCCAGCCTGGAATGTTTTCATCAGTTCCTTCACAGACATTGTCTCTTTTTCTGACAGTTCTGGTATGGAAATACCTCCATCATCACACACAATAGCATCTGCAAATGTCACTTTCTTTCCAATATTATCACCATCTGAAGTTGCTGGTGATTCCTCAGTGTTATCTTTGATTAAGCCTCCCGGTCGCTCATTCAGGAGCATTTTGTCACCAACCCTGACATCACTCTGTTGGTGGAAAACTGTGAGGTTCTGGGTTTGTGACTCCATCCCCTGCCTCGTACTCAGCTCAGCCATTTGTGTCTCTTTGGGCTCTCCTGATCCAGATATCTGGGTTGAAGCACAAAGAGCTCCAGCTGTGTTTTTCAAAGGCTCTCCACTAGTTTGGAAAGCTTTCCTCAGCTCCTTCACAGACATTGTCTCTTCCTCTGGTGATGTCTGCTCTGTCTTCTGTGCATCTCCGTCAACATATTCAACTGTTTCAGCAAATGTGACGGTCTTTTCAACATCAGCACTGTCTGAAATGATTAAAGAGTTCTCAGATTTGCTTCTAAATGTGCTTACTTTCTGATCCTCTGAGTCACTCTTGTCTCGGATGTTGAAATTACTGTGTTGTGAAGTTTTGAGGCTCTGAGTCTGGGGTGATGTTTCTGCCTCTGAAGCAACTTTTTGTTCTCCTCTTTGTATTTCATCTGAATCTCCTGATACAGAAACACAAGAAAAAGCAACTGCTTTGTGCTCAAAAAGTCCAGCTTTGTTTTTTGAAGGGTCCTCACCGATCTGAAACGATTTCATCAACTCCTTGACAGACATAGTCTCATCTAACCTTTCGGTCTGAGACCTTGGTGATTTGGGAACTCTGGGAAGCTCTGGCATTTTTTCCTCAGTCTTCTTGGTGGTAATAGCTGACTTAATTTGAGGAATTTGTTCCTTACAGCTTCTTTTTGTCTCCTCTTCTTCAACTTTGTCTTGCAAAGCTTTAACCCTATCTTTTATAGATCCTATAGGTGTCTCAACAATCAAGGGAGAGGCAGGAGGACCCATAACTGCTGTGGGCACATGCACACTCTCCTTCAGAATCACATCACCATCTAGAGACTCCTCAGAGCTCACTCTTTCCAGCTCACCTTCAGAGCTGCTATATCCAGAGCGCTCTCTGTCCCTAAGTTTCTTTCTGATGGGTTTTTTGATATCTGGGGGACGCCGTTTGCCATCACGCTTTACAATAACCTGTTCAAATTTGTCTTGTACAAGGTCCTCTTCAGAGTCAAATGACACGACAGGTCTCTGTTCCAAGTACTGGTCCATGTCCATGCTGAGATGCGACACCATGCCTGTCATGTCTTTGATGTCTGCTGCAGATCTTTTTGTACTCTTCCCCTCAATGCAAGTTGCCTTGAAGACTGGTTCATCAACAGCTGTATACTCCATTCCAACAGTCTTAGTCTCAGTGAGTGAACTCCATTTCTCCTTTTTAGCATCACCTAGTACTTTATGTCTACTGCCACCAATGTCACCTCTTTGAATCTCTCCAAACTTTTCCTGTCTGTTGAACTGATCCAAAATGGCAAAGGTCTCTGTCTCCTCTAGCCCCCCAGCCCCAGCTCTCTCCTCATGTGTTAAGTACTCCATTTGCTCGGATATCAAAATAGCAGACGTTTTGACATCTGACATGTCGGAGAGAAGGTCGGGGCTTGCAAGAGTTGCAGGATCAAGAGGTTGGTTAGTTCTCAGGGAGAATGTCTCAGACTCTGATTCATCATCTTCAATGTAAAAGGTTTAGGAACCAAAAAGGGTAAAGAAGATAAGGGACAAATGAAGCGGGGAAGAGAGACATCAGAAAAGTGTGATCAAGACAATGCCATCAAAAATCCATCTTCAGTTTACAGAATAAGAAGAATGATAAGGCAGAGGATAAAGGAGTCTTGAAAAGAAGACCAAAAAGAAGATGAAAAAGAGATCCAGAAGAGTTTGGCAGGAAGTTGAAAAGCAAAGGCGTAAGCAAAGCCAGGAAGAGTGACAAAACAAGGTAGAGTATGGTCCATCAGAATGTTAATCTAAGTTGTTTACAAAACATTTAAAAGTTTGACACAAAACTTACAGAAGGAACCAACATACGAACAAAGGGACAGATGAATGAAAATTCTCAAGATTGTTGCTGATATAAAACCTTATATCTGCCCATAAATTAAAAAAAAAAATAGAAACATAATGAAGCTTTAAAAATTACTTTTTGAGTGGGGTTACTCAAAAGAGTTGTAAAAATAGTATAAAGAAATATGGGTTATGTGAGAAGATTTTCTAAATCTGTTTGAAAGTTTCAAGTTAAATATCCAACCCTTAACCCTTTCGGTAACACACAATGTGTTGGTTGTTTAGTAAGCGGTTAACCTACAACCCCAGTGCCTCAAGACGAGTAGCTTTCTTTGGTGTTTATAATTTTACTCCGTCCCATCTTGATCTTCTGTGCTTTTATTGTCTTGGGGTTACATCACAACCTTCCAAATGTTTATGGCTGTCAAGGTCAGGAACAGAGTATTAAAACGAAAGATGGGGGATCTCTGCAAATGCTTTTTCTACAGGGTTATTGCTGATGATTATAGAAATTAACTTGTGACATATGATGTCACAACAATTTTTTCCCCTTTCTGTCTTGAGGTTTTACAATACATTAAATTCAATAATGTCTAATAGTCACTAACTCTGTTTAATTATCCTAATCCATTAGTTTGTGACCAAAAGTAAGGCAGCAAAATAATAATTAGGAAAAGCGCTGGATTGTGAATAAGGCTTTGGTTAATAATGCCACTCAATTCAAGAATAAAGGGTTAATTTAAAATAAAAAAAAATAAACAAAGGTGCAGAAGACACCAATTTAGCATGCTCAAAATGAACTTGTAGGAATGTGATTTAAGGAAGTGCTTGAAAATTAACACATTTTATGAGAAATTACCTTAAAATTCAAAATGTTTTCAAGATAAAATGAAATTCTAAACCAAACACCCTAAAAACACAGCAGTTATAAGAGAGTTTTGAGAGAGATGATAATAAAAAAGAAAAAAGAAATCAAAGCAATTACAGAAGAGAAGATTGAAATGTTTAAAGGTGGAAGGAAGTAAGTGGATGAAGTGTGTTGGAGATGAAGAGTACATCAGCCATAGCATAGCTGCCAGTAACAAACTAAGTGTTAGTAGAGCAAAGACAGCAGAGTTAATCCGAATGGGCAGAAACATATTTATCACTCATGGCACTTAGCTCAAACAAATCTTTATCAGTTTTAAAATACTTTCCTATACTATACAGAGATATAAAAGTTGGTGTCATCAGTTCTAAAACTGTTTATTAAAACATGTGTTTTTAAATATGTAAAAACAATTAATTTTAATCTGGAAATGAGTGCAAAATGTCTCAAATTCAATAATGTGACACATCAACACAAACTTACATTTCTTGTCACTCTTCTCACTCTGCAAATAAAATAAATACAAAGGATGCTTTAGCTTTAAATACACAATTAAATACATATTTCATTATAATATAATGAATATAAGTCATTAATCTAGTACATCATCAACTCAGTTTACCTCATCATCTGCATCTTGGTCTGAATCAGACTCCTTTGGAGAAAGGAAGTAAACAGAGACAGCAAACAATGTATTAACTGCAGCTGAGTGTCACACATTTCTTGCACACAACTTACCTTCCACACAAACTTACCTTTGAGTAAGCAGGGAGAGTGATGTTAAGATTGCAGATGGCATTGTGGGTAAGACTTCGGTAAGTGCGTGGTTCCTTGGTAAAGGACAAGCGACCACAAGGATCCTGTGCTGTGTCTCTAATCTGTCAAGTGATTAAACAATTCATTCGATTCGATTCGATTGGGCATATATTTGTATTTTTAAGTGGGTAAAAGTTAGAAAAAAAGATGATTTCATCCAATGCGTTGCCTTACTTTGATGAATAGGGCCAGCCTGTTCTCTTTGAAGGCAAAAAAGCTGAACACATGGTGCTGTCCACTTTTAGTGAGAGGAACTAGGTTTCCAAAGCAGTCAGCAAATATAGGTTTTCCCTCCAGCACCTGTGTGAAGAGAGTGATGCTGTTTTGAGTACTCAAGCTGATCCCAAATAATGGAAAGCAGCTTTGTCTGACTTTTTCCAGGAAATAGGAGATAGCTTACAGACTGTGTCAGCACTGGGTTCTCTTTAAAGTGTCCCTCAAGGTACCCACTCCACCTATTTCAGCAATACTATTCTAAATTTACACTTTCACTTTCCATGACACTCATTATTGTTTCCATGTGCCTGCACACTAAACACTTTCTTCATCCCCTCCTCCCAAATCCATTGTGCATTATCACACCTCACCTCAACATCTCTACTACGAGCTACTTCAGTGAAGTTCTCTTGCTGCTCCAGGGTTTTGTCCATCTTATCGTCTGTCATGCAGAAACAGCGCAAGCGGGCCTCGATGGGATCAAGCGTCTTAGCAAAAATGACAAACTTGGCCATGTAAGGAACACAGATGATCTCCCGGTACAGCTGAGAGGCAAAACAAACAGACTCTTGGATCTGTCTGCAGTCTATCAACCAGAACCTAGGAGTACAAATAAGATTGCAGTCAGGTGCTAATGAATATTACTGCATGGTTTTACAGAATAAAGAACACTCATGATACATGTAAATTGTTGTGGAATGAAGGGGAAGAGTGGATTTAATTGTTAAGGACCGATGTAAAGGACACTTGACACTTGATCTGGAAACTCTAGAAAAATTTACCTCGCCGACACATTTGTGGTGAAGGAAACACACTGGTTGACAAAAGTGAGAGGTGTGGAACCAGTGATGTCCTCCCACTGGGCAGGAGTTGTTCCACCTGAAACACAAACCCATAATTTGTTAAGTTTTCAATAATCAGGCAGCAGTATGGCTTAGCGGTTGGTTGCATTCCCTATGAGATTACCCCTCAAGCAGTCAGTCAAGGTTAAAGTCCAACCAGTGAGATTTCACCCCATTTCTCACCCTGTTTCCTGCTCTATCTGCTGTCCTGTCTTCAATTAATAAAGGCATAAAAGCCGGAAATAATAACATGAAAAAAGAAAGATTCCCAATAATTGTTATCTGTTTGGAAGGAAACATTTCTGAACCCAGCCTAAAAATCTTTGTGTAAAAGATGTTTAGTCTTCAGTACTGGTCTTAACTGTTTTACATAACTAACTAGTAGCTTTGATGTGTTAACTCTTTAATTTTTATACTAATTAAAATTTCCTGAACTTACCAGTAATACTACAGAGCAAACGTAAGGTGGGGGTCTCCCCACTGAGCTCATTGCTCTGCCCGTCACTATTGGAGCTCTTTGGAATGGGGATTGTCATTGTGATTGGTTTGTGGAACTTCCTCCTTCGAGGCTCTAATGTGACAATTGCACTAAACGTGGCTTTGTTACCGAGAATCTTCCTTATCACGTCAACGTCAATGGGTTGAGCCTAAGAGAAGGTACAAAACATGTCATCACAACTTAGTATGTTGAATATTGCATTGATTCATGTTTTTTGTAGTGAGATGCATTGCATGTACCTGTAGCCCGACCCGGATTTTCTTCGTGAGGGCACCTTCAGGGAAGACAGCTTGGACCTGGGGCACTAGAGTGCTACTGAGGACCCCTCCCTCTGGTCCAATCAGGTGACTGTCCTGTTTTATCCGCGACACTACAGCAAAATACTGGGGAAAGTCTCGAGTGATGATGCGGCATATTCTTTTCTTTTCAAGCTCCTCGGGGGAATCAAGTTCTGAAAAGATAAAAATGTTATTTAGATAAATAAAGTTTCAAGATTTGGGGTTAAAATGGTTATGAGCACTTCTTGCTGATTCCCACTGATCTATAAATCTCTGCCTCCCTTCACTTCTAAATTGATGTTTGTGTAACATCTTAAAACATGAGTGATAGACCATGTTAAGCATCAACATCCAGCTGCTCACTTTCATCCATGCCGTTCAATATCTGGTTGAGTTCCTCCTCTGTGAAGTCACAGTGATGTTCCCTCCAGCTCTCTCCGGTTTCGCTCCTCAAGATCACCAGTTCTCTTTCTGTTCCCCGCAAAGCTGCAAAATGGGGGATTTCCACGATTACAGGCCTAAAAGAAAGACAAGTTCAAATCAAGCACAGTTTATTTTCTTTGCAATGATTCCCTTCTGTGATGCAAGTTTGGCAGACCTGACTTATTCAAAGATAAAATGATGACTTGTTTGTTGACAGGCACCTTTCATGCGAAGGAAAATTTAAATTTTCAAGCATTCAAAAACATCTATCAGGAGCACAAACAGGAGCACAATCCAATGAGGAAAAAGTCTGGGAATTGATAATACTGACATGAGGAGATCATGAGAACAACATAGGGCACCAAGTCAGGGGTTCCAGACTACATCTTGCACTTTTACAGAACCAAAAAAGGAAAAAGAAAATCAAAAAAGAGTTATCGTCACTATCATATTATGGAAACTGAAAAGAATTTCAGGTGGACACAGTGGGAAAATATGGGTATGTGACCCTATCTAGGATGGTTTCCCCCATCCTAGTCCTACCCGAGGAACTTGGTTCCTGGAGGACCCAGCTGCAGGATGCGACTGACCAGGCTCTCGCCCTCATTTAGAGGGGGCGGAGCTGTGGGAAGGTGGAGCTTACTGATCCATACGCAGCAAGGAGGAGGAGTGAAGAAGAAAATATGAACACAGCGCACAACAGAGTAAACAATCACACAGGCAGATACACACATAAAACCTCATACACACAAACAATACAGACGCACACACACACACTCAGACACACTTACCCCAGGAACTGGGCTCCAGTTGGACCCACTTCTATGATGCGACCAGCCAGCCCCTCACCCTCCACCATAGGAGGCATCGAGGCCAGACGATGTCTCTTCACTAGCCGGCATGTCACTCTCGTGGGTGCAGAACACTTTCTTGGTGGTACGATTATTCGCAGGCCATTGTGACGGCAACCACGCATAGCCCCACCCCTGGCATCTACCATGAAGCTGACCAGGAAGCTGAAGAAAACAGTCCAGTAGAAAATGTAACCAACGGTTTTTAAGATTGTTTGTTTTAAATGCATTATTTATTTTTGTGGGTGTTTTGGCATCCATGCAAACAAAACAACTGACAAGTATTTAAGGGCTAAACTTATGATTTCATACATTACATACTGAACAACAAGCACATCTCGGCAGATCACATTTCTCTGCAGCATCTTCTTCTGCAACATTTGCATCCTGCTCAGGCAATATTTATTGTTCTCAGGATACTCTGTGCTATTTTTGTACATCATTATTAGCAAACCTGATCCCCGGAAATGTAACGCCATGCATCATTTAACCATGCAAACAGATAGTATGTCAATGAGAAAGCCATTTAGTTGTAAATGAGTATAGGAAAGCACAGGGAAGGGGGCCAGAGACTCGCCAAAATAAAGAATAGAAAATTAAGAGTATCACCTGCTGTTGTCATGGTCTAGGCACGGAGAGGAACGGCTAGAAGCAGAATATAATAACACACACAATCACAAACACAAACACAACCAGGACAAGTGAGTGCACAAAGAGGCAACGAGACAATGAACAAAAAGAGAAAAAGAGAATAAAAAAATAAGCAAAAGTGAGAAAACCCTGACCAGGGAAAGAAACAGACACAACAGAGTAGAAACAAGGATATGAAGTGAAGTGAAAAATACTTAAAGAGAAAATTAAAACTGATAAAAGTGACTCGTACACACCCCAGTGTACAAAGCATAGGAAAGACCTCACACCTGGAAACACGGTGTGTGAGTCTGTGTGTGTGTTTACCCGGAGTGGAGCAGACTGGATGACAGCACCACATTATCAAGGTGCTCAGCACCCCAGCTCAGGCGGAAGGATTCCTTTTCATGCTCTCTAGCCAGTGCTGAGACCTGCAGATCGGGAAACACCAGGAGGCTGGTTAGGTCACAAAAATCAAGATGCTCTCCAACTTTAAAACACCAAGACGAAGAGAAAAATCCACATGACACGAATAACACTGCAGAAAATAAAATCCAAAGCATTAAAATGCTCCAGCCTCGTGGCGGTGCTGATGCAGTAAATGCCTCTCTGTATGTCTGATACTCACCTGGTGGCTTGTTAGCATGTCTTCAATAAGAACTCCTTCTCTCTGATGGAAACTTTGGTGAGTAGGAGTCAGCTGTGGCCTGTTGGGGAAAAAAAAGCTTCTTTCTTAGTTTTTTTTTTTTTTTATCTTTCTTTTTTTAAGTGCAAGATGTTGTGTTTTGTATCCTGACCTGTCCAAGTTATGGCTCATGTAGCTGAAGCCGTCTAGGTAGTGCCCTGGCAGAGAGTCATCTCCCAGCTCAACGAGATCCTCTGGTCTTAGATATTCTCCTCCATCACCTGTCATTGTGTCCTCACCTAAGAAACAGAGGGGGCCAGGTGTTGTTTTTCTTTCTTTCTCCTTAATTTTCATTCAAACATATTAAAAAAAAAATCCCCTTCTCTATCAGTCTTCTGTTTAATGTGACTCTGCAACCATTTGCAATCTATTTCTTGCTCCTGCTCTCAGATTGCTTTTGTGAAATGGGTCAGTGGCTCTGAAAACCTGACATGTTGTGCATAATTAACTTGCACCATAACTAAATCAGTGCATTTCTCAATCACCAAAATTGTCCAAAGTCTCAAACATTTCATGCAGTTAGTTTCTAGTTTTGCATCAAAACCAACCAGTGACACTTTGAACAATGAGACTCCATTTTCAGAAGCCCTTATTTTAGGAAAACATATTGTGCCACTGCGCACTAATAATGATTCACACCAATTAATTAGAGCAACACTTCTACAGTCCACTTCAAGCTGTTAGAGCAGGGCAGACACTTTGCAGTACCTTCCAGCTCCACAGACATGTCAAAAAGTGGCTCATCTTCCAGCCTCAAAGCTATAAAAACACAGAGCTTTAAGACTCAGAGCATTGCACACTGGACAAACAACTGTAACTACAGAAATGTTGCACCTTATCCAGCTAGCAGGAGTGGTATTAATCTTTAAGTCTGATTTGGTTTCACTAAAACAGTAACTTATTTGTGCTTTGCGTTCTCTCACCTTCTTCATCAGACACATCAAGAATCTCAGTCATGGTCTCAGGAACATTGAGCTTGTGTTTCTCTGTGACCGTCTGTTGTGATCCCCCATAGAGAATCATGGGAAAAAAAAACAGAATAGACAGACAGACAAGTTAGTGCAGTTTTTGGGAAATTGAAAGAAAAAAACGACTGTTCGTGAAAGTATTGCAAGCTCACCGTTGTGGTCGTGATGACCTCCTCTGTGACTACTTTCAGTGTGTCAACTACAGAGATGTAGCCCAGACGTCTGGCAATAGACAGAGCTGTGTTTCCATTCTAGCAGAGGGACAGAGACAGTAAGAGAGAAGTGAAATTATTTTTCAATCTTTCCCTTAGAAATTAAAAGAAGAGTCATTGTTTTACTCTTTTCTTACTACTGTAGTAGAATTCGGTTTTGCGCCATGTTGTAGCAACACGTTGATAATATGTGTGTTGCCTTGTTGTGCTGCCTGGTGAAGAGGTGTGTATCCATTCTGCAGAGCAAAGACAAAGCAGGTGAATTTTTATCGAACTCAAAAAGCAGATCACTTCATTTTTGTTACCTGTTGAATTTATTCCAGCAGTCTCCGATAATTAGTGTTCATACATTTATAATTTGATTTCTAGCTTTTTGTGTTTTAACCCCTAAAATTATTTATGAAGAACTTTTCATACAAGAAAGTTGCCTAAATGGCGCTCAGAGGAACAGAATGATATGAGAAAACATCAAAATGTAAATAAAAAAACTAAAACAGTGACATAAGAATAAAACAAAAGGGACAAGAAACAAACTGAATCAATACAAAAAAAAGGCTCTACATTTGATTTCTACCTTGGTTTTTGCGTTGACGCTGGCACCTTGTTGTAAGAGGAAGTTCACCATCTTTGCGTTCCCATAGTGACAGGCCACTATCAGAGGAGTATACCCAAGCTGAGGTGTAGAAAGAATAAGAGAATTGTGGACAGAAAAGCAATTAATCTTTGTGAAATGTGTCTTACTTCTTTGTGAAATTGATATGTGCTGCAACAGAACACATAACAAAACCCTCTGACAGATTTATTTTTTAAGCAGGGTGTAGGCACCGTCATGTTTCATAACAGCCAGCAGGTGGCAGACATGTCTCTTTTTTATGTATGCTTCGTTTTCTGCTTTGGTGGTAAGAAGTTCTCAGTTTCTTTAGCAGCTGATGAAAAAAACTCATATATTTTGGATTTTTTTTTAGGATTTTTTGTACAGCCTTTGTCCCAAACTGTGTCTTCACTTTGATAAAACAATTTGTTATGTGACTTTACTTTGTTGTCTTCTTCCGATTGTTTCCACTTATGTGAACTTGTGTGTGTGTGTGTGTGTGTGTGTGAGTATGGTGTTACCTTGGTTTGCTGATCCAAGGTTGCGTCATGTTTGGCGAGTACCTCTGCTGCACTGACCCTGTCTTCTTGGGCTGAGAGATGTAGAGGAGTAAGTCCGCTCTGAAACACCACGAGCATGAAAGGTTGTCTTTAGGGATCTGTGTTGAGTGTCATTACTTTCAGTCAAGACTATTAGTAATTATAAACAGTCAAATGTGTTTTCAGATTCCAAATGGTTACAAGCTGAGAGACACACAAAATATGTCTATCCATAGTAAAGGAATGCAGGGACTTTTTCATATTGGCTATGGTGTCTTAATGTATCAGCGTGTTTGTGTGACCTTTGTGGTTGCGTTGACGTGAGCTCCTTTGCCCAGCAGCAGGCTGGCCATCTCAGCGTGTCCTTCCTGGGCTGCCAGGTGTAAGGGGCTGACCCCCTGCTTGGTCAGAATGTTAGTTTCTGCTCCGTACTGCAGCAGCGCTAACGCAATGTTCGTCTGGTTCTTTTTGGCTGCAATGTGGAGAGGAGTGTAGCCGTTCTGCAGCAGGAGGGAGAACAATTACATGCAGTAACAACAGCTTTTATGCATAAAATGCATCCTATAATTAGCTGAGAGAAAGCTTTTTTCTTTTGTTTCTTTCAGTACAGCTAAAACCAAGACTATTTTTAGGTTTTACTTCAGCTTTGAAAGGTCGAGTGACTTCTAAGCACCTATGTCTAGCTCAAAGTGACAAAGGAAAACATCTCTGCCAAGAGCTGAAACACATCTTTTCATCACAAAATAAATACTAAAGCACAAAGAAGAGCATTTACCCATGGTGTGAGAGTCTTGTCAGCACTTACTTTTGCAGTAGCATGAGGCGATGCTCCTTTATCAAGCAGCAGAAGAGCTACTTCTTGGTTGTCATAATGAGCTGCCACATGTAGCGGAGTCAGGCCATTCTGTGAGAGGAAGAAAAGGATTAAATGATTGATATTCGTTGGAAAACTCACCATTTTAAACTTGATGATTTGATTTGATTATTTTTTTGGTTTTGCACTTACATTTGTGTACAACTCTTTAATGACTATTTTAGACATATTTTAACTCTTACTTACATAAAAGTGTAGCCTAATAAATAATTTCCCCTTAAAAAATGTATACAGGAATGTATTATTCACATGCTGGAAATGAATTTCTGTGTTTTGTTTACCTTGCCAGCATCATCTGTCAGAGCTTTGCGTTGAAGAAGAAGTTTTGCTACATCGATGCTTCCATATTTAGCTGCTACATGTAATGGAGTGAACCCTTTCTGTAGAGGGCAAAAAAAGAAAGTTTCTTTCAAATACTTTAGATTTTGCCTGCTTATTTGTGAGACCACAAGTGAATTTATAATCTGTTTTAATGTGTTTCATTTCCTCACCTTTGTGGCCAGAGAGTGTGAAGCTCCAGCCTCCAGAAGCACAGCGGCTGTCTCAACTTGTCCCTCCCGGGCTGAGATGTGGAGCGGGGTGTAACCGTTGGTGGTGGCGGCGTCTGGGTGAGCCATGTGCTGCAGCAGTAACTGAACTATATCAGTTTTCCCCAGACGGGACGAGATATGGAGGGGTGTCTGGTCCTCCTGCAGTTGTGGGATTGAGAGGATTGTACAAAGTTGAAGAGAGAGGAAAGAAGATGAAATAACTGAAATAAATCAAGGTTGTAGACTCATTAATGTGTTAATTATCACAAACAGAAGAAAACAGTGTTGATTCAGTATCTGACTCACCCTGGCCATAGCATCCACAAGTGCTCCATTTCTCAGCAAACACCGAACCACTTCCATCTGACCTGCTCGTGCTGCCATATGGAGAGCTGTCTCACCACGCTGACATGCAAATACAGAACATTAATGAGAGTTAGGACAGGATAATCATGTGATAATCAAAAAACCCTGTTGGATTTATGCTTTATTGAGCTTTATTACCACAAACTACAGGTGATCTCTCAGCGGTACTCACGATGTTACGGACATCAGGCGAAGCTCCATTCTGCAGCAGAAGTAAAACGATGTTGAGGTGGCCCATGAAGGCAGCTACATGGATGGGCGTCAGACCAGACTGGAAAATGTTGCAAAAAAGAAGCAAGAAGATGAACATAAAATGTAAAGGTGTCTGCAATTTATCTATTTATATATATAAAAAAGCTTTTATGAGACATGCCTGATTATGTTTCTCACCTCGGTTATGGCTTGAATGGAGGCTCCATATTTGACCAAGAGCTCCATCACTTTCACCCTGTTCTTCTTACAGGCGATGTGTAGAGGAGTGAACCCATTCTGTCAGCAAACAAATCAGAGTATTAACACAAAATGCACATACAGCTAAAGGAGGGGATGCCATGTTATTTTACACGTGGTCATAGATTTGCTTTTATGGATAATTTGGGGCTTACACAGCATTTATAATATGTATGAAATGTGTCTCATACTGGTTAAGAATCATTGAGTTTACAGTGCCTGAATGTTTTTCTTGTTTGTTTACATTTTCTCCCCCTTTATCTGCATTTACACACCTTCAGTGCAATATGTTTGTAAGTATGTACATGTGTGTTAACACCTATTTTTTGCTAGTACAGGTCTTATTTCCTGAAAACCCCTACCAGTGCTCTTGCATTAGGATTGGCCTTCTTGTCCAGCAGAAGCTTGGTGACTCTGTAGTGGCCACAGTGAGCTGCAACATGTAGCGCCGTGAGGTAGTCCAGTGTGACATCATCAACAGGCGCCTTGTGTTGCAGCAGGTGCTTGACACACTCTATGTGGTCACCCTGGGCTGACATGTGCAGCGGTGACAGTCCGTTCTGTGTGAGGACAAACATGATGAAACATGAGACACTTTAGAAAGTTTGAAAAAAAAGGAGTTTGCATAAAAAACCCATTGGAAATAAGAGGGAATTGGGAATGAGAAAAGGTAGTGAACTATGATGAGCTTTCAAAGAGAAACATTACCAAAAGTCTAAGATTTATTGATGTTAGAAAAACTGTATTCTCAACAATAATTACTGAGTTTTGGGAAAACTTCAGAGGACTGCTGGTTCAGTAACGGTACAGTCATACACTACCTTAGTTCTTGCTAAGATGGGAGCTCCTCTCTCCAGCAGAATTTCTACGGCTGGGTCGTGTCCACTCCTGGCTGCACAGTGCAGTGGAGTCAGTCCATCCTGCAGGACAACCACACATACACAGGCATCAAAGTGTGAAATTTATTTTAGTTTGAGTTTTGACAAATAAGATCATTTAGATGTGGTATATATCTAATTAAAAACTGCTGTCTCACTCTGGTTTTAGCGTCGATCTGAGCTCCTCGATCCAACAGGAGAGCCACCATGTTAGTGTTGCCTCTCTTGGAGGCTACATGGAGAGGCGTGATCCCATTCTGGCAAGACAGACAATAAAAAAGGAAATTTTTAAAATACCGCAGATTTAACACATCTTAAGATGCAATGTTGTGATTAAAAGCAGGCATTTTTCAAATTCCAATAATTAAAAACTTTTCTGATGTACCAGTTTAAATAAAACAATGCTGTTAATATCATGCCTAAAGAAATCTGACTTTTGACAGGCTAGGACAAGATACAGTGACTTAAGGCTTCAGTTATGATAAATACAGAAAATATTTTTTTCTGCAAGTCTCGAGTTTAATGCACATCAGTTTTTCACAGACAACTGTACAGGAGACATTTTGACTTTATGAGGAAATAAGGCGCTACCCTGGCTGTGAAGTCCACAGCAGCTCCTCTGTTCAGTAACAGGGTTGAGACATTCACGTTACCATAGTGAGCTGCAATATGCAGAGGGGTGAACCCGCTCTGTTTGAGACAAAGGAGGAGAGAGGAGAGAGGAAGGACAAAGGAAGGAAGGAAGGAAGGAAAATAGATTAGCTGAAACAGCAGGTGGAAAAGAGAACAGTAAAGAAAAAAACAAAAAGCAAAAGGACAGAAAGATTTAAAGAAAGAAAGAAAGAAAGAAAGAAAGGAAGAAAGAAAGAAAGAAAGAAAGAAAGAAAGAAAGAAAGAAAGAAAGAAAGAAAGAAAGAATGGCTGTATCTCAAATTGTGTACTTCTGTAAATGCATTTACATGAATTGTACTGCTTACACTCTGTACTGACTCAAGCAGTGCACGAAATCTTACAGGGTGGTGTTTTCTCAAATCAAACACTAGTGCTTCACACTGAAACTATGATCGCATTTCACAACCATGTTCACAGGTGTGGTCCATCATTTGATCTGTTCCCGTCTACATCATCAATATGGGGACCATTGAGGCTGAGAAGTGTCCACGGCTCCACATTTGACTTTTTGACTGTTTTAAGTGTGCCAGCTGAGATGTCAGAGTGCACTGTTATTCCATACTGTCAGTGTAAACGCACTTCTGCCCTCAATAAGGTAAGTGTAAATACAGAAGTACATGTTTTGGGACACAGCCAAAGCAAAAAAGAGCTCAAGAATGTATAAAAAAAAAGGAGAGACAGAAATAAAAGAGTACAGATAGAAAGAAAGACAGAAAGAAAAAGAAAGAAAGACAGAAAAGAGAGAACACAATTAAATAAAAGAAAAAAATTCCAAAACAAAAACACCATAACAAAAAAACTGAACAGAGGAAGAGATAGAAAGCCAAAAAAGAGATTCTGATTCTCCTCTAGTTGATTTAGAGCAAGACTGACTCTACTGAAGCACCTCTACAATGACTCTGCAAACAAGAAGAAAAAAAAAAAATAAAGGAGCATTCCCAAAAGTAGTACATGCAATGCATTCAAAAACCCAGTTATTCTGCAATAGTTTCTCAAAAATGAAGAAAAATAAAGGCAAAGAAACATAAAGGCTAAAACCAACAAAAGAGACTTAAACAAAGCAACTATGCACTATGTTTATCTGCTTGGACGGACAAATGGACAAATAAATTTGCAAGGGGGGTTCTCTTCTTACCTTCCCATTCTGATAGACATGGTGCAATTTAATTAAGAAACAGAGTTAACTTAAAGATCAACAACGTGTTTAAGAGAAGAAAAACAATGCTACTATCATGCTCAGAGGAACACATGCTGTAGATGTGCAGAGAAAAAGAGCGATACATAAAACAGGTGAAATTTGACAAGAATCAGAGTTTCTGTCAGAAATCTGTAGAGCTAACAGTGAAATTTAGAAACGCAGAACAAAACATTTGTATTTAAAATTTAAATTATTTTGAATCTCAATACAATCAGTGACTTTTACTGTCAGCCATGCAGGAGTGTGTGGAGCAGCATATACAATAGGGCTACATAAGTCTGACATGCAGGACTCCTCAGGTCCTTGTTAAATAAGGACAAGACCAGGAAAAAATGGCTGAAAGAGATGGTCAGATGAGACAAAAAGGCACTTAATGAAGAAGTGACGAGTCTTTATACCTCTGTGGTTCTATTGACCATCATCTGGTTAGGACGCATTAGGAGAGAAAATAGGGACACGATGTAGGGTTGTTAGGGACAGGACTTATCACAGCTGTCACACAAAACACAGGGAGAGTTCACAAGGAAAAGTAGATAAAGAAGACAAGGCTGCAAACAGCGGAGCTGTCTGTAACAATCCTGAATGGATTCTTCATGGATCTTTTCAGGCAGATGCATTATCACACACTTCCTGTTGCCCCTCTCTCTTTCGCTCCCTCCATCCCTCTACTACCTCGATCAGCTGCTTCCCTCTCTCACCTTAGACTGGATGTCAGCATTGTGGTCGTTCTGAAGCAGCAGTGCAGCAGACTTTGTGTCATCCTTGCGAGCCGCGATGTGCAGAGCTGGGAGGCGGACCTTCCCCTTGGTGTCATGTTCTAACAGCAGTGAGACCACGGAGTTGTGGCCCTGCTGGAGAGCGATGGCCAGAGGGGTGAAGCCATCCTGGAAGAGCAGAAATAAGGGAATATTTAAGTGAGTACAGAAACTGCACCTGAAACAACCAGCTACATAATTTTTAAATCACTAAGCTTACCTCCGTTGCAATGCTTTGGTTCCCATCATTTTCCAGCATGAATCGCACCACCTCCAGGTGATTCTCCTGGGCTGCCATGTAAAGCGGGGTGAAGCCATTCTGTAGAGGAAAATGCATGCAGTCATACACTTATAGCATACAGATGTTACATCCGGGTTGATTATTGACAAGTTCCTCACCTGCGACTGTGAGTTAACATCTGCTCCTCGTTTTACCAGTAGTCTAACTACTTCTTTTTGTCCCGCCAGAGAGGCGATATGGAGGGCTGTGTTTCCTTTCTGCACAGAGAAACAAGATAAAAGGCCAAGAGTGTGTATCTTGTGAGGGTATGAAAGTCTTAAAGACACAAGTATAAGCAAAACAGACTCAGAAACTTCTCCTCTTTGAAAAAAACCCTGATTTTGATGTGAAGGTTACTGACTGATTAATATCTGAGGTGAAACTTCAAGTCATGCCAAGGGCACCAGCATGGTGACAGATTCCTTGTAGGCCGTTTAATGTTCCTCACTGTTACACATGACACATCAGGCATTTGCAGAGTCACATAGCGGTCGGCTTGCCAAGCAGCTCACTCTATGCTCACTCTTACTCTCACTGCTGTATCTCCTTTCCCGTGAAGGTAGAACATCTCATCATGATGCAACTGTGAGTCAACACCCACCTCTTTTATTTCTTGGAACATGAAGCAACTGATTTCAAATTGTGGTGCAATCTTGGTTTAGATTTAAGGAAAGTAAGTCATGCAGCATTCTCAAGGGATTACTGCTGGACTAGGTTAGGACTGGTGTAAAATTACACAATTCCCTTGGATTTTTTCATTCATGTTATTTTCCTTCTCAAATGTCCACTAGGCCCCTCCTGAATCAAGTTTCATAGCTCAAGAGAGGCAGTGATTTAAATAGCATAAACAACTGTTATATATTTCTTGCATTCATGTTCACCCCTTCCTGTCATCTCCTTCCTTTTCTTTCTATCACTTGTATACCCCCCCCCAGCCATCACCATCCTCTAATCCTCCCGTCTTTTTTTCCCTTAACAAAGCATAGCACAAGTAATTACTATTAGATATGTGTAGCATGTGTGTGTACCTTGGTGGAAGAGTCAACAGGTGCGCCTCTCTCCAATAGTTCCTCCACTAATTCCTTGTGTCCCTCTTTGGCAGCCAGATGCAGCGCGTTCAGACCATTCTGGAGGGAAAACAAACAGAAAATAGAAGTGACCATTGTGTGAGTGAGTGGCTCTTGAGCTTTAGCGTGTAAAAACAGTTGGTGCATCAAGTTATAGGAGGTAAATATTATTAGGAGGAGGCATATTATTCCTTTAAAACATCATGTGATATGTAAAGTTGATAAACACTAGATATTTTAATGTTACAAAACAATTATAACAGGTTATATCAATTATTTATAATCTTATTGCTTTCTTAATCTTAAACTTATTTTTAACATTTAAACTGTTTTGATGCCATTTTTTAATGTTTTTTATTCAAAGATCTTTTCTGAGATGACTGAAAGTTAATTGTTTGATGTCATCAATATTTGGGGCAGAAGTAAGTCCTAAATCAGAGAGGAACAAGAGAAATACAAGTAATTTATTCAACTAAAAAAAGAAAACATTTTTTAACTTTTGAATTTGTTTAGAGTTTGAGGTAAAGCACATAAAAACAAAGCTCCAAAAAGTCTCACATGTTGATTCAACAAATTCCCAAGGGAGGATGGTTTGCAGGTATAAAAAATAACATCTGACAACAAACGTGTTTCTGCCAAAAAATACATTTTCTAACACCAAAACTAAGTGATTTAAATGCTGAAGCATGGTATCAGTCTGAGGAAATTCATTTGAATCACCTTTAAGTTTCATCAGGTTTAACATTACATAAAGAGTGTCTGACCCATCAGCCAGAGTTACAGGTTAAAAGCAGCACTCAAGTAGAAGATTAGGGACGAAGTATTTTATATCGACAGTATACAGCTGGTAAATCAATACAGCACACATGCATAAGCACATTTCCAGAGTCATTCACCTCATCCTCATCCTCGTCCATCCTGAGCAGTCTCTTACTTGGACACTCAAAATAAGAGTATTTAAAATGTCACCATGTACTTATTCTTCAGGTTCCTTTCTTTTTCAAGTCAAAGCAAAACACTCCCTGTTTTCTTTTCGCTGCGTTCCAAAATCTTTCTTCACTCTTTTTTATCTTTTTCCTTCTTAAATGTTGCTCTAGGCTGGATTTCGCAGTGATGGAGCTCCAGCCATCAATACTGGTCCTCTACCTCCCCCTCCCAAGTTTAGATCCAAGCTCCCGGGTCTGTCTGCCTCCTTCCTCCCCTGCGGGCTCTCTCAGATGGTTGACACAGAGGAGCTCCTGGCTCTGAAGGCTCTCCTGGCACTGATTTCAAAGAGTAGCTGTTCTGCTGCAAACACCTCTATCATTACACCCCTTCCTTTCCTCAAGCAGGAACAACACACACGGAGAACAAAATTAGTACACCACACACCCACACCCACACACACACACACACACACACACACACACACACACACACACACACACACTTCCCTCTTTGAGTTGCCAAATGCCAAATAGCCAAAGGGGTGTCATGTTTCTGCACAGTCACAGAGGGTATGTAGGACACAAACACACACACACAAACATGGATACTCATATTTAGAGGCTGCTGGTAATGTAGACCTTTCAGAAAGAAAAAAGAGGGCATTCCTCAGAGGGCAAAGTATTTAAGTTGGGGTCTAGCCAAGTGAGCGACTGTGCTGCAGGTAAATGATACGACTTCAAAAGGTCAAAACACGAGTCACCATGTCTATAGAATATATATATATATAAGAATTATTATACCTAGTAATTCATGATTGCACTGTATATTTATATCAGGCCATATTATCAATGAAAAACAACCGATGAGGGTTGCTTTCACTGACTTATTTACAAGTCCTTCCATTGCAACATAGGTCATGGTGAAAGATCATACAGTGAAAAAACAAACAAACAAAAAAAAAACACGCTCAGCCTCAACACACTGATGAAAAGATAAAAGCTTCCTTATAAGCATCAGTATTAAAACTGTAAGTACTTATACATTTGTACTAAGGTGAAGATGATTTTTAAATTTTGCAATGTAAGGTTCTATGGGCTTAAAATTGAAAAGTATTTTTTATTTTTGAAATAATATATTTGTAACTTAAAAACAGCAATTTGAATATGCAAATCTATATCTGTGCAATGCGATTCATGCCTCTAAAAATAACTTGTCTGTACCTCTAATTTACAACTTGTACATCATATTTTGTTAATGAAATTATTATTTTTAAAGGGAAATATATTTGTGAAGTCTTTTGAGACTGTTCTACACTGCTGCTCTCATACTGCATGACTTTTTCTTGTAAATGTGGCTTTGTGTCTTTAACCTGTGACACATAAAATTTGTTGTATACTATCACCATCTGTACTTGGCATTTTTAATATTTTTAAATGGAAATTCAACTTGTAAATCTTGACCTTTTAATCTTTTTGAGACTGTTTACAGAAAGCCCTGCAGATATTGTCTTTGCTCAAGCTTAACTCGCCACACTCAGACAGATTTTTTTTACTGCAGATCCACCGGGTGGGGGTGGGGGGGGGGGGCAACTGTGTCCATGTTACAACATAATTTAACTGCTTTTTAACATGTGTCACAGATTTAGCCATCAGGTCTGAAACAGTGGATGACAAAGCGAGAATTGTGCAATGTCATTACAGCATTTCAATCATATTTCAGTGATTATGTGCTCCAGGAGAGACAGGCAAAAAGCCACAGCAGCCTCACACACACGTATTCGCTCCCTCTCTCTCTCTCTCTCTCTCTCTCTCTCTCTCTCTCTCTCTCTCTCTCTCACACACACACACACACACACACACACACACACACACACACACACACACACAGATAAATCATCTTTTCCTCTAAGCTGTAAGTTAAAGTTTCATTTAGCTAATGGACATTCAGTTCAGCTAAGTGATCCCTGCCAGTTTGTAACGCTTCCTGGCAAGAGGACCAAGTCAAGCTCGGTCCAATTCGGATTAGTATTCCCACCTCCATGACCGATGACCACTTATAATACACGTGGTAATAAAATAGTCCAGTTTATTTGGTGTTTTCTTATGGGCCAGGGTGCCAGCAGACACACATACACAGAGAGACACAGAGAGACAGAGAGACAGAGAGAGAGAGAGAGAGAGAGAGAGAGAGAGAGAGAGAGAGAGAGAGAGAGAGAGAGAGAGAGAGAGAGAGAGAGAGAGAGAGAGAGAGAGAATGTTGGTGGAAAAGAGGGGAATAATGTTGATGGGTGCAGATTAAAGAGTAATATCACTCCCAAAGGATTAACATTTTAGTAGATTAGAGGGGTCTGGCCTTAATTGTGAGGACATGAAACAGATCACATAAATACAGAAATGATATTCGACATACAAAACCTCAGAAACAGACAGGTTGTCTGCCTGCCCCAAAATAAACACATCTTATATGTTCCTTGAAGTCCACTAAAACTGGCAGCTTCTAAATGATTTGGACAGTTGTTTGTTTATCTCATTCATGAAACCTTTGCCATACTTAGAGTGTGGATTTGGCAGACAGAGGGTATATCTCTTTCTCTTCCTCTCTGCTACCAACTTGGACAGCCTTCTGCCCTTGGCTGCTGACTCTGGCCTTAGTCACCTCACTGCTGCTTTCTAGGATCTGACGGCAGGTTTATGAATGAACACACCGCAAAGGGCAATGTGCAAAATTCTCATGCAACAGCTTACAATCTCATATTCATGTTTGTGGACATCACACTGTAACACATTGCAGTGATGATAAACCTGTTTATTTATCAAAGAGGACACACCATGTTGTTATCCTTGTTTTGAATTAATATACTTCTGTTAGTGCTCTCATCACCAGACCTCTGGCTTTATTTACAGCTGGGTTGACAGGACTACCACTGATAATGGCTCTGTAATTGTGCTGAGTGCTTTTCCACTGACTGACTCTGATCCACTTACTTCCTTCAGAGCAATTCTGATGCTAATCACAGGAAACAGGCTTTTTTAAAGGTCTTCTAAGCCCCCCTGTCATGGTGGTGGTTGTAGAAATGGCTAACTACTTAAAATGTTCTCACAGAAAAAAAAAAATGGCATCTTATTCTTGTGAGTGTCAATCACCATGATCAGGCAGGTCATGTGAGTTTAAATGATTGATTTTTTGAAGGAAACCTCTAACACAAAAAAAGGAATGTCATATGTCTTAACCAGGATACTTTTCTCATTATAATTTAATCATAGAGGGACAAATTATCAATATGGCTATTTATTGTTGCCCCTGACCTGTGTCATAACATTTACTAATATGCTAGCACCAAATGTGGATGTTTTAACTGAAAAATTCTGCTCTCTGAACAGATTTTTCAGACAGTTTGACACAACACATCATTACCTCATGACGCCTCATGGTGAGCTCATGACATGCAACTTGTCTTAATGTCAAATGATCAAAGAAGAAGCTGAGGGTGGGATTATGCTGAACAGCAGGGAAATAAAGTCGGAGGTGTGCTAGCCACTTTTAAAACTAAAAGAGAAAGAAAAGGCAGTTCCAGCTCTTAATACTGAGAGGAGAGGGAATTTGAGAGGTTCCATCCAGTCAGCAGAGAGAGTGGCACCTGCAATGAGTGGACTCCATGAGCCGCAGAGTCATACGTGATGGTTATTGAACATTTTAGTATGAGCATGCTAAAATGCATTCTTACAACTCAAAAAACAAGGCAACTGGACCGTGCAGAGTTGGGGAGATGTTTCGCCTTCATCCAAAAAGCTTCATGAATGAGAATTAACATGAAGCTTTTTATGCCTTAATTAGAGGGAAGACAGTAGATAGAGCAGGAAACAGGGTGAGAGAGGGCAGCATGCGGGAAGGAGGTCTGGGCTGAACTTCAACATACCTTACCGTATCATACCATACCATACCCTATATATACATGTCTTATTTTATCTTATCCTCCCCTACCCTACCCTCCTGTATAGTCAAGTACTGTATCCTACCCTTTGTACCCTATTCAGTCGTATTTCATCATATTGTACTGATCTTATCATTCTCAACCGTATTGAATCACATAGTAATGTACCCACTCCTACTCTACTGTATTGTATCGTATTACATTGTATCAAATCTTATATCATATTGTATCAATCCTTCCTGTAAGTTATTCCATCATATTGTATTGTACTAATCGTATCATAACAAACCATGTTGAATTGTTTCATGTTGTCGAGTCACCTGATCTAACCCTGCCCTCGCTTAGTGTGTAGTATCATACCTACTCTACTTCACCCAACCATAACATACCATAATACGATTGTATCACATCCAAAGTTACCATCCATTCCAACTCTTAATCTTAATACGCTAAATCAAACTATCAGTTAAATCAGCTATCAGTTCAACCACTTCCTTCCTCCAAATATCTGAAACAGAAAACATGTAGGGGGCAGTAGCAATAAAACAAATATAAAAGAATATTCACAAATATAAAAGAACAGTGTAACCAAAAAACATGTCCATGCAAATATAGCAGTTAAAAACATAGTTTATCTGCCTCAGTGAACAGTTTGTAAAACTACATGCCGACAGAAACACACAAAGACAGATGAGACAAACACAAGTTAAGTTATCCACGATCGCCTGCTTGAGGCTAAATTCATCACTGAGCGGGATTTATCCCCGTGACTCTCTTCAATGACACTGACTATATTACAGCATATTTCCTGCTTGGAAAACACTTGCACACAAAACAAGCATCACATGGGTATAAATAAAAAGTCACTTGCTGTTTTTGTCACCTGACATGGGCTCAAATGTGATCGTCTGACCCCTGACAGATACTTTGAAGGGCATGGATCTACTGTTGCAGGGATTTAGTGTGTGTGTGTGTGTGTGTGTGTGTGTGTGTGTGTGTGTGTGTGTGTGTGTGTGTGTGTGTGTGTGTGTGTGTGTGTGTGTGTGTGTGTGTGTAGAATCACTGCTCAGAATAGCCAGGCTTCCCTCTGGTGTATTAACAAAAGCAGTGCTGCCATGACAACAAACAGCAAAGCTATAGGTGGGCAGGATCCACTTCCTGTAAGCCAACCAATCAACTCCTGGGGTATAAATAGCTGCTATCAAACTGCCGGAAGAATCACAAAGGCCAACAGCAGTGAGACAGCATAAAACATAAGGAGCTGATGCTATGCACGTCCGAGAACACACACTTACACACTCACGTAGCCATACCCCACATGCTCTGTAAAGCTGCCTTGTGACTACTGTAAATTATCCTGTCAGTGACCCCCCCCCCTTCCGATGCTTGGTGGAATGTGGGTGAGGGTGTGCGACAGCTGCCAGAGAGACATCTTGTTGTTGAACTGAGCTGAGACTGAAGGGATGAAGGAGTCATTGTAGTTTTATAGGCTGCTGAGCGGCAGGTTAAGGTATGTGCTGACTGAGCTAGTTCAGATGTGTGATGCCACCGTTACACAGCAGAGTGAAGGTTAGACTCAGCAAGTTTGACACAAGGACCAACTACCATCTCTGACCTAATTCTGGGGCAACGGCATGTGATGAATGTACTACTTGTCATTAGCACAAAGTGCAAAATGAACCATTAAGAGGCAGATTTCTTAAACATTTTTGACACTTCAAACCAAAAGAGGTTACAACAACAAAAGTTAAAGTAGAAAAGGAGTTACATTTAAATTCAAATTTTGTAAAAGCACACAGCTGCTTTAAAATTGACCAGACAATTAATCTATTATTATAAGAGCAACATTTAAAGCAGCTTTTAACCAAAACAACTGATGACAAGCAAGTAAAACTCAAAAATCAAGGCTAAATGGTCTTGGGTTTTTGCCGTAAACTGTGCTCTAGAGTGTTTCATTCAATTTAACACTATAACATTTTTCTATTCAGAGTCAAATGACATTATTTGGACTACTCTAGAAGTCAACCTAATATTTGGACACGAAAGAGAATAGATTGCCCGAAGCGGTCATTCTCATATTGGGTTTCAAGGTCACACAACAAAAATCTGGTGATCCACAAACTGAGCTTTGCATCATTAACATGTTTTCCTTTGTGATGTTTCTTTTTAGCCCCTTTAGTCGACTCAATAGATACATTATTGATATTCTTTGTGGCAATGGATGCACCCAACACAAAAGGCACTGTGACATCATCTTTAACTCTGTTGTGTATGCATTTGTTGGCATATCTCCAGGCCCTTGAAGATCTTTACATGTTAAGGGTTTTAAAGAGTTGCCTTACCTGATTACAGGTGCTTATGTCCACTCCATTTTTCAGAAAGTCCAACACTTTGTCAATATTTCCTGCTCTGGCAGCCCGCAGGAAGCTGGTGTTACTGTCAGACTGGAGAGATGAAGACAGAAAAAAGCTTGGCATTAGGAACAGGACTGCAAACATGTTTGATTTTTTATCGGTTGTAGATCATATTCAAATTTATAAAATGCTCCTTTCTTTTTTAATATAAAAGCAAGAGGTGTATGTGTCGGATTACAAGATTGACTCTTAGCTGAAGAAACAGCCTTTCTTCACATCTGCAACAGCAAATATTCACATTACACTGTAATACACTGGATGTTTTTGGCCCTAGCAACTTAATTGTGTCAGGGGTATAGAGGTTGTAGTCCTCCTGTTGCTTCAAGCACTGCTCTCTTCTCCCTACGTTTCCTGTTTCCTGTCAGCAGCCGTAAAGGCTTTACTTAAAAGGACGGAAGACCAAGTAAGCAGGGTAAGTTCTTTATTAGACAGTACGACCTAAACAAGCTAAGAACAAGATCAGCAAAGTGAGTTTGAATGTTCTCCCCGTGTCTGTGTGGGTTCTCTCTGGATACTCCGGCTTCTTCCCACAGTCCAAAAACATGCTCATCAGGTTAACTGCTGATTCTAAATTGCCTGTAGGTGTGAGTGTGAGCATGAAAGGTTGTCTGTCTCTGTGTGTCAGCCCTGTGGTTGACTGGCGACCAGTCCAGGGTGTACCCCGCCTCTCACCCTAAGACAGCTGTGATGGGCTCCAGCATATTATTACTTTTTGTGTGTTTGTTTATGCAAAAAATGGTCAAAGACTCAATATGAGTTGCATTTTCCAAGCAAGTCCAGAAAAATGTTGTATTTCAAGACATTAAAGGACAAAAATGACGCCTGGATTGCTTGTAAACAAAAAAAAAATCTGGGGGTCAGAAAAAAATTACTGTTTAGTTTATTGTATTTAGACATTATTTTTGACATGGAATTTTTTCTTACCCGATATGCAGTTTTTCTAAGGCTCATATTAAGTCTAATAATACCATTTTTACTAGAAATAAGACATTAGCTTATATTTCAGTTTTTCTGCAGTGAAAAAAGTTCTCTCTGCAGTTTTGAACTTGTTAAAAGACTCAAGTTATGCAGCTGGATAAAGTCTTTTATTTATTTTTTTATTTATTCATTTGTTTATTTATTTTTTTGTTTATTTAATTATTTATCTATTCAAAAATCTGAAACACTAATCTATGGAAGTCAAGCTTACTTGTTGTATCTCGTTTGCCTTAGTAGTCAATTCTAAATTTAACCAGCAGCTGCAATACACACTCACACATACAGATGAAACACAAACACACACACACAAACACACACACAGAACCCCCCCCCCCCCCCCCCCCCCCCACACACACACACACACACACACACACACACACAAACAGGCGTATGCACACATCCATTCACTCACCCATTCTCTCAACTTTTTGGTTTTGCTAAAGACATTCTGAACTCAACAAAAGTTCGACACATTCTTTGGAAAGATGTTTCACACCAGAACATTCAACCTTGGTGTCGCAGCAGACTGTGGGAGTGAAACCACAGTTAATGGTTTCAAATTCAACAGAAGTTCAATCCTTTCAATAATGATACAAAGCCAGCAAACATTTTGTTGAGCTGTGGTATGGAATTTTCAGCCACAAATAGATTAAACAGAGCATAAACAATTTCCGCTTTAATTTGCGCATAATGCAACAGAATTTCGTACTGAGACATTCAGAATTCAGATAAACAAATCAAGACATGCTGGGACTGCAGATGACATTTATATTGCTTGTCATATAATTCTTTTTACTATTGCACAAGAATACCTTCACATCTGCTGAGTGTAAAACTTTACTTCAGTGACAAAAATACATTAAAATCTGAAGTCAAAAACCAAACAAACTTCAGCTTAAGTTTGAAATATCTTACTTGTTGCATGTGCACCAAAACAGCAAATGGCTTATATTGATCACAGATGGCTGGTTGACAAGTGTTTAACCTCCTGTTAGAGGGGTTAAGACAGTTACATGTCAATCAATCACCACTGGGTGTTAACTCGTGAGGTCAGAATAATCAAACTCCACATTGCATGTCTGGAATGAAACCACTAGAGGTCAAAGGTCTCACATGGGATGACAGCAGACACACACAAGCACACCCACACAGGAAGATAAGAACAATGGATGCTCATGTTTTCTCAAACACTTTCACCATGCAATCTGTTTTTCCTCTACTTCTCTTACCAACGAATCAGTTTCAACTTCAGGTCCAGGGTCAGAAGCTCCGTAGTAGTCAGTGTTTTGGAGATCATCAGCACTTCCACTTGTCTTTAAAGCTTTAACAGATCCACAGGCCTGACATGAGGCTGCGTTACCCATACTTACAACACAAATCAGTCACTAGTTGTTCCTGCAAACTTTCTTCACCCAGTTTATGGTTAATTATCCTCCATCAACATCCGGTCCTGGTACTCTCTCACTTTCAGTCCTCAGTTTAAAACATCTCCAGCCCTTTTCACAGGCTGCAACAATCTATTAAATCTGTCCATATCTTCTTTCCAGATCTCACTTCCTTTCACTCTTTCCCACTCTCTGTAACCTTTTATCTCTTTACCACACCGTCTTAATGTGTAAGGCCCAGTCCTGCTTCCCCTTTCCTTTACAGCTCCTCTCTCTCTGTAGTCCAACAACTGCAGCCATTAACCCTTACAGTCTCTCCAGCCTGGCTATTTTTACCTCAGCAGACCATCTCCTCACTGAAAACCACAACCCCATACTGTGTGCACCCAGGGTGGGAAGCATGACAGCTGGGTTTGAGTCTGGGCTGCAGACCACATGGCCTGTGGTACTCCCTGGGACCACTGAGAGGTCATGATGGAGCCAGAGACGATGGGCCTGGACACACTTTATACTGCTCACGTTACAACTTACACAGTGGTATGTTGTTTGTCATTGTAGAGGAATGTAGAAAATGTATGATGTCTAATCCACTGAATGCATTACTTTACAACCATCTTTATAGAATGTTCCAGATTCTTCTTCAAGTTTGCAACCACTAACCCATCATCATCATCATGAAACATGTTTCAACAGGCATAAACAAATCATTAAACCAAGCAGGCATTGTATGGGTCTCTGTCACAGTGTGTTTTTCAGTCACCTCTCTCTCAGCTTTCTTTACAGCAAACACACTCAAACAGGGAATGAACTGACTGGAAACCAGCTGTAATCTCTGATCTGGAGGGGATTTGACCTACAGTCAGTCATATAATGAAAAATACTGGATTATGTACAATGGTAAGTCTTTGCTTACATTGAAGAAGCATCAAAACTCTCAAGGGAATCAGAAACATCTCACTGGAAGCTGCCTTCACAGGGCACCTTTCTTTTTGTTGTACAGTTGTCATGGCTTGTTTTGAAGGTTTACTGACAAATTCTGTCAGAAGAACTAATCTGAAACTGTTTCAGGTATGAAGAAAATTTTAGAGAAACATACGCCTCTTGATGTATTTACATAGGGGGTATTTACATATGATACAGTCTTTAAAAAGGCTTATTGTGGGGCAATAAAAGAGTATAACAGCATTGGTCCAAGAGAAATTGACTCCACCTCTCCCATTACTTCCTTTATTCTATGCCACCTCAACTTGAGTTTAAAATATTAACATTCACTAACATCCTTTTTTAGTTTTACATATCAGGAATAAGTCGCTCCATATGGTGCTTTATAACTCCAGTATGTGACCTCCACATTAGCTTGAGCTGTTCTCACATCTGTCACCACCCACCTCCCTGATACTGCATAGAAAATCATCTGAGGGGGCAGCAGGATGGTAACCACCACCACTGTGCAGTCAACCTCATCCACATCTGCCCACTCTCACAGACAATATCCTTTTGTTAACGACAATGCATTAGTATTGTTGCCATGCACTTTGTATTTTCTTTTTGTAATTTGAGGGGAAGGTTTCAAATAAGCTTTGCTTCAACCTCCACCCTTTCGGTTACATTGAAAATTGTAAATAATTATGTTGAGTTTGTAAATTGTTTCTATTGCTGTAAGTGAACCGAAATAAACTTTATTCATACATTCATTCATTCTTTAGGTCACAGTATATTCTTAAGCATGTGTTCATGAAGACAAAACTGCAATTTCAATAAACATAATATATATTACCAGACGCTTTCTCTCAGCCCTCTCGCGATGTCGTCTCCTCCTCTCCCTGGCTTTCTGGAGAGCTCTGTACTCTGGATGTTGCTCAAGCTCTCGAGCTTTCTTCAGGTGGGCTGCAGCATGGGCCATAACCTCCCCTTCCTAATTCTTCCTGTCTAAAATATTTGAGTTTTACCTGAAGTTGTAAAATTCTCCCGTCTTACGCTAAGAAAAATTCTGCTTATAATTTACCTGAAGTCTGAAACTATAAGTTAAAAATTTCCACTCCAAAAACGTTCCTTCCTTCCAGTAAAAATTACTACAGAGTACTTCTCCCTGTAGTTTTGTTCTTCTTCAACTCAACTCGTTTTCCTTTGCAGAAGAAAAGATTTGAAGAAGAATCCACTGGCATTGCTCGAAATCAAGCAAAGTGAAGCACTTCTGAATTTTCATATACTCACACACAATCACACATGCAGCCATACGTAAAAAGATCCCATTCACATCCATCATGTGCACCAACACAGGAGAGGGTGACAGTGACTGAAAAGGGTTGCTGAATGATGAGAGAGAGACACACCCGCTTACTCACTGAAAATTATCACACACACACACACACACACACACACACACACACACACACACACACACACACACACACACACACACACACACACACACACACACACACACTCAGGGAATAACCCTGACCAGATGTACATAAACCCCACTCCATGATAACAGATGTGGTTGTTACTGTGTGTGGGTGTGTGTACGTGCTTTTGTGTGTACGTGCTTTTGTGTGTGTACACATGCATGTGCTAGCATGTCGGTGTTAATGCGTGCATGTGAGCTGCATTCACAGGAAGTGTTTATTGTGTAAGGGGTTTAGTGAAGCTGCATGCCAACAGCCAGCTGACTGCGACAGCCACTTCTGCTCCTTCTGACCATTTCTGTGGAGATTAGGAAAAAGAAGAGTAACGAGGAGAATGAAATTTTAAAAAGGTGGGAGGAGGAGAATTGAAGATGATATTCCAGTTTGTATGGAGTTTTCTCATCTGGGTGGTAGGGACATGTGCATTAAGTTCATTGACTTTAGTTCACTACTTGATTGTCAATTGACTAAGCGGTTAAATTTTGTCATCTACGCTAGTGGACATAAAAATTAGTAGGTCGAACAAATTATCAACGTGAACTATAAGGCAGCCACCTGCCTCAAACCAGAGCGGACTCACCAGTCAGCTGCCACTTCCATAATGCTATTAAGCTCTACTACCTTGATGTAAACAAACAAAAATAACAGATAGAATCTGGTTTGGAGGGGATTTGATCAAGAAAATTAGGATAAAGTCTACAAGTGCTTTGTTAAACCAGCTTATAACCACCTGACAGTAAAACCACAATGTGTAGCAAGTATAGGTATGTGGACCTGAAGGGTGATAGTGCTAGCTCTGCTAACCTAAGCCAACCTCAGCAGACTAGTTTGATAGTTGAGGTTTTACTTCATGAAAAATCATAAAAGAAAACCTCTCATGTTTTTTTTCCTGAAGTAAAACATTATTTCATTGCAATTAAAAAGGGTAAAAACCTTAAAAAAAACTTCCTGTGAAAGAACAAAAGGATGTGGTCTGTTTGCAGGGCGGGGTTAAACCAGTCAGACAAACTGTTTAAAGGCTATTTAAGACTGTTCAAGAGTACTCTAAAAGATGTCCGTCACTTATATTTTCAACACTATTTTGATTTCAGCAGAACATGATTTGCACCACACAGACTGATTAAGACATTACAGGAGAATGTAATTAGGAGTCACAAGGAGAACATAATTAAAGAATAGTTGATTAAAACATTTGTGGAGAGAACAGCAGCTGCAAGGAAAAGGGAGAAGAGAAGGGGGAAGAAAGATTCAGAATCAGAATCAGAAGAGGGGTGACGCTGGGTACAGGCTGTCCTTCTGTGAGCAAACAGAGAAGACGGGACACACCAACAAACCCACAGGGGGAACAGTTAACAGTGAGTACTGAACAGGGACTCCCAATCACCTGTAAGTGTCAGGCTCCCCCCTGCACAAGGGGAAAATGGGTCGGTCTGAATCTCAACTGCACTGCGCCGTCACTGGTGGCTGATGGAATATGATTTGACAGTTTGTGTGGATGTGTATTTGGGGGGATTGTGTGCGTTTGTGTGTGTGTGTGTGTGTGTGTGTGTGTGTGTGTGTGTGTGTGTGTGTGTGTGTGTGTGTGTGTGTGTGTCTGTGAGTGTGTCCATCCACTACCATCTGATGGGGTGTCAGGATCTCTCTTGTCAATGTAGCTAATGCTTGAAGTTTGAAATTTCAGCACCAGGGACAGGGGCACCATCTCACAACTCTATTTCTGTTCACACATTCTGCCCGATATGTTTTCACAGGCTTGGTTGACTAAGAAAAAAACAACACCAGCAACATTTATTTCTAAGAGCTACTATGAATGGAACAGATCTGCTGAATCACCCTGCACTGCAATGCCATCTGAAATGCTTAAGAGCTAAGTGCTTCAATTAGTTCCACCATGGTATACTTCTGAGGGCATACGCTGCTCCTCTGGCACCCTCTGCTGGTCATACAGAGGATAATGAATTCTATTGAGACCAAAAAATGGACCTCTGATTGAACTCTTTGATCAAAAGAAATGACTGCACATTGAGATAGTCAAGAAAATAACTATTTCTTACTTTAGTCTCAAAGTCTTGAATACTGACGTGAACAAATACAAAAATCTTTAATGTACATATATATATATATATATATATATATATATATATATATATATATATATATATATATATATATATATATATATATATGTATGTATATATATATATATATATATATATATATATATATATATATATATATATATATATATATATATATATATATATATATAGCTTCTTATATGTATAAATCGAGTGTCTAGTTTTTAAAAATACCAACAATGAATTAACAAAAAGACCGCTTTCAATTTTAAATATTGATCTATATTGATTTAATCTAATTGAAAGTAGAAGAAAATCGTCAACTCTCCAACAGTAAACACTTTTTGGAACTTTATGGGTCCTTGATTTGTTTCCACTCCAGGTCTTAACCTTAACCTTTTTTTCTGTTTTAAATTTCTGGCCTCCGGAATGTTAGCTTTGTGCTTTGTTTTAAAGAAACTATTTTAATCTTTATAAAATGTATTCTAAAGATTCAAAGTTGCAATACAAAGAAAATCCTACCTTTAACAATCCCCACACACTGTACTTCTCAAGTGTCAGACGATACAGACAAAATCTATCGACCAATGTGTAAGTCAAGCGTGAAACAGTCTTGATGCTGTTAAAGTTGTTTGTGTGTGTGTGTGTGTGTGTGTGTGTGTGTGTGTGTGTGTGTGTGTGTGTGTGTGTGTGTGTGTGTGTGTGTGTATGCAGTGTGTGTATGCAGTGTGGCTTTATTTCTACTACCTTTCTTTCAGTGTCTACATGCTTAGGCTGATCAATCACTTCTATTGATCCCATCCATCAGTCCTGCAGGATAATGAGGATGACCAGAATACATTATAAAGTGTGCTTCTGCATGTGTGTGTGTGTGCACGTATCCATTTAGGTGTCTGATTACATTAAAAGCAAGGGGGGTTCATAAGTGAGCTAATGCAAGCTCCTATTTCTATCTTGATCTTGTGTGCATGCGTGTGTGTGAGTATGTGTGTGTGTGTGTTGGGGGTTCTGAATCTCTTTTATAGATCCAAATGCTTCCATGAGGCTGATTAGGACTCTATGCTCTATGATGAGTTGACATGAAGGAGACTTAGGGCAGACCCATCATGCATATTCCTGCACATGTCTGGATATGAAGTGTAGTGTGTGTGAGAATATAGTGATGTCTGCGTGTATTGTTACATAATGAGTGAGAAAGTATGAACTCTGCCATAAATACTCCCACACTAACCCATTCAAAGGGCACTTATGCCTTTATGGTGAGAGACTTGACTCAGGAAATCATGGGAAACTAGGAAGTGTGAGGAATGACAAGCAGAAGGGAGCCATGGGTTTAAATCCTAAATACTGCCTTTTGTTTCAGAAAGTTAATTTTTTGTGTTTATTTTTTCAATGAGAAGCATTGCGAGTTTACTGCCTTCATTGCTTGTTCTCAAAAACAATATCAAGCAGAAAAGTGTGCATTGTAAACATGAATGAATAAATGTGCTTGTCCATGAATTATTTGTTTGTCTCTGCAAGTTTTTGTATGAGAGCCAAGAAAAAATGGATTATACAATCCTATGATACACTTTTACCACTCAAGAATGTACTGTAAAAAACATAATTAGCAGTAAGTTACCAAAAACATAATGCACTTATATAGTGCTGTATAATTCATGTCTGCTTGTACCTTTGTTTTCTTGTTTTGAGTTATTTCAATGCTTGTTTTGGGTGCTGCTGTTGTTGTTGTTGTTTATGAAAAACCTGCTAATGGAGCTATGGATGCTGACAAGTGAGGTTCTGCTTGTAATGAGTGTCTGGAAGCAGATAATGCATCTGGGATTTAATGGAGGAAGGATCTCTCTGTTTAAGATGACTCATTTCGGCTTCTAGAGGCCCATACATTTTTCATGACCACAATTTTCTCTCCCCTCCCCACAATGTTCCTCGCTGAGAAATAGTAGTTCATATAAGTGCTTACAGCTGTTTGGTTTAAGTGATTCATTAGGCTTTTGTTAACCTGGTAAGTGAGGGAAACCAAAAAGAGCTACTGTTTACAGCAGAAGGCTTAATCCCCCACTGGAGTATGGGCAGACCTTGAGGTATTTAAAAGGTAGACGGGAGAGCAAAAGAGAACTACTTTAACCTATCAATACTTTTTACATTTTTATCAACACAAGTGCATATCAGGTCTAATGGCTATGAAGTGTCAGCCAAGAAATTTGTCTGTAAAATAAAAATAATCAAAGCAACACTTTCAGCTGAACAACACTCCTGACGTTCTCTCAGAAAGGAGCAAGCTTCCTGTCTGTAATTTTCCTGTTTGTAATATTTGTCTGTTACAAAGAGGCTATAAAGAGAAGTTTCCAAAACACCAAGGCATCTGAAGAGAAAAAGCTCCAGTGTCAAAACTTTAAACATTTCTGATAGCGTCCAGGTTTAACAATTCTTGGTAATTCCAATGGAGCACATCTAATAGTTTAACATCCTCTAAATGATTATACTGCATTTTGATGAGTTTAAGCCTTTGATTTGAGAGCATGGCTTCTAAGTAAAGTGAGACAGAAGTTCTGCAGTGCCCACACATCAGGTGACAACCTCCAGTCTATGAATATGAAGTAGATGTAGAGGGGTTAAAAACTGCAGTTCACTGAGCATCTACTTGAGCAGGCTGTAAAAACACCGGAAACCACATGCACACCAATTCAAACAACCTGGTTCAAAAAAACTCCACATTTTTTACAATTATTTAATTTTAAGCTATTGAACCTACAAGTATTGTCCATGTTAGAGATGGTTTGTTTGGCTGACAGGCAGGCCCCTTGTAGCTGCCTGCAAAGAAGCTAACAGCTAACAAAGCAAGGATTAGCAATATAACTATGGCATCCGCTGCCGTCGATAGACTTCAAAAGTCCGTATCAGAAACAAACAGGTGACATCACAGATACTACATCCATATACTACACAGTCTATACTACACATCCATAAGTGCTCACTCTTTCCCCTGAGTAAAAAGATTCTGAACTGCTGCTGAACTGAGCGCCAAGTAGCTGCAACTTGAGATATTAGGACTGCAGTTTTACTACCTGCAACATTCCAGAAGCTCCATCTTCAAATTCTTCTCAACAGATGATGAATAAATAGAAACTTTGGGAGGTTTTAACCAGCCTAACAGGACAGAGGGTTTTTTCAGACCTGCAGGCTTCATAAATTAAAACTTGTTGCAAACAAGATATGTTTTAGACATTAATATCAATTAAAATATCGGTGATGGCTAAATGGCTAGTCTTAAAATGATCTCTGGCTTGTATAAGTATGTAGCATAATGAGCGTTATACTGGGCTGGGACAGTAATAAACTGAGTCAGGGATATGATTTAAATGTCAAGTCATCTTACGGCCTCTTTTACTGCACAGGAAAGGTCAGAGCCATAAAGTACACAACACACACAGTCTCCTTCTCTACCCTGTCTCCATTCCACGAAACCAAATCACGAAGGGCCCAATTAAATTTCACGTGGACAAAGCCAGCAGACCAGACCACACCCAAATACGGTGAGTTATGACACTGAGATGAGATTTGGGAGGGGCAAAGTGAGAGGAGAGAGAGAAGAGAGAGAAGAGCTGGAGATGTATAACCTTGATTGAGTCACTTGATACCCAGAGAGTAAGGCGACCAGAGGGAGAAAGTCAGAGACCACACCCTTTCTGTTACTAATGCAGAAGTACATGAATGAAAACAATTGATTTGCTCTGATTTACCGGAAACACGCTTTACTTGACTCACCTTTTAGTGTCACTAACACATGAAGTCACCCTGACCAACTCTGCAGCAGCCCTACAGAGACACAGCAATTCTACATCAACTGATTGCCTGCAGCTTTTGCTACATTAAGCCACATCTTTCAGCATCCTTCTTTTCCGATGCAAATTATGAGGACTGAGGAAGAATTGAGATGGCAAGAAATGCAGAGCAAGCAACTCCCTGCAAATTCACTTCCTGCAGCTGACACCAGGTTTATGAAGTGCTGCATCTAAAAGCTATCGCTGTAATTCTATGCCTGCAGCTACAAGCATCCATTCCAACTCTGGGATACAGGAGCAATGGTTTGATACCCACTGCACTGGAAATTTGCAGTCTTTTCCTTTTTTTTCATCTTTGAAGTGCCATCCCCTCTGAGATGAGAACATGCGACGTCAGTTTGCCATTTATGTTAAAAAGATGAGGCCAAGAGTATGTTGGGAAATATAATACTATATTCCAGTTGTCTCTCTGCAGTTGTTTTCAATGCAAGATAGTGTAAAAATGTACTCTAAGGACATTACAGACACAGGATTGCAGATTTGTGAAGAAGCTCATAGGATCAGTACTCTGCTCCCTCTTAAGACAGTATTAAGCTGAATCTGCACATCTAAATGGTAAATGTCAAGACCAAAATTAGACATTAAGAACTTACTGGTAAATTATCCAAATTGGTTTCTAATGGCTTATCATGAAATCTCTCTTTCCAAAGACCACACACACTCTGTATCCATTTACAGTCCACAGAGAAACACCGTTTTTGTTTTACCACTCTGGCCCACACAGTTCAGATGCTAGCATTGCTACAGCACTGCCAGGGTGTATTTTTGTTCAATGGTGAAGCCCATCCAGCGTCAGATGACAAAGGGAATTGAGGCAGAAACTGATTTCACCTCCAAGTTGAATGTATTATGAATAATGAAGCGTGTGACCTAAAATTTGCAGCAAGCACAGAGTCATGGCAGGAGTGCTGAGTGAACTGAAGCCATCAGTCAGGCGGAGAGAGAGAGAGAGAGAGAGAGAGAGAGAGAGAGAGAGAGAGAGAGAGAGAGAGAGAGAAGAAACCAGACATTTGCCAGACAGACAGAAATGATGTGACAGAGAAAGTATTCAAACAAAATACAGAACAGATATGAATCAAACCAAACTTGCAGTCCCACTTATTACAACTGCAATAACAAGAATTAACATCCAAGCATGCCAGCTTATATGTATGTTTTTCTCCCTGTGTATGCACACCCTCATTAGCCCTGATATCCAACACAATCCAGCAAAAAGCTTTGATGTGATTTCCTGGGAGAAACCCTTCATGTACTCAACTCAAACATGCTGAGAGGCAGTGGAGAGAGAGAAGGTTAAGAGGCAGCTGGTAAGAGGAAGAGAGAGAAGGCACATTTACATGAAGGTGTTTCTCAGAAGTCTATTGATCCCTGACCACGCCCTTCTTACTCTCTTTATTCCTGATGGGAAACAGCGATGAGGCCATGATGAATAATTGACGTGTAAAAGCTCAGTCCAAAAACAACTGACCTCCACAGAGTATGACTGGCAAGGGATGCATCTGAGGACAAATCACTTGGATCCTATTTTATTCATCCTCTCATCCAGACGTGGCCCATTAATGCAGTCATTTTTGTACATAATGTATTCATGCTGTCTCTCCATATATCTTTCTCCTACTAAAGTGTTCCTTGAACTACATACTGATATGATATCATCCATATGATGACAGTGATGACAAGCTATGACTCAACTGATGCTACTCCTGCCCTTCAAATGTTAACCAGCATAAAGTAGGTCAGCAGGAGAAGGTGTCACATGCACATAGATCACCCAAACTAGTTATGAGCTACCATGACCACCATGAAGGGAAGACCAGGATACAGTGTCAGGACGCCATTTGAGCCCAAGTATAGACATGTCATACAGATTTTGGATCCAGGACAGGAATACCGATGATTTGAGCTCCAAGCATATCACTATTACACTGTATGGAAACTCATACTGTTGCTCGTGTGTTGCATCAGAGCTGGTTGACAAAGTAGCTTCTTGGTATTTGTAGGCATGGGTATCATGCCAAAATTGGATACTTTCTGTGGTGCAACCCAGTGGGATGTGTTCATTTCCATCACCATCTACGGCTTCCAGACTGTATGGGCTAACTGTGACTGCACCAAGATCAACTGACATAAGTGCTTTTGTACGCTTATTCCAACTATAGTTTATTGTTATTCTATTTTATTTAGTAATTAATTAATTCCTTTATTATTTATACTTTCTTTTACTACTTTTGATATTACTTTATCACCTATAAGGGCAACTGCAGTGTACAAATTTCCCCTTTGGATAAACAAATTATTTCTGGTTGTGATTCTGATTTTCAGTACCTGTAGTAAGTAGATAGAGAATAGTTATATAAGTCAATTTATACTCTAGGTTTGATTAAAAAATGGAAATATTTTCCTTATAAACCATTAAATTCATTGATTCAAAATTGTGTCTTCTGGGTACCTGAAGCTCAAAACAAGAGTCACTTGCATCGGCAGAAAAAGCTGTTTGGCAAATTTTTAATTTGCACAACCCTCATACTCAGCTCTGCTGCTTAACACTCAAATGCATACTCTCTACAGATGTGGCACCATTTAAAAGAAGAATAAACAGGTTTTACAACAGTATAAGATTTATTGCCAAGAAAAATTGCAACAACTTGAGTTAAAGGCCAGCCTTTTGTTTCTTTGCTTGAAAGCTACAGGGTGCCTACCTGTCAGTTAATCAGCAATGCCCTTTTATGGGCAAAACTTGAGTTTAATCACTTCAAAAATAACAAGACATTGAAAGAACTGCAGTTTTCATCACTTCCACATAAGCTTCATATTTTAGGAAAAGAGATTGCCTCTCAGTTTAGAAGTCTAAAGACGACGACCACTGTGTTGGAAATGTTGATTTAACAAAAGTAATCAATCTAAGAACCAGCAAGGGTGTTTAGCTTCCTGGCACAACTCAGCCACCTGTCAGTCAAACTAGCCACCCTCCTCATCGTGTAAATTCATGTGTAACTCTTAGACTCTGTCATAAGAACAGAACAAAACTCTCCACTTCATGAGTGTGTATGAATAAAACGATGAAATATTCAGGTGAAGGTTGATGGACAAGGCTGTAAAAACAAACAATCCTTGAAAATCTTTGGCCTCTCAAGCCATTCCCCATTGGATTTTTCAGGAACTGCAGTTTTAAGCACTTGTGCTGTGGGTTAACATTTGTATTTAAACAAACATTTTAACTGTTTCTTAAAAGATTTATTCATCCATTTAATCATATCATTCAAAAATCTAAGACACAAATTAGGGGTGCACCGTTATGGAATTTTTGGCTGATACCAATATCCAATATTTCTGTTCTGTCGATAACCAATATTTACCAATATTTACCAATATTTACCAATATCGATATGTTAATATAAATAATGTTTCTGAGATGATAAAATTTTGTACAGACTGAAAATCATGCAAACTGAATTTTTTTCAAAAGTCTTCCTTTGTTTTCTCAAGGTGTTTCACTTTCAAATAAGAACATTACAGGGCTGACATAAACACAAGTCCTTTTTAGCAACCCTCACAACTTGTAGCAAGTGTGTAATTAAACTCTCAAATCACAAAACTCCTGTGAGAAAGTCTGGATCATAAATTACAAAAAAAGATCATAAATCAAAACAGTATCAAGACAAATAATTATCGTTATTATTAAAGTTACCTTAACAAACTTACCAGTGTTCATGGCAACCCCTGACCTATAAACAACCCGTGACTAGATGGATATAAACATGGGTTGTTAATATTGACCCAGTTTTACTCATTGGGCCGATACCGATATTAATGCTTATATATTGTGCCTCCCTAACACAAATCTTTGATGAAATCAAGCATTGGTTAGAGGCCCAAGACTACTAACTAGATGTTACCTTAAATGACATCAGTGTACCGGTATATACCAGCTATGACACCAGCTGGGATCTGTTACAGAGGGTAAATTTATATCAAACTTTAATACTGTGTCCTCAAAGCAAATGTCACCCAGTGAAGTTCACTGTGTCAAAACTACCTGTGAGGACAAAATTACATCCACAAACAACATAAATCATCTGATTAAACTGATATCAATATGATAAAGTGTTAAATCAGACACTCAATCCTCACTGAATCATGCAACACACACACACACACACACACACACACACACACACACACACACACACACACACACACACACACACCACATCACATCACAGTATGTGCACAACAACAACAACCTGCCAGGTGCTTCACAGGAAGCAGTTATTAAATCTAAATGGCTTTTGGTAACCAGCTGAGATACTGGAGTGATGAAGCATGGCCATTCACAGGTCTTTGTCCAAGCACTGCTTACCAAACAGCTTTGGTAAATAGATGTTTGGGTGTTTAAAGGGCATACACCATATAAAAACCAAAACAAACTTGTTTGGCCAGAGATGGATATCATACATTAAGGGCCAGCTAAGGCTACACGTGGGTGTATGTGTGTGTGGCTCTAGATTTTCCGAGGTAATGCAATGAAGGCCATGGCTCCATTAGGACTCCCTTCCTGCAGAATCCCATCATACCACTCCCAGCGGGGAGAGAGAGAGCAAGAGAGAGCGAGCAAGAGAGAGAGAGAGAGAGAGAGAGAGAGGCAGGAGACACAGACTGAGAGGCGGAGGAGAGACAGAGGATAATGTCAAAAGGCTGCAGTGAAATCTGACCTCTCGAAACATCAGGATCCAAGTCTCAGAACCTGGGGTGTGGAGGTGGGTGAGGCAGATGGGGAAAAGGAGGGAGTGAAATGGGAGATAACATGGGATGACAGCCAAGAAAACAAGAAAAAAAAACTGGGGTAAAGAGTCAAACCCTCTTTTTAAGGTAGTGAAAAAAGGTGAAGTCTTGCGGCCTCATATTTGTCTCTCAGCTGGATTCAAACCTTTATTTGAGAGCTGAAAACTTAAGGTGGATTAATCTCAACTGAACCCTCGAGGTTCTACGAATCAGTTACAGTATCTGACTGCAGTGGTCATAATTCTCCAGTCCCAGATTGATCTCTACAAACTGCACTCTGAAGATACCAATATCACACCACATCAGAGTGAACCAGCACAGGCACATGGCTGACAGAGTATGAGGTCTCTGTGTTTTTCACAGAGAAGAATGGACCAGAAAGACTGCAGTGAGCACTGGAACTGGCCAGAGCTGCGAGTAAATGCTCAGTGACACAGGCTGGGCAGGCACAGAGACATGGATACACAGACACTTGGTGGGGAAGAAAAAGCTATTTTTCTCCAGGACAATCACGCGAGAGACCAGAAGTATTTTTAGACTCGCAACTAAAAGAGCCTCATGTCTCACTGTGTCCCTTTGTCGCTTTCTCTTTTGTCTCACAGGCATTGATCTGTTGTTTCTGTCTATCTCAGCATTTAGCTGCGGTTCATTTGAAGTTTCCTTTACCTAGAAGTGATGATTTCAGTTACTCATGCATCTTTATCGCAGATCCTCCACTAGCCTGACAGTATCAGTCCAATGAAAGAACTGTAAACATACATTTTCATACAACCCTGGTTGAAAACTCAGCCTGCAGAGCGTAAGATTATTATATATCAAATAGTGATACTTCTGTGCCAACTCTGGAGATGACCAGAGTCAATGTCCTGTTAATTCAGGGACAACTGGAGACAATTTAATGGGTTTGTTTGTGAAGGGGAGAAAGAAAACATCTTATAAATACATTCCGAGCAATGTCTGAGGATTAATCCTTGAAACCAGGTTCCTTTTTCCAGTTAGACATATTTTGTGGAATTGGCAAATAAATTTAAAAGCAGAAAAAGAGGAAAGATGCAATGAAACAGGAGAGGACACCCCAGAAGTAAAACAGCTCTCCCTGCTTTAAAAAGTGCGATTATGTTGCCACAGCAAGCTAAAAATTTAAATATAAGACACTATTTCTGATAATAAATATTTGATAATGATACTAAATGAAATCAATAAATGTAAAGTGGAAAAGGAAGCACGGATTGACAAACTATTAGAGACATGTCACCCAACTCTTCAAGCTTTCTTAGCTGCTAAGCTCATTGCTGTGGTTTCACTGCTGCACACAATTCATTCCAGTCCCATTGCCCTCACCAATTCAAGCGCCACGAGTAGAAATGTCATATTTTTAGCTAAAAGAAAAAAGAAGCTACTTTTAGCCACTCACTCTGTTACATCTAGCTGTCGAACAAATCCAAACATCAAGCCAGATAACCAAACTGATAGATATCAACAGGAACTGGATGAGACCAAAACTAAAGCTAAAAGGCAATCCTTTGATGGATGTCTCTTTGCATGCTGGATTTGTAAAATGTAAACTATGCAAGGGTACTATTTGTCAGTTTTTCCTGCTTCCTCTTAAAAAAAAAAAAAAAATAAAAAAATAATGAGGAAAAATATGTTAGTAAAGTTTATCATTAACAACTTTTTAAGAGAGGTCATCATAGAGTATTTGATCATGTTTTCAGGTCTACCCAAAGAGCAAAAGAGAGTGCAGAGCCACCCGTAAGAAGAGGGCAACAAGAACATGATCATTCATCACAACTGCCTTCTTGAAATCGATCAGTAGGGCTAAGTCGGAGGCACTACTTGGGATATGACATAGATCTGCAACATTAACTGACTCTTCCCCTGCACCACCCAGGCGCCTAAAATAGGATGAGATCTTTTCCTTTATAAAAAAGTTACAAATGAACGATTCCTGTTTGCCTTGTGCGTTGCTGAATTTAAAGAACAACCTCCTTGGAGAGTAGGAGCATTGGGAAAGTCTTGTATTTTAACTGGATGTGAGGTTATCATTTATCTGTTTCCAGCACATACGCAGCTTTAGCTGCCAAAAGTAGGACGAGAAATAGAATTAAGAAATACAACAGCTTGGATTTCAGAGGTAAGTGGGAAGACTTAACAACAGGAATACAACTCTGCCTCCATGCTCTGAGATACTTTGAGATGTTGTCATATATAACACTAATGTAACTAGCATAGTGTATACGTTTACATTCACCTAAATATAAAATATGCAAGGTCCAAAGTCACTGGAGATTTTTCAGTTTTCATTTACAAAAACAGCTCATTGCATCCCAAGTATGTGAGCACAACAGCCCCACCTCAAAAGAAAATAATGAAACATCTCTAGCATGTATGTGTGTGTGTGCGTGTGTGTGTGTGTGTGTGTAGCACTATAGTCCATTACTGAAATCACATTAGCCTGAAAGAGTGCACTGAAACAGGAAACGGCCATCTACCATACCCTGACTCACCCTGACTACACAAACACAAGGCATCACCACATCTGGATTTTAACACCAAATGTTTATGTATGACTTTATGATCCGACCAAAAGCTTAAGTCAAATAAAGCGATTGCATGACTTTTCCTGTGAAGGTTCAAGTACAGGAGTGAATTAACTTGTTCAAATGCAGTGCAACCTTATCAATAAAATTCACATGGTGAAGTTTATAACACTTATGATGAAGAGGTAGAAGAAGTGATGTCAGAATTTCCTCTACACAAGGACAGAATGACTTACTGGCAAACCAGCCCATCCCTCAGAGAGCACATATGGGTACACACAGTGTACACACACACACACACACACACACACACACACACACACACACACACACACACACACACACAAGTACAGGCTTTACCATGGAATATATTAAAACAGAACAAGTAAACAAGCCTTTGAGGATGCCTCACAGGCAGAAGGTTGAAACAGACCGACTGTTAAAATAAACAACAGCAGAGAGAGAAGAGCTTTAACTTCTTCTGGTATACAATTCTGGCTGTCACTGTAAAGAAGACGACTCTTCAAAATCACACACACCTTCTTACCGTTCGGGCGCATAGAGAACATCTAGAGCAATATGAGAAGATGTAAACATGCCTCACTGAAGCTTGTCAAGCGATAGTAACTAGTGGGAGTCAATGCAAGTCTGGTGTTGTTTATTTTGATGGCCACAACAACTGGAACAATTGGCCTACTTTGGTAATACCATCCCAAAGCTCAACACTTTAAGTCTCTTGTCAAATAGATGGTCTCTAGCCTGAAGATAAGCGTGTTCCCATTTGAAGCTAATTCAAAGTCAAATCAATGCAACATCTGAGAAAATGTATCAGATCGCCTGCTTAAGCACGGCAACGCCTTTAACTGCTCATCCTCAGCATCAGCAGCGGTGCGGGCTGCTCTTTATACGGCTGACTGGGCCAGTCAATGCAGAGAGCAGGCTGCGGACAGACACCCACCTGCCGTATTCGGTTCTGATGCAGCGGTGGTGGAGGTCCACCCTCCGGGGTTGTGTTGCTCGAAGAGGCCAGTTTCAGGTCACAGTTGGAGCCGCCGCTCCTTGAACGACTGTCTTCGGGGCTACTGGACATTCTGTCTTGGGCTGGCTGCTGCTGCTGTAGGCGTATCGGTCACCGGGGGTCCTTCTGCCGGGTGCAAGGTGGATTTCTGTGCGGGCCTCACAGTCCTGAAGGATGGGCAGGGCCCGGGATCATCCTGCAGCGGGAGACACAGTCTGTTATTAAACGTGGTAAAGTGTAATACAGAGATTTCTCCAGATTGTGAAAGCAAGACGAGCGTTCCCTCCGTTCAGGGATGCTCGCGGTGTGTTGCTGTACACTTTGCGCGCGTGTGAGAAGGGAATTGTGAACGCGCGTCAAGATGCGCTTCCCCGAAACTCCGCAGGATCCGTGCTGCTTTCACGTGAAGTCGGAAACTTGACAGGAGGTACTTGATTAACATAATCAATCAGAGAAACAGTTTTCTGACACATCATTTGCATCTGAAATGAGATTTATGCGAAGGTGCAGTGATGTTGAAAGAGACGTATGTTAATTGTGTTGGTGTTTTATCATTTTAAATCACTAATTATTTTATAAGGTCTATTTACTATTCTCTATGCGTGTTTATTGCCTATTACAGATGAATAATTTGACTACCGCAGCAGATTTCCTTGCTTGTATTTTCTAATCTTAATAAATAGCTCCACCACTACATATGAATCGTGTTGTAAATTCCTTTAAAAAGTTTAAAACCTTTAAAATGCTGTAATGTCCAAACCAACCAAAGACAGTTAACGCATCGACAGTAGTGTGCTCCTGTTTTGCTTTGGTGCCCCCTCCCTTTGGTGCTCCTTCTGCAGCATTAGACGCTTCAGACGGAAAAGTTAATAGTGCTGTCCTTGATTCAGTGAAAACTGTACAGTTGTTTACACGACTATGGAATCATCGCAGCCCAGGCACGTTGTGTTGAGCTTACATAATCCAATCTCTCTCTTTCCTTTACGCCCCCACTATGGCCTGTGTGTCTTCACTGAGCTGCAAATTTAATGAGGGCTGACAGGACAAAATCAATAACAATGTCTTGGAGACATATAAAAACCAGGCAGGACTCCTGCTGAGGAGGTAAAGTGGATGAAGAGGTGTAAGAAATCATGTTGATTCAAAAAAAATTTGTTCAGATAGTGCTGACAGTGCAACCATAGTATTCCAAGACATGTGAATTCATCCTTTGTAGAAATTTACTTGGATTGAAATGAAATAGTATTTTTTCTCTCTCTGACCACAAATGCTTTTGCACTGATAGTCACATTCACATCACATTCACAAAGTGATGGCAGAGGATACTGAAGTAAGGGCCTATCAGTATTAAGTAGTCCCATTCAAACCCATTCAAGCACTGCTGACAGAAAGTTTGAGCATTTTGGGATTTAGCATCATCCCCAAGAAAACTAAAGGAGCTGGGATCAAATCCCCTGACAGAATTCCCCAGTCACAGTCACCCTAAAGGCCTGTGTATAGTTTTAGAAGAAAAAATATTCTATAATTTCTGCAGAAGGAAATGTTGCCAATGAGAAGAAACACAGGAGCTGTTATAATGGCAGCAAGGAAAAGATCATGAAGCTAATGTCAGTGTTTGAACCTCCTTCCATGAAAGCATTTTAGGCATAAAATGCAAGCACTAGTAGACTGAAATGAAACATGAATATGATGGTTTCAGCAGTATTTCTCTGTAAGATCATAAGATGTTTTAAAATTCCATCTGCTGCAAGATAAAAGGTATAAAAGTGGAGCTTTAAATCTGATCACTGAGTTTCAAAAGCATAAACAGGGTAAACAACACATTTCTGAGAGCAGCAAATAACCATGTCTATACATTTCTTTGATTAGCATGCCATTGTCACATGCAAAGATCTCATAATGTTATTTATTTTTGCTTGCAGACCATCCTCAAATATTTTCAGAAAGCAAAATGAGAAAAGCAGGTCTTAGATCAAGGAAATCCGCTTCCTTAAAATTAACAGACCAATGTTAAACTGGGGGGGGGGGGGGGGGGGGTTGGGGGGGGTTTGTTTGAATGCAGGAAAAGAACATGGTTAATTATATAGTCGAGCAAATACAAATGATTTTTTTTTAAACCAATCAAACAATGAGTCAGGTGCAGCAACATGAGAGCTCAACAGCAAATGCTTGCCTCAGTTTGCAGGTTGTTTCTGAGGGCTCTTTAGCTTCTCATGTCACAGAAATTTTACGGTTTACTTCAGACTTTTCTCTGAAATGCTTTTACCCAATCAGTGTGAATGACTGCACAGTGACTGCAGCGTAAGCTAAGGGACATGATGACTCAGCCACTTTAGGAGAAATATGTCTTTCAGAGAGTATGGGATCGATAATGATGCTCTTCTTTAGATGTGCAACACTGCCCCCTATTTGCAGTAAATGGTATGACACTGATAAGTATCCAAAGGCCCTGGTTCATGAGATTTCATGGCACTTGCTAAAGCAATGGTTAAATGCTTTGGTGATTTATATCTAAAGATGGAGCCAAGATGAAGTACACACAATGGCTGCCCTGCAACCTTAGAGTGAACCAAAGGATTCTGTGGGATAAGCTTAAATGTCGGACAGGTAAATATAAAAAAAATACTTTATTAGACATCAAACTATATTTTACAATCAAGATATCATTAAACTGGTTCAGATAAAACAAAGCAGCACCAGAACCACCAAGAAACATTAACAATTACAAACAGAACTGAAAGAAATAGTTGATAAAAGTTATAAAAGCTAGAAATGAAGAGTCTGTGAGGCTTTTTTTCATTGTGCAGAGAGTTGGTTGAGGTCATCGTGGCCACGGCTGGAGAGGTGGGCCTCAAGAATTTCTCCAAATAAGTTTCTTTTCAGCAAGCTGTAGGCCATGGGCAGCAGCTGCTTGATTACCTTGTGGAAATACTGTTGAGAGACATGAAACCAAAGATGGTTTTGCGAGAGTGAGGGAATGACCACCAAACACAAGTGCAGAAAGACTGTGGATGAAATAAAGTTGAAGACTTTTATGCAAAACTTTTTGAGACTCACATGGGATCCATAACAGAAGAGATCCATCCCTAGCTCATAGCCCATGCCGTAGTCACACTCATCGTTGGCAAACTGAACAAACGTGATCATCTCCTGGAGAGGTCCAAAGGCTTTGACGCGCTCTTCATCATTCTGGGCCTCAGCTATAGCCTTGCAGATTTTTTTCAGACTGGCTGTTTATCAAAGAATAAATATAAAGTAATAAATTAGAAAGGTGACAAAAAGGAGGAAAATATCAGTACAGCTAATATCGAATATCAGTGGAGGATTACAGTACAGCGCAGTAGCTTACCATCAGTTTCAGGTAGTTCTCTGTATCCTACATCGTTCTTATCTACAGGTACAACAATGCCAGCTGTGTGAAAGGTCTTGGTGACCACCTACAAAGGATTCACTCTTGTGGTTAACATCATTTTACACAGGATTGATTCACATCAGCATGATATGGACATGTCATGACAAAGTGCTAAGAACTTGTTTTAGAAACAGTGGTTGTCAGTTTATGTTACACAGCTGTATCCAAAATTTGCACAGGATTGTAAAAAAAAATAAAATAAATATGAAATCATAACTACAGGTGCAGCTCAGTAAATCAGATTATCATAGAAAAGTTACATTACTTCAGTAGTTGGATGCTCATCTAAACTGAGCAATCAGGGGAGAAGGGCCTTTGTCAGGGAGGTAACCAAGAACCCGATGGTCACTCTGTCAGAGCTCCAGCGGTCCTCTATGAAGAAAAGAGAACCTTCCGAAAGGCCAACTATCTCTACAACAATCCATCAATCAGGCCTGTAGGGTAGAGTGGCCAGACGGAAGCCACTCCTTACTGAAAGGCACATGGCAGCCCACCTGGAGTTTGCCAAATGGCACCTGAATGACTTTCAGACCATGAGAGAGAAAATCCTCTGGTCTGATGAAACAAAGATTGAACTCTTTGGCGTAAATACCAGGCCTAATACCAACACTACAGCGAGGCATGGTGGTGGCAGCATCATGCTGTGGGGATGTTTTTCAGCAGCAGGAACTGGAGACTAGTCATTGAGGGAAAGATGAATGCAGAGATGTACAGAGACATCCTGAATGAAAACCTGCTCCAGAGCGCTATACCCACCCTAAGCACCCAGCCAAGATATCAAAGGAGTGGCTTCAGGACAACGCTATCAATGTCTTTGAGGGGCCCAGTCAGAGCCCATGTGCACTGACGCTTCCAATCCAAACCGTCCAAAGATAGGTGAGCCAAGCATCAATATTCAAAAAGACTCGAGGCTGTAATTACTGCCAAAGGTGCATCAACAAAACATTGAGCAAAGGTTGTGAATAGTTATGTACATGTGATGTCTTCGTTTCTTTAAATAGATTTTTAATAAATTTACAAAAACAAAAAAAAAAGTTTTCATGTTGCCATTATGGGGTGTTTTATGTAGAACTGCTGAAATAAAGTAACTGACCTTTCCATGATAGTCTGATTATTAAGATGCACCTGTAATCTCACAGGTGGTCAAACTTGGTTAAAAACATGAACATGGGGCTGGGTTAACCTTTAAATGCAGCTTTAGTTACCTTCTTGTCCCTCAGCTTCATGCCTTTGGTCTTCTGTTCTAGAGACAAGCCAAGCTTCTCTGCTCTGTCCCTCAGCTTTGTCTCCAAGCTTTCCAAAGCATCTCTACCCTCTTTCTTGCTATCCAGCTCTTTCCTCCTCTTTGACAGATACAGACTGGAGGAAGACAGAAAAAGGGGATAAATGTTAAAAACAAGCAGGAAGTGCAATATTAGTAATAATCAATTTATTGATCATGTAATTTAAAATGAAGACTTGGGCTGTGTCTCAAATCTGAGTACACTCTACACTTACTCAAACAGTGCATTGAATCTTACAGGGTGAGTGTTGTCTCTACTAAACACTGTACTTTGCACTTACCAGAAATTAAGATCACATTTCACAACGGTTCAAATGTTCTTCTGCTACTCACCGATTACAGCCATCAGCCATTGTTTGATCCTTTCCCGCCCCTTCCTCTACACAGGCAATATGGCAACCACTTAGTGGGAGAAGTGTCCAAAAATCCAAACTCACTTTTTCCAGCATTTCGAGTGCGCTGCGTTTTTACATACCGTCAGTGTGAACGCACTTATACACTCAACATAGTAAGTTTGAGTACGTAAGTACATGATTTGAGACACAGCCCAGGTTATACTCACAGGACAGCAGCAAACACATTATCCCCCATCTGCGTAATAGTGTAGCCTTTCTTTGCTTCATTTTCTCCAACAAAAGAAGGCAGGGAGTCCGGGGTATCTCTGTGAGTTTTGAGGAACACTTGAGTTCAGTAAATCATGTAGATATATGTGCATTTCTAGTATTTACACATGAGCACTGTCAATGGCTTGGTCAAGTAAACGGCTCTTTAACTGAAGCAATACTCTTAAAAACAAAAGTTTTATCACTGGTAGAGCAACAATCCAGCAAATCATATCCTTCAGGTAAAGACAAATTTGTGCAACTCACCTGTAATAGCCAATATGGTGTTTTCTGTCCTCATCCCCGTTAAGGATGGTCTGAAACTCAGGTGGGTCATAAAAATACCTCCAGTGAAGGTGGAAGTTGGGCTGAGGATTTTTGGAGTCTTTGTGAGCTCCAGCCAGGATGTCAAAAGGACCTACCAGCTGCAACCCCGCTGTGTCTTTCAGTGCACCTATTGAGAAAATGAATTATACGTATATGCTTATCTTAAATTTGATTTAAACAATAGTGTAAAAAAAATTGGGGACAATAATATCATACAAGTGTTGCGGTCTGACAGCATTCATGACTTTAGATCAAATACAGATGCATCTTTCATATAGTGCTAATGTTACAGAACACAGGGTTAGTAGAGTGATCTTACCACGAGGGCTGTCGGGACAGAGCTCCTTACAGAAGTCCCAGAAGTGGTACAGATCCTCCGGCATTTGAAGCTTATATAGTTGAAATATCTCATCGCGTTGCTCTGAATTCACCTCTGACAATGGAACTTCTTTGGACTCATCTGCACGGGGTTTCTTCACCTCCCCGTTGCCTGTACCCGACTCCTGTAAAAGGATTTGCAGGACAAATTTCTGTTAATGCAGCAAAGTTTGAATGTAAGAGATTTGCAGCAGGATAACTAGGGCTCTGAAAATAATGGGGACTTAGTGATGATCTAAACCCAATGCTAACAGACTGACAGACAGACTCTACCAACTTAGAGGTGAATAATTGTAGGAAGAAACGAGAAAAGGTCAAGTGTGTGTGTATGAATCAGTGTCAATAACAAGCAGAGAACATACTCAAACTAAACAGGCAAGGCCATCACTTCATCACTATAATCCTCATACAGTTACGGTTTATGACAGAGTTTTTAAATGGAAACTGTTTTTGCAAACGGACCTTCAATACATGTCTTTAGTACTCTGCATTTTGCACTTGGCAGTGGTGTGGAGCTTAATGGGAGCATTACAACTCCTTTGAGGGGCCGGCTGAAGAAGTACCGTTATTGTTAAACATTTTCCCAAAAATAAGCGTGCAACATGGCTTACCAATGTAAGCAGTAATGACACTTTGATATATCGCCATTGTGGGAACCACGAACCAAATTAAGGCACCCAGCGTTTCTCCACAGACCACCTACTGCATTATATATGACATAAATGCAATGGTTTTACAATACTTAACAAGTGTTGGGTTTAGCAAAGAAACCGACATTAAAATATTATCTTAACAAGATTAGCTCATTGTGAACATGTTGTAACAATCAGCTTTGTGGTTCAGTCAGCAGTGCTGCTGCCATGTTGTCGTCTGACCACTGATGCTCAGACAGCGTGCCAAACACTTCTGCCCACAGCGTCACACAAAAGCTATTTTAGTGCCGCTTCAACCAAATAAAGCGCAGCTCTGAGCCTTAAATGATGACTTCGATGCGTATTTCAACAGCCAACCGGAGAGAGATTATACTCCAGAGAATTACCTGACTGGATTTGGGTTTTCTTTTTGCGCGCCCTGTCATTTTCTTCCTCTTGTTTCCACGACGCCTCTTCTTCTGCGGAATTAATTAGGCTGCCGCTGCAACGTCTCACAGCGCATCACTGCCACATAGAGGCTTGGGCTGCGAACTGCAGCACCAAAAAGCTTCGACAGGCTACATCATCTTCTTTACTCCACGTTACTTACTGATCAATGCAACTGTGAAATCTATACACATATATGAAGCGCGAAGATAAAAGTGGTTTAAGATTTAAAGGTGGTTTGAAACATAAACGTTGACCACAAGTAGTTTTTTTAATTAGTTTAAGCCATTGGTTGTATTAAAAATAAAGTATAGTCTATGGTTTCACGCATCAGACCATATTAGTGGTCCCTTTATATTCACTCATTTTATTGAAGGTAAAATTTAGGAATCATAGATGATGTATGATCCAAAGCGTTCTTCCCCTCCAGTTTATTACTCAGGATGACTTAACCATATAAGTGAAAAGTGATGGAAAAATGCCAAGAACAACTTTTATTAATACCAACAATTGTCTCAAACATTCTTTGTACGTGCCTTTTTTTTTTTTTTTTTTTTTTTTTACAAAAGCACATAATCTTACACTTTCGGACTTTAAATCAGTACAAAGAAATAAAACTTGACTAGCTGCATTTGACGCCACATAATGAAGAAATATTTTTTATCTACAATTATTAGACAATAGATCATCATCATCATCATCATCATCATCATCATTATTATTATTATTATTATTATTATTATTATTAGCGTCTTCAAAAACTTCAATGGCTAACTAACAAACTAATTAATAAACTAACTTTAATCTCGCTTGTTTTCAACCAAGTTGAGCAGTTGAATCAAATATGAAGACATCTTCTCCTATACCCTGGGTAGTTATACATGACTTCACTTTAATCATAGTAGTTGATCCACATGAGACTGAGGTTAAGTGAGCGAGTTAAGTGATTCATTACTTATAACATTTGACTGTATGGATATAAGTCAACATAATGGGACTGATAAAAAATAGACTGCTTTATTAGAACAGGTATCTGGAGACAGTACTGAAATCAATTCCCAGCTATCGAGCATCAGAGCAGAGACTTTGTTAGTTGCTTCATAGTTGACTGAATAACCTCTTTTTATGTGAATAAACATGATTTAAAAATAGACATAAAGTGAAATACTTCAGTGTACATATAATCTCAGATGAGAAACTTTATTACTTTGCCTAAACTTACTGCATAAAAGGGCAGAAAACAGACACTCAAAAAACTAACCATCTGGCATGATTGTATGTGGCAACATCATGTGCACTTAAATATATTTGACCCATTATATATTTGAAATTACTTTCTGGGGTAAAAGTTCATGTTTCAGTGGGAAAGATGTCAAAGGAAAACTCTTAAATGTCTCCTTCATCCTTTGCTCTGTCCTCTATTCCTCTGTCTGTGGTTTTTCCTCATCGTCTTCATGAGTTTCCAAGGAAACACTATGAAAACTACTTTCACTGTCTTCATTGGCATCTCTAGCAAGTTGCATCCAGTTTTCTCTGTTCTTTTTACATCCAGTCAGGAGTGGAGAACACCCTTCAAACAGTGAAGAAACAGCCTGTGGGAAATATGGATGAGGAATGTGATATGCTGATTGATAAGAAGGTACAAATTTTATGTCAAGAGAAATAACAAATAACACACCTTGTAGAGTGGATAGCAGACGTCATCTATATATTCAACCTGCAGGTATGGCAAACGAGTACTGTTCTCTCTGTTCATTATCCCCTGATAAAGACAAAGTGCAAGCTTGCTGTTAGAAAAGGACCTTTCATCAGCTGTGGTTAATCTAATTACACATTAAGCTGTATTTCAGGGATTTTCAAAAGAAGCATTAGAGACAGGAAAGCCTCTGAAAAGACTTGTACATTTGCAGAATATGCTTCAAACGATGTGACTTCTGACTGAACTAATGACCAAGACATCAGCCTCAAAAGAAACAACAATTCTAGAGTTTGAAATAAAGGTTGCAAAAGCAGCCGTGAGCTTTTCTGTATTTCCTCTCCACTATTTCCTTTCTACTCACACTTCTGAAGTGTGATTCTTATTTCACCTTGCAGGAAATGATAAAAAAGGTTTCCAAATCTGGCTTCGGTCTAACAAAGCATAAAAGTTAACCAGACAAAATCCTTCTTGCAAGACTTACAACAGGATTGATTTTGAACTCCTCTTTTTCTCTGTCACCTTGTGCAAAGAACTCTGTGGCAACCAGGTTGGCAATCTGTTTTGAGAGAGAAGTTATGAGTTCAGTATAACCAGAGGGCTGGTTTGGAGTATTTAGAAGCGTTCAGTTAAGAAAAAGAAAAGAAAGAAAGATTTACCCGTTTTTGTTCTTTCCAAGGCTTTGTTATGGCAGAAAGATCACTGGCTGTCATCAGCATTGACCTGTTGGGTAAAGAAATCTCTTAAAGGGACAGCTCCTCTCCACCCTACATCTTAAATATTATGATGACGTTATTCTTACCTTAACAAATCTCTTTGTTTCTCACTCTTCCAGGTCACTTTACCTTTCTTAATGAGACAGAAGAACTCATTTCTCCTCCTGAAAGCCAAATACAAACACAGGGGTTAAAAAAAGACACATAAACCAGCTTGACCAACAGCCACTTTGATATAAATTTTAACATACTCCATAAAGACTGTCAGGTCAGTGGCGAGGATGGCTCTTTTGATCATCTGTAGTACAGATCTGTGATCCTCTGGAGAGAGACCGCTAAGGATTTGACTCCCCTGGGAAAAGAAGGGAGATGGAAAGAGTTTGCCTTTCAGAAATATGATGGAGACAGTCAATAACAAGCTGTCTACACTTTCACTTAAATAGTATTTTGTTGGAGAATGTAGCCTAAAATGATGGATTTGAAAAGTTAATGCTACACTGCATAAACTAAAACCTTAGCAAGTTTTTATTTCTCATCATCAGTAAAAAGTTATTTCATTAGACTTCATACGAGCCACATTCACCCAACAGGTTAAAAAAATGTCTTATATCCAGATAGCAAAAGAGAAAAATAACAACTGAGTTACTTAAAAGAAAACTGCCAATAGGATAAGAAAAATTTGCTTGTCAAGTTTCTTTAAATGAGAATAATGTCTTTAAACAAGAAACTTGATGAGTATTTTTTCTTACCCCATTGGTAATTTTTTTGTGCTTAACAAGCTAGTCAGGCATTACTTTTTCTTTTAAAATCTTAGGATAAAACATTCTTGTGGTGGTGTTGGGAGAATTTGGCTCATATTAAGTCTAATAAACAGTTTTTTAAATAAGTGATAAAGAGTTGCTTGGATTTCCACATTTGCTGTGTATTATTAAAGAAGAAATGAAATGAACCAATTAGTAATTTGGCCAAACAAGAAAAAAAAGATCTTTTTTAAAAAATATTTTAAAAAACTATGTGGGACACACACCATATTCGGTTTAAAAATGAATGAAAACAAAGACAAAGACAGATATCTAACTATGGAGTGTTTAATTGTCAAGAGTAGTTTTTCTGATTGATTAGAGACAGTGGGATAACAAGGATTACTTGTAAACAAACATATTGATGGAAAAAGATGATTTAAAATGAATTAATGAGGTCTTACAGTGTTCTTTAGGATGAAGAGGCACAGGTTGTAGTGATGATTTTCAAGAGAGGAGTGTCCATAGAGTTGAGCTAAAGGCTGCTGACTCCTGAGAAACACAGGCACATTAAAACAGCTCTATGTAAGAACACAGATGGTGAAATCAATTGGAAAAGTGCAGAATTTAAAAAAGAAACCATCTACCTTTCGATGTAAGAGTTACTGACTCCTCTGTGGTCAATATCATGACACAAAGTGGATATCATCAATGCAAAAATCTCCAGACGTGAAAAGATCTTCTGTAACAGTGATGAGGAAAAAATTAAAAGAAATAAATTCAAAAGTTATTTTAATGCTTCTCTTCATGAAACCCTGTTAAATATATTTTCATCTATTCATTTTTTTGGCAACTTGTTCTACAGCGAAAGAGAGACAGGGAGAAACTACTGTATGAGAGCACCAAAGGTCACTCAGGCTTAGTTTCAGACAGTGTGTTTGATCCTCTTGATAAAGCAGATAAGAGGGTTTATGCAGGTCTAAAATTGTAACAATTAAAGTGGCTGTGCACCTGAGAAACCTGTAGTCCTCAGGTGGCTCGCCCACCATCATTAGATAAGCTGAACTATAAATAGATGAAGCTGAGCAGACGTATCAAAAAGAAACAACATCTGCTAAGTTATGACTGCTCCACATGAGTTGGTTGAAGTCAACCAAATTTACAGATTTGATATAGCCCCAAGAGTAGGGAAAAAAACTAACCTGGAGTTGGTCAGTAGCCATGAGAATAGCGAACATGCTCTGAGCAGTGCTAAGTGCATGGCTCCAGTTGTGATAAGGCACGCTGTTCCTGTAACCACGTCTTACAGTCAGGACCCACTGGCAGAGACTCTGGGAAAAACAGACAAACCATTTCTAAATAGCTATAAAGGATAAAACGGATCTGTTTATCACAATCAGATTTCATAGTGCCATCCTATTAAACAATAGTTATCAATCTCCAACAGAGAGTCAGTTGTTGTTATGAACCCTGTATCGTAGCAGGTTACCTTGTAATCAATGTCAAAATCCTGCACCAAGTTGAGGTCAAGAAACATCCGAACTGTGGCCTGAACGGTTACATCTTCTGGCACGCCAAAACTAGAGAAATTAAAGTCCAGAATATGCAAGGATTCAGCAGAGGGAATAGTGGCCTCCTGAAGAGAAACAAACAGAAAAAGAACAGTAAGGAAACAAACAAACAAACAAAAACAAAGGTAAAAGACTGAACTAACATTCAGGATTTATTTCTTAGTATTTTCTATTATGACCTTTGCCACTAACTGGCAGTGACAGCTGCCGGTCAAGAGATTTGACTTGACGGAGTATTAGTTTGTACACAAGCCAATTAATCCAACGTGTGTTATCTGAGGCTGCTGACAGACTGACAATACAACACAGGGAGGAGGACTGAGAGTGAGGTAAGCTGACTCAAATGAACTGTGGAATCATACATAAACATGTTGAAGGACAGAGAGTGAGCTTCTTTGCTGAAAATCACCTGCAACACTTGGACTTCTTGCTCGGCTGCTGCAATGTGATATGCAAGAACCTGTCGGAAAAAGATAAAACACAACATATTGAGTTCAAGTATCTGAAAGTAGGTAATTGGGCTGTACAAGAAAGAAGAAGATCACCCACCTCCTGCGTGACCTCAATACTGGCTCTCCGCTCCTCTGTGATCTGTACAGCTTGAGCATATTGCAAAGCCAGGCCACAGTACACTGCCAGGTCCTCAAGCAGGCGTTGGTCGTATCTGTTAAAGGCCTCCAACTCATCTGAGTCCCTGCACCGTTTACTCATAAGCTGACACACCGCTATTTGATGGTAAAGAAATTAAAAGAGATTCATGTATCAGAAAAACATGTGCTATGAATCATGCTACATGCTAATCATGCTAAGTTATAATGAACTGCTGTGTTCCAGTTTTGCAAAATGTATAATCAGAGATTTAAGATGTGTTCAGCCTTAAGGCTGTGTGTGTATGTGTGAGAGAGAAAGGCTGGAGGACTGAGTGAAAAATGAGTCTTACCAATAACATCTTCAGACCTCTCATTTCTGACAGGGCAGCAGATCAGACTCTTCATCAATTCCTCACAACTTTCTGACATGTTTAGAGTTTCCATTGCAAACAGGGTGCGGCGGGCATACGACTGATCAATATCGCTGATGTCATGCTCCCTGAAAAATGATATGGAACAGTGAAGAATGTGCATAACATCAGATGAAACGATATACTTGGTGAAAAGTGTCTATAATATGGCAAAATCAGCCATAATCAGTCTTTGTCTTAACAACATGCAGGTGGTACCTTCTGTAGATCTGGCAGGTAGATCCGAGCTCTTCACACTCCAGGTGGATCACTCTAGAGAATGAATCCTATAAAACCATCAAAGGTACAGAGAACACCCAACATCAGAAGAGAGAATAGAAGGTATGTGATCACGTGGGGGAAAAATTTCAAACAGAATAATGCACCTTGTCTTGATCACTGGGGATGAAGATGGTGCAGTACTGAGCACGCGTGAAGGGCATGATTGTGGCCGCCATCTTACTTAGCAGGACTTCAAAGGAATGGTGCTCCTTTGATAATACTTCTGCCATCTCTATCAGGGCCTGACACACAAACACAGATATACATATATGGATTACATTACCATACATACACAAACACAAACACACACAAATGTACACACATACACACACAGAAATACGCAGATTAACAATCCCGTAAATTCTTACCTGACTCCTTTTGGCTTCCTGTCTAGAGCTCTCATACAGCTGGACATTATCCAGGACCATCCCCAGCACATCCATGTGATTTGACAGCACCTGGTCAAAAGAATGACCTTAGACTCAACCAACATTATTTGTGTTAATGGAGCTACATTAACCAAATAAGGCTATGACACTCGCCATTAGGGGTGGGAGAGAGAATCGTTTTCACATAAGTATAGGGATTTCTTTTGTTTCACAATTAAAAAATAACAAAACATAATTTAAAAAAAAAAAAACGAACCTTTTCTTTTTTTCTTTTAAATCCTTTATTTTAGTCTTTGTTTATATACTGGGTTGAAAAAAACACTACCGCTTTTCTCCAGCAGAGGGCGAAATGTTTTTCTTTGACTATCTAGTAACGTCACGTCAGATTTCCTGAATACGTCTTAAAAACTGACTCACATGTGATGTTCATTTTTTGCGGAAATATGGCTCCTGATTCATCGTCATTCAACTTTATATGGGCTGGTGTTAAATAAGGGAAGTAAAATCAATAATCGCCAATATCAAAGAATTGCAATTTAAATCGAATCGGCACCCCAAAAATCATAAAAGAATCAAATCAGGAGAAAAACATATTGTCCCAGCCCTACTAGCCATAGACGCTAATGATACCCTTATTGATAATCAGTGCAACAGTATGATCTTGAGTATGATAGCTTTTTATACAACAATTCTCAAAGCAGCAAATATAACAGCATGTAATCATGGTTCAGGATGGTTGTTTGATCAACTCTATCCATCCTGTTTTCCTCTGCCAGCATGAAGAGCTCTGCAACATGCAGATGACTGGGCTGCTGTGAATGAACATATAAACATTTCCTGCACACTTACGACTATGCATGTCTACATGACACTGCAAAATAGCTAATCTGTGTTATATTTCTCTATATTTATATAATTGTGCGGCCAGTGAAAAATTCCGTCACAATTCCGTCACAACGCTGCACAAAGGCTGTCCAAATTCAAAGGCCCCTTCAAATGCAGCCTTCTCTTTCCTCTTTTTGGAGGACACACCGCTACTATCCTTCGCGCCCTCCCAAATCCCAAGATCCTTTGCCCAATGCTGCTCAGTCTCGAAAAAGAAGAGGGAAAATTGCACAATGGGGATGTCAAGTGGCGTGGATATGACTTTTAAATTTAAGTATTGGGTTTAGCGCCAGGTTTCATTCATTTGAACATCCAACTTCAGGGGAATTGGAAAACCTTTGAATTTTACCTTCCAGTTAAAATACATGAGGTTGGTAATGCATTAGCATATGGCATAAATTAGCATTATGTTAAATTAAACAATTAAATTGAATAAAGAACTAAGTTTAGTATTATGAATTAGGTGGCGGACATTATGACGTAAGGGTAAAGCAGGAACATCTGTTGACGCAAACAGGAAATAATCTGAAGGTTAGACTGTCCAATTTAACAATGGTTGACACAGCTTTTGCGACCTCCAAAGGACTCGCCTTTGGAGGCTGGGTCCTTCAAAGGAGGCAGCCCCTGAATTTGGACATAGCATGTGTGTGCATGCATGCGTTTATGTGCATCGGGGTGTAACTCTGCCGTGCAGGACACAGAGAGCAGAGGAGAATTGTCAATGTGGGACCATGCAGACACAGTACTCACCTTTTCATCCATGTAAGTGAAAAAAGAAATGGATTCATCAGAGCTGTGCTTCTTGTTGATCATAACCACTACACCAACCACCTGTGCACAAAAAGCAGTTGTTTACATTGTTCTAACACCATTACGCTGTAAAATGAATGTGATATTTATCGTTCAAACTGATGAAATGTTACCTCTCCTCTGTGGTTTTTGATGGGAATGCTCAAAATACTCCTGATCTTTGATGACTGATCATCAGCTAATCTAAATCTGGGCTCCTGAAAAAAACAGAACACATTGATTGTTTTACATGCGTGTGCAAAACATTCAAAATGCATAATCCTGAGCATTGAGCTCTTTATGTAATTACTCAGCATTATACTGCAACACCAACACCTTTCAGCCTGGAATGCCCTCACTCTTATGTATGTTTTGTGTCCCACAAATTACTAAGAATTAGGCCTTCCCTCATGAATCCACACCCACGCTGATTGGGATTACCTGGTGAGCAGCTCTGCCAGGTGCGGGCACTGACTTCTAATCTTATGATTGGTGTACAGGCCAAGTATACCTGTGCCTTTCTTTAAACCCTCTCTCTGTGTATGTGTGGGTTGATGCAAGGAAAAGGAAAAGCTAGGGAGCTGTAGGTAACTTGCCTGTCTCTGTAATCACATGCTAAGTCTGTGAGACATCTCCTAAAGGATTAGGAGAAGGTGCGTCATCTGGGATTCCCTAACACACCCCCACCCTCCATGTAAAGGCCATACTGTGATCTTTAAACAGCTAATCAGGAAATGAGGCACAAATTGAGGTTAGAGTTCCAAAATACCTTTGTGGATTTACAACTTACAAACAGGTTTGTCAAAAGGTTTACCTCTGTTACATCTCTCAGATTCATAGGTGAGCCTGAAGACAGTACACATCCCATGATGCCCTTCACCAACTCCATGTGTGTGTGGCTGCAGAGGTTCCTTTCACTTGAATTCTCCTGCTCCATCAGTGCAACAGCCTCTTCTAATGTGCTCCTTCCATCACAGTCTTTTTTCACTAGAGAGAGGCAGCAACCCTCTGCGTCCAGCAACTCCCTAGCATGCAGGACAGCCCCATGGCAGAGCTCTCCCACAGAGCCCATAGAGCTGAGACCTCCTCGGAGGAGCTCCATCGTCCATGGGCACCACTCGCCATTTCCGCAGGCTGTGGCAGTGGGTTGCTGAGGCTGGGGAGGGGATTGGGATAATTCAGGGGAACAAGGACATGTTGGGGAAAGAGGAAGACAAGGAGAGAAGGTGAAGCGTGAGGAGCGAGGGGAGAGAGGGGAGTGACAGCCCACGATATCTGGACTGAAACAATCGATCCACTCGGAAGCAACACGGTTGAGAGTGAGGGGTATGAACTTGTCTGGTGTAGAGGAAGTGTTCAAATGTAGGCTGGTGAGCGGGGAGGAACCTCTGCGATTGGGGCCAGCCTTCATGAGCAGGCCGGAGTGATCTGAGGTGCTCTTAGGAAGCCGGGGCAGCTGAGGAGACTCTGTCTGACCACTGACCCTGGAGCAGAGGACAGAGAACATCACTGACAGGAAAAGCAACACTCCAAACATTAAGTTTACTTAACATAATCTCAGCTGACGTCAGCAACATCAAACTTGTAGTAACAGAAGAAGAAATCTTTTATGTCATTGTTTGTCTTTCAGGGAATTTCATTTCTTCATGCTTCAAGAAAACAGGGTAAATAAAGTGGACTGAATTATGAATCTCTAACCATGATAAGATATAATAGATGCTTTGATTGATTGATCCACAATAGAGGGAATTTATTTATTACAGCAGCTCAGAAACAGAAGACAGAGGAATAACACTGTACTTCCAAAGGTTAAAATAGAGTATAACAGAAAAAGGTGTTAACATAAAATAAAAACAAATATCAATTGTTCAAAAGTTTAAATTTTGTTTCATTTAAGCTATCATTTAATTATTATTGTCTATTTCTCCAGCTTCAGCGCTGCTGTACAACGTGAGTTTCTACTTGAAAGATACAAATCAAGTTTTATCACACTCAGGAAAATTTCAACGAGTTAATAGGGTCAAACACATGGTAGACTATCGTCCACAACTTACACGGACGCTCTTCGTAAAAAGTATTCTCTCGTGAAGTCGGAGTGGTCATCCAGCCATGCTTCTACCTGGTCGCGCTTCATTGTGTCCTCAAACCTCTTTCGACGCGTCTTGGAGCGCGGGCTCCACAGCGGGGAGAAGAACCAGCCCATGCCCTTCATCATCAACGGCTTGGTCTCGTTCTCTTTCTTCTCCTCAGTCCTCGGTGCAGCGGTAACATCAAATGATGCTCTCGCAGAAGTCGCGCTGTCAGGCTCCATGGACTCCAGCACCTCAGACTGCAGGCAGGGCATCCCCTCGTTCAAGTAAAGCGAGAAAAGATCCACCAAACTCAGTTTGAGGTTATCAGAGGTACCTCAGCGGTACACGTGCCATGTGGAGGAGTCCAGCCATACAACTGAGGTGTGCCAGAGAGGAGAGCGGTGCCTCTGCCCGTGGAAAAAAGCTTTCCTCGAGGTAATCCCTTGACCTTTAAAAAGACCATTTGGCGCCACAGGTGAATCCTTTATATGGGCCTGATTTAAACTTAGTTATACAATGAATGGACTGGCTCTAAAATGTGACTCTGCACCTTACAGAATAGGCTCACAGCCGTTTGGGCTTATTTTAGTGTTTTCATTTTGGGAAAGTCTGAGATTTATAACTGAACCAAAAGTCCTGCAAATTTGGTAAAAACACTTTGCATGAAAGTGTAAAAGTTTTTCATTCATTCATTTATTCATTTATTTATTTATTTATTTATTTATTTATTTATTTATTTATTTATTTATTTATTTATTTATTTATTTTATTATCATCAATTTTATTTCATTTTATTTTTTATTTTTACCAAAGTGGTTGGCCAAACTGGGGCACAGACTTTTTTAGGGTGGCCATTATGGGCTTTACCAAACCTGGGATGGTTATCTTTATTAATCCCATCTACTTTAGTTTTTATCAGTCAATTAATCAACCAATCAGGTAATCAACCAATCAATGAATCAAGCAAGCTTGTCTAAACCTGCTAGTATTTAAGTATTCTATCCAAACATTTGTATGTCTATAAGATTTTTTTTTATACTTTGACAATAACTCAAAGTAGCATGATTTGAATTCGTCAAACTTACATCTGTGAGGACTAAAAAGAAGGGCAAAGTCTTTGTCCAAAGTGATCATTAAAACTACAATCACCAGAAAATGTTCTACATTTAAATGCAGAGCAGCCTGATGAAGCATCACCTGGTGATGGTTAAGGATTTTAGGGCAACCCCTGGGGTCACTTAAACCCCCTGGCTCAGCCCCTGGTTTTCTTGTGTTACAATGGTTAACACCTCACCTTTGGTTTTCATTTTTCAGCGTTAGCCTAACCTTAACAAGTTTATCACTTTGAAACGCTGTCAATCACATGTACCACACACAAATCTGTAAAAACAAGTCAAAGAATAACTAATACTGTCCTCAAAACATTTTTCCTTGTATTATTTGTCCATTGTATCAGTGATGTAATTGGCTTTAGTGTGCTTTTAGTATGTGTCTAAAAAAAGAAAATACATTTTTCACGTTTCAAATTGCAGGAAAAAAAAGATCAACATTCACTCCTAACATTTCCTGTTTTGAACCCACTACTTTGTGTGTTACAGCGCCCTCTGCTGGCCTCCTGTTTCTTCATCATCTGCAGTGGGTGGGTTTGTGGATGACAGCTGTGCTCTGATTGGCTGTTCCAGGAGGAGGCTGCCATGACACAGTGGATGCTGCACAGAATCAGTTCCACAGCATCAGCAGCCAGCGCTCCTACATCCTCTTCGTTCTCCCTCTCTCCTTCTCTCTTTTCTCCTCCTCACCACCACCACCACCACCACCACCACCGCCCTCGCTCTCTCTTCTCTTTCTCCCTCCTCCTTCTCCTCCGCTTCCCGGTGAAACACAGGGAGGAATAGCAGCACGAGCAGCAGACGGACTGGTAGGTGTGCTGAGGCCTGTCTCCCTCTTGCAGCACAGGCAAGACATTGCGTTCTCCTCTGATCTCCGTCAAGGACTATCTAGTTGAGAAGTGTGTGTGTGTGCGTGATGAAAGCAGGGATCTGGAAAGTAGGCAGAGAGGACTACCACACCTTTGGAGCTCTCATTGGCACCTCGTGATCTACACAGGGTGGATGTTGCAGTGTATTTTTATTCCTCCTTTGCATGCTTGCTGAAGGATCTATAGTCTCCTCTCTTTTCTTGAAGCTATCTGCTGATTTCCTGGTATCTGCCTCACTGTTGACAAGGCCTAGCATGTTTGCACACGTGTCTTTGCTAATGAGTGTGTTGAATGTCTAACAAAGGTCACGTCTTTTGGACTGCTGAGTGGATGGATTGTCAGCTTGCTTAGTGACAGCCTTCCTCTTTTTTTTCTCTCTAAATTACCTTCATCACCAGCCCTTCCATCCATTCCTCCCTGCCTCACATCTTCTACCTCATCACCTTCCTCTTTGCTGCATTTTTCATCCCCCTCTTCCTTGTTTTCCTCTCCTTGTACATTCTCATCATCATTTCTTCTTTCCACCTTTCCTCCTTCCTTCCATCCTTCCGGCTGGCTGGTTTTCCCAGGATGCCTTGTACCAGGCCGCTCCGCTAGGCCCTAGCAGCATGGGCGGAGCCTGGGTGGGGAGAGAGAGCACGGATTGGACCCTTCCCCTCAGGACGGGCGCGCTGGCGGGTCACCCTCCCTCGGCTTCAGATGGGCGAGGACGCTGAGAGCCCCAAAATCAACCACACCTTCCTGCGAGACTACGTCACTGAAGGTAAGACAGACAGCGTGTCATCCTGGGGTCTGGTGTCTGATATCATACTGGTATGATTGAATGGAGCCATTTTAGCTCCATGCATTATCCCTCCAGTAATGGATATGGTAATGAACATGAGCATCACTCACTCCATGGCTCACTGAACACTTGCCCAGAGACAGTTTAAATTTTTGTGTCACTGTTTTGTTAAAAATGGCTTTGAAATGATGCTCACTTTCTGTTTTATGTAAGAAATTTGATTAAAAACATTATGTTGCATCGATCCAGCATGTTTCCTTTCCATGTTGTCTTATTTTCATCCAATCAGTCATTTCTCTGTTTTCCGCTCCTCCTTGCTTACTGCCGTTTATCTACAAATATTCTCTTAATTGCATTTTTTCCATCCTTGTCCTCCTCCCAGCTGATGTCATCTCTACAGTGGAATTCAACCAGACGGGGGACCTGCTGGCCACAGGCGATAAAGGCGGCCGGGTGGTCATCTTTCAGAGAGAGAGTGAGGTTAGTGCAATATGTAAAAGTACTAATTACCCTTTCTCTTAAAAAGATGTTCTCATGATGATGTCCTTACTCGTACATGTTGATTCTGATCACTGTCACTTTTCACTGTTTACTCTGAGCAGTCAAAGACAGATCCAGAGGACTTTGGGGAAGCAGGTGACTCAGGGGAGTATAATGTCTACAGCACGTTCCAGAGCCATGAACCGGACTTTGACTACCTGAAAAGTCTAGAAATTGAAGAAAAAATCAACAAGATCCGATGGCTGTCACAGCAGAATGCAGCACACTTCCTCCTCTCCACCAATGGTGAGAAACCAGTTATACTAGAAGATTAGCAAGATTCATATTTCCTGTTCCGGATGAAGAAAAAATGAGTAAATCAGTATCCACCACAAATATGTTTTTGATTGATATCTATAGGTGCTGATTTTTGATTGAAGTGATGTGTCTTACGTTGGTGTGGATTACTTCAGTACAACGTACTGCAGATTCCCAGCATTGTGCCTGCCAGGCTTCATCTTCTGTTACCAAGAAGGGATAAAATAACACCACGTCAGTCACTGGAGTCACTTCTGTGGTTACAGTTAGAGGCAGGCTGGTGCCTTGTGTAAAAAACCACAGAATCTAATCTGTGCTTTAATTTCTCTTCTTTTACAGGCAGAAATTGCTCTTAAATTAGTGCGACAGGGATCTTTTTATGTAAATGTATTTCACTATACAAAACCATTTCCCACCTGGAGTTCAAATGGTTTTAGGGTTTTTCTTTTTAAAGCTGTTTAGGTTAGTGTTGGCTTATGTTAGCAGCTTTTTCAGAACCTCTTTTTTCAGTGCAAATCTCTTTGCCTGCCACAGATAAGACCATTAAACTGTGGAAGGTGTGTGAGCGAGACAAGAGGCCAGAGGGCTACAACCTGAAAGATGAGGAGGGGCGGCTTAAGGACATCTCTACCATCACCTCTCTGCAGGTGCACACACGCACACACAAATATGAAATATCCCACACTGTATATGGTTAAATATAACCCCCCCCTTTTTTTTTTACCTTTTACTGCCATGAATGTATTTGAAAGTAAAGTTATCTTTTTTTTTCTGTCCCTCCTCACCTTTAATGTTTTATCTGTACCTAAGGTACCAGTGCTGAAACCCACAGATCTGATGGTAGAGGTTCGACCCAGACGAGTTTTCTCCAATGGACACACCTATCACGTCAACTCCATCTCTGTCAACAGCGATGGGGAGACCTACCTGTCTGCTGATGACCTCCGTGTCAATATGTGGCACCTTGACATCACAGATCGCAGCTTCAGTATCCTTTCATACCTTCATTTGCTTTATGTTATACAAATGTAATCGTAGATCACAGTTTGCTAAAAAAAAAAAAACAGCTGAAAACTGATAATACATGTAAACTTGCTTGAAAACAACAATGGTGTTGGGTTCCCAAAAGACCCAGGGATAGAAGCAAAAAGTACATAGTCTTTCCCATTAAGAGAATTTTATCATGTGTCATCACTTTTGCAGCAACATTGAAAGTAGGAATATTTTAATCAATTCCTGGTGCAGGAGAAGCAAAGAACTGAGCAAGTGGACTAGATATATACACAGAGTATATGAGTATATCACAAAGCTTTTGTCAGCAGAAATTTTTCCTTTAAGTTATTTTGGGGTCTTTTTACCTTTACTGGACAATGAGGCCTGTAGCATCTTGATATAGGGCGTGCTGAAGCTGCTAGGCCAACCAGTGTCCCGGATAATAAAAAAAAACTCTCTAAATACGTCAATAAGAGATTTAGGCCACAGATATTTAAATTATTAGATAGTCTTGTATATCATCTAAACCTTTGATTTGATGCAATAGAAATCTAAAAATTTAAATTTAGGACACAATTAGATGTTGCATGTACAAGTGCAACACTACATCTTATGTGTGAATACTGTTGATTCACACGCAAGTGTTAATTTTACATGCTCTAAGGAAGATACACATATGTACTTATACCTATGTGAAATCTATTTTACATGTTTGTTTTTACTGTTACCATTCTGTGACATCTGTTACCAATAATGTGAAAAACGTTAAAAAATAAAACAGTCAGTTTCATGTTTTTGAATACACATGCAGTCAGAATATATTTTACATTCCTGCTCATCTGAGTTTAATCTGGATACATATTTAAAGGAAGCCTCTCGAGGCTGTGTCAGGATATATGTTTTTATTCAGAGTGCACTACCTCCAGGGTAGTGTTTATTCTGTGCAGGCTGTAGCGTGATAGACAGAATGCATTTGGTGATTTCCCATTCAAATGGAAGCTGACCTAGAAAATCAGAGAGGCATCTATGTAAGACGAGTTTAAATAATTCAGTCAGCAGTACACTTTCTACTGAACCACACAGGACTGCCACGAATAGAACAGAGAGGAGCTGAGTGTGCGGGCATAATGGGGCTGTGTGGAGGAGCGATTTTGGGGGGTTTTGATTAAGAAATGAGTTTTGAAGAACACATTTGTATTTATATATAAAAAGACAAAATCAAGAAACAAATTCATCGTCCTGTTTGCCTCCCACAATGAATATGTTAATGAAATTGTTAAATCCTTAACAGATCGGCTCTACAGATATCGTGGACATCAAACCAGCCAACATGGAGGATCTGACAGAGGTGATAACAGCTGCAGAGTTTCACCCCCACCACTGTCACTTATTTGTGTACAGCAGCAGCAAGGGCACCCTGCGTCTCTGTGACATGAGAGCATCTGCACTCTGTGACAAACACGCCAAACGTGAGCATGTTGTGAGAATCACGTGATATGTTCTTTTGTTTTTTTAGACTGATAAAGCCTCTCTAAAGTATACCTTACCTCACTGTCGTTTGTCAGTGTTTGAGGAACCTGAGGATCCAGGCAGCCGCTCCTTCTTCTCAGAGATCATTTCCTCTGTGTCAGACGTCAAGTTCAGCCATAGTGGACGCTACTTGCTGACCCGAGACTACCTCACCGCCAAGGTGTGGGACTTGCACATGGACAAGGGGCCTGTGGAGACCTACCAGGTAAGGTACCACAACTGTTTCCTTTTCTGCGTCTCTCCCACAGACTTCAGTCCGTCTATTATCTTTACCATTCAGTGGTAAGAGTTGCATGGAGTTGTCATTGCAGTAGAGGTGGAGCATACTCAGGTCAGGTTGTCACGACCTACCAAGCATGCCTTTGGGCTATAAAGGAAGCTGGGATACCCAGAAAACACCCACATTTACACAGGGAGAACAACGTGCCTAAAATTTGACTTCTTCTTAATGACCAACAGGGGGCATTGGTCTGACTGCCAAAAGTAACCACCTGATTGTATGAAACCAAAAGAGAAGAAAACACTATATCTTGATTTATTACCTTAGTAAACCTAGTTCTAGTTCTGGTTCAAGTCTTGCATCATACAGCATGTTTACTGTTTAGATCCCAACCTTATTTAATACTAAAATAAGTAATAAAGAAGGATCCATCCTATGGTGTGGCTTCTTGTCAAAAGGGATAAAGATTTGGCAAATGCGTATCCACCCCTCCTCAAATATGCTCCAAGAAAGAAACAAAACAAAACGAAACATTCAAAACCTCAAAAGCTTTAAAAGTGAAGCCTAAAAATACACCATGTGATCTCAAAGTGGCTTTCTAGCTCTCTAATACAGTATGTTTTTTTAAATTTGAACACAACAAAAAATCCTTAAACAATCTGTATAAATCTTCAAATATAAACTGTTAAATGATGTTTGATTTATTATTTATTCCTTTAATAAATCAGTATTAGGAGCAACAGGAACAACAGTTTTTCTCTATTTCTACACAACACAACTTTATAAAGAGATTGCTGACACTTAATATAGCGAATGAAATGATTAAGCCCACAGTAGACAACGTGTCATTTGGTGGTCCTGTTTATTGGACATAATACTTGTCTTTCTGATTCACACCTGGAAATGCTTTATAATATCCGCAGCACCATAGAAAGACAGCAGGAAATAGATCAATATGGATGTCTACCAGAATTTAACCGAATGTAGTTCGTTCCAGATGTGGATTTCTGTGTGTAATTCTGATCTAAAGTTGATTGTTTGTGTGATCTCCAGGTCCATGAATACCTAAGGAGCAAACTGTGCTCCCTCTATGAGAACGACTGCATCTTTGACAAGTTTGAGTGTGTTTGGAACAGCTCTGACAGGTAAGCTGCAGAGATAATAAGTGGCAAAGGACTGATGCAGAATACTTAAGTGCTTTTGAAAAACAGGGAAGGGGAGTGCCCGGATTGTGTTTGTGCTTACAGTCATTATCCGACATTTCAATCAATCGCACAGACCAGCTTTGCGGAAATCCAATCAATCTGTGTCTCTAATTTTGTTCCCCTCTTTTTCTCCTTTGCTTGTTTTCCTGAGCCCTGCTGCACTGCATCCGGTTGCCCTTTTCAGTTTGACATCTCATTATGTTCTCCTCTCCTCTTTTTAGCGTGATCATGACAGGAGCCTACAATAGCTTCTTCCGGATGTTCGACAGAGAGACGGGGCGAGGCGTCACACTGGAGGCTTGGCGAGAAAGCAGCAAGCCCCGGGCAGTGCTGCGGACCCGGCGTGTGTACACCGGTGGTAAGCGTCGTCGTGGAGATGTGGGTGTGGATAGCCTGGACTTCACCAAGAAGATCCTGCACATGGCTTGGCACCCAGCAGAGAATATCATCGCCATAGCAGCCACTAACAACCTGTACATCTTTCAGGACCGCGTCAACCCTGAAGGGCAGGGACAGTGACGGAAAAGAGAATGTGGACAATTCAGAGACAGCAACCCAAACACTTTTGGATGTTTTAGGAATGGCATGGGGATTGGACAGCCATGGCAACATGTTTTTGTTGATGTTAGATTGGGATTGATAATAAAAACAAGAATGTTAATTTTTCTGATCCCCAAGGATGGTGTTAAATGCGTTTTGTTCATCTCTGTGGTGAACCAACCTCTCCAGCACCTATCAGGACATTTTTTTTCCTCCCACTTCTCCCACTTTTTGAAGATGTTTGTGTAACCGCCCCACTGTAGGGGCAGTGAGAAGAGGTGCAGGGTCACCTCTCTATCTGCTATGACTCAGTGCTAATGACCACACAATGTTGCACTCCTCCTCACTGATCTGGCACCTTTTGACACAATATGGAGTGTTGGGTAGCAAAAGAGAAAGTCCTTGAAACGACTAAATGGCATGTTACCTGTGACTTTGCCGAACAGTTCATCTAAATCCAAGCATCTTTTCCATGATTTTCGAACATTAGGAGTGATGTTATTGTACAGCTTTTCACAACAACATCCTCAACCCTTGTTTTTTCATCTTATCAGCTGCACACAGCAGCTGATCCTCTCCTTTAGAGCAGTGCTCTTGGAGATTGCACGCATAAATGACCCCTGACCTTTGCCCCTTTTCACTTTGCAATAATAGCACTAAGAAAACACAGTGCAGCAATTTCCTGCTTTTAAACATCAGCCCTTCTTCTACTACAGGTATACATACACTCTTTTTACTGCTAGCTGTAAATATTATGTGTTCTTTTTTATTGAGACACTGATTCATAGAGAGCTGAGGAGGGAAAGATGGATTTCAAGCTGGTACACTGTGAGCGAACATGGGATCTTGTATAAAAAAAATACTGTTGAAATCACACTAGTCTCGACACAAATTTGTTTGAAGGTTTATTTCTTGTAGCAGTGAACAGATAGGTACTATTTGCTATGGAAGGGGAGGAGTGAGTCATCCACAAACTAATTTGTACTGACTTGTTGTATATGTGATTGGATTTTGATCATTTGTACAAATTCTTTTTTTCTCTAAAGTCTACATACAGATATTGTGGTTTGCTGAATAGAAGAGCAACAGTTTTGTTATTGTTGATCTCTCTTAGAAACGTCCAAATTGAGCAAATCTAATATAGACATTTGAATTTGTAAGTTTTATGCTTATTCAAAATGAGCTGTGATCATTTTACAATGACACAAAGCACATTTTATGAGAGGCTACAATCAAGAAAAGATGGAATTTAAGCACATTGTTGATAAATGAGGCCCCTAAATGTTTTGATGACTAAGATTGTGTCCAGTGTATTTGACAGTCAAAGGTTATTATCAGTGCAACAGCTCATTATGTACATTGCTGAAAAGTCTTAAAAATCAAACACTAATGCCATATGACTTTACTATACCACAAGTTCTACATGTCATTATGCCGTATACCTCACAGCGCCACATGCTACTCTGAGGTGTGACTGAAAGCTAAGATTGTACAGCAGTGAGGTGAAGTCTTTGTTGGACAACATTTTGTGACCTGGTCAAGATTTGATTGTTTACAGTGAAGTGCTTTGTTTTTAAGTGACCTTTGCCCTGATGGCATTATTCATGTGGGTTTTGGATGTGTAGTTAAGCAGGTGGAGTAACTAAATACATGCAAAAGAGGTTGAAATTATCTTTTTTTTTTTTTTTTTTTTTCAAAATCTGCCACAAAAGTTAAACTGTTTCAACTCGAAAGTCCAAGGAAAGAGGGAAATTTTTCATTGATAGTGTTCGTTCCTCTTTCTGCTCTATCTTCACTTTCATCTCTTTTGTTTTCAAAATTCCCTCGGAGACATTTCTGTTGCAGCCATTCAGTTTGTGGTTCCTCTTATTGTATCAGCTGCTGTGTTTTGGTCTTCAGTGTGTCTATCATTGCTGTTCAATTCAGACAGAATCTTGCACTGATTGGTTTAATAAAGTGTTCAAACCAGCAAAATTCACAAAACCTTTAAAGAAATGGTTTAGTTGTAAAAGTCCACATAATATCTTGTATTATTTTTTGGTCTGAGTCCTCCAAACAATAGGCTGTAGTTTAATGCAGGTCAGCTGTGATTGCATCATAATCACCATCACATAAAAGCAGTGAGAGGAGTTGTGTTGAGCACAGCAACAGCAGCAGCATGTCGCCATTACTCAAAGCTACTAGCGCATATATATATATCATACTTTAAAAAAAGACAAATCAAACAATACAAAAAACTACTATAATGAGGTGAATGAAAGGAATGTGCATTAATAAAATTATGTGAAATCCGTCTATATGTGTGTTGAATCTGTGTGTCAATATTTATTTGAGCCCATTTGGGAACAACAAAAAAAGAACCCAACTCATTTTACAAGACAAGTGCTTTAATAGTCATTGCTCACAAGAAGAAGGCACTAAATTCATGGTACACTGACTCAGCATGAACAAACATCAAAAGGTAAGTGTACGTTAGCATAATAAAATCTTTTCTTTTTGACTCTTAATGCACAGTGGACTTGTATTGCACTGACCACTTAATCAGTATTTCTAATACAAGCTGGCTTGATGCTGCTGTCCCATTAAAAACAACCCAGCTGTCAGCTTGTGACAGGTTTTATAAAGCCATTCCAGTGAGCAAAGTTTTGAACTGTTTGTCTTATTAATAAAAGGGAAACACTTTTTCTTATTCAAATAGGAAATAAGTTAGCATCTGTGACATATATTTTGTCAAAATAAATTCTTGAAAATGAAATTCTTACCTACTCCCTAGAAATTTTATGAATAAATTTTTTTTGGAATTAAAAAAAAAACTTTATATTGACCCAGAGACATCGATCCGAAAGAAAAAAAAAAAGCTAACCAATATAATGATGGTAAGTGACATGTTTGATGGTTGATTACTGCAATGGCGAATTTGCACTATTGCAAATGTATTTACAGGTGTTCAGACCCCAGACTAAAAAGGAACTTTAACCACATGAGTCAGCTTTTTATCATCAGTAATGTGGGAATGTTAATAATATCAATGGCCATATGCAGTCAACCAAGAACAGCAACCAAACATCATCTTACGTCAACAAGTTGAAGATGTAGTGGTTTATGTAAAGAACTTAGAATGACCAAACAGTCTATGCTTTGTCTCAAATCGTGTACTTTCACACTTAAACTTGTTATTTAGAGTGCATAAGAGTATTCACACTGAAAGTATGTAAAAACGCAGTTCACTTTGATTTGTCAGCATTTCTCAAAACTAGCAAAATGTTGAGTGTGGAACTTTGGACACTTCTCACGCTCAACGGTCGCCATATTGGCTTCCTATATGAAGGGGTTGGAATGGATCAAACGATGGTTGATGGCTGTAATCAACAAATAGTTGAAGAACACCTGGGAACCGTTGAGAAACCAGTGTGAAACGCGATCTTAGTTTCCGGTAAGTGCGAAGCAGCAGTGTTTGATTTGGGATGTAAGATATTGGGCACTGTTACAGTGAGTGCAGTGCAAGTCATGTGAGAGCACTACAGTATGACCAACCAACACGGAAACAATAAGTTTCGTAAGTTTGTGGCGCGAGATGAATGTCTGCACTTTTCGTCATGTAGCCTTGGGTAATTATGGGAAAACTAGTGTGAACTGAATGGTGCTGTTTTGTTCATAACTTTTGAGTGTATTCAAAATGGACATCTAGCAACCTGAGAGCAGGAACCGTTCGGTGGCTTGATCTTTCAGCCGACCGCTGCTGCTCTGTCTCTCTGTCTTCCATTACTCAATGCAGATTCTGGTTCAATTTTTATATATCAGTTTGTCTTATGCTTTGCTGGTTTTTGATACTATCAGACATAAAAAAAAATAACAAGTGTGTTGTTTTAAGGCATGCAATATTGAAAAGAAGGCAATCGAAGTATTGAAAATTCTTACAACCCTACCCCATAAAAAAAGCAATAATTTGCACACATATACGAGGCTGCACGCATAGGCTGTTATACATGCAGTCATAATCCCAACACATGGAAGGGGATCTGTTTAACAAAGGCAACAGCAGAAATGCTTTATCAAAGACCAGTTTGTTCTGATAATATAAATTATATTTAACAATATTAAGTATCTGCTGGCATCCATGATTCAGAAAGTATGGCTGTGATACGAATAGAGAATCTTATACTTTTCTAGTGAAGTATTTTTAAAAAAAGTACCTGGGATTGTGAAAGTAAGTTAAAGATTCCTACTAACCTTATTGATCTACTTTGGAGGTACATAAACTGAAATAGTAAAAAAAAGCTTTGTAAACGCATGCACTAACAAGTTCCATGTTAGATCGAATTGTAAACAATACTATGATGTAAATAGGTAGTTACAAATTCTAATTTCAATAATTGCATAAAAATCTTCAAAGGACACTGAAGTGAGTCATTGTGACTGTTATTCCTCTCAGGTTGAGATTTTTGCTGACAGGAAAGGGGAAAAGAAAAAATCAAAGGCAAACTTCAGAGCTCTCATTGTGGTGCGTCTCCAGTCTCTCTCAATCTTCACCTGCCGGCCTCCGGTCAGCACTGAGGGATCACAGTCCAGGCAGTGAATAGCCTTTAGCTCAAAGGCTGGAGCTCTGGCTCCAAGTCGGCCCTCCAGCTTAGTGCTGAACTCCACCATGTTACCAGGACTTAGGTTTAGGAGAACCTGTCTGAACTCATGGCTGGCCATTAGGAGTATATCTCTGGCTGGGTCGTCAAGGCCTCCATCTCGGATCATTCCTACTGTCACCTCAAAGCGATGGCTGTCAAAGCGCTTTATGTGGCAAGTGTGTTTTGCCAGAGCCTTGAGCTGGCACAGTTCCTCTTCTTCTTGCATTCGGAGCAGTGAGGGCAGTGAAACAGTAGCTGAGGCAGAACTGGCTGACAAGTTGGCAGAGGTTATGTTTGCCACTGTAGCATTTTTTGACTCACATTTTGGATAGTTCTCTCCATACAGGCAGCGCAGCCAGTCTCCCATGAACACTGGCAGCATGTTAATGACAGACTGTGCTCCATTTTCTGTCTCAACCACACGGACGTGCCTGAAACGACCAGTCCAGGTGACTCTGTGTCCTTGCAAGTGGCTACAGAAGAGCTGTGTCTGGGCCACACCTTTATTTTCCCAAGCAGGGGGCCCACATGCCTGGCTGTACTGACCCCAAGTTAGTGTGGAATTGTACACCTTCTGCCCCTCGGCATGGTACACGTAGATTGCAAAGAACAGGATTACCATGGAAATACAGAGTAGGATGAGTTTGACTGGGCCACGGTGGGTCAGTGAGCGGAAGACATCCAGAATGGACATGCTGAAACGTGTCCACAGTCGCAGGGTGACAGGAATTGCACAAATAACCAGAGTAACAATCATCTTTGTGAGCTCCAATTCGAGGAACCACTTAAAAATCTGGATGAATAGCATGGCTGCAAGGCCAAATGCCAGAACAGGCAAGGCAAAAAGGAAGAGGAAGTAGGCCACACAGGTGCGGATGAGACCCACAGCAGAGGAATTCTGGAGGAGCACCACAGAGAACTCACACCACATGAAGCACACAAGATAGGGGACGAGGAAGCAGTAAGTCCCCCTGAAGCCACGCATCCTGGCCATGCTGGAAGGAAGAAAGGAGATGGAAAGGAAAGGAAAAAATACCTCAGCCAATCAATACATAAAGCAGCTAGGATGGATTTTAGTTACATATTGGGGCTTTGCTCTAGAATAAGCTCTTAAGAATAGTTGGCCCAAGGCATCTTTCTACAAGTAGATTATTGTTGATAAAACAAAAACAACTTGGGTTTAAAAAAAGATTTGTTTCAACTGATACTTTAATTCTGAGTAGCAGTCCCTTAAAAAATGAACTCACCTAAAGAACAAGTAGAACAGGTAGACATACAACAGGCAAGGCAGACTGAGCTTCAGTACCACTGACTCTCCCAGTGGCAGTGTGGCAAAGGTATGGCCCAGGAGACGAAGCATCGTCCTGTCCTCTGGCAGGAACTGAGTCAGGCAACACAATGACGAAGCTACCTGGATATAAAAGAAGTACGCACATTTACTGATTCACTATGGGTTTAAAAATAAAATTAAATATGAGCATGACATGATGAGTTAGGTTTAACCTGACCTCTATGACCATCGCTCTGCGTGCATAAGTGGCAGCAGTGGGGCTGAGGCTCTTGTAGCTGACAGCAGTGAAGAAGATGGCCACAGTAGACAGCTCAGAACAGGGGATCCAGCCCTTGTCAGCCACAGGGAAGGAGAAAATGATGAAGAAAACTGAGAGAATGAAGTAAAGGTACGGCTCAAGGTTATTCCAGCCAAAGTTGGTCTCTGCCTGCTCCACATCCAGGCCGGGTTCGAATCGTGTCAGCAGAGATGTCAGGGCACTGAAGTTCTCCCAAGTCTGCAAAAATACAGGAGAAAGAAAGATAAACACTTCTAAAAGTTCAAAAAGACTGATTTTTAAATCCTTGCAATGTTTTTAGATTCTGATTCAAAGTGACATCACTCACTTTGCTGCTCTGGAAAACCCTCAATGTGCAGATGATCATGGAAATGAAAGAAAGATAGAAAACAAGCAAAGGGATGACAAAAGCGAACAGGTCGACAGTCAGGTTGCTGATGATGAAGAAGAAGATGAGCGCGTTGACGTGCTGCGTAGGGATGACAGTACTCAGCCACTGGACTCCAGCTCGCGACCCCCAGTCCACCATGTGCTCTTTCATCTCAACAAAAGCATGCAGCGGGTACTGCAGCATCTGAAGGAGAAAGAGAGAGAGACTTGAAGGAAAACCAAAATTCAGAAGAGAATGAAATGTTATAGTTATGGGGTACCATTAGGCGGGATTTCATGTCCATGGCTGTTTTCATGGCTCCATTCTGCTCAGAGCGTAACATCATCCCACTACGGCCAAAACTCCAAGAACTCCTGTGGGCTTTCTTGTATCCTGATGGGACCAGCTCAGCTTTCTGCTTTGAAGCACAATCTCATGAACAAATTCGACCGAATTGGTAAAATTTAAAATAGTAACAGAAAAAACAATGCAGTGTGTTTACAGATAATTATTTCAGTGCACGTGTCTTTTACCTTGTCGACGTTGTCATGAGGTCCAGGGATTTCAGTCTGGGTTGTAACCTGACTGCCGGTCGGGGCTGCAGAGGGGACGATACCTTGAGCATACTGTTTAGTCATCTCAACAAAGTCATCCAGGTCGACCAGCTGTGAAGCTGTATAGAGAGTAAGCAGGAAGACAGAAGAAGATTCGTTATGATCTTCATTTATCTTGTTCCTTCTCTCCTCTCTGTGTGGATACTCACACTCATTGCTGACTAGACTCTCCAGTACTTTCTGTGTCTGGCCTGAAGTTGGTGCAGGAATCCTGCTTGCAGTACCACCTAATGGTAAGACGTGATCATAACAACAGTGAGTTAAAAACACCATCTTGGAGGCCTCTGCATGTAATGTGATATGCCTGTGTCACTGTGACAGCTGCAAATACTGAAATCACAAAGGGAAAACATGATATTTTGCCAACAAATAACAAAATGCTGCAGGTTTCTTCAGTCTGTTTTTAACTAGGGAGAACTGCAATCACTACTCTAGAAGTATTTGACATAGTGATGTTGTGTTTGCATCCTACCTGGCACTGCATTGACTTGGCTGACATTTTCCAGCATCTCAGCCACAGCCACTTTCTTCTTCCTCTCTGGATTAAGTTTCCAGTACATCATCATGGCGGCTTTACGTACCGCTAGCTCAAACTTGCTCTCTGTTGCCAACTTGCGAACATCAGCCTCATTCTCTGGAGTGATTCCTTGTAGAAGATGACAGGCAAGAATAAGTGAACGAACTACAAACACGTGTCGGCTGAGTGAGGTGGACATTAACCTTTCCTGTGAATCCAGCAGCGTTGCAGTGCTCTTGCTGCACCTTTCCTCCCCTGCTTAGCAGCTTGAATCAGCCAATTAACAGCCAGCTGATTATTTTGCTCGGTGTCCTTCTCTTCTGCAAGAAGCAAGAAATGCTGACCCAGCTGAAACACAGAAGAGAGGTAGAAGAGAGGGAATCAGTCAAACTTGAGGTTTTAAGGAATTCTGTATCATAGAAAATTTGAATGGTGTTTTGACCCTTTAAATTTCAATTTTTAAATGCAAAGATGTGAAGTCTATTTAATTTTTAATGGTGGTGCTAACTATAAAATAAAATAAAAATGTCCTGGATACGCCACTGCAGTGGATAGAGTAGGAAAAGGGGTGAGAGTGGGGAGTAACATGCAGGAAACAGACCATAGGCTGGACTCAAACCTAGGCTATCCACTCAAGGGAAACCTCATGGGCGCAACCTAGTCTGCTAGGCCATCTGCACCCCGAAATGTGTGTATTTCTAAAGAGATGAGATGTTTTCATTTGATGTGACTCGTTATTTATTCATTTTAGAAATTCTCAACATGTATAAATGCTTTTTAGGCATCTCTATTATGATAGTGAGCTCGTATTTTACATATATGAGACATCTAGTGTTCTACTACATGTTTTTCCCCCCCTGTGGCTTCACATGTGCAATACATGACATATAGCTGGGGAGTGTTTAAGACATGTAACCACCCACTGAGGAATTTACCCTTTTGGATCTGGAGTGTCTTAACCTCAAAGTCTGGGCTCATCTTTCACCCCTACCCCCCTTTTCTTCTGCTGGAGCCTCTTTTTATGTTTGCAGTTACTAATAGATAAGTAAATGTCTGAAAATAGACATTTATAAACGGCACATGTTCTGTGCAGTGCTGCAATAAATTCTGCATAATGATTTGAGTGTGATACAATATTTTCTTGGTGTATCATATTGAAAGTCTTGGATCACTTTTCAAGTGACCAAAAATAGATGCATGCTCATAACCAGACTGAGTCAACCAGCAGCACTGAAAACAATGCCAAGAGCCAGTCTGTGAGCATGTGCTTTTATACTCACACGGGTCTGAGCTCTGGCATCGCCAGCTTTGGCCTTCTCTTCCATCTGCTCCACAGACAACTCTTCCTCTGGCTCATCATCTGGATATAAGAGAAGACACCTTGGAGTCCACTTATCCATCTCAACTGATCAAAAAGTACTCCCTGTCGTAGGAGATGAAGTTTCCAAAAACTTTGCTATGTTGCTTATGTAGTTGCACAACTATTTTTTATACACACTGTGTACACAGCCAGGGGTGAACAAATCCCAATCGACATCTATCTCGTAACATGAGAGTAGCAAAGAGTCATAGGTGGAGTAGTTGTGAGAGTGTGTGTGTTTCAAACATGTCTGTGCATCTGTCTGTCTATGCAGATATCCTGTGACAAGTCCACAGAGCTCCATCAACACTGTGCCCAGGTCTCGGTCAAATCATTAATGGGGCAGTTGCACAAAGTGTTACCGTCCCAAAGTGTCCTTCAATCCAAAACATTCAGCTTCTCCCCCAGTATCCTGTTCCAGCTGTCAAAGTCTCACATGTATGGTAGGTTAATGTATTTGTTTCACTTCCAGAGGCCTTAAACTTAAACAAGAGTTCCACAGTCTGTACATTAGTAAATATTTACATGTGTTACACGTTTCTCAGGGGCTTCTGGAAAATAAACCAACAGTACATGGTAGTAGTTGAATTTAAACATGCCAAATTGCTAAAAAGGTTGCCATATAATTGCTCCAACTATCACAAGCTAAAATGTTTTCAAGCAGTTCAAATGTTCTCTGTCTTTGTTAAGCAAATTAGCATGACAACATTGGCATTTGACACAAAGTAAAGCTAAGACTTACATGAAGTTACCCAGTTAGCCTAAATTGTTCCTGGCCATAAACTTTATTTTGTAGAATCATTTGAGAGGAGCAAAAATAATCTATTTCCCCCAGTTCACCATTAGAGTCTAGCAATAAATCAGTTTACTTTTATCCACACACCTAAATGCTGAACTTTACATCAGAAAGCATCATGTTTACAATTTTTTTGGCCATTATAGCTTATTTAACCCAACTGTTAATAACATTCCAGGGAGTTTTTGTTTCCATCAGACATTTTAAATTATAGTGGTCTTAAAGTTTTGGCTATTAAGAGCATCGCTGCTTTGATTGACAGCTAAATGCCACCATCTGTCTGTGAAGCTGTGAAGCAATAATTCAACTAACTGGAGTCACTGAACTTGATCTCCTTGGTACACATCTCCTTTTCCAAATATGGTGTGTTCCAGTTTCAGAAACACCAAGGTAGGAGGGTTAAAACAAACTCAAGGATTTCTACCACTGCCTCACAAACCAGTAGCTGTGGTTACAGCTGTTTAGCTTACTTTTTCAGATATTACTAATGCACAAAATGGAACTTTCACTTACCCGTAATGATGATACAAAAGTCCCCCCTAAAGTTTTAAACAACTACTTTGTCAGGGACATCTGCACAAAATTGCCATGTCAGGGTGTTTCCTTAAAAGAACAGAAAAGCCAACCTGCAGGTGTGGCCAGTGAAATCATGAAGCAATCATAAGGAGACCCTAAATGTACATTTTTTTTGGTATATCCAGCTGTTAATGAAACCTCATATTGACCAAATTGGAACTGATCATCTCTCAGGCTGACAGTGCTCTCCGCTGAGTCTTGCTATTAGCATGGCTAAAAGGGTTCACATGGTATAAGTTACATGCATGGCAGTTGTGAAGAAAAGTCACCATGTGCCTGATGACAATCCTTCATGTATGTTGCTGTAGTGTGTGGTCTTTTAAATGAAGAGAAATCTGTTTCCTACAGCCTTTAAGCAATGCATGTTTTAGTTCCTGGCTGAAAATAAAGGTATCCTTACCTTCCTCTTCATCATTGGCCTCCTCCTCAGCTTTCCTAAGTCTCTCCTGTATTATCACCCGCTTTGCCACTGAAGCAAAGGTGCGTTTCGTCTGAGCTGGAGAAGAAGAGGATGGATTTGTTGTGTTGGCTGAACCAGCAGATGTAGAAGATGCAGATGCAAGCTTAGAAAATGATGAAACTTTGGGGATTTGAGGGGAAGAGCTGTTAGGTAAGCTAACTGGTGGTGTTTTGCTTGTCACAGAGGTAGCAGATTTTGTGGAGACAGTCTTCGAGGGGGTTTTTGAAGACACAGCAGGAGCTGAAGGCTTTGATGCCTCAAAAGAAGGAGGAGAATCCATCAGTTTGGAGTTGGTGTGACAGGATTGCTGAGAGGATAAAGGTAAATTTCTTGGTTCTGTGGTTGTTTCTGTTAAGGTTGGAGATTTTTTAAGTTGAGAGGGGCCAGCTGGAAGCTTATTGGAGATCTGGGGTGCAGTTTGTTTCATGGAGGAGGGAGAGAGCCCATCGGGGAGAGGGCATGACCCCTGGCTGTTGACAGCAGCTGGTGTTGAGGAATCCTTCTCCATATTATCTGTTGAGAAAAAGGTGAAAATTTCTAGAAAAAGTCATCAGTAAAGACGAAGCTGGACTCTGAACTATCAGTCAGAGAAATGTTTTCATTTACATGAAAAATATGACACCTTGGTTTTGAAATGAACGGAAATTGGCATGAAAAAAAAACAAAACAGAGTAACAGAGAGAAAAAAAAAGTCATGACCAAACGAATTCTGTCAGCCTGATTTTAATTTTAGAAATTTACAAGTACAACACTTTTTTTTTTTTTTTACATTTCCCACTTTTTTTCTCCCAAAAATCCTGTAGTTTTTACTTCCACCAGCTCTACCTCCAGATCAGAATTTGAAAACAAAATCAGCTTAAACAAAATCATGCTTACTTTAAACTTCTTACAGTTTATTGCATATTAAAAATAAACTCAATAATTAAATTTATGTCATAACACAAAGTTGGTAAGAAATGTGTCTAACATTATTCCTGGGGGAAGAAAACTCAGGAAAGATTCCTCTAGAAATGAATATTTTTTACCTTGGTGAAACAAAATTAACAGAAGAAAGAGGTCGACTTAAATTTTTACATCTGATATTTAAAAGGAATAGTGATGGTGATTTCAGTAGTTAACCTACTAAACTAAAGTGTTTGGTAAGTCTGTATCCCCTTTGGGTGAATACTCAATATGCCTGTAACTTTTCATGATGTCGCGTCAAGTTGCACCCCACTCCGAGCAAGCACATAGTAAACAAACAAGTTTCACTTACTTTTTTTGCACAAAACAACAATCCCTTTGGAATCAAAAGCAAAACTCTCCTCCTGGGTTGAAATAGTTTAGCCTGTAAATTAGTCCATGCTGATCTCCAAGCACTCCTCACTGCCCTCACGAAACCAGAGACACAAACTGGCTGTGGTCTAACTCTCAAGTGTCTGGTCTGGCAGGAACAACTCCACATTATTACGTCCTGGGCTCTGGAAATAGATCCTCCTCTGATAGGCTGAAATAGAAGCCAATCAAGTGGGTGCCTTATTTGATTGGTTAGCAGCGTGGTTTTGCTTTGTTAACCTGTGGGGGCACGTATTGTACAGAAACGGGATTCTCTTGGGGGTACTATTGAATTTTCCTCTTGATCTGTTTCTAAATGTAACGACCAGTAACCTCATGTGAACTTGAGAACGTATAATTAAAGTTGTTAAAGATACAGGCTATGTCTGTGAAGGTCTCCTGTGCAGTTATTTTAATCGACTTGTCTAAGCAGATTATGGGGTTCCAGCGTGGGTCTTCCCTTAATCGAGTCTGTCTCGCTCCCATATGACAAAAACCTAAAACACACACACACACACACACACACACACACACACACACACACACACACACACACACACACACACACACACACACACACACACACACACAAACCTTAAAGATAATAACTATGAAAAATATGTTTTAATAAATCTAAATCAACGTATTTCTTTATGTTGATTAGAAAGAAAGTTAAACACAATCCTGCATTATTTCATGATTCTGCAAGAGACTGCTTATTTTGCTTTTCTTTGAGCGCATTACCGGCACCCATAATATATGTGCTGATAATCATGTCACGAGCTTATTAGAATCTGCTATGCAACTTTTATACTGGCAAAATTCTCTGTTCGCAAGAAGCAAGTTTGCAGTGTTCAGACCCTCTTGTTTTGATAGGTCCTGTGGTGCTTTGTGTCATATTTGGTGCATTGTTCCTGAGGGAGCTGTCCACCTGCGGTGGTGCTGAAAAGGCAGCCCCGAGAATTGCTCCGTCTACTTGCTCTTTCCTCTCTCCTTTCAACCTTAATCAGCGTACCCATGGGTGTGTGTGTGTGTGTGTGTGTGGGGGGGGGGGGGGGGGGGGGGGGGGGTCGTCTGACTCCTGCTCCCCACTTACGGCACACTTCAACAAACTACCCATGAGCCCACAGGTCACTGAGCTGAGCACCGTTAAGATGAAAGCACCTTGCAGGCTGCACTCACTCTGCTGCTTTGCAATAGATCGGCCTCCGTGTATGACTAACATGAAGGCACAGAGCATGTCACAGTCTGTCTAGCCCTCCAGATGTGGGTTAAAAGATGGGACATGTCGGTTTAATCCGCTGATGGTGTGACCGGATCACGCACAGCCCCCTGCCCCCCACATTGAAGACAAGCAAGACAAGAGCCCCTTTGTGCGTATGTGCATTTCGGCTTTTTAACTCTAAACTAGTTCACACTAACATATGATAACTAGAGCACTGCATCATTTTGTGTGTGTGTGTGTGTGTGTGTGTGTGTGTGTGTGTGTGTGTGTGTGTGTGTGTGTGTGTGTGTGTGTGTGTGTGTGTGTGTGTGTGTGTAGGTAACATTCTTGGGTATCCAGGAAAGAGCTGCGCTTCATAGTTCACAGCATCAGAGCGCGCTCGAGAGGCGGAGCCGTCAAGTGACCCGGTTAGGCAGAACAAGCCAGGCTCCTGTTCCATCCTTTCAGATTTGGGGGAGTCTGTCTGAGAGAGAAAGGCACAATGTCTGACTGCAGAAGACAGTGGAACCGGGAGGATGAGCTGCCGGTCTACCTGGCGGGGCCGATCACCACCGGGCCGAACCAGAGAAAGAGCTTCGGCATGTTCAGCTCTGTGGAGGGAGCGTTTGATAGCAAGACCATAGACTTCGATAACTACGCGGTAGGGAGGAAAGGGAGCCGCACCCCGAGGAGTGGGAGCCGGGAGAGGCTCTTGGATACCGGTGACCCAATCGGGAAGACTCCTGGCGAGACCCGGGAGGGGTCACAGAGCAACTCTCCAGGAGAGAAAGACGAGGGACGCCCTGATGTGGAAGTCAGATTTTCATCAGGGGATGATAGCCAAAATGGGAAGGTAGGGTTAAAGACTTTCCCCATGGGCATTTTTTTCTTTCTGTCTGGTACTGGGTTAACATCTTGTGTCAGGATACCAGATATTGTCATATAATTACGTAAATACAGACAACAACAAAAAAAACACAAACCATTTATGGTAATGAGAGCCTCCGTTTTAATTGGGGAATAGTGTTTGTCTTGCTTTATAGTTCTAGCTCTAAAATAGTTTTAAATTGTGAAACAAATACCTTGGTCTGCATAAATAATTAATTTTGTGGTGCATTGCAGATTGGCTTTTGAATCTGTGCAACTAAAAAAAAGATCTAAAATGATATAGATACATTTTCACGTTGACATGTGATTTGAAGGGTCTGTGGAGCAGTGACAGACAGCATCCGTCGCTGTATTGTTCGGTGTTTATGTGCGCGCATCTTAGGGGGTGTGAGCTGCATCAGTTTTCACTGAAACGAGAACGCTTTCTTTCTGCACGCGCGCACGCACAGAATCGTCACCTGTCACTTAGACAGCGCGCTCTACGTATACCGACGTAGCCGTACGGCGGCTGATTCATTGCTTTTCCCTTTACACACGCGGAAACGGTATCAAATAAAGAAACGGGAGACAAAGGGGCGCAAAGCAGGGCACCAGAATCGCTGGAGGCTGCTTCTGAGTCGACAGCCCGGGGACAGAGTGGAGAGAGCATGTCTGGGAGCGGATATCAGGGGGGGAACAGCATCCCCCACTTATCGGTAAGACACCTGGCCTGCTCAGCATGGGATTGGCCGGAGGAGCTCTCCGGTGGTATGCAAATCCCTGTTCCCAATGCCGACGGATAGGGGATTAAATTCGCGGTGAGGTGGTAAAGTGCAAAGGGTCGAGCTACTGTTTCTCTCTGTGTAACTGCAAACTGTAGAAAGAGGTGACAGTTCAGTTCTGAATGACTGTGTGTCAAACTAAACGCGTGTTCTGGGTAAGGGTTGCACTTTGTTGTGTAATCTCGCTGCTTGTCAGAGGGATTAACTCGGTTGACTTGACGGTCGAACCAGGAGTCGTTTAGGACACAAAGGCTGACATGAAAAAACACAAAGGTCGGCGACTGTTCTGTGCAAAGCTGAATCCTGGAATAATATCTGAATTACACTGAACAGTTCCCGGATAACCTAAGAGTCATCAACACTCGACTTTGATGTTAGCAGACGACCAACACCACATCGTGTTGAGATATATTTCGTTGCTGAAAATTCAACAGAGCTTTCAGTTTTCTCGATATGTGCCATGGATGATCTCTGGTTACCATGGAGACACACCATCTTTCTCTTGCTGTTGCCAAGCACCCCGTGTGGTGGTAGAGGGTGGGGATGCATGGCAGTCTCTGAAAAACCTGTTAGTCTTACACTGAGCCTCAAAATATCCCCATTCTGATTATACTACTAAGAAAAAGTGTTTCTAAAATATCACATAGCTTTTTAAGTACAGTTTCAGTAGACATGAGAGACATAAAACACTAATTTCAACTATTCTGAACCCCCACATGTGCAGCACTACTTTGGCTTTGCACAGCTCTCGAGCCTCATCCTAAGCACTGTGACCAAATGTTGCTGTAATGTTATGGATTGCATAACTGATTGTGCAATCTATCCAAATGTCAGGATTGAATTCACCCCTTCTACCTTCCTCTCCCTCCCTCTGATTCCTCTCTTCTGCAGAGTGACAGGCTGGTGATCAAAGGAGGGCGTGTGGTCAACGATGACCAGTCTGTTTATGCAGATGTCTACATTGAGGATGGTCTCATCAAGTGCGTAGATAATCAAATATTGTCAAATAACTGTGGTGACATGAAAAATGTTTCATTAAATAGTTTGCAATCTGATTATTTTACTTTGTTTCTAAATCTTTCACTCCGCCTTCCTGTCCCCCACCCATTCTTGTCTACATATTCTTGATCCTGGGCAGGCAGGTGGGGGAGAATCTGGTTGTACCAGGTGGAGTCAAGGTGATCGAGGCTAATGGCCTAATGGTGATACCAGGGGGGATTGATGTCAACACCTGTCTGATGAAGTCTTACCTGGGCACACAGCCCGTAGATGATTTCCTCCAGGGCACCAAGGCTGCACTTGCCGGGGGCACCACCATGATCAGTGAGTGTATCACTGATACGATATGATATGTTATAATCTGGTCTGGTGTCTGAAATGCTGATGAGACATTTTTGAATATTTGAATAATTTTAGTATATTAAAAGTTCAACTAGTTTATGTGACTTTTATCTCATCTAGAACATGTTTTTTTCCAGTTTAGTTTTACTAGTCCCTGCTTGTAATGTGATAGAATAATGTTATTTTCCCTCCTGGCATCCTAACCGTTGACCTCTTGCATTTCCCAGTCGACCATGTCACTCCCCAGCCAGGGGGCAGTCTTCTGGAGGCATTTGAGCACTGGCAGGAAGCTGCAGATAAGAAGGCCTGCTGTGATTACTCCCTACATGTGGATATCCCTGAGTGGACTGAGTCTGTAAAAGATGAGCTGGAGCTGCTGGTGCATGACAAAGGTAGAGCAGTTTTGAGTCAGTGAAAAGCTGTGGTCATTGCTGTAATCCTTCCATTGGTTCCAAATTTTGGCCTTCTTCCCCAGAAACAATAGGGACAGATTTAGAAACCGTTTGGACCCAGTGTTGAATCCTCTTAGAGTGAATCCATTGTTATCATGACAAAGCTGCTATGGTGGCTGTATACAAATTTTGCTTGTAATCTGTTTTAAGTAATAAATCACTTTTCATTTGGGAAAGTACAACATTGTGTAGTTCTGAAGACAAGACAGCTACTTGTGAGACCAATGTCTTGTATAAAAAAAGTTTAGAGTTATAATTCTTGGCTGAGATGCCACACACACGAATAAGCTTTGTAAATCTTTTCCTCTTGTTTCCGCCAAGTTTGCCCTCTTTTTTGAATAAATTTCCTTTTACATTATTCTAGCCACGCTCCCACTGTTTGTCTTTGAAATGTGTTCCAATTCGATACCCTGTCACACATACTTTGATGTTTGTTTTGTTGTTGTCAGGTATCAACTCCTTCCAAGTGTACATGGCTTACAAGGATGCATACCAGATGTCAGACTCTCAGGTACTCCTGTGAACAAACTGAATCTTCTCAGATACATGCCTTCCTTTATATATATATATATATATGTATATATATATATATATATATATATATATATATATATATATATATATATATATATAGATAGATAGATAGATAGATAGATAGATAGATAGATAGATAGATATATAGATAGATAGATAAATAGATATAGAGATAGAGATATAGATATATCACACACACACACACACACACACACACACACACACACACACACACACACACACACACACAAACAAATATATGTTTTGCCTTTTTCTTTGATTTACAACCCCTCTTTTTGTCCTCATGACTCATCCCTCCTTCAGCTGTATGAAGCGTTCTCCTTCCTGAAGGATCTGGGTGCCGTGGTCCTAGTTCATGCTGAAAATGGAGATCTGATTGCTCAGGTAAGTGCTTCATGACCTCTTATTTTTGTCCCGTAGTGTCTCTATTAACACCATCACAACTTGTCTTTATTCAGGCTCCACTCACAGCAATTCACTGTGGCCGCACATAATAGCTGAGCTAAATCAATGTTTTACTTTTATAGTCCCCTGCAACCTGCACTGCAGTCAAGCGATGTTCTCGTTATGTAACATCCCAGCTCACACAGAGAGAGGAGAGGATTATTAATACAGCTGCTGCGCATACTGCTGCTGGGTACGAACGGTTTAATGCAGGCCACCGCAGCCTCTGACCATTATCGTACTAATGATGATGATGCAATCGTGATTAAAATGATGAGGCTGAAGGTGCTGATAATGCTGACAGCTGTGTGAAGCTGTGGTCATGGGGTTGATTGTGGAACAATCATGGTGAAGACTGATCTATAGGCAGATGAACTGAGCATGCTAATCGGAATGCTAAGGATTGATTTTGAGGAGATACGACAGAATCTTTTGAGGAAAAGCAATGAAATGAGGTGAGGGGTCTGGTTTCCATACAAATATTCTCTCCAGTCAATCAACCATATCTCCACTGTGCATCCTTCTTTTAAGGATTACAATGGCACATTCCATTTCCTTTGATAGTATGACAGTTAATGAGATTTCATTTCTCAGCCAAGAGTCTGGCAAAGGCGTTGTTACAGGAGGACTTATGTGTAAAATAAGATACCACGAGTACTGTTTATACTGCTGACAGTCAGTGTTAAAGGAGCTAAGATATTTATCATCATTTGTTTGGCAGGAACAAAGAAAAATCCTGGGAATGGGAATCACTGGACCGGAAGGCCATCCTCTGAGTCGTCCTGAAGAGGTGACATAATACACATAATCTCCTTTATCAAACTTTTTCTTAGGTTTTAACTTTCCCTAATCCTCCTTTAATACAGCTGGAAGCTGAGGCGGTGTTCCGTGCCATCACTCTTGGAAACCGTGTGAACTGTCCCGTCTACATCACGAAGGTGATGAGCAAGAGCGCCGCTGACACCATCACACAGGCTCGTCGGAAAGGTCCGTCTTGTCTTTCCACACCATTTCTTTAACTTGCATGGCTCTCAATCCAGCATGGTGAAAGATTTTTCTGCTGATTTTGATCATATTTTTTTTTTTAATCAACCAGGTTCTGTTGTCTTTGGAGAGCCAATCACAGCCAGCCTGGCCACTGATGGCTCTCACTACTGGAGCAAGAACTGGGCCAAAGCTGCTGCTTATGTCACCTCTCCGCCTTTGAGCCCTGACCCTACAACTCCAGACCACCTCCACACACTGCTGGCCTGGTATGTTGTGAACTCACAGTCAATGCAAACTAAAGTCTCTGGTATACTCTAAGGCTTGACAGTATGTGATGATGTCACCCTGCGAATCCTCCTAATACGTGTAGCTTCCAGTTTAATCCATGAACACTGTGATATGTAAAAGCTTTCAAATTAATGCAGAGTGAGAGCAGACAGCAAGCTAAATTTAGCTGTAACCTCTGCAGAAAGTGAAATGCAAATTAGACACATGACACCAAAGGAGAAAGTGTCTGTGAGTTAATTCACTCTGTTATTCCTCAGATATTAGTTTGGTATTCTCTCCACAAATAAATGCTGTCTAATGCACATTAAAAGACCAACTCCATTAAACAAGAGAACCAGATGGAGGGAAGGGAAGGTGTGTGTTTGAGCAGAGGGGAGCAGAAGTAACCGAAGTCATTTGAAAGCTGCTGACTCATGATAACACCACAGGCAGGGTTAAAAAGGCCCCGACCAAACTAACATGAGTCCCACATTAAACCTACACACATGCACAGAAAATACTGCTGTACAGTTTTGACTGGCCCCAATTCCATAAATAGAACAGGAACTAGAATCCTTCATCATCTGTTGCCTTGGCTACCGACTCCCTCCTTCTTCCTCCTCTTCCTCTTCCTCCTCCTCCCTCCACCCTTTGTCTGCAACTCCAGCTTCTGTCTCAGGGTGGGTCCGTGCTGTCACACCGGTGGTGTGATACTGCGGTTGGATTTGTGCTTCTGCTGATGCGACAGGGTGTATTTTTAGGATCTTTGTCAGAGGCGTGAACAAAAGTAAACACCTTCTGTTCGTATTTCAGCGAGGGCCTTGACTTCATAACAAGCACTTTGATGGCATTTGTGTCATGATCCTACAACTTACTATCACAAAGAAATGACTGTAATTAACAACTGATAGATAAAGAGCCTTAATAATCACAGCTCTCTCCCTCTCTCTTTATGTAGCATAGTAGCTTTGTGACATGATGCAGTCATGGCCTCAGGAACTGGTATTGCAGATGTATTGCACCAATCTGACTATTTCATTTTGCTCTCTTTCATCGCCTTGGGCCACCAAACATGACTTGTACTTTTACTAACATACTCAAAGAGGACACCTGGTGGCTAATAGTTAAAATATCAGCTTGTGTATAACTTGATTTGTTAACTGTGACTGTGTAGTTTGAGCTGATTTTGCCACCCAATGTTCTTTTTTGAAAGTTATTTTTTCAGGCTTTTTATGCCTTTAATGAGAGAGGACAGGACAGAGGATAGAGTAGGAAACAGGGTTAGAGCTGGAGTTACACGGGGGAAAGCTGCCACAGGCCGGATTTGACCCCAGACTCCCTGCTCAGGGGCTTTCACCATATGGAGTGAGACCTTAACCACTAGGCCATCTGTGCTCCACCACCAAACATTCTTTAACTATTTCTCTGCCCACCGAGGTTTAAGCATGCTCTCTAATGGCAACATGCTGCACAATCAAATAAAAACATACTGTTCTCTTTTTTAAATACCAAGTTTAGATTTTGTACATCTTTGTCTTTTGACTGACATAATTAATAGATGATTATTACATGTATCATATTTTCCAACTCAGAAATCCCCATCCCCATGATACAATTGATTCTGAATGTAGCAGCTCGTTTTCTGACTGGGTCACATAAACATGAGCTCATAACTCCAGTGCTCTCCTCTCATCATTGGCTGCCTGTTCAGACCAAAGCAGATTTTAAGGGGCTGCTGTTGACTTACAAAATAGTAATGTCACTTGAAATTAGATCGGCATGTTCAAAGCTGAAGGCCTACTTGTTTACTGTATCGTATGATTCCAAAGGTTGTTAGTATACACTAGAGCCTGACTGATACGATGCCGATACTGATATTGGGGGCTAAAAAAAAGTGATTTCTGATACACTGGCAGATAATTGATATATCGGCTGATATATTAAATAAGAACACTGATATAAACAAGGTTAATTAGTGATTCTAAATTGCCCGTAGGTGTCTGTGTGAGCGTTAGAGGTTGTGTGTCTCTGTGTGTCAGCTCTGCGGTTGACTGGCGACCAGTTCAGGGTGTACCCCGCCTCTCGTCCTAAGTCAGCTGGGATAGACTCCAGCCACCCGCGACCCTGAACAGGATAAGCGGTATAGAAGATGAATGAATGATAGACAGAGTACTGTACATGAACACAAACTCTTATAATACCCAAAATATGATTCAAGATCAACATAAGGACTGTAAACCCACTTATTTCACAAAGATGCAACTTGCACGACTGTATAATAGTCTTATTTTAGATAATGGTGGACAGTTGCATTAATCTTTGTTTATCTGACAATGTAAATACATTGGTTGCATATTGACCATAGTGGATTAATCTGAGTTATGCTATAATCAGGCTCGAGTATATACTTCTTTAGAGTCCTTTCTTCTAGTCCAGGGGTGGGCAATTAATTTTTATGAGGGGCCACATGAGAAACTTGAATTGTTTCAGAGGGCCGCACTAACAATAACGAGAACTTAATTCTGCTCAATATTATTTTTTTCCCATTGTAAAATGCACTTACTTATATTTTGATTAGCTGCTACTAATAACCAGAAGAATAAAGATGTTCTGTAAATATGTGAAATTGTGGTGCAGGTCAAATAGGAAAATACTACAACAGAAGTAATGAACAGTAAAGACAAAAACAATCATTGTATTAGTGTTTTTAGTGTTTCATTTTATGTTCAGCTTGTAAGACAAATATTGAAAACCTTTATAACAACTTAAACGAAAAAAATAAATAGATAAAAAATAAATAAAAAACAATAACTTGAATATTTTTCACTTCATTTTAACTCTTCAGTGAGAAAAATCTAATCTGCCTTGGGCTTGAACAAGTGCATTGAAATCTGGTTGAATTTCTAAAATAGCCATGTGAAGGACAGCTGAGAGGTGATCATCAGTGATGAAGGATCTGTATTTGGGTTTGTTGAACTTTATCACTGGACATCACACAAGAATATCGCTGTTCATGTGCAAACCTCACCTTTTTCAAAATAAAAGCAACACAGTTGTACTGCATGCACAGCATACTTATTTTCATTCACGTTTTATGATTGACCTCGAGCGGGCCACACAGGGATGCCAAAAGGGCCAAATGTGGCCCCCGGGCTGTAATTTGCCCAGGTCTGTTCTAGTTTGTTATGTCTTTTTTTTTTTTTTTTTTTTACGTGTTTTAATTTCTTTCATTATGATCTAAATTTCATTAAAGCATTTTGAATGAAAACACTTTATAAATAAGTTATTGTCATTATTATTATTATTTTCTTTTTTTCTTGTCATGATTTTTCTTCTGTCGGAGCACTGCTGTTCAATTTCTTTTGCCTTTTTCTCAAATGTTTGTAAATTCTGTAATTTTCTACACCAAAAACAGCAGGTCTATTTCCTTGTATGTGTTAACTTACACAGAATGTGCCAGCACTAATTTTAATAATTTCCAAACATTTTGTTGCCTTGTTTCAGTGGAGACCTCCAGGTGGTGGGTAGCGCTCACTGTGCATACAGCACCTCCCAGAAAGCCATCGGTAGAGATGACTTCACCCTTATTCCAGAGGGAACCAACGGAGTGGAAGAGAGGATGGGTTTTGTCTGGGACAAAGCTGTGGTGAGCAATGAGGACTTGTCTCTGTGTGTGTCTTTTGTTTAATAGTTAGTATTTGCTTCCAGTACTTTAGACATCCACTTCTCTGTCTCTTAGGCCATGGGGAAGATGGATGAAAACCAGTTTGTGGCAGTCACATCCACCAATGCTGCAAAAATCTTTAACCTGTACCCCCGCAAAGGCCGGATAGCGGTGGGCTCTGATGCTGACATCGTCATCTGGGACCCCGAGAGTGTGAAAACCATCACCGCAAAACTCCAGCAGTCGGTGAGAGCATCAGATAATGAGAAACTTGCCTTATTGTTCCAAATAATAAATGAAGTGAATGGGTTGTTAAACTGATATTCTTACATAGTATTCGAATATCACACCAGAAGAAGTGCACGTAATGGACAGGCAGGAGAAAGACTGACGAGAGGGGGTTTCATATGGGAGATGGTGAAGTGTGAAATAGGATTAAAACCAAGAGAAAGACCACAGGAGGTGTTTGGACTTTTGGATTTGAATATGAAATTAGGTTAAGCTGCTGTAAATCTTAATGGAAAGTGATTCAGAGACAGAAAAAAAGTGAGTTTGTTGTGATGAATCAAAGATATAATGCTGCTCAACAGAAACCAGTTTTACATTGAGAGCTGTTATTTTATGGGGAAATGTTTTCAATCCTTTTGTTCTCATGAACAAAAATCTGTTTCCTCCTTTCTGCTGTACTTGCGTCAGAATTCTCAGAGCTGATATTTTGTTCTTTGACTTGGTGTAGAAATATTGAGGCCCCGAAACACACATCAGAAAATACATTTAAAGATGAAGTAACTCATCCTTAGATTTCATAACTAAGTGCTGCGTTTCAACTCAGCAGAATAGATTTAGAAGTGAAATTGTGTTCGGAGCTACGTGACATCGTACCCTGAAGATATTAGACAGCTTTAACGTATCCAGTCTGCTCTTTCACTCTTATACACCCTAATCCAGACTGCTGCTGGCTTTAGGTTATAATCCCTTTTCACCCCTCACCCATTCTTTGCTGCCATCTTTATCCCCATCCCCCTGTATTCAGACACACTCCTCCTATATGCCTCAAGCCTCTCATTTATTCATCCCCCATCTTCTCAACTGCTGCATTTTGCTGCATGTGTTAAGCTTTGATACAATGCCTGCTGAACCAGCACAGTGGAGAGAGACGGCGTTAAGGCTATCAGAGTTATAAATGGTGGAGGATAAATCAAAGAAAGCTTTTTCTTTGTTCATCTGCCTGATTCTCTTCCCCCTATTCTTTGTCTCGTGTGTCCTCTGCACTCAGGCTGCAGAGTACAACATCTTTGAAGGTCTGGAGTGCCGTGGGGGTCCAGCGCTGGTGCTGAGTCAAGGTCGAGTTGTTTATGAGGAAGGCAAACTGCAGGTTCAGCAGGGCACCGGACGATTCATTCCCCGCAAGCACTTCCCAGACCTTCCGTATCAACGTGTTAAGTTCAGGAATCAGGTACAGTGGATCATTCATGAGACAGACAATCAGCTGTTTATATTTGACACTTCCAGCATCCAGTGACAGAGTCCTTTCACTTCTGATATTTTTCTGCAGAATGTTAAAAAAATCCTGTAAGAATAGATGAGAAACACTTGTTTACAGTCTTCACTCTACTTGGATTTTAATAATAACATGCCACTATGGTTTTTGGAAGCTAAGGACTGTTTTGGTGGGTGTTTTTTATTCAGGTGAGGAGCAGACAGGGCGTGTCTCGTGGGATGTACGACGGCCCTGTGTATGATGTCATTCCAACTCCTAAATACATCACCCCTTCTCCATCGGCCAAAACTTCACCCACCTCTCACCAGCCACAACCAATACGCAACCTGCATCAGTCCAACTTCAGCCTATCAGGTAGGTGACATTATTTTTCTTTGTAATCTTGACTGAAAACAGTAAAATAAATACATAAGAAATCATAAAAAAAAGCTTTAAAGGACAATTGATTCAAATATTTAAGTAAACAAAATCATGACCGTTTGATTATTCTTTCTCAGGGGCTCAGATTGACGACAACATCCCTCGTCGATCTGGTCACCGTATTGTAGCACCCCCTGGTGGCCGCTCCAACATCACCAGCCTTGGTTAAGAACACCTGTCTGTGCACAAAGTGTTTTTGTGTGTTTGTTGTGGGGTTGCACCTTTTGAGTGTGTGTGAGTGTATGAGTATGACTGAGAGTGTGAGCACACTGACATGAATGGGAAAAAAAACCTTGTATTTGTGTTCGTACATGCTCTTTTTAGACCATTATGATTTTCATCAGTTTGCCTTGAGTAAGAAGCACATCGACACATCCAAACAAAGAAGAGTGTGAAATACAATCAATCAAAGAATTAATCTTTATATATATAGCACCAAATACCAACGAATGTTATCACCAGATATTTTCAAAAAACAATAATTAACTCACAAGACCACAATTGGGACACTCACACACAGAGTTTTGGCGTTGGACCCCTTCCAAGCACCCAAAGGTGACCCTTGTGTTATGTGACAATGTTAAATCCTTTCCTGAGAGCATGACTTCCTGACTTCTTCCTCCTCCTCTTCCTCTCCTTCCATGTCTTACTGTGTTGGTCTGCTCAGACTTGGTGCTCCTTCTTCACAGCTGAGGAAAAAAAAACAACAGTTTTTTAACATCTTGGCAATATTTGTATTGGTGTGGCTCAAGTGTAAAATACTGCATGGACACATCTTTTGATGTTGCACTACTTGTGGATTAGAGTTACATTAGAGGGACACTTAAATTGTACTCGAGGCACATTTGTATTCAGCTGCACAAACATACCATGAAGTGGTAAATGTATGCTTTAAGCACATAACGACACTCACTGTGGATAGAGCCAGCTGTTACTTTGTTCAAAACAAATTTGTACATTTTAACTGTGAACTCCAATAAAAGCAATGCAACTTCCTCTCCACCACCAGATACTTTATGCAAATATGTCTGTACTCTCCTATTAAGTGTGAACATAGACGAAGAGTTGAAACAAATACAAACACAGCTGTGGATGCAGATTACATTTCCAGATTGTTGTACCTTCATGATAGAGTGTCACAGTAAGACTCAACGATATGTGTGATAGTTTTTCTTTGCCAATCACCTGTACAAGCGATAGATCTTGGTTGTAATGATGTATGCAACTCTCTGCTGTAAAAGGGCTTCAGCTCCCACCCCTGCTCTTTGAACCTTTTTATTTACTCTGGATGTTTACTTGCTACATTAAATCCATGCTGCTGTGTTTTGTTGCCGTTGTCTGGTGACTCCAATCAAACCACCTAACGATCAATAAAACTCAACCGTTGTCAAAAATTATGGTTTTGCTATCATTCCTGAGACTTTCACACCGTCTAAAATGACAAATGTGTGTATGATTTTTATTTGCTCTTGCCTTTTACAAGCATTTTCTTTTGTGAGCTGAATTTCTCTGGCACAGCTAATGTGGGCCAACACGACCACTAAAAGCAAACATCTTGCTCAGGGTGAGAATCTGAAATGCTGTAATGAATAATATGCTGCAGTTTTTTTTAAGGCCATAAGGTCTATAAAAGTTACTCATCTGATAACAGTTTTAATTTCACAGTTTCATAATTTATTAGCAAAACACAGCAGACAGTTTCATTGTGTAAGGACATCCAGTCGTAGAGAAAGTAAACATCTAAAATTTCAGATAGTCCTATCTCACTTACTGCCAACAATGCATAACAAAGAACTATTCCATTCATTTTTTTTTGTGTAACACAGACAAATAATGTTATTAGCTTTCAGACACTGCCTAACTGATGTTAGTATTAGCTAGGAAGTGGCTAATGCTAACATAAGCTGTTGCCTGTTCAGATCTTCAGAGATGCTCTTTAGTCTTACACAGGCCAGATATCACTCCAGAGCTCTTCTCGATGTTGTAGCTTCAGTTGCAGACAAATAGTAATAATAGTCATAATAACAATACCTCAATTTAAAAAACACCTGAAAAAATAATGGTTGACAAGCGAGTAAACTAAAGACCTATACCTTTTTAATCTAGCTTTATATTTGGAACCATTTCATATGAGCCCTGGACTGCATTATTACCTCTAACATACATGTTTTTAATTTTCATCTGAATTCATTTTATCATATTTTAGTCAATAAAAAGACTATTTAATTCTAATTTTATATTTTATACAATAAAAAATAATTTCATCTTATCCTAATTCATTTTGTATCATTTTAATTCATTTTGATTTATTTTTCATTTGAATTAATTTTATTTTGTTCTTTTCCTTTCTTTTACTTAAAAATCTCTAAAAACATGAAGGGACAGAAAAAAACAGATAAAACAATCAAAAACATTTAGGGCAGGGCTGACTTCATCTATTATTAATAATGTAAATAAAACGCAGAGGCAGAGGGAGGAAAACAAGTTATTAATCAAAGCTTTAAAGCAAATGAAATGAGTAATGAAATAAGAACAGAAGGAAACGACATCACATAAAAGCAGGTCTATTAAAGTATTTTTAAGAAGAAATTTAAAAGATTTGTTCCGAGTTTAATGATTTCTAAAATTTACTTTTTAAATTTTATTTTGGATAACATGTTAACAGTTGATATTTTAGCTTCCCACTCAAAGTGAGACATCAGAGGTTGAAAAGGAGTTCTGACCCAAAATGAGGTAGGCAGATAACAGTAATTTGAACATATAAAATGATTTTCCTCATGCATACTGGCCCACAAAGAAGCTTCATATTCGCTCATGTTATTCCTTGATTAATGAACCTTAGATACAATTTTCGGAGGTACATAACATTCAAGTGCAGATACTTGAAACCCAATATTTTGTGCATGATTTTTCTTTGAACCATAATGAATCAAGGTCAAAAGCTCTCAGGCATGGTTGAAAAACAGTCTCCTCACGCTGTGAAGAGAAACAACGTACATACAACATCACACCTCTCACATTCAACACCAGCAAAGCTGTGATAGAAATAAGTGGGGCCTTGTCCTCAAGGTCTGAAGGAGACGTTGTAGAGACATGAAGGTGCACCGTGTTCCACTGAATGACTGAACGAAGATTTTTTTCTAGATACAGAGAGTTCAGTCTGAGGCAAGGGAAGCACTATAAATCTTATCTTCACTTGATACTAGAACATTTGTATGAGTCCTTCATTGCCATTAGATTCCTGATCTCTCACACACTCAACCTTTAAACTGAAGTAATTCCACTCTTGTTGCAGTCATGGACAAACACTTGATGAAATGTATGAGGAATTTGATTTTCAGGCTTTTAAAGAGGACTAATCCTTGTGAACCATTACCTTTTATTAAGCTGACATTGAGACATTTTCTTTTTATGAGTTTTTTTTTTCAGGCTTTTTGTACCTTTAATGAGAGAGAACAAGACAGTGGATAGAGTATGAAACAGGGTGAGAGTAGGGAGTGACATCCAGGAAAGTTGCCACAGGCCAGGCTTGACCCCAGGCTGTTCACTCGAGGGCTTCCCCCATATAAAGCGCAACATTACCCACCGGGCCATCTGCACTACAAAGAGACATTTTCTTTCAGGTTTTAACCATTTGTCATGGATCAAGTGTATCAAGTCATTTTGGAGCTTTCTGTGATAACATGGATCGGTGTTTAGTTTGCGGTATGACTTGCATGGCAAACATGAAATGCAGTAATGACCAGGAATGAACAAAGGCATTTAAAATCTGTGATAAAAACAATCAAGTGATTGTGGACGAAAAAAAATTAAGTGAGAGAAAAAAAAAGGAAATCTTAAAGGAAATGTTGCACTTGTATGTTACTGTTTTCAAGAAACAGGGGTAAATTAAGGCCCTGTGACAATATGTAAGCCTCCTGGTACTGAATGTAGTCCTGTGTCTGTTCATTGCCTCATTACAGAATCTCATGAAATACTATTCAGACAAATTCAATTGGAAATATTTCAATTAAATTCTCAAGATGTGCTTATGGGAAAATAAAGAGCAGGGTAAGTACGGGAGAGGAAATGACTGTCACTTCTTCCTTCCAGCAGTGTTATTAATCTGGATTGTATAATTGTTTAAAATTGTTCAATCAGCTGGAGAACCAGGGCGAAAATGACTGCTTTAACAAGGCTTTAACAAGTTAAAGTCAGGTAATACTGAATGCAAAACCTCTACCATAGTTACCTTCTTTTCAGATGTGGCATATTAAACTGTGCATGAGCAACAAGATCCTTTACAAAGACTATATAAATGAGAAGTTTTATGTTGTAGTTGTCTAATGTGTTATAGCTTACATATATCAAGGAGAACCTTAAGCTCCGTTTCTCCTGTGGTTTCCTGCTTGCTCTAAGTCTAAAAAAGCTGTCACTTTCAATGTGTGGAAATGCTGTAAATGTAGCTATATAATGTAAAAGTAATTATGCAGCGACTGGGTTCTATCTCCACCCATCTGTTTTCCCCCATGAATGTTCCCTTTTATTGTAGTCCTTGACAATAACAGCCAATTTTCTTTGCTTAATTTTCTCGTTTCATCTGGAAGAGATTTGCTCCACTTTGTTTCAAATGTTTTCTCGTAGCAAAAGTCTCTGGTAAGCATGTTTATCCAAAAGTGGTCCCACTCCTAATGCTCTCTATGCAGATGTTGATATAAACAGTCCATCAAAATTTTAAAGTATCAATAATGGGGATTACTAAAAATGATTGTTTCACTTTGTCGCTTCGACTCTTATAATTAATGAAACATTATTCATGAATTCTTTGACAAACCTGTAAATTATGCATAAAGAAAAGACACGGTGTATATGTGTGTGACAAATCTGTAGTAAGACTGTTGTAAATACATGTAAGCTACTTTTGTTTTCCAGTTTAAAGCACCGTCCTGTTTTGAAATAGTGTCCCCATTCATGTTTGCAAAGTCTGCAATTTAACACACTTTTTGTTGTCATAAAGCCTGACATACAGTTGGTATTCCATGAACATGGAGGATGTTAATAACAGATTCAGATTCACTGCTGCAAAGAAACTGCCTGTCTTGTTATATTTCTGCAGTTCTGAGAACTTCACAGCGATACCTCCCCGAGTCAACATCGATATCATTTATTTATCACATACAGGCTGTAGATTTCAAAAAGAACATTCTCTGGTTTTTGCTACAGATGAATTGATTCCAGACAACATCACCTTCACAGAGACCAACAGAGACCTACATGCTGCTGCTGCCATCTGCTCTGGGAGCAAACCAAAACCAAAGAGATGTAACACACCGAGCTTGTAAGGGTGAATTTGCACACTTTCTGTTTTTCCGGAGCAGGTCATGAAATCACAGAAACAGAGAGAGTTAGAGAAACAGTGTCTGTCTATGTGTGTGTGTGTGTGTGTGTGTGTGTGTGTGTGTGTGTGCGTGTGCGTGTGTGTGTTTAGGTGTATACAGGAGTCTGAACAGATGCCATGACAATGCAGAGACTTCTTGTCCCCTGGAAGGAACAGGCTGCTGCTGGGCAATAACAGGGAAGATGACAGCATTCAGCAAATGACTGAGCCAGCTGGGCTTTCTTTTAGTGCCTCAGGTCTCTGCAACATTGCTACTTTTCAAAATTATTCTGCATTTCTTAGCCCGTGTAGCTGCATTAGATGCCTTTAAATCAAAACCAAGACACAGTAACACAGGAGTCATGTTTAGCATATGCTAACATGCTTTTAGTCAGCCAAAGTGAGATAACATCACAGTCTGTAATTGTTTTGAAGCTTTGTCTCGACAGCACCCTGTTCCTCTGGATATGGCTTTAATCTCAGACTTACTGTTAAAACAACTCAACAGAAGAAGTCTGGCTAATTTGAAGTTGGTCTGTTTACACCAAGATTAAAAAAGAGAGAGAGAGAAAGAGAAAGAGTGAGAGACTAATAACCTCTGCTTTAGCTTATAGGCACTGTGAGGAGCTTTCATGTTGTGTTGATTCTTGTATCCATTTTGGACCAAATCTGTGGTAGGATTACATTTCCGATGAGTAACATCAACCCTCTGTTGCGAAGATTTACAGTAACTCTTGCCCTCACATGTGAAAGTTGTAGAAGCAATGTTTTGTCACCACACAGCTCATGGGGAAAGGGGAGAAACATAAACCAGCTGGAATTTGTTGAAGGCAATATACAACCAGCAAATAAGGAAAAATAGAGGGAGAACTCTTTATTACGGTTTTTGGCATTTGCCCTTCAAATAAGTGCAAAAGAACCAAAGAAAACCCAACTCAAACTACCCTAAGTAGAAATACAGAAAACAGCACCTGTGCACCTGGTATGTCCTACAATTCAAAAACCTTTGGTGCAGCGGAAATGACCCTTGAGAAAACTTAATCTTGCCTCCTTTTTGCAGCCATGAGTGCTGCAGCGCTGACACAAATCAAACAACTGATGATTCAAATTTAGACTCAACAATTCTGACAGACAACACAATTTTCTTTAGACTCGGTTATGAGTGACTCCTGATTGAGGTCCAGCGAGGCCCTGTAACAGCTCTGCAGGATGCCCTCGGTCCTGATATGCTGCACCTGATATCATGTTTCCTGAATTGTTCTATGTGTTTGTGTTCTGGTCAGTATTTTATTTCTTTTTGTCGGATCTATATCTTTTAGTATTCCTTATGTGTGTGTATTCCCATGTCTGGACTTTTAAGTTTCCTGTCAGGTTTGTTAGCAACAAACTAAGAAGGAAGACCCAACTGCGGAAAACGCAATATAAATGTTCAACAAAAATCCAGATGTCCAAAAGAAAACACTTACTTGGTGAAAACAAAACCCCCAGGGAAAACCCCCAGAATGCAGAGGTAAGACAACACGACATGGAAGATTAGTTGAACTGACAAAGAAGTGAAGACTAAATAAAGTAAAGGTGTGAGAAAAAACACAGGTGAAACTAATGATTACAAAAAACTAAACTAGACACAAGGGACAAAAACTACAAAATGAAATAATTTAGTGTTTGAAAGAGAAGAAAAAAGAGAAGTTTAAGAAACTGACTCCATACCCCCTAACTCTCAATAATAAAAACCACATTTATTCAGACTTCACAATTTACTCATATACAATATATTACAAGCTTCCCAACAACAGCCTCAGACTGCTAATACCTACCCACCAATCACAGCCGTTACAGCTTCAGCTCAGAGCCGTCACTCTTCAAGACACAGGAAAGAAACTTTCTCACTTGGGCAGAAAAAGTAAGTATCTGTGCACTCAGAGACAAACATCATGAGAATGGAGCCTCAGATGTGTCTCAGTTCTGTCTGAAGCTGTTTCAGCCAATCACTGATGAGACACACCTCTGCAATCACTTCACACTGCAGGAAGTAACACACCAGTACCTGCACGTCACATCAGCAAGACACACACACACACACACACACACACACACACACACACACACACACACACACACACACACACACACACACACACACACACACACACACACACAGAGGCACATACTCAACTTCCAAGGACTGTAATCTAGCAAGTTAACTGTCGTGACAGAAGTGATAATGAGGACACATAACAATTCTGTCCATTGGATCCAGCTGACACTTTAAACAAAAGATTGAGCATTTAACCATATTGATACCGGCTGTTTTTTTTTTACACCACATCTGGAAATGCAACAAACAAAAATCAACAATGAAGACAAGATTGAAAAACTTTGGAATGAAAAATAAAATCATGTTGTGGCTTTAAATTCAAATTTCTCATATTCATGAAGTATAAATTACCTCATTATAAATAATTAGAATAATTATACCTCTGCCAGGATCCTCTGTTGCATGCATTTCTGTACTCCTAGTGTTTCCTGTATTTCTTTCTAATGAGACAGCTGACAAAAAATTGACACATAAATATTCACATGCATGTTTTTGTCCACTGTTATTTGTATGTTTCAAAGTTTTTTTCTTGATAATCCATGTCCATGGTAAATATGGAGGCAGTTCCTCGCTTCTGATCCTTTCAATTAGACCGACTCATCTAATAATCTACAAACAAAGATTACAAACCTCGCTAATTAGTAAAACGGTGTGAACTATCCTAATTTAAGTTTATTAAATCCTCTTGTTGCATAGTGAAAGCAAAGTCTCCATTTCCCATACTGCTAACCTCTAAAAACATGCATCAAGTGTATCACTCACTGCATGTCTCTGCAGGTGGAAAGCAAAAATAAATAAATAAATAAATAAATAAATAAATAAATAAATAAATAAATAAATAAATAAATAAAGAAGCTTAATTCTTTAAGGTGTTGAAAACAATCTCACATGACCCTTACCTACATTAAAAACTATGATGTGGAATTTGTGAAAGCTGCAGATGATGTTTATTTTATAGGTCATAAAAAGGCATAAACATTAATTTCACTTGGTTAGATTGCCAGTAAATAGAAAAATCCTCATGGCAGCTTTAATGGTGCAAATGAAAGAGGGTAAAAGGCTATTTCAATGCACTTTGTTCATAAAGATACAGGATCATATAGCTGAAACTTAGTGCGTAATTGAAGGCTCCCATATTCTACACATTGTGTCTGATACTGCTGAAGGACACGCTTTCATGTGAAATCACATCCCATACTTGTTGTTTTCTGACTTTTCTGCTAGACGGCTGATGGCAAAGCTTTGATGAGTTCAGGCAGATGTGACCATGAAAAGATGAAGAAACATAAATGACGGCCTACGGAGGAACAGAGAGCATCAAATCTCACATCAACAACTGCCTGCCATATCAGCAAGAGAGAATGTTTACAGCTCTGCTGCAAGGCTTTCCTTAACAGAGGAACACAGACTGACTCTATCACTCCTGTGGTGCTTCACGCTCAGCTGTGCTGATGCTGGGAGTTACTTCAGTGTTGGAAGGTAACTGGAGACGACTAAACTTTAAAAACATATAGAAAGGTAAAGGAATTTTAAGAGATAAGGTGAAATGATTTTTTTTAAAAAAATGAGTAAGGTTTCTCTTTGTGTGTTTGCTCTTTTCTATTCGGAACAGAGGTCTGCTTCAGCTCCTGACAGAGTTTGACAGCTGCAAAGACCCATGGATAAAGTGGACGGTGTGAGAGGAAGGTTAACATTCTGTGGTTTACTTCACAAGCTGCCTCCTCTGCAGCATTTCCCTCTAACTTCATAAAATCAATTCAATGCACATCCACTGGCTCTATCCCTGGAATTTAATTGAGAGTTCAAAGAAACTGGCATCTTATTTTAGCACTGCAGACACCTCCCTGTCCATTTATGTGCTCAAACTGTGATTTATTAACAACACCTTTTATGGTCACCACTTAAAAGAAAAGATGACTTACAACTAGAGGTTGATTGATATGATACCTGATGCTTTTGATGTTCCAGAGAAGGTTGCTAATACCCTTTATTGTGTGGTTTAATGATTTTTCTTTTATGTGTGTTTTTATGACTTTGTAGCCGGCTGCTGTACAATTGCTCCTTCAGGGTTTGTAGTGTCTGGTCTGTTCCTTTCCTGAGGACCCAAAGCTGTGGTCAGTAATTCATAATTTGTGGTTGATAACGGACTTTTATTGGAAGAGACACATGCTGGAGCTTTAATACAAGTGATTATACTAATTGGAGATGATGAGAGAACAGATTACGTAGCCTTCAAATCCATGCATGGATGTTTCGGTTAAACCTTAATCAAATATGAGATTGTTTTAAGCAATCAGCTGAAAACACAACCAGACATTGTCAATCCTGTCCTCAAATAGCATAAATCATTCAGTCTGTGATGTGAATATTAAGTTATATGTTTGAAAATCAATTAGGTAGTCTGCAGGGTGTCTGCACGAAGAGACTGGCAGGCCATACTCCGGGCTGTATAAGATGGAAACAGAGAGGATCTGGCCTTTTGGTTTCTTGGATGTCTTGGATATTGCAGACAAAAGACATTTGAACCTAAACAAATCTTGCACCTGCAGGGACTCAAGTTTCTGCTGGATTTTCTCCTATAAAGTGAATGTACTTACCTGTGTTTTCAACAAAAATAGGATGTGAAGCATATCCTATAAACTAAACTGACAGGAGTGAGAACATACACAGAAATCAACTTTAGATCCTCATAATGTTTGTAGTTTTTAATTCTGTTGAAAGAAACTGATTTCTTTGTCAAACTGTGTCATTCACTTTCGCCATAAAGAGTCTGTAACAACGAAGAACAGCTCATACAACGCTGCAGTTATACATTCGAGTCATACTGACTCCCGACCACATGGTGGCAGTGTTGCACACTAGACAAGACCAAGCCCAAGCCGTGAGACTTCTCTGACATTTAGAGTCCTTCACACTAATCTCTCCTGCAGTTAACACCTCTGAAGCATTTTCAGATAAGTCCAAATTGCTCTCTACAATTTTAAAAGTTTTCCTGCAGCAGGATACAGGTGAGGAAATTCACCTTTTAAAGATAAGGTTGATAGCTTGTGCCAGTTTTTTGATGATATTTTAGAAATTTATTCTAGTCAGCATGCGTGTGAGCCAGCTTTAAATCGACATTAACCATTAAAATAGGAGTATCAAGGTGTCTTTGTGCTAAATGGATGGATTTTGGCTCTGCAGACCGAGCATGAATGCTGCTTTAAAATTGAGCTTGATGGTTATTTTGTGACCTTGGAAACAAATGTCAATACAATCTCCTCCTCAAGGCCAAATTTTCTCACTTGGTGCTGCATGCACTCTCACCCGGAATTCATTTACAAATGAAGTTTGTTTGTTTTTTTCTCATGAAAAGGTGAGATAAAGCAGCACAGTCAAAAATTCAACCACCGCATGAAGCAAGCAGACTGTGGGAGAGATGTTTTGCTACCTGTTTTATAAGAACTGAACTGATGGTCAGAATCACTGCAGTCTCAGCAGACAGTTCTTGAAAGCTTCTTTGGAAGCTTTGGAAGTTGAGACAAATTACGAGCTCCTTATGTTCGCAAAACCACAAGAAGCAGCCAGAACCAGAGTATCGCTGGGGCTGTCAAGTGGACACCGCTGTACACTGATGTTTCGTCAATGTAATAGTTAGCGCTGGCTGCAGCCTCACAAGCAGAGCAAATGTAACCTCACTCGTTTTATTGATACTCTCAAATTTGATCAGATCACTGCAGTATAACTGCTCTGTGTGGGTTGGAATGAACATTATCACAAAAAGTTTAACCCGTGTTTTAGCCTGTGCTCTATCACTCTCCTGTTTATCCTTCCTCTGCTCTTCTGTCCTTTTCTGTTTTGCCAGTCCAGCTCAGGTGTCTGCTATTACTACAAAACAAATTCAAGAAATTGTTTTCTTCAGGAAAAAGACAGATCTTGCTTCTCACTGCTAAATTTTGCTGACTTGTGTAATGTCTTCAAAGGAAAAATCAACTGGGAAGTCTGACCCGACGACGGATACTGAGAAACAACATTCGGAAATAAATTCTGGCGCTGATTATCTGATTTTAAATTGTGGATCAGGAACAGGCAAATACATAAAAGTGATACTATTTCATAATCACTTATGAAGTCCTCACAGGGATTTTAAACTGGTTGAAAAAAGATGAATGGGCACAAGATTTTATAGAATGTTCCAGGCTTGCACTCCAGGGAATTCTTTTATTTACACACAAATGGAAACTTCAACATTTCAACCTTAAAAAACGTTTTACTTGCCTACAGAATACGCATTTATGTTCTAATATCACATTGATAGAGCTTGCAAGGTCTTTAAGAAATGGTTCAGTTGCTCATTTCTACATGACCCACTGAGCTTTTTGTACCTTGGAGACTAAAAGTCTTTGCTAGCACCAGAAGTGGAGTGACACGAGTTAGTTCAGGCAAGCACTCTCAGTCTCACTCATCTCCTCATGTGTGTCATTCTCACCTTTATCTGACCCTTACTGAGGTGGTCCACTAACCCTTTGACATGCACGCCATAAAATACATTTGAAAAAAATATATTAATTAGTAATTTTTTTTTGCCAGATTACCCAATCAGGAAGCAGATATGCAAGTCAACCAGATGTCTGAGCTGCCAGTTTAGGGTAATTCACAAGTTGGCAAAAATTCTGATATTATTATGCCTGCGTTGCCCACAAATTCAATGACCAGCAATGGTTTAAAAATGGGAAATCGTCATTTTGAGCCAGACTACACACTGACCCCTTCTGGTCAACTGTTCAACCAAGCGGCTGACCATGTTTTTTAAGGACTCACAGATAAACATTTAATCATCTAACTAATTTCCCTCAACTAAAATGTGATTGTTACGATGTGTAGAAATGAAATTTGTAAAGATTTTTATCTTTCCTAAATTTTCACGTTCTCCACATAGCTTTTGAGAAGCTGTGCTGCTCCACTTGTTATTTATTTTTTAAAAACTACTTTTAGACAATAATATTTCTGTACAGCGGCGCCACCATTGGATATAATTGGAGCTATAAACACTTTTCAGTGAGGTGAATGCAGATAGATAGCCAAATAAAGGCTTTCTGAGTTTTTAATACAGCAAAATGGCAGCTATAAACAAGGTTACAATGCAGGTTGAAGGGTTAAAGCTAGTGTCTCCTGCGGCTGCCCTTAGAGATCAACTTTCACTTCTGCTTCCTCCAACTCAGTTTTATATATGTATTTATTCAAACTGTGAGGAGTAATGAGGTCTGAAGCTAAACAAACATTCAGCTGCTGTTCTCAAAATTTTAAACCGTCAAAACTTGATTTGTCCAAACTGTTCAAGAGTTGTTATTTTATTTAACAACAAATATGATTATTAACTTTGGAATCTTTCCATTTTTCATCTGTGTTATAATAATCAAGCCATAAAAAACAGACAAACACAAGTGTTTGAAGTTTTTAATGTCAAAGTCAAACTTCCACATGATTCATCTTCGTACCAAACCTTTCGACCACAACTCCTTCTTTTCGTCATCATAGCAAATGCGATTAGTTAATTAAGTAATTACAGGAGGGGGCAGCGGAAGATAAACAAAAAACAAACAAACAGACAAAAAAACAAAACAAAAAACAGATCCAGCCCCATAAGAAAAGAAAACAAAGAAGAGGCAAAGAAAAATAACATTTTTTTTCTCATTTTCTTCTCAAGTGCAGATTCAAAGACCTTAAGCATGCCATAGTCTGTTATGGTTTCCAGTTGTCTGTTTCTACAGTGTAGTTTTATCTGTACATGGCTATAAGAGTAACAGCACGAGGGGGATGACAGGTTCATGATGTGCGCTGAAGTGTGTCTAAAAAGTCTTGACTTTAGTGGGTGATACGTCTCAGGCGTCGCACTCTTCTGTCTGTCTGTCTGTCTGTCTCCCCTCTGTGTTTTGCAGTACACTGAAACATATTCATGTTTAAACGTGCAGTATAAAAAAGATACACACTCACACAGGTTCATTTACAAGTTCCCTTAAATCCAGATGGGAGGATTTGTAAGGTGCGATAATGGAACTGCCTTAAAACAGCAGTTTGAAGAAAATATCTGCCGAGTTGAAGATGCAGGGCTGTATCAAGAGTCTCTTCCCAGAACGGACAAACTGGACGTTTCTTCTTCAAGACCTTTTTGTGGGATTTAAACCCAGTTATCTGAACTCTTTCTCCCAGAGAAAAGAGAGTGTCCTTCTGTCTCTCAGTGTCTGTACCCTGCAGGATGTTTGTGATTGTTTTCACCAATCCCTTTTCAATGTGAACACTCCACGGACAGATTAACTCCACATGTTGAGGCCTTGAGTTTTGTTTCATCCAAAGCACAGTCTCTCAATAACAGAGCTCAGTAAACAGCCATGCTGGGGATTTGAGGGTAATGACGGCTTAGGGAGTAAGTACATCAGTGGCCTAAAACAAGCTAAAGGGGGTCAGAGACGAAGTAAAGTTGAAGTCAGGTTCAGGTATACAAAGTTATCAAGCGCTCAGAGCTTGACTCCTTGGCCAGAGTACACCCATTTACTGCTGCAAAGCTGGACACTACTTCTTCACTCCCCCCTTAGAGGAATGTTTGAGCTTAAGGAGAGTGAAGCAGCAGCCGTGAGTAAGTGGCTTAATACCAGAAAAAGTTCAACATTGTCACAAATCTTACCTGAGTGTTGCTCTGTGCAAACTTCAGATGAAAGATCTTAAATCTAAAATGTAGCGCATTTTCTATCAAGCATGTCTCAAAAACGGATCCCAAATAACCCCTCCCCCCCAAAAAAAGAAGAGACACACATTCTGGCATTTTCCAGCAGGGTTACATTCGCCAATCCAGACATTAATGAGATCAGCGCAGATCAAGAGAGGAGAAAGGAAACTCATTAAGACCACAGGGACGACCTAACCCTATTATCCCTATCACACCACTGAACCACACACAGATGATGGGAATTAAGATGTGCTGGCCTCGATCCACACCCACTCTTCAGCCCAGTGCAGCAGGGTGGCTGTGGAGTTGAGCAGTAGCTGCTGGGAAGGACGAACGTGAAGGAGCCTGTTATCTGTGTCGTTCAGCACAGCAGTTTTTGGGCGTGTTCAGGGGTGTGAGAAGGAGTGCAGCAGAACTCTGCCTTCTCAAAACATTGTGTTCTTATTGGTAGCAGCCCGCGGCACGCTTCGTTCCAACCCCTGACCTGGGAAAGTGAGATTTGAGGCCCAAGGTTAACCCCCACACTCACTGAACAATAGAAGGAACAGTCTGATCCACTGTTGCTTACTCCCTTGCTGCCATTATTATCTTCTTCTCCCCATTAGCGCACACTTATAACACAGATGTATCCAAATAGGCGTGGTATACAAAAAGGCGTGTGGTTTTAAAAAGAGAGAAAAAAAGTTAGCATTATCTGTCTTTCATGCAGAGTCCTTTTTTTCTTTTGTCCTTTTTTTTCTTACACAAATGTGTTTTTTTTCTATGAGTCCTACTTACAGTTTGTGGAATATCTCATACTCCCACATTGTCTTATCGTTACATACAGTAGATGTCATGTTGGAAATTCCCTTTAATGTTGCCTCACACGTCAGTCAGAGAGATGAATAGTTATTTAAATACATTTCATGTTTAAATACTGGCTGGAGGGGAGCAGGCAAAATGCTACAGCTAGATCGATGAGAGGCAATATGTTAAAAAATGAGGATAAGAGCACATACACACATAGTGCATATGATTTCTGCATATCTAAATATGGATTTATTGATCTACTTATGTTTTTAAATGCTGCGTGTGTATGTATATGTATGTGTGTGTGTGTGTGTGTGTGTGTGTGTGTGTGTGTGTATTTATGTGTGAAACTGAATGCAAGTTATTATATAAATTATGTTACAACGCCACTGGATCATGTCATAAAATGTGGCCCTATGCATATTCACATTCTGTAAATGCACTGTATGAGTTTGAGTCTACATGCTTACGTCTGTGTGTGTAAGTGTGTGCATGCTTGTGTGTGCAATGTGTGTATGTGTGCGTTTGAACGATACATGAACGATGTCAGGATACAGTTGGTGTGCAGTGATTCGGCACTGATTCGTCAGTCTACTCTGAAATGTTGAAAAGCAGCGGAGAGATAGCGCCGCCTGTTTATCAAATACACACATACGTTATATACATACAGACTGGGTGTGAAGGCAAACAATAAACACATATTTCACATTGTGGCACTACTGAAACGCTTTGAGAATCTTGTTTTCTGAATGGTTACATTTGAATACTGTAAAAAAACAAACAAAAAAAAGTCTTTTCTCACATTGTTAGAGTTTGAGTTCAAGAACAATACCTGATTTTAAGATCAGCACTTAATTTCTAAGGTGTATCTGTACAGTAATCACACCCCTGTTGATGTTTTCATACCTTGTTTATGACTTGTAAGATTCTCAGTAGTTTGATTGGTTAATATCCCCATCTTGTGTTATGATAGAGCTGATTAGGCGTTTAAAAAGTCTGATTGGCTTGAATTACATCCAAATAACGCAATCAAAGACTTGTTAACTTCTCTTCATCTACTCTGAGTGGATAAGACCTCAGTGGTTTTCCAGCAGATGGTTCACCAGTTGAGTCCAAATCTCGTCTGCCATAACCTCGGCAAATGTTTGTAAGAACCGAGTCATTTATAGCTTTAGGATTTACTCAGTTTCAATCTCCTCTTCTTCACAGGGACCGCTCTGTGGCAGAGGGTCAGGCATGCATCAGATTCAGGTAGAAAGAAGAAGAGATGAAGTTCTCCACCTCCACATGGACATAATAGGATCACTGCCTGCAGGCAACTTTCACCAGTAGTTAAAAAAAGATTTTTTTAAAGAAAGTCAGAGCTCACCGAAGAGTTGATTCATCACTCGCTTTAAGTTTAAGTGCTGCTAAATAGAAGTCAGAATCCAAAAGTTCCAATTTGATGTATAGCTTATCTTTTCTGACATTTTCTCATCTTCACATGTTTAAAAGGTCGTCCAATCTGATGACCTGCCAGTAAGGTTTTAACCCTCCCTCTTCTTCAGAGAGAGGGATGTGGTGGTGATGATTGCTCCTTTGCAGGGTTGTCACAGGTAGACCTCGCGGCGTGACAACGTGAGGCAGGATGTGGTCTTGTAGTCCCCTCCTGTCCGCGTCAGTGGTATGACCTCTGCTGGGTTCTGGCCCTCTCCTCCTTCCTCCTCCGGCTGGCGCCTCCCAAAGCCTGCACTACTGAATGTGTCGTAGGACGCTGAAGTCATCTTGCGGTTGAGGAGGTTACGGTTGTGATCGCCCATGTTCCTGTTGCGGTCTCCCCTCCCCAGGGTGCCGAGAGGATCCCCGTTGACTAGGGGTAACCTCTGAGCCTCTCCGCCGACCACCCCAGGTTCTGAGCTCCCTGCGCTGCCGGCGCTCTCGCTGTCACTTTCATGGTCATTACCACGGAGATTGTTGTTGTCATCTCCTGGAGCAAAGGTGGAAAGCCGAGGGGGATCGCTGCCGTGGCGCTGGCGCCGGGGCGAACGACGAACAGGCATCCAGCAGGTGTCTGAGTGGCCGAACTCATCACACTCCCTGGTGCACTTTCCTGTCAGAGCGACGTCTGGCAGCTGTCTGGCGTCTGAATTGACAAAAAGAAATCAGAAATATGACTTATTTATGAATATGTTTCATAAAGATAAACAGGAAATTCAGTCATCCACTGTTCATTAATTAAACAAGGAGAATACGGTTAAACGACTGAGCCCTAAAAACTAAGAAAAGAAAGAAAAGTGGGAGTCAACAAGGCTAAGGAGAACACGACAAAGAAAAATGGATCAAAAAAAGTGGGACAAAAGGTTAGGGTCTAAAAAATGAACGCAGCAGAAACTGCAAAAAAAATGCTGTTCAAGCAAAACACAAAGTGCTGACTGCAAAAAATCCACATCTACTAAAGGTTCTCAGCATTTCATTAAAGGTGAGAGGTGAGGTCATCGCACACAACACGCACATCCAAAAAGAAGACTTGATTGAAAATTACAGCTTCTTTACATGCAAAGACAATATTAAGTCTCAGATCAGCCCTTTTGGGTGTTGGGTTAAAAGGTTAGTGAGGCCACCCGGGACTGAAAAATGATGTCCTACATGGGCAGGGGTCAAAGGGCGTGGTTACTATCCATGTAGAACACTATATGAATCAATATTGACATTATGATAAAAGAGACAGGTCTTATAATGAAGACAGATGAGTTTGGTGTGATGATCAGAACCTGTGCCATGTTTCAGGTAATTAAGGGTCATAAAAATTCATCAAATAAGACAGAAAACAATACATCCTTTTCAGTTCATTTTTTTCTACATTCTTCTTTACTTGAAATTAAAAACAAGAAATTAATACTTATTTTTAATTCCAAACTAATTCCAATTTTGTTTCCTGCATACAGCCGCAAAATGAAAACCAAACAAGCAGATAATTAAACGGCGTAATTATAACCAACACAAAGAATCCTCGCCTCAAATCCCTCTCCCCATCTGACCGTGACGGAAAACTGATTTAGCACCACAGACTCCTCCAGATTTCATGTGTTGCTGAAAAGGGGCCATTTAACCCGAGAGAAGTACAGTCGCCGAGGTTGCAGTGACCTTGCTTCTGTTGTTCTGCAGCTCTGACATGTCCACATTCAAAAGAGGAACGGAATAAATGAAAACTCCTTTTCTGCGTGAAGAAATCCTTGATAAAGCTATGTTAGAGTACGGTAAAAATACTATTTTGTGGCAACAAAGCTGTTAGGGAGATGTTTTTGCCCACACACACACGCACACACACACACACACTGTACAATTGCTTTATTCTATTAATCATTTTCTTTGCTGAGCTAGGATAAAGGTGCAACCTTGACAGTGAGCCAAATATTAGAAACCTCTGTGTCCAGTGTGTGTATGTGTGAATGAGTGTGTGAAATAAAAATATGTACTTCACAGTTAAGAGCACAAAAATTTTAAAAGGGGCAAAAATATGTCAGTAAATGAATCTGAATACCCACATTACTGAATAGCTGCAAGTCTGAATGAGCTCAGTAACTTTTTAGGTGTATGATTTGTGTGTGTGTGTGTGTGTGTGTGTGTGTGTGTGTGTGTGTGTGTGTGTGTGTGTGTGTGTGTGTTCTGACCATTCTCCACATGCTCCTCCTCCCCCACACTGCCCTCCGGTGTGGTTCGCTCGTAGCCCTCCTCAGGCAGCGGCAGGACTCCCAGCCGCGGCCCTGATGAGCTCTTGCTGCTCGGTGTCTCTGAGTCCTCCAGTCCACTGTCATAACAACCGCCGTCCTGGGGTTGGCTGACCACAGAGAAGGTCACCCGGCGAAGGGTCCCCTGCAGAGAACATGCACACACACAATATGGGATTAATCATCCAGGATTTCTAATCTGAGATTCTAAATCTAGGGGATTAGGCGAGTGGTGGGCACGGTTTGTGCAAAGACATATTGAGATTATCTGATGGTGTTCGCCTTGATTATGAGCTTAGCTGTTACAATGCAGGGTAATAGTCCTCAACCAATCGCTGCAGTGTTTCAAAGTTTTTCAGTTGGCATTTAATCCCAGTTCAGATTAATGCAGCTGGACAAGGGTGATGTTTACAAACCTCTGGCGACTGTTATTTTCATCTGGAGTGGGTCCCACTAGTAGCATCTGGGTGATATTAAGTCCACTCTCGATAAAAACACTTAGTTGATTAAAATAGAAGTTGGAACAAAGCTAAATGGAAAAAATCAGGTGATATTTTTGCCATTTTCTGATTGTTAGCTAATCCTGTCAAAAAAAAAAACAACAAAAAAAAAACAAAACAGCAATTCAGATGTAGAGCTATAAATAGTTTTTGCTTTGGTCCTCCTGACGTGGTTTCATTGTTGTGTGATACATTCTTATTTCTAAAGAAGGGAATTATTTGCATGGGCCGAGTTAAATTTGAGAACTCCCTACTCTTTCATGTGCCTACGTGGAATACCAAAGCCTGATGTGGGGAGAACACACCTTCCTTCTTTATCATGAAAGCCAAGGCAGGGAGAGCAGCAGCAAAGACCCCCAATGACAGTGAGCATATGATACTTGTAACAACAGACACAGCAGAAAAGGAGGAGCTGCTATGGAGGGGGGTTGCAAAGAGGTTTGTAGGGGGAGCAGCAAGAGTAGGCAGCCTAAGGCAGTTTAACCCTATAACTCCAAACACATCATAATTAAAATATAAGTTTCAAAGACCTGGATTTCATCAACATGATATATAGTTTCCTTAAAAACCTGTTAAAAAAGTAAAAAAAAAAAGTTTTCTTATAGCTATTTTTTGATGATTCATACTTTACAGGGTTAAACAGAAAGCACACTTTTCTATATACCAACTAGATATGTAGATGTGATCAGCTGACAAGGACCAGTGTTAGGAGCAGCTGATGTTCTGTGGGCCTGCTTGAACTACTGCTTTGCTCAGTTCTTTTCTATTTCATTTTTCTAGTTACTGTTACTTTTGAATTTCATGACTCATTGGCTGAAAGGAAGACTGCACACTTTTCTGCCACCAGTCCTCTGCTGTACTGTTTCTAAAAACGTCGCCCTAAAGGTGTACACCATTCACCAATCAGTAATGTTAGAAAATCTCCTCCCAACCACTGAGTGTTTGTTACTGAGATCTGATAAGAAAGAACATTTTTAGAGAATGGATTTATAAAAGCTTAAAATCTAACCACAAGGCTCTAGAAGGAAGCTCCTCTGATCACCATGACTTCAAACAAACAGCACTTCACCAACGGTGACAAATTTCCTCACCCTGCAAGTGGAAGCGGCGTTGATCCGTCTACGTCTCCCATTTTTCACTCAGAATGAGTGTCACACCTGCTGCTATACCAACAAACACAAATCACCCCAGTACATTTAGCAGAGCAGTTTTCACTCTGGAGAGGACAAGAAGGCTTATAAAAGTCCACGCTGAGAGAATATCAGAGAGAGTTAAATGACTCCGTCTGGCCGGGAGGGATCACTCTGCGACAGGGAGCCCATTTCTATACAACATCCTTTCTATCTCCTGGCGTATGCATTTATCCGCTGCAAAAATTACGACCCTTTCAATTTAGATCTGCTTTGAAACGTGCAGGGAACAGAGAGTAAGAGAGAGAACAGAGAGAGAAGATGCAGATTAGGGCGGAAAAACTTCAGCTCTGAACGTTGCCTCTGGATAATCTGCAGGGAAACTGATGGACGGCTGGCATGAAAGCCAAACCCTGAACCAATTCTTCTTTTTCTCCCGGAGAATAAGGAAACGTTTAAACATTTCACCTCCTGAACGTACAAGACAAGACAGGAACACAGCAAAATTAATTAAGCAGAAGTGGAAAGTGAACGAAGCACTTGTTTCTTCCGCCTTTTCTAAGCAAGGTTTAGAGGAGAGGAGGATGAGAGAGAGTTAATCAGACAGCAGGGAGCACACGCAAGTCTGAGGAAGAGGAGGAAGACTTATTAGAGTCTAATGGGAAAGCTGCAGTTCTTGGAAACTCTGTGTCTTCATCTTAACTCTCTACTGAGAGAGTGATGTATTTTTAGAGAAGATGAAGCAGTCCAACCTCCTTTCCACCCATTTAGACTAGGGGGAACGGCACAGAGAGGGAAAAGTGGGTGAGAAAGTATAAGTGGGTGAGCACAGAGAACATGAGAAGGATCATTTTTGTGTTATTGCAATAAGAAAAATAATTTTTTCCCAATGCAGCATTTCCCAGTATTTCTTCAATTAACAGGCTGTCAGAACTGTTTGACTCGTAGTGTTTCAGCTTTCAGACTAAATGCTATTTCATGATCACAGAATTACTATTTCATAATAATAATCATCCATAATTATTTATGATCACAAGTCAGCAAAAGAGCTATTTCTCCATGGACATTTCCTCTTCAGCCTTCTGTTCTAATAAACAATTTGAGACAGATAAAACATGAAAGAAGTGACTTGTTTTGATTATTGTTGGTCCTAGTTTGTCCCTCTCATGTGTTGCCAATATAGCTGAGTCACTTTGGATCTTTGGAACAGCCAGGAGGTCTTCTAAAACACATACTGCCGAGAAGCTATTTAGAGAATCCCCAAATGCTTTTACCCATGTAAAACAGACCAATATAGTTTAAGGCTATTTTTGCCTTTTTTGGATAGGAGAGCTGAAGAGACAGGAAATGCGAGGGGCAGAGAGTCGCCTCCAAATATGAACCACCCACTGCTAGGGCAATGGCCAAACCAACATATGTCCTCTATTTTTTTTCTTTTTATTTGACCACATGTTTTTTTTTTTTTTTTAAATTTCCAAATAATTTTCATGTACTATCATTATGATTTCCCCCCTATATCCTATATTTGATCAAAATGTAGGATATAGGAGCAAGAGAACTATTTCAAAATGTAACACTTTCTATTGCTTGTGTTTGGAGACTCACTCCTTATATTGTTTTCTATGCACAAGTTTTCATTAGATGGTAATAAATAGCATTTGATGACAAATGATGGCAAATCAAGGAGTGCTGGTGTGGCCTTCCAGTTTAGACTGCACATCCCATGAAGCTAGCCCTTGAGCAGAAAGCCTGATGCTGTGTCCCAATTCACTTTCTTCTGCACTTAAACTCACTATTTTGAGAGTGTAAGAGTGTTCACACTGACAGTATGGAAAAACACAGTGCCTTTTGATTTCTCAGTTGGCATGGTTGGCTGGCACATATCGGGCAAAAAGTTGAGTGTGGAACGGTGGAAGCTTCTCACACTCAACGGTCGCCATATCAGCTTCATACAGGAACAGATCAAACGGTGGTTGATGGATGTAATCAAACGGTTGTGAACGGTTGTGAAATGCGATCATAGTTTCCACTAAGTGCGAAGCTGCAGTGTTTGATTTGGGCAACACTACCCTGTAAGAATTAGTGCACTGTTCCAGTAAGTGCAGAGTGTACACAGAGCACTTCATGTGAGTGCACTTATGAAAGTACACGATTTGGGACACAGCCTGAGATTGAATCCAACCTATGGCACCTTTCCTGCATGTCACTCCCCACTCTCCCACTGTTTCTTGCTCTATCCACTGTCCTGTCCTCTCCAAATACAGTCATAAAAGCCTGAAAAATAACTCTTAAGTAAAGGCAATTCTTGGTGAGTGTAATGATTATGTGTAATTAACTTCTGTGCTCATTATCTCTTCTTATGCACACATGATATCAATTCATACTAACAAGTTATATAGTTACTTTATGGGACTTCTGTTGATCTGTGGAATCAACATTTTTGTACAGTAGACACAATATTTTCACCAAATACATTCACAATGACGGGGGGTTACCTCCCTGATGCAGAAAGTAACGTGAGTCTCTCCAGTGGATCCGTGCTTTCAGTCAAATGCTAACCTAAGCACGCTTATATCTCACAGAGGAAGAAGCTCATGAGGGAGAAGCTTCCTAAATGACACAACTGGCATGTTTCCTGTGTTGCCATATCATTAATTTCCAGTTTTGTGGAGGGTATCATAGACTACAGCTGGCATAGATGGTGTATCTGCATTGTTCTGTAAAATCTAGAGTAGATTGCATCAGTAAGATGCAGTGTGTTCGGATTGAGGTCCTTCCTCAAAGTGAGGAGTTCTCTGAAGCACACCGGCACTTCTCATGGTTAACATACTTGACAGTGACACATTATTTTCTGTAAACGTACAATTTTGATAAAAAAACAACAACAAAAAAATCAAAAAGAAGTGGCACTACTAGATAGGTCCAACACAAAGCTTTGGATTGCTTTTCTATGTGCAGCCTTCACATGCTAAGACATCACTTTCTGCGCTTCATACCTGCTTTACTCAAGTACATCAGTGTACAGGATGCACTTTTGAGATGACCAAAAAAGGGATTTTGTCTTTGACGCAGAATATTACAGCCAATTTGATCTCAAAGACCAAGAGTGTTCATGTTAATTCCTGAACATCTGGAGGTGCAAGGTAAAGAAGATGGGATAACAAATCTTGATAAATTATCACAAAGGGACCACTAACATCTTGGACAAATTTTATTAACAATAAATAAATCAAGAAACTTAATCAAATCTAAAGTGGTAACACATTTTATGGTGCAACAGTCATTTTTATTCTTTAATTTGGTCGTAAATGTAATTTCATTCCTAGCTAACCTAAACAAGACTGTCTGAAATCATTCCAAAAATTCAACCAAGCATTCATTTCTCACAACACTTGGTGGACAACTTCCACTGTTTCACACAAAGAGCACCAACTGAGGATGGAAATACTTTCTGAAAGTAGAAATGCAGCCTGGGCTTCAGGGCAGGGTTGATTGACAGCTAAAGAGAGAGTTACTTCAACTGGAGGCCAGGTGCTGCTTGTGTGTGTATGTGTGTGTGTGTGTGTGTGTGTGTGTGGTTATGCCTGTTTGTTCAATAACAGAATTCTGCTCAGTTATGATTCCATCTAATTCAATTTCCCTCTAACCCTCTTCCTGGCCTGAGCTGCCCCCTTTCATTCCTTCATCCTGATAATTTTATTTGCTTCTTCTCTCCTCCGTCCTCCCTTCTTTCGGCTGAACTTACTGTCTCTGCTGTTCTCAGCAATAACTCTCCCCCTTTCATTCTTTGTCTGTTCCACCCCCTCCCCCTTCCCTCCCCCTCCTATCACTTCTTCTATGCCAGTCAGCTTTATGATGTGGAGATCGATGATGTGTCCTTGACCTCCTTATGAGTCCCTCTCCTCGTCCCCACGGTGGGGTTTATTGACCCATAACTCCTCCTCACTCTTTAACCCTCTTTTCTCTAGTTTTCTCTCCTTCTGTGTGTTCTCTGTCTACAAGCGTTTGGCTGATTAATTTCTCTTCTTTAAATGGAGCCAAATCCCACGTTTTGGCTCAAAGTTATTTGCTGTATTGCGCACAGTTCACACATTCTGGGTTCCTATCACTGCAGTGTATTTGGATCCAAATCTTTTACATATGCTTTTACCTAAAATGAATCTTCTGTTTTTATTTACACACCGTTTTTACAGCTACTACCTCAAAAAAAAAACAAACAAAAAAACCCTCCAACCCTAAGCACCATCATGTTTCTTTCAAGCCCTCTCAGAGAACAAAGCATGTCTGTGTGCTCAAACACGCAGGCTTTCAATTATTTATCTGAGCTGCTGCGTTTAAAAACTGATATCCAAAATGTGTGTAACATATGGACACACATTCACACATGAGGACGCACACACAGATGAATTAGCTAAGGTCCAGTGTGGTTTATGAAATGGTGGCTGATGGAATATTAATTGACTTTGACGGGGGACATAAAAAACCTTCCCCTTAATCTGACACGGGCCATTACAGTTCAATACTGACATGGGAGCTTTACTCATCTGCGCAGCACAGTGTGAGTGTTACAGTAGGTGTGTGTTTATGTGTGTCACTGTACTGTAAGAGCACATGAGTTTCCTGATACAGTAGCTGTGAAGTTATTTTGGGCACAGCTGTGTGAATCAAACAGAGGCATGATGGGTTTGAACTCAGAATAAACTTAATCAACTGAATCCCGTGTCTCTGAAGAACCTGTGTAAAGACAAAAATCCTAATATTGCATTCAGTTCAGGCCTGAGCAGGCTGCGGTGGATGTGTTTGTGGGTTCATATGCTTATGCGTGCGAGTGAGACTTCACACCTTTATGTTTGTGTTTTGTTGCTGTGTTTGAGTGCGACACTTTCAAAGCCTGCAAGATGTGTTATGTCAGCCGGTGAGAATACACACGCGTGTCTGTGGTGTGAAGATGCGTGCGTGCGTGTGTGTGAGTGCTCATGCAGGTTGGCTCAGTCATCAAGGTAATTAGTGTGTAAACCTCCTTGCTGTCGGTTCAAAGAGAATTAACGAGCTCTGGTTAATTAACAGTCTCCCTCTCTTCTTGTTACATGTGCCCGCATATTCAACGCATGTGTTTGTGTTTGTGCGGCTGAGTGTGTGTATAGGTGCAACATCTGCACATCTGACTCTGCCTGTGTGAGCACATTTGGATGTGAGAGTGTGTTTGTCTTTATTTTGCTACACCCTGGTCCGCATAATGAATTGACAGGATGCAGCTTATGCATAAACCAGAACTACAAATATGGTTGTAGGACGAGAGCCACATTTCCCTTTGGCTCTTCGTTCACTCTCATTAAGTTTGACACCATCTGGATACACTGTATAATAACTGATTTTATAATTTATTAGTTTGTTTTATATATTATACTTCTTACTTCCTTTATTTTGGCCTCAGCAGTGCACGTTTGGTCGTCCATTCACCTAACTCAGAGTAACGTTGCGTGCAAGCAAGCGGAGGGAGGATGTCATAAATTATACATTACAGTGCACAAAGAAACGTACTATATCTGAGATATACCACAACATACACTTTACAGATGGACAAGCACAGACTCCATAATGCCTTCTCTGCACCAAAATACAATTAAATTCGGATGAACTTGCTGATGCTGAGTTTTTGGTTTCTCCTTGGGGTGCACGCTGGTGCAGTGGTTAACACTGTTGCTTTACAGCGTGAAGGTTCCTGGTTTGAATTCCCAGTTGCCTTTTAAGTGGAGTTTGCATGTTCTTCCCATGCATGTGTGGATTCTCTCAGGCTTCCTCCCACAGTAGCCCCCCCTCATAACTCATCAGGTTGATTGGTCACTTTGAATTGCCCATGAATGGGTGAGTGAGTGTCTCTCTACATGTACTCCGCCTTGCATCCAGTGACAGCTGTGATAGGCTCCAGTCCCCTGTGATCACCAACTGTAAAGATAATGGGTGGATGGTTTCCACTGACACTGTATAAATGCTTTTTCTGCTCCTGAGTTCCTGTTTGATCGAGTGAATGCAGCCAAATGAAATGACTGTGTTCAATAATTACATCTGAGCTAAACAGCTTTAAAATTTTAATGACAGAAATTATGTGTTTTTTCTTGCCTGCTTGCATTTGTTTATTAAAAATGTAACAGACTGGAGGAAAGAATGTGTCTAATGACTCAGACTGAGGGATAAAACTGCTCACACGAGTGTTTCATGAATGCTCGTCAGTTATGATGCCATTTGTTAGCTTGTCTAGTTGCATGTTGGCCAGCTTTACAAGTGACGGATCATGTTTGCGTCTGTCTTAACCTCTACATCCCACTCACATCGCCCTCCATGCTGCTGCTGCGTGTTTGTATCAGAAACTGAGCTTGCAAAAATAAGCATCTGGAGGGAGACTGGATATCTTCTCTTCCTGATGGCTATGTTTTTGTGCTGAAACAGGCAGGAGTTGGACAGGTTTCTGAGCCAAGTGTCAATCAAACCGACACCTGACATCCCATTAGCAATCACTCCCTGCAGACACCTGAAATTTTCCCATCGTTGACTGAGGAGTGTAACTTTGCATGTTAATATCCCTGCCTGTTGTCCGTCACTGCTGATTTCAGCCTGTGGACACGTGATATTTGATGCCAAGCATCAACAGTGGCTATTTTCATGCCAGAAATAGGATTGTCTGTCCCTCCAGGGATAATGACAGTCTCAATTAAAGGGAAAAATATATACAATTCTTTGTTTCCGGTGGGACACAACGTGTAGTTCAATAAAATAATTAGTCTAAAGAAATACATAATCTTCTAAGTGTTTAGGGAATATTTTGACACAGCTTTCAGGGAAGTGGATAATCAGATATCTGATATTCAATGAAAGATCAATGAAAGTCTATTTTTATCATCAAAAATACGCCATCTAATCCTGTTTCATCATAAAGTGATAGCTTATTTACACCCTGAAAGTAATAGAGCTGATAAAATGTCAGTCTTCTGCATATTACAGTTATAACCACACAGAGTGTGTAAGGTGATATTGAGCTATGCTTCCACAGCGCACAATGAAAACTAATATGCTTGTGTTGACACCACGCCGGTACAGTCCAGACTCCATAACTGGAATGCTGATCAGTCCGGATGACCTTTGCCTCTGCTGACTTGTTTTGACTCGCATGGCCAGGAAACATGGATGTGCTCGCGCTGTTGTTGGAATAATAAATGAAAAAAACTCAAAAGATAGATTGAAAGACTGAAAGGTGATGAGTTAGTATTGATGGATTCTTTATCTGTTCATATCACTGAGCAAGTTTACTGTCACTATGCATGATTAAAGAAGGTTTGTGCAGACACACACACACACACACACACAGATCGATTCAGACCATTGTTTAATTCATATCTTTTGTCTTATCTAATGAGACTATCATCACACTCTTTCCACTTAATGTGTCTCACTGCCCCTCATAACTTTTGTTCCAAACCATTTTACTGTGCCTCCATTTTCTTTCTCATACCCACTCCAGATGTCTCATTTTATCATTTCAGCAGGATTTCTTTTGCACCTCAAGTGTGATCTTGGGGGGTGACGAATCACAAGTTTAGTGTATTGTTGGTGTTTTAAATCTCATTTACACAAACAGCTTAATTCATCTGTGCTTTTTAGCATTCTGTTTCAACACCTCTCTGTTCTGTTCTCTCGCAGCACCAATGAGGCCGAGCAGTAGAACAAAAGTTAACTTTTAATAAAGCTATTTAGTCAACTGGTCGAACGTCTTTGTTCTCTTGCTGCATTTGTTCAGTAATATTTTGAAACCTTTTGCTTTCATCTGTTAAGTTATGCATCAGAGGTAACCGGCTGGGGAAAATGTGAAATATGCTGACAGGTAACATCTTGTAGGATCTGTGCAAAGGATGCGTTAACTAACAGTTGATTATCAAGTGACATATTAACACTGGTTATTCAAACGCAGCGCTGATGTGACTGTATGTGTGACCCAACAACCTTACAAGAGTGACGTGTGCGGTGCTGGAATGCAGCTCCCGGAGGCGGTGCAGAAAAGAGCAGATGTCCTGTTTACACACTGCACCCATTAAGTCCAGCAGACAGGTAAAGACAAGTGCTGAGAGACCGCGTGGGAGAGGGAGAAGCAGAGAGAGAGAGAGAGAGAGAGAGAGAGAGAGAGAGAGAGAGAGAGGGCTGCAGATGATGAATAAAACAACTGATAAATGGATGAATGAGTGGCAAAGAAAAGGCTCTTCATCAGCATGGGTGGCAGGGTAAACTATAAAAGGGACAGACTTGTGAAAGTCTACATGACCGCAGCCTGTCTGAGGTGGAAATGAAGAGAAAGAATGTCGTTTAGGGGAGAGAGACGGGGGGACTGTTGTGGTATTCGCAGAATGCAGAAAACGCTTTGGAGCAGGTTGAAACTCGGCTCGGGGAGGGATGAAGGAATATGAGCGGCGTTTCTTCAGCTGTCTGACTCGCAGATGTTCATGAGCCGAGGTGCCTTGTTACCACAACACACGCACACTTCCACAGCTTTCCATGCTGATACCCAAAATCCACACATTAGGCACACCTGCATGCTCCCCCCCCACACACACACACACCCACACCCACACATTTATAACTGTGCAGTGTGGATGTTGCAGTGGGACCACCTCTGCAGTAAGAGCAATCCACCCTTCTCTATGCTTCTGATTTTTTTTCTCTTCCATGTTTCTTTGCACCCTCCTTTTTCCCCCCCTTCATCCCTCTTTTTCTGCAGACCCCCCACCCCATTCCCTTGATCCCCCATCCCTGTCTCCCTCTCTCCCTCTCACTTGCTCCCTCCAGAAGCAGGTGATGTAGAAGGGTGCTCAGCAGTATCTGACTATCAGGGCCTGACTCTGTGAGAGGAATGATAATCACTGTGCTGCACTGCAGAGAGAGAAAGAAGAGAGGGAGCGACGGAGAGACAGGGAGAGGGAGGAGAGGGGGCATGAGGTAGAGGGAAAAAAGGGGGGCAAATGCGGCAGTTGAAAAGTGGGGGCAAAATAATGTTGAGGGGAGGAGGAGGGAGTGCGACAGCGAGAAGGGAGGGAGACAAAGAAAGTGAGAAAGAAAGAACAGAAATTGAGTGCTGCTTCTGTAGCATTTACTCCCCCTCCTCCTCCCCCTCCTCCTCCTCCACTTCCCCCATCTGTCCCCACACCTCCAACAACACCACCCCTGCCACAACAATAGCTTGTAGTACAGCAGCCCCGCGGTACGAGTGGGGAGCCTTTGCCTTGTGTTTGAGCACCAGAGAACATTAACTGCAGCAGCGAGGTCATCTGATCGGCACTATGCGGTCCCTCTCTTTCTCTCTCTTTACTTCTCTTCACACTGCTGCAGTCTGCTGCTGGCCCTCCTGTGGTCACATGTGGAAGTGCTGGCCATGCTGTGTACCCACATGCCTGTCCCGATAAACACTTTTTGGCAATCTATGTGTGTAATTTGCCGGAGCTCCCCCGATCATAAATCACTTTCTCTTACTGGGAGCAATTAAAGACGAAACCCTGCGGCCAGTGCTTATTATCAATGCCCCTACTAGTTACTGTAAGTGTGTGGGTGTGTGTAGTTTGTTTGTAGGGATGTTGTGTGTTTGTGTACCAAGAGAAATAGCTGTAAAAAGAGGCTGCTTCACCGCATGCGGGTTCTGCTGCATCGCCATCCACCACAGCTTTGTTAACATCATGCTGTCCACGCTGGCATTGAGCTTTCTCCCTCTTCCCTACCTCCATCTGGGCTCTCCACCCTGCAGATACACGTTGAAAATCACTGACTCTTTTCACAGCATTAGGCCTTTGATATGTTCATCCCTTTTGTGTAGCCCGTGCCTGTCCATAGGGGGAAAAAACAAAACGGCAACAGAAAGCTCATAGAGGGTGACGTAAAGCGAGGCTTACCGGACAAATGCCCATGATTCAGATTAGTCCCTTTGTTGTTGTGTTTCTGTATGTGTGTGTGTGTGCATGTGTGTGTGTATACTCGTGATTATCATCGCTTTCCACTGCTAGTCACTAAAACAGTCATTGCTTATAATATCCATGACAGGCGTCATTGTAAAGAAAGATGCAAACAGGATGGTGGTTTACAACTGGCCTTCTGTGTGGGAGCGTGAGTAAGAGACACCATACATATGCATGCCTGCTATTTAGATGGCATTTACTGCCCACCCTGTGTCTGTGTGCGTGAGTGTGTGTGTTTGTGTGTGTGTGTGTGTGGGGGGGACCATTAGTCTAATAGTATGCGTGTTAGGAACAGGCTTTTCCCACCCACTGCTATTGTCCATTAAGGGTGACCAGAGGAGAATTAACAATAGCTTCACTGTGGGGTCCAGAGTATGACAGAGTAAAAGTGAGGATGAGGCTATAGATACGTAGTCTGACACACAAGGTCTGGTACACACACGCACACACACACAGAAACAACCTCCCTGTTGAGAGTGATTAGGAGTGCTGCTGTGAACAATAGACAGAGTCAATAAAGGACCTCAGAGACATCCAGATACAAGAGCAAGGTCTCTATCCTCCTCCTCCTCCTCCTCCTCTGCTTTCTCTTCCCCATGTTTCCTCTTTCTCTGCATCCTGTCTACCTTCTCCTCTTTCTGTATCCCTATCTTTTCACCCCGCAAAAACCACATCTTCTCCTCCGCTTTCCAAACCCTTTGAGTTATTTCAATACAGATAGCAGTTTCAGCTGGTCTCTGGTATCAGCTAAGATTCAGATTAGGGTTTCAGTGAGCACCTCTTCCTGAACAGGGACGGTCTTGAATAAAGTCAACGTGTTTAACTGGAAATGGAGACATCAGGACTGCTACAGTTCCTTCAAAGCAAAGGATATCTAAACTCAGCTTCATTTGTGTTTGGGAGATTATTTCTTTGCTGTAACAATGCTTCTTCACAATAAATATTAAACAGTTGGAAGCCTGTTAATTTCTCCTCGATGCCATTTTCGTACGGAATATGCATTTATGGGATGAGCAGCAGAGCTGAGTTTGTGCGTTGCACCCATGAAAAAATTGCCAAATCTTCTCTGCCAATGCCAAATAGCTTATTCTGCTGTTACTGTTGACTCTTGTCTAGATCTTCTGATTTCCCCTGGTGCTGACGATCAGAGTGATCAACACAACCACCTTAGCTGAGGTGTGACAAATGCTGGTTAAAGAATGGGATGCCATCCTACAATAGTGTGTGACCAGGCTGGTGATCAGCATGTGGAGGAGTTGCCAGGCTGATGTTGCTGTGTATGGTTTTTCCACACTGCCGACGATCCTGTTAGTTAAATGAATAACTTGTTAAATTACGGATATGTGTTGTTTCTTTCGACTTCAATCGTTCAATCCACCAAACAACACCAAACTAGAGTCAACAACAGAATAAGCTGTTTGGCATCGGCAGAGAAGATTTGGCAAATATTTCATGGGTGTAACCCATGAAACATTGTACTCAGCTCCGCTGCTCATCCCACAAATACATGTTGCTTTAAGATGTGGCACTGTTTAAGGCTTTTCAACAGTACAAGATATATTTCTAAGAAGCATTGTTTCAGCAAGGAAATAATTTACCAAAAACAAATGTCCTTACTTTTTGTGCTACGTGAGTTTCTGGTCATTTATTACCCAAAAGGCTCTTACATACTGGCAGGATAATGGTGGGGTGAAGTCCTTCCACCTCTGATCTGCCATTGGGAGTAGTAACAGAGGTGCAATGGGTGGAGGACGGAGGCAGTGTGTAGCGTCAGAGCTGGCAGGGTGTATGTGAGCTCTGGGTATGTGTTTACATGCTGTGCTTCATACTCCAGGAAACTAATATTGCGCTGCTGTGGGGTTTAATGTCAAAGTTCTTAAGACCTGATGACGGTGGGACTTGCCATATATAGCCAACAATAAAAGCACATCACCAGCGAGGGAGTCAGAGCTTCCCTTAATAAAGCAGATTCAAGTTCAAACCAGAGTCTCTGATGCCATAGTGGACAAGCCTGCTACCCTCAGCTTAGCTTGTTAATCGATGATCTGCTTGGGCGTTGTGTAAAGATTCCTTTACTGTTTGTTGTTCCCAAAGGTCTTAATTAGAGACAAGTTATCCTCAGAAGACTCCTCCTATCCAAAATAAGCTGCTATAGATGTTTAAAGAGGTAGAAACAGAATAAAACTCCTCTATATTCATACCAGTGGGTCTTAAATGCCCAACAGTGTGAAGTGAATCTTCTCATGAAGAATTGTATATATTCCTTTATTTATGTTGGCTTCAAAAATGACTTTCAAGCTAAATAATTGAAGACAGCTCTCCGTCAATCACTGTCCACACCAAGAAATACAAAAACGATGCTTTTCATGTCACATTCAAACAGGATAAGTAAAATACAAGCGTTATTTCTCCAGTCTTGCACAAGTATTGTATCAGAACGTAGTATTTGATATGTAAATGGAAGTTGGGAACAGAAAGATGGAGTGAGAAAATCTCTACTTTTATATGTCATATCTAACCAAGTCTGCCCTACACTCTTGTCTCCATCATTCTTCCCGTGTCTTTCCCTCCAGCATCCACTCTGACTCCTTTGTGGCACTCCTGTCTTTTGTAAAATGGGCGGACGGGGTTGAGCTGACAGAGGCTGACACGCTGCAATGCCACGGCAAACTGAAATCCATCCTGACAGTTTAGAATCAGTGTCACTCACTTTGCAAGGTTAAAGATAGCTTTGCCTAATGTGCTGTCAGACACGGGCAAACATGTACGCCACGTAGGCCTAACCACGTAAACACCTCCACAAACACACCTGTGATCTTAAGGATGAGCTGAACCCCACCTCTGACCTGAAACTGTAATCCAGCATATCAATGTATGACTATCGGATTATTCTGATGTGTGGAGTTTAACCCCGTCTCGGCCCTATCGCCCCTCTGACAGACACAGTGCCACAGAAATGTCTCGGGGCGACTCGCCCAGTGTCTTGACAATAGTCTCAGTGTGTGTGAGTGACTGGGGGACACAGAGGGGGCGTTATACTTGGTAGACGATACGCACGCATGCACCCACACACACACACATAAAAGAGGGAGGACAGTGCACTCTTTCTCCCTCTCTGCGCTATTGCTCACTCCCTCTCTCCCTGACGCAGACTCAATCATTCTCACACTCTATCTCCTTTGACGCAGAGGAAAAACATAAAACAACTGCTACCTCCCTCCCTCTCTCTTTTTTCATGTGCTCTCTCTCTCTGTTTGTGTGTGTGTGCGTGTGTGTGTGTGTGTGTGTGCATGTGCGGACACAAGACTGTATAATTAATACGGCTTTCATTTCTTTGAGCTATGAAGTATGCTTTTGGTATGCAAACAGACTTCTCGCATATGAGTGTGCTTACATGTGGAGATAGTGAGAGTGTGTGTGTGTGTGTGTGTGTGTGTGTGTGTGTGTGTGTGTGCGTGTGTGCTGTTCGATACACCAGAGACCGAGTGCAGAGCCAGGCCATTGAGCGGAAGGAGGAGAGTTAATGAGAAAGCAGGGGAGAATTCAGCCCGTTCCCATCGATAACCTCACACCACACTTCAAGCGTATACGTACACTGGCTCCAGTTTTGAAATCCCTTTTGAAAATTATGGTTCAGCATTAGGGCTAAGAAATGACTCCACTGAAGTCACATCCAGCAGAGTTTCAGCGAGCTGAGCCTTTTGCAGAGGAGTCGGCCTGATTATTATGCGACTCATGGCATTAAAAAAATGTTTAAAAATGCAAATGATTCCACTGCAGTAAAAGAGTTAAGCAGCAGCTGAAAACATAATGTTTTCGCATACTGAACTACAGGTATATGCTGCACTAATTAGTTATAATGAGTCAATGTGTTTCCTCCCACCAGCATTTTAAAGTATTTCTATTTCAGCTCATTGCACAGCCTCATAATGTGCCACTTGAGGATGTCATGATTTTTAGAATGTATAATATCTATAGAGAAGGTGTTCAACATCTTTTCATTTTCTTCACATGTGAGCTCATTTTGAGACACAGGGAGGAGTTTGTTTTGTCTAAGAGCCATACCTGTTTAAATCTCACATCAAGCAACAACTATCTCTGTCAGTTTGGATGCTGTCGCAGATTTTTGAACAATAATTGTCATGTAGGATTCCTGATTGATTAATCTGACCAGTCATTGTGAAAAAATCTATAATTTTTTTAAGAGTTTGAGCTTTAAAAATATAAAAGTTTGATGGCTCTATGTTATTCATAATGAAAGCGGAGGAGTCTCTGGGTTAGACAAACCCTAACCCAAAGAAAACAACCGCTTGTGATCACTTATTTATCAAAAACGTACATATTCTGATCCTATGGAAACCTGGAAAAAAATGCAGAAATGAGCCTGATTAGAATACAAATCCAAAGTGTTAAGATTCAGGATGCAAAATTGCTTGTTTAATTAAAAAAAACAACAACCAAAAACCAGAAAAACATTCACATTTTTAGAGCCACAGTCTGTTTGAAAAAGGCTTTCAACAAGAACTTGCAAATTTGGTGAAATTAAGTTTATTCAAAGCAAATTATTGATTTAATACTAAAATGTGCTCTATGCTGCAGCTCTTGTTTGTGTTGCTCGGCTGTGAAAAGTGATTTGAGTGTTGATTTTTCATCAACTATAGCACAAACAGTCCTCATTTGTGCTCTTCATGGATTAATCTTTGGTGTAATCTACTTGTTTTTGAGGGATTATGACTAAAAAAAGGAGAATACTTGAAATCTGAAGAATCACAAAGATTGGACGGAAGGTTTAAAAAATCTCTGCTGTATATTATTTACATAATGGAAAGCTTTTACTCTGACACAAGTTAGGTCATGCTGCGTAAATTGGTTTCCTAACAATCCAGATCTCTGACTCTCGTTCCATATAGAGCCTCAGAGAAGAGCAGATATGAATTATTGACTCATTTATAATCATCGCGCCATGTGAGAGTAACGCTACTTTGTAAAAGTCACTGGAGCCATTTTTGTTGAAGAAGAGTCTCGACACACACATAAAAATAACACCACTTTCTTTGATATTCAATTAGCAGTTTAGTCAATAATCTGAAATTCACTGTTTGATCACCCTGGAAACCACAGCGCTGCTTCGGCTGCTTTGTGGTAGAGATCTATTTCAAACGTGGCCATGCTGCAACGCTTGACTTCTGCCGTTTGGAACAGTCAGGAAAAAAGCAGGAAAAAAGGAGTGAATAAAAAAAATAAAAAATAAAAAATACAGAGCCCATGTTGGGGTGAAATTGTTATTTCAACATATTTTTGATGGAAGGCTCCCTGTGAAGGCTCTGCTGGATTTAAAAGGGCCGTCGTCAGCAAAGGGTGGCATTAAGAAACACTGCCACACATCTAAGTCTAATCAAAGCCCGCTCTTTTTTAACAACCGTGAAAGCTTTCATGTTAACACGACACCGCGACCAAAGCCTTATTCACGCTTCTAAAAAAAGGGACTGACCGGTCACTGAGCACGTGTGTGTGCCTGCACCTGACAATGCAGCATATCTGTGTCAACACACTCTATCCCTTCCTCTCATCTTACCTCTGATACTGTGTGTAACTCCCACAACCATGCATAAATTGTCCACTTACACCGTTATGTGCTGTGTGTCTGTAAAGACATGGACGTCTATATTTTCTGAGCAACCTCTGATTGTTGTCCTTCTTTTATCCTTCCAATTAGAGGTTGCTGTTTCATCCCAACGGAAACCTTTTTGGGACTCTAATTGGAAGGTAGATTTGCATCACTTTGATTAAGAATGTTAGGTGTGCTCTTTTCAAGCTCCGGAGGTTGTGTTTGCGGATGCGGCGACATTTTATTTGCATTACTTTTATCTCCTTTCAACAGCTGTTGGTTGCCATTTTTATAATATCTATGTATTTGTGCAACAGGAGACGAACGCCTCCTAAATAATGCATGTTTGACTTGTACCTGTGCAGTGTTGGCCCATTAAGAACCAACTTTACTGTAATGCTGCACCATTACTGTATTTTATTGGGAGCAAGCCATTGATTTAAAGTGCAGTTTGATTTATCAGAGATCTATTTGTTTTCCCTGTTTCCAGACAGGTTATAAAACACAAAGCAGATATCAGGTGAAGGCAAAGTTATTCATTTGTTGTGTTTCCTCAAGAGAGTCAAAGGTAGTGTGATATGAATGTGCGATTTTATAGTCTGTGTTAGAATGTGTGTAAGGTTACACGGGTCAATCTATTTCATGCCTGCGTTTGAAGGCACCTCGGGGGTTTCTCTCCAAAGGCTCAAATGGTTGTGTATCAGCTCTGCCTGTCTGTCTCTGAGTGTGTGTGTGTGTGTGTGTGTGTGTGTGTGTGTGTGTATATATGTGTGAGTCTTAGTGTGTGTGTGTATGTAGAGGTAGGTGTGTGTCTCTTATCAGGTCTATTTCTGATGCAGACAGGCCAGTGGGGATGAACATGGATCAAAACATGCACACATACACACACACACACACATGTATGCACACATATATTGAGAGAGGTTTTGCTCAACGTTGTAATATGAAGCAGTGCTGCAGGGGGAAGCCTGCCCACTCATATTTATATAACTTTTTCCACAGAGCAGGTAGACAGCTCTCATTCTATCGGTCTCTCCTCTACGCCACACACAAATGCATTCACACTCCCACCAAAATAGCCCGAAGACTTTGAGCTGAGCACACCCACCCGTCCTCCTTTCCCTTCCACCCAGCTTTCCTCTCCTGTCTCCTTCGAACCCTCCACCCAAATACCTCATTTCTATCTCTTTCACCCCATTTCCTTCTCTGCACCGTCTCCATCAGCCATCCACCCCAAGGCCAAACCCAGGAACACACAGTCTGAATTTACAGCTTCACATCTCCCCCATCCCTCCTCTTCACGTGGTCGCCTCATTCCTCTTCATCCCCCTTCCTTACACTTACAAGCCACTCAACCAACCCCCCTCCAGTTCCCCTTTTTGCTAAGCCATGGGTGTTGACCAGGAATTCCTTTGCTCTTCTTCCACTCCTTTTCTGTCTCTTCCTCGCCATCCTTTTCTCTTCCTCCATCTCCAGCTTGATCTTCTGATTTATCTATCTTCCACCAACAATTCGAAAACAGATGGCTACACTTAGCCCGGGGCAAAAACATTGGCTTTGGACTACAGCACTACCAGGACCAGTCTTTTCACACTCACACAAGATCTAATAAGCTGATATCCGCCTAGAAATGTGCTCAATTTGCCAACAGCAAAAATGCATAAACCATATTGCAGAAATTCACACCTTAGGCTTATTCCTTGGTAGCATGCTTAATTTTATCCAATCAGGAGAAATTTAAAACCAAAGATTAAAGCTGACTTTAACTTAAGAGACTGAGAAAAGGTGGTAGATGAAAATGAAGAGGGTTGTTAAGAGTCATTTGTAAAACTTAAAGAAACTATTAAGTGTTATTAAAAAAAAGTTTGGGACCATTAAGACACGAATTGAGAAGATGGATCCAGATGGAGAGTGATGAAAAGAGATGAAACCACTTAGGGAGAACAGAGAGATCAATCAGAGAGAAGACAGACGGAGGGTGTGTGCGCTACTGTGTGTGTGTGTGTGCGTGTGTGTGGTGGGGTAGCAGACAGACATTGGGGATGGAGGGTTGGAAAGAGAGACTTTTTTTATTGGATGAGATACATCGCACTGAAGCAGATCCTGCCGGTGTCTAGACTATGGAATATTCGATTATTTCTAATAGTGCTTGATAGTGGGGTTTTGTTTTTGTCTTCTGAGTTTTATAAGTTTGTATTATTTTGTTTGTACATCTTTTAAGAATTTGTATATTCAGGTCTTTGCTCCCGGGCACATTTTTAAAGTCTGACCATTAAATTCCTCTCTGTGTACTCCTCTGAAAATTTCTGCATGCAGTTTTCATCCTTTCAAGCTTAATTGGACAACTTGTGTGCAGGTGTCTGTGCAAGTGTTTACAGACTTCACTGAGTTCAACTGCGAAGGACATTTAACAGTTTGTTTGGAGTTGCTAAACCGCCAACGCAATCATTTGGACAGACGTTGTGAAAGGTACTGTGAGGACCTTTCACATTGTGTTGGTTCTGGTGACCACTGTGTGTGAAACCAGTAGTGTGTTTTTATGGGATGTAGACTGCATTTCCCATGAGCACATTTACTTACTGTTGGTAAGATATGGCTCTTGGAAAGTATGCATTTATCATTGCCCACTCAAAGAAGAGAATATGGATCTTCTTTTTGATACAACTTTTCTTTCTTCAAGGTGACTTTTTGCAGTTTGCAGAGTGACGAGGTAATGCTACGTTAAATTATTCGCTATAATGTAAAAACTTTGTAAACTCTGATTTTCAACTCTAATAAGTTTAAATCTGGAAATCAGACCAGCATAACGTGACTTGTCACAGCCCTAATTTCATGTATAAATATCAATGATAAACACACAGTTTAACTCTACTGTCCTTAAACAATCACAAACCAACATTAACATCAAATCATGGACACATTATCTCTTTGGCTCTGCAGAGCGCTGGCTAAGGAATTACAACAAAAACAGTACTTCATCTAAGGACGAACATCTTTTACTCAGCCTGTTATACTGTCAGCCTTGAGTACAAAACATTATATAAAAGAAAGCGATAAAAAACTGAAATAAATATCAAAAATTGAAATTCTCCTCTCGTAGCCAAAGTTTAACAGCTAAATTGTAAAATTGCCAGTCCCCTCTGAGTAATGAATACTGACACATTTTTGTGGAAAACAAGGACAAAGGCACTAAATTCAGTTTATTGAATAAAAAAATAAATAAATAAATAACAGTCTTATAATTCATTACACAGTTCAAGAGGATACATGTGTAAGAGTGGCACTCAAACTAATCATAATTCCTTTTTCTACTTGAAAATATCTATCAAGGATAAACTGAACCTGGTAAAAGACCTGAACTTTTATTCAAAACAACCTTAATGTGTGAAGTGAGCAGCAAGCAAACAGTAAACATTATTTGCGATGTAGCAAGGCAGAGTTAAAGGTTCAAATTCCTCTCTTTTCCCTCCTTTTTCTCGCCACTAAAACTCTTCTGTCCGTCATTTTTTGTTGCTACGCTTTAGTGCAACATCACGGATGCCTTCAAGGAGCCACTGTACAAAGTTGTGGACACTTGTCTCCTTTTCATGATTCATCACAGAAATTTGGTAAGAATTCCTGGAGAGGAACCGTGGAGACGACGTGATGCAGTGAGGTATAAATAATCTGGCCTTTAGACATGGTCATACTAATTGCTCTTTATGTTCCAGAGTGCTTCAAGCATCCAGAGCCCTTCAGAGATGGTCAGAACACTTTGCTGATGTGTGTGATTAAAGGGATCGTCTGTGTATTTTGAAGTAGTTGTACGAGGTTGTTAAAAAGTGCATCAATGTTACACATTACAGCTTTTGTGTGCACTGTACTGTTGAACATTTTCAGTCTTCTTTTGTCTTTATTTCCATGACGATGTGTTTTCTGTAAAGTGTTGTCTCTTACTGCGGATACATGTGTGACTTCACATGGTTATTTTACAAACACATCTATGGTGCTGAGGGTAAGGGGTTTAAACATTAAGTTAAACGAGTGAGATTATTTAAGAATATGGTGCAACACTTATTAAGTAACTTATACAACTCCACTTCAAAAGAAAAAAAAAGCAATCTACGTCTTTAACTTTGCAGTCATAGAGCTAAATCAAAAAAAAAAGTCACAAGCTAATGGACAGCACCCTCAACGCTTTGATTTAAAACATTAATCCTCTTAAGTACAGGCCTTAATATTTAAACTTCACAGCTACAAATTTAAAAGTAAAAGCTTACAAAGTGAAGATGACAACTTTTAGCAAAAATCTTAGAAAAAAAAAATCTAGCATATAAAATCTTCTCATCACAATTGAAATAATTACAAAAGTCCTGACACACACACACACACACACACACTGAGCTCCCTGTGTTGACACCTGCAGCATCCACTTCCAAGGTAAACACATTTGAATCACTTCACTTCACCTCACTTCAGTTTGATTCTGCTTGAGTTGACTCAATCCAGCTCGACTCTCCACAATTTGAATTATGCAACTGAGCCCAGTTGGGCTGTGTCCAATTCAATTCAATTCAAAATCCATTCAAGTCAATTTAATTCAACCCAACTCAATACCACTTAATGCACTGAAGATTCTTTTGTGTAGGTGGATAAAACCAGTCAAAGGGCTACTAAGCTGTCTCGAATCCCTGTCTAGTGTGAGGAGGAGCGCTTTTGTTTAGCAATATTGGGTAAAATTGCTCAACCCACAGACAGCCATTAAGGTAATGCTGTAAGGCAGACGAGCTGAATGCAGAGCCGCTCAGCACTGAGCGGAGTCTTCAAGAAGCAAATAAAAAGCAGCATCTCAGCAAGGGGCTTGCAATGTAGGCCTTTGTGTGTGTTTGAGTAAGAGTGTGTGTATGTGAGGGAGTTAAGCGGGAGTGAGTTTGTAAGCCTCTATGGATGTGTGTGATTCTAGGAGACAGAGTGTGCCCCGGCTTGTGCTTGTGATTCGATCCAGAGGGAAAAGGATAAAGAAACTGATGTAAGAGCCGGAAAACTTTCCTCTCCGCTTCATGTGTCATCATATTGTTATCAGAGTTTGTCTGCTTGCGGTGAAAAGCGTATATGCACAAGGATCTGTGAGGGTGTGTAATTATGTGCCATTATGTACACACAGGAGCGTGTCTGTGTGTGTTAAAATCACACGTCTGACGGTGTCTGCGCTGTCTGTCCCTGCCTTGGCTTGCCTGTGCGTGTGTGTGGAGGGATAGTGGTGGTGGTGGTGGTGTAAAAATTACATTCCCACATTCCTGCCGTTTTGCGAGGAGGCTCGAAACAAAAGCAGGAAGGAGGAGTTGTTAGAAAAGTAACATTATCAGCTGAACAGGCTGACTGTTATCGTGTGTGTGCTAAACAACCGAGATGGACAGACACACTCTCTCACCAACAGGGAACTTCGAATCTCACTCGAGCTCTGGGTGACCTTGATGTGTGAGAAAACAAACTGCTTCTCACGACTTCACGGTCTCTCTCATTCGCCTTGTCGCTTTGTTCAGTAATCTTTGTCTCTCACACAGAAACGATGGCAGAACTTTGATTAGATAACTTGGAAAGATGTTTTACTGACATACTGACTCCTGAATTAAAACCTTAAGTCTCATTACTATACTCACTCATTTACCCAAACCTTTACTGAATGAGCGATAACACTTTTCACATCAGATAGATCTCTTAATATCAGGCTATATAATGTTCATCATCATGCAATTGGGCTATGTCAATTTTATCATTATGAGCCATGCATTTAGCTATTTACTGTCAGTCATGTGTATTTTTCCTTTGCATGACATACAATATTACACTTCAAATCATGCACCACAACCTTTCGACTATGGACCATGCTGGATGTGTTTTTTTTTTTTTAAATTTTATCCTTTTACACCTTTATTAAGAGAAAGGACAGTGGGTAAAAGAAAATGGAGAGAGAGGGACAAAAATGGGACATTTCACTTTTAAAGCTCTATAAAAGCTGTCACTCTCTAATTGTCTACACAGTGTTGTAAAAGCAGAGGAGATGCAATGGACATGTTCTGTACCTGAATTTCTTGATAACAATGTTTTTTTGTAGTATCAGCATTTGATGTTATATTTGCACTTGTGCATTTTGAAGCTTATATTATTCAGCACCATAAAGTTGCTGTAATCTAGCTGCGGAATTTCCTTTGGGATGAATAAAGGTCTTTCTGCTTCAACTTGACATGTGGCTGCAGAATAAAACCATCATATCAGAACAGCAGCTTAGCTGCAGTCCTCCATCACTTACAGGTTGCACGCAGCTGTGAAATATGACATTTGTATGCCAGCATTTCAGAGCCAGGTTCACAATCAGGGTAAAACTGTTTGTTCAAGATGTTAAAATTAGTCTGTGGTAGATTTGTTCATATCCATATCCTAGCTGATGTGCAAAATAGTGTTCTGGTACTTAGGTGATACAACCAGTGCTGCTCTTCAACATCTCCATGACAACTAAGTAAAATGAAAACTCAGCAGGACACTAAGATATGATTGAAAAACCTAAAAGAAGCCACAAAGCTGGACCTTGAGGTTCCTTTTCTTTGTTTGACTTTGCAGAATTTTTCATCTGGTGCAGTAAAACCTGTTTCCAAACTCAAATATGGACCAAATGCTTGTGTGGCTTTTTGTGAACTTAAGAAAAACATCAAATTTTCAAAGTGACAACAATTTTTTCATCTTAATTTCTGTCGTACAAGTAGTACAGTCCATTCTCAGAGTGAACTTTAACAACCAGCTACTACATTAAACATCTCATCAAAGAGAGACCACCACTGAGGACAACTGCAGTGAAGTTCAGCATAACGTTGTGACTTAAAGGGATAAATGTGTTGTTTTTGCCCACAAATTGCTGCAGGATGACAAGTAAAACCAAACCATTATATGAAAGAAGTCAGTAATTGGAGTCTCCATTACTAAATGAATTATATGAATAATAAAACATCATTTAAGGACTGGGCCAGGAAGGCATAGATGTTTTCTATTTACTGTTTCTTTTGCATTTGAGCTCACAGCTTATTGAAAAGGCACCTATATGATCCTGTTCAAGCGGAAAAATCAATGTCAAAAGAGTTAGTATATGTTTAACCGCCTCAAACACACAGACACCACTCTGTCTCTGAACCTTTTTTCATCTGCTCTCATCATCTTTAGTCCTGGCTCAGGTTGCGATGCCCGCTGACTCTCACCTCCTCTGAGGCCCCTCCCCCCTCGCTCTTTGTCTCCAGGTCAGTAGATCAGTTTTCAGCCTGGCTCGTCGGGTGATCCTTGCTTTGGTTACCGCATCCTTCTCACCTCTCGCTTACCCCTGCACCTTTTCACCTCGTCTCCTGCTCACCCCTTGAGCATATGGCCAGCTGCGCCGATTGAACTCAGCTTTAATAAACACATCAGAGAGCTGGTTTCACCATGACAAGGGTCACGGGTCGGTTACAGTGTGTGCGTGTGTAACAGGGAGACAGAGGGAGGAGTAGCGTGTTTAGAGGTGTGTGTTTCTGGTCGACGGTGCCTTCACCCTTGTGACCCTGCTGCATGCTGCATATCATCGCTGGAGATGTGTGTGTGTGTGTGGATGTGTTCATGAAGAGGGGGGGGCTGTGTAGTGAGACGATGACAGACACTCATCATATTTAATCCTGGAAGGATTTCGTTGAAATGAAAAGCTGCTTTTCAATTTTATAATCCAGTGGACCTAATCTCTCCGCCAGCGTCCTTCCATACAGTCCAATTAGATGGACAAGACAAGCTGGCTGAATCCTATTCACCACAAACTCATTTCCATTTCCTGTCCTTGCTGTGCCCAAACACCCTGGCACCCCGTGCTGTGGCAGCCCTGCACTGACCTTCACTGAGCATTGTGAAACTGTGCATTACACACACACACACACACACACACACACACACAAAAAAAAAAAAAAAACCCGCACCACTGACCCACCTGTGTGTACCGCAGTCTTGGCCTCCTAAACAGCACATTGATTAGACTCTGAATGTGTGTGTGTGTGAGGGGGGCTTCAGGTGTTTATCTTCTTCGATTCAGCCTCCATGGCACCGCACCGACACCTGCCCCCACACACACGCAGAGTCCACGGGGAGAGAAAATGCTCACTCCAGTAAAAGATGAGCAAGAAGGGGCACTAGCGAAAACGCTGAGTCGACTCAAACGACTCATTCTCGGAGGTCAGTGTGGCACGGGGAGACGCAGAGGAGGCTGTGATTGGTGAAAAAGTGGCCAAGCAATGTGAAAGAACAAAAAGTGAGAGCACAAAGAAAGGTGAAATGAAAGTTAATGGTGCAAAGTGCTTATTTAGAAAAGTTACAAAGTGCAAATAGAAGGAAAGTTAAACAGCAGAAAAACAAACGTTGAGAGTCAAACAGAAACTGTGACCTTTGATGCGGTTGACTGAGGTCAGCAGGCTTTAAAAAACTCTTTCCTTGCTGAGGTTGAGTGTATGATTGGTGTGTGTCTCTGTGTGGTATTGGTTGGAGGGTAGAACGAGGCCACTTCGCCCATATTGACTGCAGTGCCATGTGACTGCTGTGATCATTAACGTGTTCTGATGCCAACGGGTATCCTGATGACCCATATCTCAGCAGTCCACTCTCTCTCTGGCGGCCACCCAAACCAGACCTCTCCCTCTCCCTCTCCCTCTTGGTAGAGGCTCCTTTTCCACTGTCTCCATCAGAAATAGAGCTACTCATCTGTAATACTTGACTGAAATGTGTCAGTGTGTCCTCAGATGAAAGTGCCAGATTGCTTCCTGAGATGCCTTATCCAAATTGTCTATGTATATATCTTTTGATATTCTGAGATGTTCTGATGCCATTTTTTTCCTCCCTGATATTGATTCCAGTACCTATTCAAAAGTATTAGCTGTTAAGAATCATTATTTCTCATAAAAAAATCCACTTATTGTTGACAACTAGTTGACTTTTCATTCATTCAAAATGGCCTTGTTCTACTCTCTGCTAGCACTGCAGTCATATAAATGAACTCAAACCCGTTAATTTTTGGATGCTTATACCTATACTAATATCATCGTCCTAACGGTTATCAGGTAAACCTTTAAAGAGGAGGTATTGAGCTTTTTTGGCATCATTTTGACCCTCTGGTACCCCTTTCATAGCTTTGTATGATTTACCGCTAAAAAAACAAACACTTTTTCTCACTCCTGTATTTTAAAGAGCCTTATTTCAGCCTCTGTTTGAAACACTTCATATTATTTGCTGTCTTTTAAAGGCTCCTCACCCCACTAACCCCCTTCACTCTGATTGGCCGTCCCTCTGGAGCCTGTCAGGGGCAGAGCAATCGGAAGACCTCAGTTTTTGAGGCCTCCAACACATCACAAACCAGCTAGGAAGATCCTGATGTGATGAGATCATCATTTCAGCAAGTCTCATGAACTTGATAAGATCTTATGCGTTTTTTTTTTTTCGAGAAAAGAGAGATTTCTATGACATTTATATAAGTAGCAGTTTGAAAATCTGCACACATTTAGTTTGAACATCCAGCAATGTTATTTCCAAGCTTGAAATAAAAGCTTCATACCCTTCTTTAACTAAACATTTTGACTTCTAAATTATAGTGTTGCTTTCTGCTCCAAATATTATTTGTTAATAGTTCCATCTAGTTTTAAGGTTTGAAGACTTTATATTTATTTTTTCACTGAATGAAACCTTTCTTCCGCAGAAGTGAGTTACAAGTGTTACTCAGTTTTCTCCTTACAAACTCACATAACTCATCACATTATATCTGCATTAATAGCAAACAAATCTTAGATGAATCTCCGCCCCTAATAAAAATATAACACACACACACACACACACACACACACACACACACACACACACACACACACACACACACACACACACACACACACTCTTACAACCCTTTAACTTCCATCTCCCAAATTTAATCTTCCGTCTCTTAATTGGCTCTTCCTGCCTCCTTCTTACTTCTCGCCATCTCTCTCTTGCACATATCTTTTCCCCTTCAGCTAACCTCTATCTTTCAACCCTGCTCTCTTGAGTATACATCTCCCTTACTCACTCTTTTCCCCTTTTTTCTCTTCATTTTTGTATTCATTCATGCCCATTGATATGGATATTCGTCCTCTCTCTCTCTTTCGCCATCTCTCTCTCTCTCTCTCTCTCTCTCGTCTTCTTCCACTCCATGAACAAGTTAGATATTAAAAAGATCCAACACCATCGGACTGTGCGGTTTTATCATCTTCTTGCAGCTCTGATGCAATCTCGCTCTTCATCCATGACGCCCAGTTTCCTTTTTTACATTTATTTTTATTTCCTATTTGGAGCACACTAGATGGTCTTATGATGTGCTGACTTCAGATAAACACTTTTTTAGAGTTTTCACTGACCCAGTAAAGTAGCTTTGAAATTCACCCCACCCCCCCATCCCGTTTACTCCATCTTCCTTGCCTCCTAACCTCCTATAATTCTCTCCCACTCTTGATCTAATGCTTTTCCAAATTCTGTCAGAGTCCCAGTTCCTACATTTGGCACATGCTTGCCACCTATTACTCCCTGAGTCTATCTCTCACTCGCACTCACATATAAAATGCATATGCCGTCATGGAATAAGCAGCCCCTGGAGCACGGTGACAGACACCCACCAACACAAACCTGCCTGTGTCGCCAAACTGTTAGCGTTAACAAATTCTGACACTGATGTGAATGCATTCATGCACGAGCACCCAAAGTCTTGGCCGCACACATTCACTAACTGAGGTGTATGAAACCGCTCGCTCTTGGATATTTTAGGTGTGGGCTGGGGTGTGGAAGGGGCACACTTGACTGCAGCTGGGGAGTTAATTACCCCAAGAAATCAATAATTCATTACCTTGTCAGTTTGTGAGTCTGTGCGTCTGCGTATTCACGCTGGCATGTTTTGAGTACACGTAAGCATGAAGCCCAAACTCTCCCAGTAAGCATTTTCTTTCCCTGGGAACGGCAGATTAAGAGGATTGACTCCGTAATGGATTAACCTCTGGAGTGTGTGTGCCCATGAGGATGTTTCTGTGTGTATATGTGAATGTGTGTGAATGTGTGTGTGTGAGTGTGTGTGTGAGAATGAGTGTTGAGAAGGATCAGAGAGCCCATGTATGAATTGATTAGCCTAAGAAGCTCCACTACTTCCTTTTAATGACCACATCAGCACTTTTTCACCACAGGGAGGATAAATGTAGAGCTGTCCGTCAATGAAATGAGACGCCACCCCTTTAAGAAGGGTTAGCTGTCACTCAAACGTCACTCAGGGGAGCACTCCCTATGGACTAGAGAGGCCCTGCTGTGTCAGTGTGCCGACCATGATAGATAGTCTGTGTGTGGGTGTGCAGAGAGTCGAGGGGCGAGTGACCGTCTCTATGCAATATTTATTTGTCAGCAGGACTTCAGCTTTTAACTAGTGCTTCCTAAGCAAACACCAAAGCAGCGCATCCATTATCTTTGCAACTGAATGTGTTTATGGGATAAACATACATGCTAAATGGGTGAAAGCAGCTTGACAAGAGAAAAAAAAACAAACAAAAAAGACCAATTATCCTGTTTGAGGCAAGTTTTCACCCACTCTCTCCTCATCAAGGCTGCGACTGAACTGCTCAGGGATTGACACACAAACATACACACACACACGCGCACAGTCATACAACGCGACACAAACTCACATTCACATATTGTTTGGCTATACAGTAGGGGGCTGACTTGTGTCCTCTGCATTAGATCTCGTTTTACAGAAGGCCAATGTTTGACACAGTGCACACACACATTCTGACAGCAGGGTACTGTCACACTGCTTACAGGCTTAGCATGCTGACATGGACTCACAAGCGTGTGTGCACACACTGACAGCTATTTTGTGGAGATAAAAAGATGTTCAGACGGTAGCAATGGGGTATGCGGTACAGTATGTCAGCAGATGTGTGAATGAACAGCGATGAAGCCGGGGCAGAGGAGGAAGACAGATACCAGGCGCCAAAGTGTGGACAGAGAGTCAGAAAGAGCTGACGGAGAAAGGTTCACACAAAGACAGGACAAAGAAAACACAAAAAAATGAGGGTTTATGGAGACTGTAGCCATGTTTCCACTGAAGGAACTTTCCCCAGGGACTATGGGCTCCAGGAGGTACTCAGTAGGTTCCTACCCCAGGGACCAGGCTCTAGATAAAGTTACAGGGATTTCACTTTCACCTCTAAAAGCTCTCTGGCTAAAGGTTGGGCTTTTGTAAAAGCAGAGGAAGCATTGGCTGGGTTGAGTGAAAAAAATTCTGACTGAAGAGCAGACTAACTTTCTTTGTTTTTTGTGTCTTTAAACCTTACTGTACAGTAAGGAAGAGGAAAATTTGAATCCCTTGAAAAGCAGCAACCTGGACTAAAATCTCACGTTTATTTTAGTGAACATTCAGTTCATGCCACCCCAGTCCCTTCCCAGAGCTCCTACCTGTTTGCTGTACTTGTTCCCAGTTTGGCAGCCGTACTCTGAGCACTGGTCAGATCCAAGAGACATGGCATCAGCATTTCCACTGCCCCCACTACTGCTGCTGCTGGAGCCAGCACTCCCCACACAACCCCCACTGCCCACAAAGGTGTTGGAGGGAGGCAGGTCCTGTACCGCTTGGTGCTTTTTCCCCTCTGCAGGTGGTGAGTGAGGCTGCAGGTTAACCGCAGGGAGAGGGGAGCTGGATTTGTAGTGTCTGGCTAAATCTGGGCTTGACTGATGTCTCCTTCCGCCGCTCATCCGTGGGCTACCAGGGTCACCATCCACAACACAGTAGCGGGCAGCCAGGCGCTCACTTGCGCTGCTCAAATCCTCCTCATCATCATCGGCATGGCGTCGTAGCCCGTTGACTGTGACAATACCGCTATAAAGCGATCTATCTGACTTCCCTCCTCCTGCAATAGTACCTCCGCCGCTTCCGTTGCGTTTGTCTCGGCGAGGTTTGCGTCCGCGGTCTGATCCTCTGCCACGGCTGACCTGCGGTTGAGCCCCAGGAGGACTGAAGAAGTCTTCCTCTGGCTCCTTCTTTCCTGCCTCATAACCATTCTTACCCTGGGCACCACACTGCCGAGCTGTGACTACGAGGAGGATGACCAGGATGACCGCTGCGGCTCCTGCCAGGACACCAATAGCAACGCTGAGGCGCTGTTTTCCCAATGCCCGCTCACTGTCTGGATCCCCTGCTATGTCCAGTGAGAGTGGAGCCATCAGACTTCTGGCCACCTGGAGTGAGAAGTAGAGAAGAGAGGATGCAGAGGAAAGAAAGAGAAGCAAGAAAACAATGAGGAAGAAATACAAAGCAGCAGGGGTGAAAGATGACAGTGAGTGTGAGGCACAGAGAAACATCAAACAGCATCTTCAACTTAATTAAACTCATCACTGTGCTTTAGAAGGAGAACTTCTCCATGATTCCCAGACACACAGTGTCACTAAATATATAATTGCTTTCTCTTCCCAGCAGCAGCATTTCATGTTGCGCCTGTGGTTCTCCACCTGAGCAGTGAAGCAGGAAATTCCTCAGATTTCCTATTTAAAACTGATTAAAGACGAAGCGCAAACTTAAGAGGGATAGTTCAAAGAGGGACAGAAGCAGAAACACTCAATAAATATGCTGGGAAAAGGCAAGAAACATGCTATGACTACACCCCCAGAACTCCAGCACATCTACTGTCTCGTCAATGAACAATGTCTCTATTGTAAATGATAGCGTAGGCGTGGATTTGCAAAGGATTTTCTATCACAGTTTTGCACAGACAATAAGATGGACAGACAGACAGAAGAGTACTGTAAACGTGTGTTCTTTATGGCATAATTTCAAGAGACGTTTCTTTTTGCCTGCATGGGGTCTTTAGTTTGATGTTCTGTTGAGAATTGAAGTTTGATGGGATGCAAATCCCTGTAATCAATTCTGATCCAAATGTGCATTGAAATGCACAATGTTCTGTGTTTGGGTTTGAGACACAAGCTATACTAATGACAGTGATTCTCCATTAAGAAGACATGGGCAAGCCTGGGGCCACCCTCTCTCTCTCTTGCGCACACAAACACATGAACACATATATTTGCTCTGAGCTTGTACGCTAATAAAAGGATCATTACAAGAAAGTGGGTTATGCTCAAACACAAACAGTCATGACTTGTTATGGAGTCCAGCTTGATGGGAGACAATAAGGCTGTGGAGTTCTGATCTGCAGAACCTTGCTGGTAATATGAGTCAGGCTCATGAATCCAAATAACACTAATCAATGCATACCAACTATGTTGGGAGCATCAGTATGCAAGGACAAGAGAAAATACCAGAACTCTGATGTATGCATGCACCTACACGAGCCGACACAGAGTCTAAGATGTCCATTAAGCTGAGAACTCATTTTGCAGCACTGACACCTCGTCTCAGGGCTCAAACGACAGTTCCTTTGGCCTGTCAGGTCTGGAAATTATATACTCATGTAATCCCTGCTGCCTAGAGAAGGGCAGGTAATAAGGCTCGCAAGACTGAACGGCAGACAGGCAGAGAGTGAAGGTGAGCGAGACAGAGGAGTTAAATCTGAGCCTCCATGTTTTGTAATATCCAAACAAAATAAATGCAGTAGAACCAAGAGTATTGGCAATACTGCAGAGAGTGTTGCACAGACAACTTCACTGTCGCTTGCTTATTACATTATCCCAGGAATATTAGGATTACTCATACAGGGCCACATTATTCACTCTCACTTCACGTTGCCCCCAAGCGAAAAAGGGTACCGTGTTATTTTTCACTGTTTCATCACCATCTATCTCCGGGTTAACTTTCATTGTTTTTGAGAGTTGTGTTGGTTCTTTTCCATTATTCTGTTTCCACTGCAGTGGGGCCTCTCCGCCAGGCTCCGCTCTCCTCTCAGCCCCCATTGTTCTGCGTTTGCCTGCAGTATTCCTTTCCATTCTCATTCTGCTGGGCATCTCTCTGGTTTAGCGCAGCCCTGCGCTGTCTGCTGTATTGTACGTGAAACAGGCACAGAAAGTAGCAGTGCGGTGCCATATGTGCATATACTTTGTGACGGCACAACAGCCAAGTTTGTGCTTTGGCATGTGCATGCAGGCATATGTGACAGCAAGGAGCATTGGAAAGTGCTGTTTCAAATGTGTGCATGCCCGTTGAAAGGAGAGAAATCTCACTGGATACGAGCTGTGTATAGTGGTGTGTACTGTATATGTGCATAGATCCACACAGAGGAGGAGAAGTGCACCAGCACCGTGTTTGAGTGCATCCCTGACGTTTCCTAAACCCCCAAAGGAATCTTCTATTCTGCTGCATGAGCTTTGTTCCGGCTGAGCTTAACACCACCATCTATCTGCTCCACTCTCCAAGGATTCTGTTGTCTGCATGCTGCTGCAGATGCAGATGCTGTGACCAAGCATAGGGAGCTCTCCCTTGACCACATTATTGACCCAAGCTTAGAAAGTGCCCGGTCTTTGTTTCAGATCAATGCATCCACAGCTAAGTAGAAGAACACAAGGCTGCACTACAACTATTATTTATATTATTGGCAATCCGACTGTACACATTTATGAAAACTTCCATTTGATAGAAAGTAAATTCTTAAATTGGGACACAAAAAAAACAAAAACAAAAAAACCAACAACTTAAACCTCCATCTGGTTCAAAGTGTGTTTCTGACGTTAAAAAAACAACAACTTCCCATTTCCTCCTCAAGTTGAAACTCTGCAGCATTATATTCTAGTTCATTACCCAACATGCGCTTCCTCCGGTGCTTCTGGATAGAAAGGACTAGTGCCGTTTTCTACCCCGGTGCTGCAGCACTAGCAGCCGTTTTCCTTCCCTAATTACGTCTGGCATCCATCCACCACTCAGTTTGACTTCATTATGAGATGGAGGTATTCTCACTTCAATGACTTCTACACAATTACCCTGCCACGAATCTGCCTACTATCAAACTAAACTATGCATACTGTTACCAAAGACGGCTTTTATAATGACTGGACATATTACACACCATTGTTACGTTCAAAGGCTTTGCTCATTTAGACACAGAACGGTTAATGTCACCTGTCAACTGCATTGTTCTGCCTCTTACTAAGGGTTCTGTTCAAATCCTCGCTCCTGTGATGGTTCAATTTGTACTTCATATTGAACTCAGAGGTGACAGAGTTACACTTATGACTAATTTCTCTTTGTTGAATTTTGCCATTATACACTGTATTTTTGAGGGGGACTAACTGTCAAGCTGCCTCAGAGGGATTCATATATCTCCACTTCAAACAAGGATACAGATAACTAAAGGAGGAAACAAAGAACTCTGTTCATGCAGTTTCTCTGCCACTGTCTGGCTACACAGAAACATAGTTTGAAAAGTGAAGACTCAGCTGCAGTTTATATTATCACTTGGAAAATCTCATACCTTTCCCCCAGGTGGTTTGAACAGTTGAAACAGCCAGCGCAACAAAATGAAAACGTACCCAGTTTATAGAAGTAGAGCAGCACTTGCGGCACGCATCTGCATTGTAAGCTGTCCCTCAAAGATCACAATCACTATTTCAGAGTACCAACAAAATCACAGCTTTGACATATTTTGGAGATTTGTGCGTCTTATCTGCCTGACTGTTCCTTCCCTCTGAACGTCAAAGAGCTTATTTTGGGGTGAACGCCATATTACATGCAGAGAACTGACACTCTAAGACCTTTTCTCCTCTGAGAAAAGACGAGTCTACATTCTAACTAGAGTTTCGAGTGGGGGTTAAAACCACAAGCTGTGTCAAAGCACACACTGTAACCACAAGGCAACTGAGCCCATTTAATTATTAGTCAATACAAATTACATTCCCCACACCAGAGACGACATTTTAGTAATTATTACCTGCCACCATTTATAGCTTAGTTGAACATTTTTTAAAGCATAATAGGAAACTTGTTTGATTAATACAACCAGGGCGGAGGAGAGAAAGGTTTTCACCAGAAATGGCACAATCTAAATTTGAACTCATGCTGTTGTAGTGATTCCAGAGTCTTAATAATGTCTGCTCAGTTGTCTCTTCACCTCAGTATGGATCTTTTAAACAACCTCATCTCACTGCGAGGTCCTCGGGTCAAGATCACCACATAGACGTATTCATTAAAAGTGGGTGTATTCTTAATTCCCTTTATTCCTAATAAACATGAGTCAATATAACTCAAAGTGGTTTCTCATTTAATCTACTGAGTCCGAGCACTTCAGCAGTGCTCAGGGTGCTCTTCATGCCACAGTGAAAACTCTGAACCTTATTAATATTCAGGCCTACAGAGAGGAGACACTGCTGAAGTACAACTCAAATGAACATGCTTCAACCTAGTCCGAACTATGAGGACAAAAGTGGGACAGGCCCCCCTTCTCTCAAACACACTCATCCCTTCTGCTCTCTCTCTCTCTAAATCACACACATACCTAATGCTCTGCACTTTAAGTTCAGTGTACCATAAAAGAAGAAGCACTCCTGTGATAACAGCTATTTTAACCACACAGTCATTATAGGAATGTATGCTGGACATCCAAAATGGAGCGATGCCTGCAACTAGTTCAGGCAGACCACTCGAGCTGCGCTGCAACACACGGCACATGTCCCACTCCTCGTAACCATCTTCCAATCATGTCCTCTGCCTCTCAATTCAGCAGTCTATTTAAACTGGAAAAATCTCCCATCTCTCCCTGCATATGTGTCGCTGCATGTTTTTTCGTCCCCAACGCCACCCCAGCATCCACCTGCAGGCTTCGAGGGGGGTTATGTTCTGTACGTTCAACTCATCACTCTTCAACCACATAAACTAATCTGCAAGGAGTGATGAAGTCAGAGCCTGGCGCCAAACATGCAAATGTATTTGCTGCTGCAGTAAACCCTTTAAAACGTGAGTTGTCTGACTGAACTACAAAGACTGGCATGACCTAAATGTTTTCTCGAAAATGGGTGGCAAATTGGAACCTTGTGAAAACCATACAAACTGCCAATTTTTCTCATTTGATAAGAAAATCCTTCTTTACTTTCAGTTCTACCATCCCCCATCTTTGCAATGTGTTTTTTTGGCTTATGTGATGTGGATTCATGCAAACACACCAACATGTGTAACTGTGACATAAATACCTGCGCATCCACCAGTGTGGCGTTGGCCAAGCTCTCATTGATGAAGACATGAACCAGAGCAGTGGCACAGAGAGAGGGGATCCCACTATCGTTTACTCGGACAACCAGGCGATGCAGACCCCTGTGACGTCGCTCCAAAGGCTCAGCCAGGGTGATCACTCCATTGCTGTGGCCTATCTCAAACAGTCTGAAGGGATTACCCCCAACCAGGGCATAGTGAAGGTCAGCATTTGGGCCAGTGTCGGAGTCTAAAGCCGTTACAGTCCTGACAATAGTGCGAGCGCTGCTGGCAGGTGGAAGCAGGGTGTAGGACTCATTTGCTGGAGACGTGATTGAAGGGGCGTTATCATTTTCATCTGTTACAAACAGAGAGATGGTAGCAGTAGCAGTTTTTCGTGGCTCTCCTCCATCCACAGCTCGGACACGGAAGGTGTAGGTGGAAAGCTTTTCACGGTCAAAGGATACAGCAGAGAAGATAGTTCCTGTGTTGTTCTCGATGGAAAACACCTCCTCTCTCTCTTTCTGGCTGTCTTCTCCTTCCGACTTCTCTCCTGTCTTCTTGTCGTCTGCTCCATCCATCTCCACGAATAAACTCAGCTCTGCATTTTCACCTTCGTCAGCATCAGTTACTGTGACCATGCCAACTGGGCTGTTGGCGAGCAAGTTCTCCTTCACGTAGAAAGTAAAGATCTCCTGAACAAACTTTGGTGCGTTGTCATTGCGGTCAGTAACCTGAACCACAACAGTGGCAGAACCTTGCAGAGAGGGGGTCCCCTTGTCCTTGGCAATAACCCGGAGTTCATACCTCTCTCGCTGCTCGCGATCTAGAACCCCAGTGGCACGGATATCTCCATTATCTGCGTCTATGTAGAATGGCCCATTAGGAGCTGAATCGAGGGAGTATGCTATTTCTGCATTCTTGCCACTGTCAGCGTCTGTGGCGACCACAGTGACGACACGTTCACCTGGTGAGTTGTTTTCAGCAAAGTGGACTTCCACTACACTCTGGGCAAAGGTTGGAGCGTGGTCGTTGATGTCTACGACTCGCACCATCAGTGAGCTGTTACTGGACAGACTGGGGCTGCCTGAATCTACAGCCACGATGGTGACACTGTACTCTTTGGTGACCTCATAGTCGAGCAAGGCGGAGGTATGCAAGAAGTATTTTTTCTTGTTCCTGTGAAAATAAAGCAAAAATATGTTTCATGAAGGTAGCTGCTTCCTCACACAAAAATAATGCAGATTCTTTATCAACATTAGTATTTCTACCCTCTCTTTGTGAACCTCCTGATTTATCAGCTTTTGCCAGTAGTCACTGTGCTGAGAAGTTGAATGTTTTTTACAAGCAACAAAAGACAGAAAGTGAGAAATTCTCAATATAAATTCACATCTCTTGTTGTCTTACCAGCAAACAACAGCCTTAAGACATGAAGCTTAGAGTAAAGTGGAGGGATTTTCTGATAACAGCTGCATTTATGAGGTCTATAGAGCAAATTCAGAGGTGGTCTGAGCTGAATTTGTCCATTTTTTTAAATTTTATTTTTGGCATGGGTGTTTGGGAAAATTGAAAGAGTGCCTACTCAGCTGACGTCATCTGCATGAGCAGAGGGTGGTACACGATCAAGCTCCAACTGTGTCATGCTGAAGTAGAAAAACAATAACACCTTAAGAACCGTCTCTATAGATTAGTGTGAACCAGCAACCAAAATGGTGTTAATGCCAGGAGTATGAGGGTCTAAGAAAATTAGCAAAATACTGACAATAAACAGCTGGCGCTGGGGATTGATGACAGCCTTTGCTTGAAAAAACACAGAATTGATGCAAAAATGGCAAAAAAAATTAATTGTCATTAAAACAGATAATTATTCCAACTGTAATGTGCTTTGCCCTGTGGTGCACACAAGCCTTGAGGGAAATTCTCCTCTAGGACTGTAAAGACAACAACACCAGAGAAACTCATTGATTTTTTTTTTCTTTTTTAAACTAAAAGAACAAATTGTTTCACTTTAGGCCTGATGATCATTACCTTGACTTAGGATACTCTCTCATCGAACGCAGCTAAACAGTCAACACAAAAATCAACCTCATTGTAAAAGCTTTATTAGTCAAGGCACAGCGGCATTCTCTATTTCTCTTCCTCCTGTCAGTCAAAAGCTTGAAGAAATATCTTGACTCATGAGAGCAATGACATTAAGAGCCTTTGTTGCTGGACTAATATTACTGAAAAGTATAAACTCTTTGAGTTTTATCCACAGTTCTCAGAGTTTACAGATTATTTGACATCCCACTTTGTAGCCTTTGTGAATGACTGGCAGAACAAAACCAAGCCTAAATGAAATCTGCCTCAACAAAACTCCTCAACTTTCTCTGGGGAATAGAGAATGAAGAGAAGCACGTCCTGGAGCTGTAGTGTGGGTGAGACTTATAGAAATTGCACTCTGCAGTAGAAAGCAGTTATGATAAATACACAGCTCACACAGCTCTCATGATAAACCTCTTTGTCTTTTTTTGTGGAGTTAAAAACTGGACACACAATGTATAGTTTCAGGATCTTTTCTGAATAATGAAACAAGGACTGTATAGTAGGTAATTAGAGAAGCAGATTGCTAAATGGCATGGTAATTAACATGTGTCTTATAATTATGGTAATTGTCTAAATGAATTACAGCCAGTTTTAAATGAATTGTTCCATGTAATCTTAAAACAGGTGCTTCATTATACATGTTCTAATTCTATCGGCCCATTATGCACATAAATTGGACATGACCCCCCTCAGGTAAAGTGGTGCATACACTGAGCTATCCTTGAAATGCATCATTACTTCACAGTTACCTTGCCAATACTGTCTCCAAGAAAAAAGTAATGCATCATCCCACTCCTATCTTAGAAACTGGTTATTAGAGAAAACGGCATTCTGCTCGCAGAGGAACTTTCTATGTGTTATAAAAGCTTGAATATAAAATAATCCAGGAAATACTTCCTCTTCAATTCTGTTTCACCTTTGTTTTGACAGACATTTACTCAGGCTTAGGGTGAGGCTTTCATGTGGTGTGTCTTACCTGTCAAAAGCTTCATCTGCTGGTAGGGGTGGGAGAGCTGTTTCACCAGCTGGCTTCAATGTGAATGGAACATCTCCTACAACTGTACACGTCACAGCCCCGTTCTCCCCCTGATCTCGATCCGACACCTGCACCAGAGCTACAGGTGTGTCCACCAGGACGTTCTCAGGCACTAATGCTGCTCCATCTCGGACAGGGATCCGTCCTATCTTCCTGATCTCAACCACTGGGACGTTATCATTCTCATCCCGGACAGCCAAAACTACAGTGGTGCGGTCAGTGCGGGGCGGTTGACCTCGGTCTCTGGCTGTGACTGTGAACCTCAGCTGAGCCACTTCCTCTCTGTCAATCCTGTGAAGAACGCTCAGCCATCCAGTTGCCTCATCCAGCCTTAAAAGTCGCCTGACTGATTCAGTTGCAGCTCCAAAGACGTACTCCACCTGCCCGTTGACTCCAATGTCACGGTCTGAAGCTCTCACCTGGAGGACAGGTGTACCTGGAGGTGCATTTTCTGCCATCTCTGCCTCATATGTGGACCTCTCGAACTGTGGACTGTTGTCGTTTACATCAGTGATTGAAACACGAAGCAGGGCTTGAGAGGAACGAGGTGGGTTTCCTCCATCTCGAACCCTGAGGACGAGCTCATATGAGTCCTTTTGCTCTCGATCCAACGTGCCCTTCACGATGAGCTGTGGTTGCTTTTCACCGTCTGGTATATCTGCCACTTGTAGTTCAAAAACAGTGCTTCTAGCTCCTCCTACACTATCTCCACTTCTACCCCTGCGGTCCCCAAGGCCATCTACTCTAGTAATGGGGTTTCCTCCTGCTGTGCGTCTCGTTGAACTTGACCCTGCTGCGCCATCTTGGAGCAGTTCATAGCGGTCTATACCATTCCGCCCAAAATCTCTGTCTGTAGCTGTGGGCAGCAGGTAGAGGGTCCCTATTGGACGATTCTCCTCTACTGACAGCTGGAGTACAGGAGAGGGGAAGGAAGGTGTGTTGTCATTGATGTCTGTAATGACCACACGGCCTTCAAACAGGTCTACCCAGCTCTGCAAGGGTCCAATCACTGACACCTCAAAGTCCAAGAAGCACTCATTTTCATCAAATATCATCTGACACTGTGGGAGCTTCTCTCTGTCGATGCGCCGTGGTCCTGTTGTCAGCTCACCTGTCACATTGTCAATCTTGAAGAACTCTGAGCCGCTCTCCAGGGCGAAGGTGACGTCCCCACTTCCTGTACCTGCTGTGAGGCCCAGGTCGGCGGCTACATTTCCTATCTTGACGTCAGGTGGGCCCTCCTCCGCCACCCGGTACCGAAGAGCTGAGTTGGCACCCGGTAGCTGAGTCAGCAGCTGCAGCACTAAGACCACGAGGCTGAGAGCCTGCGCCGCGGAGGAGTGCACTGCACCAAGCCTCTGCATGGCTTCCCTCTTCCTCACGCCTCTCTCCTCCAAGCTGTGTCTACCTCCGAGCTGTGGCTCGTCTTCCTTTTAATTGCTGTTTTCTGGTGTGTTGTACCTCACAGCGTGGGTGTTTGATTTATCCCTCCTTGCCTTCTTCTCTCTATCGCTCTCTGCGGACTGCCGCCTGAGGTCCGGAGAAAAGCTTCCGTACTCTTTCTGTACTTCACTCCAGCGGTGTAGTCTCCTTTCTTTATTCTTCTTTTAGTGCTTGTTTAGTTCCACTTTATAGTAATATTTTAAAACTCTTGCTGGGCTGTTCAGGCCACGAAGATATAAAAAAATCCATCATGCAGTTAAAAAAAAGAAACTAATTCTTCAGGCTTTGATTAATCCACTTCACTTTTCCTCACTTCTTTCTTTCCACAGCTATTCCGTATATAGTCCGTGTATAGTCACACAAGGACGCTTATCAGTTCATAATGCCATTTGTAAGTTCTTTTTATTCCAGTCACATTTGGGACACCGGCTTTTCTGGCGTTTTTCACAGTTAGAAACTGCAATGCAGCACAGCACAAAAGAGAGAGGGAGAGAAGAAAAACACAGCACAGCTCTCCGGACGGCAAGAAATTAACTCACATCCCCACCAAAGAGGATTTAAAAAGGCAGGCTGTTAAAAGTCTTTGGGATGACTGGATCCAAATTTCTTACCTTCAGATCCAGATGCTTTTTCCCTCTGTTTGATCTCTCCGCAGTGGAAGAAACGTGCCAAGCCGTCGGATTCCTTCACGTAAGTTATGTGGAGACAAGAGTGCTTTTCAGAGCGAGTTTCTCTGGTTTCCTCTCTCATACAACAGAAAATATGAGCCTTTGGATGGACTAACAGGGAGATCCCAACTGCATCATCAGTTTAGCGTAATCCCGTGCAGCCTGTGTCCGGGATGGATGGACTGAGTATAGATGCGTCTTTTTTCCAAGAGTCCCGCATTCTCTCTCACTCACTCTCTCTCTCTCTCTCTCTCTCTCTCCTCCACATGCGCCTCCTCCTCCTCCTCCTCCTCTGGCTTTTTTTCCCCTCTCACCTGCACTGCTTGGGACTAGTGCTGCTGCCGGTCTCGAACGATGCTGCAGTCTCTCTCTCTCTCTCTCTCTCTCTCTCTCTCTCTCTCTCTCTCTCTCTCTCTCTCTCTCTCTCTCTTCTCTCTCTCGCTACTGCAACATTTTCCCCGGCCGCGTAACTCGATCGCTGAGCTGTAACGGGAGAGGCAGCAGAGGCGGTGTTAGGTCGCTGTACTCTGTGTGCGCGCTTGAGTGTGTGTGCATGTGTGTGTCGGTTGCAAGAGACAGACCTCACCTCCTCCTGTCATATAGGATGATTAAATGGCTCGGTGTCCCGGCTGCTGACAGCTCCTGGTGGGGGCGAAATATCTTTATTCACACATTCATATCATACAAAGGACAAAGGAAAGAGAGAGTGATCTGGCTTTCCTGCAAGTCAGCCCCTGTGGTCTGTCACATTTCTGCTGGTGCAGCTTTTTTGGCGGGGCAAGTGTGGAAGGCTTCATTCATTCTTTTCTGAACGTGGCAAAAAAATGGTCACATACTCTAAAGTAGCCTAATGGGAAATTGCTGTGATAGTCATCAATAGCAATTCATACAGTTGAGTAAAACTGTCTAATGTTCTAACCTAATGGCTCCTTTGTGCTTCTACACTGCAGCCAATATTTTGAGGAGCTTATGAGTAAATAAAAGAAAAATAATCAGGCCTTTAAATACACTAAAGTCAGGCATATATTATTCTATATGTAAATACTTTACAGCCCGAAGAGCCACGCGCTCTGCTGTTTCTTTGTCAGCAGTATCCTCCTCGTACACACACGGACACACACGCACTGCTGAGAGGATGTTGTCTCTCGGCGGACCGACCTGCTCTGAGAGAGGCGCATTGCAGCAGCGGTCTGCTGCTGCTGCTATTGAACACTACCGGCGCTTCCAGGCTGCCGCTCTGCTCAAACCCCCGCTGCATTTCTAATTTCAAAGCCAGCCCAAGCGTTTGTAGGACCAACAGTTAACCGTGCACCCCCCATCAGGCTGACAAGAAAGGAGGGAGTTCCCCCAACATAAATGTTATTGAGCGGCTGAGAGTTCTGTGCAGCAGCTATTAGAGAACACTTTATGGCTGGCTGAGAGTAAACAAAGACTGGCAAACTGCAAAGAGGCATCATATTTCTTATTTCCTCTCACTCGCTTTTATTTCCATCATTACTTTTCTCTCCCACTCCTCTCCTCCTATCTCTCACTCACTCTCTCTACTGCACCAGCAAAAACTTGCTTGTGCGCGTGAGCTTGTGGGCCCTCTCTGTGCTTAACATTCCGAAGGTATCGTCACGCGCCCGCTTCAAGCGCACCCACGCCCTCTGTCGTTCGACCTGCTCGAGTTTTTTCTTCCTTAAAATCAGTCCCAGGATTCGCCCCATGGTCTGCTAATGCGTGAAGTAGCATGACAAAGAGAAGAGAGAGGAGAGGAGAAGAGGGAAGAGGAGAGAAGAGAAGAGACCCCAAGTTGAGGAAATCATGTATTTGGATGACTGTTTGTGACTCTGTGCGCGCGCGAGCGTGTGTGTGTGTAAAGGTCAGGTCAGTTCAGTTTCAGTTCAGTTGTTCCAGGAAATTTAAGTCATATTTGACCTAATGAAAAAAGATCTTATAAAAATCTGTTGGCCTGAGCATGCGGTTATATCCATCCCATTAAGACATAATTGAGAATGAATCCTCTTTCATCAGCAAATGAACAGCAGTTTCAATTTGCATATTGAATGAAATGTGGTGTGTCTCTGTGTGTGTGTTTGTGTGTGTGTGCCCCTTTGCACATGTGTTGTTGCTGAAAGCAGGATTTCCTTTGACATCATTCTAGCCTCAAGGCCTAATCTACTGTTTGTGCCATCACAAAAGAGGATCACTGCATCACCAGATCGTCCACAGTGATAATTGTAAAACTAATACAAACAACCGTGACATCCATATTTTCAGTTCAACTTAAATAGTTTCCAGAAGGATAAATTACTTTTCTCTCATTTCACAAGCTTTTCAAAGACACAGGTCTTAGAATTGTTCCCACTGTGGAAATGTTTATTCAACCCTTTTTTGACTTTAAGGGCAAGGCACACTTCTGTACTATGCTATTATAAATCAGTTTCATGGCCAACAGACTGTCTCTCCTAACTTTTTGACTTGCCCTGTCTGTGTCATTTAGCAAACCTGGTTATTTATAAAAGTGTACCTACAATTCTACAACTTCTTTTTTTGCAGACACTTATGTCCAAGGCATCATACAACACATGAAAACAAATCATCAGAGGAAAATCATCCATGAAAACTAATCATCAGATTTATGTTACATGAAGAAAATGCAGTCTGAGAAATTTTCTTCAAACATTTACTGCTGTCTTCAGTAAATACTTCTAAACTAAATCATCCAGTTTATTCCACGTACAACACAACTCGATTCCGTAACTGTTGCTTCTCCTTAGCTGTTAAAATTAAACTTTGCTGGATAATTTTGTCATTCAACTTTATTCTCAAAGCATTACTAACGTTTTCCTTTCACTGTAGCTCTAAACCTATTACTCAGTCTGTTGATTGTCGAGTTGATTAAAGAGACTCCTTGTAGTGGTGGGTTGTGCAAGACAGTGGATCTGTTTGTACGTCAGTTTTATCTATCAGCTCTACTGCAAGAGGAGGAGCACCATAATTGTATGAGTAGGATGAAGGGTGGCGATAACTGACAGAACTAGAAAGAGCAACACATTTACAAAGGAAGAGTTGTTGAGCAGTTATCGATCCACACGACTAAAAGGTTGGAGTTTTGTTAGGCTTAAAAACCATACTATTCAGGATTTAAAATTACTATTTGTGTCTTGGTAACTAACTAACTGACTAACTAACTAACTAACTAACTAACTAACTAACTAACTAACTAACTAACTAACTAACTAACGAACTACTTCTAACACTTGTTAGTGTTCTCTGGGTCTGAGCTCATCTGAGATGGACTGATGCAAAACGGAAAAGTGTTCTGAGGTCTGATGAGTCCACATTTTAAATTGTTTTTAGAAATCATGAACATCGTGTCCTCCGGGCCAAAGAAAAAAAGGACAATTTGGGTTGTTATCAGTGCAAAGTTCAAAAGCCAGCATCTGTGATGGTATGCGGGGGTGTTAGTGCCCATGGCATGGCTAACTTGACCATCTGTGAAGGCTCCATTAATGCTGAAAGGTTCATACAGGTTTTGGAGCAACACATGCTACCATCCAAGCCACGTCTTTTTCAGGGACGTCCCTGCTTATTTTAGCAAGACAATGCCAAGACACATTCTACACGTGTTACAACAGCGTGGCTTCATAGTAAAAGAGTGCGGATACTAGCCTGGCCTGCCTGCAGTCCAGACCTGTCTCCCATTGAAAATGTGTGGCGCATTATGAAGCGCAAAATATGACAACGGAGACCGCGGACTGTTGAGCAACTGAAGTTGTACATTAAACAAGAGAGTGGGAAATAATTCCATCTACAAAGCCTCAACAATTAGTGTCCTCAGTTCACAAATGCTTTTTGAGTGTTGTAATAAGGAAAGGTGATGAACACAGTGGGAAACATGACCCTGACCCAGCTTTTTGGAACATGTTGCAGGCATCAAATTCAAAATGAGTGAATATTTGTGAAAAAGAAAGTTTATCAGTTTGAACAATGAATATCTTGTCTTTGTTGTGTATTCAATTCAATATAGGTTAAACAGTATTTTTAATCATTATTCTGTTTTTATTTACGTCCCAACTTAATTGGAATTGGGGGTTATAGATCAACAGTAGGGATGGCTTGCTAGTATAATATACATAAAACATTAGATTGATAGAAAAAAGTACAGTGAGAGATGAGTAGCTACATTTTGATTTCACTGTATTATTTTTTGATTAATTCCACCCAGAATTCACTCCACAGCCTGAGGTCAAATGAAACTCAGCCAGCTCTTTCTCGGTTCATATTACAGCCAATGTTGCAATCCTTCTTTTAAAAAAAAGTGAAAAATGTTAGAAACATATTCCTCACAATTTGCCCTTTTATCACTGTCACATTTTCAGATTGAATTTCAGCATAAATGTTGTTGCTAATTTGTCATGGATGATGTCCAGTTCAGTTTGAAAGCAGGCTCACGCGTCAGTTTTGCTTTTAGATTTGAGTGACATCCCCCTGAACACTAATTGAGGTGAACTTTGGTTTTTAGAGCAGTAACAGTAATGATAAAACCGCTCATTATATGCTTTCAACTTCATTAGTCCTATCCATGGACAACTCTGCATCAAAGGTGTTAATGACTAAAGATTTGTCACCGTGACCCCTGCAGTTATAACACCCTTCCACCAGTCTTGTGTGAATCATTAAACAGACCACCTCTTGGACCCTCTGTATTTCACCTCCTACACAGACCAGCAGATTCAAGCCCAGGGATATGTGGAAGAACCCTGGCTTGTGCTGGACAACGGCTCAGTTTTCACTGCTTTGATCCATGAACTGCCTCACACTAAGCTCCTCCGACTCACCAGGCCTCCCTCCACCTGTCATGGGATCAGCAGCTTACAGAAAAGGTAGGAGAAAGCAAATGAGCCTGGCAAAAGCTGAATCCAATATCCCGATGTGCAGTGCTGCTGGACAACGTACGCGCTCTTCCACTGCTTGTCACAGAAATAAACGTTTGCCCCTTCAAGGAATCCTTGCTAACCTACTTAAGTTTGTAAGCAAGTAAAGCTTAATGGCTTCACCTGAGCTACTGTGTGAAGTCTACAGCATAAGGGTAAGTGAAAATGTTTCGACAAGCCCACATGCAGAGCAAAATATACTTATGCAGCCCTTGTGCATATATTTTTACTAGGGTGGCATGAAGTATGTCTGCACATACAGATTTAAAGCATTAATTTTCCCTTACTATTACTACCTATAATATCTAATCTGACTACAAACATAAATTCAAATGTTACATCTAGGTGTATTCTGTAAGGAATTTCTTCATTAACTGTTATTTTCTTGCTGCAGGGACTCCAGCACTCACCCTCTTCTACCTGGGCTCCTGTACAAAGAATTAGAAATAGTCTTAAGTTCAGAAATATTTCCTACTTAAATAAATGTGTATTGACACCGTTCTAATGTACTACTATGGCATTTATCAAAAATAATATGTTAGTGGCAGTAATTTATGAAGTGTTTGCTCATGATTTTAAAGGAAACATGAGATAAAAAAGAAAAGGTCCATGCATTGAACCTTGTGGAACTCCTGGTCTACACAGAATACTTATTGTTTACATGCACAAAGCTGAGATCCGTCAGACAGGTATGATTTAAACAAGGATCCTGTAATGCCAAGTAGTCACTCTTATCTCTGTGAAAGAACAGAAGCAATCATCCATCTAGCAGTAACATTGAACAATGTAAGCACAGAGAGAAGAGCATCTAGAGACATCAATAAATCATTGACTACTTTCAGAGTCTCAGTGCTATGGTCAACTCTAAACCTAAGTAAGGTTAGATATAGGCCTGCATTGTTGAGGTTGTCAGGGTTTTATATATTTCTTTCTTTATTTTTTTAATACTAAGAATGTATATGAAGTTATACTTCTGAAAATGACAACTGGGAAATAGAGGTCATGATATAAGGTACTTTTTAAACTCTAAAAGTAATCAGTCTCAGGGCTCAAGTCAAGGCTCACTCTAACAGAGATGAGAACATTACAGAGGTTGCAAGAGCATGGTGTGAGAACTTTAGTAAAGTCAGTGGTTTGGTTTGGCTGAGCTGTAAAGATTACACTAGTGATACTTTTAACTCCTATTAGAAAGATATAGCCAACTTCAGACAGAGTTCAACACCTCTGCAGATACTGGATTATAGGTAGTACGCTGGGTTTAAACTGCCCGTTTGCTTTTGTGTACCATTCTTTGAACTGGTGGATATAATGAATTGCTTAGTTTTCCCAGTCTGGATTAAAACTGTAATTCAATGCTTACAGATCATACTAAATATTTACAAACTGTACAAATTATCCTTGTGTTTCCAATGTGTAAACACAGTGAGTAGCCAACTATATGCTTATTTTGAAATAGCTATACTGCTCATGCTTCTGTAAAGACTGCTTGATTACACCACTTTATAGTCCTCAACAATCTGCTGTATGAGTACACACAAAGAGAATTACTGAAGAGACAGGGGCTTATGGCCCTCACTGTGACAGTACTTTCATACTGGTCCCCCAGTTGCCACTGCACTCAGTTTTTATGGCAAGAACAATAGAGCTGCCATCAAGGTTGGTGAAGTTGAAAGGCTCAATAAGCTGGTCAAGTACATCAGTTCTGTTGAAGGCCTGAGTCCAGATTGTCCCTGGTGGTAAGACAAAGACTTTGGAAAAAAAAAATCATAGTAGGAACAAAGCTCTCTTGAAACACAGACCTTAAGTTTTATGCAGCATGTTTAGCTTAAATCAAATCCACCTTTCAGCTTTATCAAAGTCCACTCGTGTGAATGCCTGAATGTCCAGATCTGAGCATACATTTTAATGCGTCAAGTCATAAATCTCTGCAGAGGCGTCAAAATAAGACAAACACATCAGTGTGTCAGGACTTAATCACACCGGCAGACACTGCGACAGAGGTGGGCTGTGTGAGGTGGTATGCCAATTAGCAGCTTTTGTCGGCTAGATGAGGCCTGCTAATAAGCAGTTTAATGCCTTTTGAAAGAGACATGAAACGTCTACTGTAGCAGAGCTCAAAAGGGGGGCAAATCATTTGAGCTCTAACTGCAGCAGTATCAGTCAAACAATGTTAAAATATTTAACAGGTCCAGGGGAAGAGTCTCCAAAATCGTGACAGGATATGCCAACACAGACAAACTGCAACGACAAAGAAGAACAGCCGTCACAGTCTGAAACAAACCAACAGGGATATGACACATATAAAGAAAGTAGCTCTTGGAGGATTTTCAAATGAGCTAAAAGAGGATCAAAATAAATCAAATTGAGGGTTGACAAATACAGATAATTGTCCTGCACTCAATTATTCCCAGCAGTAACAGTGCGTTATAACCTTGTTAAAATCTGTGTCTCCATGAAGTTGTCTACTTCTGTATATCTTGCATATGCTTTCGGAGGAGGAAGTTTTTGAGGGCAGATTTTCATCACTGGATCTGTGAATATGTTATAAATTGCTTGTGTGAAACTGACTCATATTGTATGCTTAAAAAAACAGAAAGGAAAGAAAGGCACTTCAGTATGCACACATGTTCCTGAATGGTAACAAAATGCCTCTGACTTGCTAAAAACAAAATTTAAGCATATCAAAATATTATCCAACACTACAACATTAAATGCAAAGCCCAAGAGAGAGAGCCTACTGACGTCATTTTAAAGTTAGATACTGTGATATTTATGGATACTTGATAAAATCACAGCTAAAGAGCATCATTTGACCTGACAGAGATAAAGGAAATAGGCCTTACATAGATGCAGCTTTTGAAGTTTGCCTCACTTCCAGGATCCCAGAGTTTTCAAATCATCTCACTTATATTTCCTGCATACATTTTTCATATTTCTTTTGTGATTTTTTTTGAGTTTATCCCATCATGCAGCAGCTTATCTGTCTTTTTCTATTGTTTTTAATCAGATTAAATTGACAAGAAGGCAAGTTTACAGTCAATAAAGGGCTGTGAATCTTCTTTCCCCCTGGTGTGGACAGAAATTAATTGAGCTCTGTCCAGCTATATCAACTATTTTCTCTTTTCAGCTTTGACATTTAACTGGCCCTGAGGAATCAGCCATAGCTTTATATGATATCATATCCTGTTATATTTTGTTTTCATTTGCATTATGTACTGTTCCCTATCCTCCTCTATCAGTTAAGACTAAACTACATCTTGTACTCTTGAGTCAACTTTGTATTTGTTGTTGTATACCAACTCGCTGACAAGCTTTTATGCAAATGTCCCAATATGCCCCTTGATAATATATGCTTGTTGAGTTTATATAACATCATATTGGCCTCACATTGCACTGTGTTGTTTACATTCAGGGCTATTTCTGATTGGCAAGCACAAGGCAGCATCAGGTTCCTGAGTTACTGATATGGCTGGGGAGGAAGAAGAGAAACAGAGAGAGATGCAGGGGCGTGAGTTACATTCTCCCTGGCTTGCCATCCGCTGTCAGAACTCAGAACTATGATGCTACATATTGTCTCAAACAGTGTAGTTTTAAGACTTGGAACTAAGGTGACATGTTAAGTTTAAATTTGAGTGTGTCTCCAGACTTAAGTTTCTCTGCAAACAGTAGTCTAGTGCATGGGAATGTTTAGTTTAAACTACTAATGCTGACACTACCTACTGCTTCTTTTTTAACATCAGCAAGGGAGCACAGACTGTACTCATACCTGCTATTGAACAACTACACTGCAAAAGATTAAATCTTAGCACATGATTCTGTCATAAAATTTGCTCGTCACGGGCCACTCCACCAAATCAGTGCCATCTGCTTGTTGTAACTCTAAAAATAAAGTTAAATTTCTGTCTTATTTCAACTCTGAATCTGATACATATTGAACTACTGAACATGTATTGGCCGATCTGAGGCAACTTTATTTAATTTTTTACAAGGTTACACAGCCGAAGATGCTTGGATTTTTCTTAGTCCTGTTGCCAAAAGTCATGTGACATCTAAAAAGCATGAGTAAAAGTTTTTCAGCTTATTTCCTGCTGCTTCTCTGCAGCACTTTGTGGTTCCCCGTAAGTTTTATATTCACATTGTAAAACTGATCTTAAATCTCAACTTTTAAAATAATTAAAACTCTAAAATGTAAAAATCGTTAAAATCTTCATCATGTTAACTTATATTCACACTAATAAATCAGTCGACTAGAGAACTAAAGGACTCTACTCGCTCCTGTTACTGGTACTCAGTCCTGTTACTCCTCATTTGAGTAACAGGACTGAAAGTAACAGGAATGAGTTTTTAGCATTGAATTAGTAAATACTTGAAATATAGATTCATGGCATTTATGCAAATAGCATGTTGACACTTAGCAATTTACTGTGATTCAGAAAAAAGTATTTCAAAAATAAACAACATCAAAAAATAATTTAGGTAACAGGACAAAGCAGAGATTTTAACCCCCTCAGTCATAATTATAATATCCTCAAATATCCAGTAAAATAAATGAGTGAACTTACTTTTTGCCTTTCTATGGCCTGCGGTGACGCTACTTCTTGCGGAATATGTGAGCTAAAGGCTAAAACACGGGCCAAACTGTTTGTGATAATGTTTATTCCAACGCACATGCAGCAGTTATACTGCAGTGATCTGATCAAACTTGAGAGTCTGTCAATAAAATAAAGAGTGAGGTTACGTTAGACGTTTTACCTCTCATACAATTCACTAACATTACACATTATTGATGCGTCTCAGAGCACTGTGCTGTGAGACACGCTAAATATAGCTGGCTACTCAACTACGGTCTGACTGACAAAGTTTTCTTCCTGTCACGTTTCAAACAATAGCTCTACATAACTGTCAATAAATTCATTACCATGTCATGTTGTATCCAGTATAAAGTTGTCTTGAACAAAGAAAAGCAGTGATAAAAAGATCTTATCTTCATTCATTTCCAAAACAAACACACGCCTTGTTAAGGGTCAAATCATCACAAAAGTGTGTGCATGACTCCAGCCAAAGCTGTCGCTGCAATCCACTTGAAACGGATAGTCTTCACAGCATCTTTGATGTTGACAATAAAGTGCTGGCAAAGTCTGCGTTAATAGTGATTGGGCGAAATGCAAGTGATTTGGGCTAACTTGAATTGTTAAGATAAAAGTCATCATAAGTCATACTCATGGTATCTTGTAATGTAAAAGATAAATGCTGAGCAGCATGACACCAAACCTGTTTTGACTTTTTAACCCTCAACCAGGGAGTGTTTTTTGGCTATAAATATTACTCAGCAAACAGCCACAAAATAAGATTGGAGTGTTCTGCAGAGTCTGTCAAAGTTTATCTGCCCAAAAGAGATTACTGAATGTCAAATGTCTTTAAAACCAGGCAATCACATTACCTTTATCAGATAACAGAGCAGCAAAACAAAGATAAAGACAAAGAGAATACAAACCACTTCCTGTGGATGGTATAATGTAGAAATTACATTATATTGGCAAAAAAGTGTTTACTTCATGGCACTTTAATTACTAAATGCAGAACAATACTTTCCCTCTGGTTAGAGCCTGAATTGATTCTGTTTGGAGAGCTGGTCCAACTCATGCCTGCAACACCAACTCTCAGTGGTCATGGGACGGATAATGAGATTAATGGGAGGATTAACCTAAATATTTCTCTATTTTTTTTTTTTAAACCTGCAATTACAGTTTATTTAGCCACTTCTGTGTAGTGGGAATATGCTCTGAACACAGCACTCACATATTATTTTCCTTTTATATGATAAAATGATGAACTAGTTTATAAACAGTAGCCATTTTATGCAAAGACTGAGCTGTAATGTTGAAACCATGTCAAGTTCTCCAGCTTTGTTTTTTAACCAACCAACTCCAGCCCTTTGCCGCCCTGTTGGGCTCCATTGCAGCTTCAGCTGCCTACTAAATGACCCCCAACCCCCAAGCTGCCTTTGTGGACCATTTAAACAGAGCAGAAAGGTCCAACAACAGCTTTTAGCAGGGTGTAGAAAAAGAGGCAACTTAAAGGTTCTTTTCAACTCAGTAAAGAAACCTGAAGCAACAAGAAAACCCCAAAAGATGTCAGCTGTGCTTTTATATGGGCAAAACTTGTAATTTTAATAACTTTGGAAAAAACAAGTGAAAAGGTTCACCCGCTCTACAGTATATGCTGACAGAGAAATGAATTTTTTAACCAGATTGTGAACATGTTAATTTTTGCTGTAAATTTTCATTTTTTTTTAATCAGCATGTATGTGGACCTAGTGGTTCTGTAGCTAGCCTCAAGAGAACTTCTAGTCTGAGAGTTTCTGCTTCCAAACAAATTTCAACACTGTTGTGTAGTCTCTCTAAAATCCACTGCAATAGTTTGAAAATTTTTAACATACTCAAGGAAAAGAGGAAAAAAGGCTTCAGTTGACCTGTTGCTGCACATATGATAGTCACATGACTAAGGTGACTGTCGTCATTAGGCTTTACATCCAGTGGGTAAGATTTACGGAGACAGCACGCTGTATGTGTGTGTTTACAGTCTCCACCACATTCACTGCCTTGCCTTGCTCTAAAGCTACAGTGCACTACACAGTGTTCTGCTTGTAGTCACTAGCTGTGTGTGTGTTTGAGTTGACAGGTAGTGTGTGGTGGGTTGTAGAGCTTTGTTATTTTTGTAAAATGTCTGTCTTCTGGGGCTGAAAACAGCTATGAAAGTGGTGGATGAACAGAAATGTATCAGCTCCTAAACAATGAGCAGAAATCCTCCATAGCTTTAAACTGAGAAGAACAGAAAGTCTGTGAACAGTACTCTTTAGATCTATCTCTATAGCAACTCTCTGGTTTCTGGAAATCCCAGTTTGTCTTGAATCTAAGACTGGACTGAAGGAGGCTTTCTACTTTCCTCATAAATTACCTGGCAACAGATATTTTGAGATATGTCACACGACTTACCTTTATCTGAAAGAATTCAAGTGGATCTTGAGCTCTCAACACTGCCTGAAGTTGGGGGCAGGCTGCTGCTTCCACCTACACTTGAATGAAAGGGGCCTGAAGTTTTATTCAGCCATGTAGTCTTATTTCAGCTCCTATAAGAGAAAGCTGCTACTGTTATTCTGAAGCTTCACAAATAAGACATGTGTACAGTGCAACAAGCAGATGCTCTTCAATGACACTAAAAAAATAAAATAAAAAAATAATAATTAAAAAAAGAATTAGGAACAGATGTGACCTTCTACTTAAATATCTCCCAAAAAGTTGGAAAGGGTAAAATAAAATAAAGCTCAGGGATGGAGGATGAGTTCAGTACAGGTGGAAAACAAGACAAGGTTAGACAGCTAAAAAAGTTTGTATTATAAGATGTAATGAGTCCTGTTTGTCCTTGGATTTTTTTTTTTTTTTTTTTTTATGAGAAGCGTCGATGTTCTGAAATGTTTTCTTTTTCATTCTCTGACTGCATCTGATTCTTAGAAGACAGTGAAGAAACATTTATAGAGCAAAAGGTATTAAACCCTGCTGAGTGGTGCTGATGAGGTTGAATGCTCTCCGATGTAGGTATAAGCTACCACACAGCAACATCTACAATTAGGAGGCGAGATCTCAAAACTTTATTTTGGCTCTGGAAGGTCAAGAGATACTGTTGACACCTTTCACACATTTGTACTAACAAGTAATTTGTTTTTTTTTCTGGTTCCATTTAGAACAGAATCTATCTATCTATCTATCTATCTATCTATCTATCTATCTATCTATCTATCTATCTATCTATCTATCTATCTATCTATCTATCTATCTATCTATCTATCTATCTATCTATCTATCTATCTATCTATCTATCTATCTATCTATCTATCTATCTATCTATCTATCATTTATATAAAGCCAGTTCATAACAAATGTTATCTCAAGACACTTTCCAAAAGCGTTAACAGGTCTAGACCTGTAAATGATAATAAATTTTATTAACAGAGACCCAACATCAAGACAAGATAAGAAGTCTGATCTCATCTTAACCCACCATGAGTACAGACCTTTGTAACATTTAGCAAGCTACAATGGCAAGGAAAAACTTCCCTTTAACGGGAAATCTCGGACAGAACCAGACTCATGTCAGACAGACATCTGCCTCGACCGTGTTGTGATTAGAGGGGGGGGGCAAAGAGAAAGGGAGAAGAGAGAGAGAAACACAGACACAGAGAGACACAAACACAGAGTCTATAGTTCCATGGAAGTCCATAGTTGCAGCTGGAGTCTGGCAGGTCCATGGCAGCAGACCGTCCACAGCAACAATCCGAAGGAATCCAATAGACAAACTCAGAGACTCCCAGAGAGATCTATGGTTAATAACTTTAATGGGACATTTAGATTAGAAGTTAGACTGACAGATAGAAGAGAGAGGGAAACAGGTTATCTGCTTCTTCCTTTGATGCATTGAGTTTTCTTCAACTCTGAAAACTTTGGCTAACAAAGACGTGCATCTTTGTGCTGTGCTGCGCTGAGAAGCATGCCACCAACACTGTCAGAACCACTCATTATTTAGTTTGCTTATTTTTTTTCGACTTTGAAACAAGCGGCAACCTACGGCTGTGAAAAATTAGGCCCATGTGGAAGTGCTAAAAACTGCTTTTCAAGCTGAGATTCTGCTTCAGGCTCGCTGCAGAAAATCTGGAAACCACATCTGCACCAAACAACAAAAGGGGATTTTTTTCAGCAAAAATCAACATATTTACAGCCAGGTTCAACACATTGGTTTTGGTCAGTACACTTTACAGAGAGTGAATTTTTTAAGAACTTGTTATTTCTAAAATTATTTAAAGGGACTGTGAGGAGTTTCTAAGTGATCATGAAAAAAGTCTCACTTCTAGATATATACCTGATCATAATCTACAATTTAAAATTAGATTAATCAGCACCAATATCGGCTTTTTCTAAATTCTATTTCTTAGCTTCCTGATCGGGTCGGGCAGTACTGGATTGATTTATAGCACGCCAAAGTCTCTATGACAACACCACACTGGCTAATGAAGTAGTGAGAGAAGAGATCTTGGTTTTTCTCTGCTGAGAACTATTTCTGTGATTTATTTTAGAAGTGATGGTGGACACTGGAGTTGAACTGTCGGACAGGAAAAGGACATCAGAGCAGAAGAAAGCTTAACGGGAAAGCAAGAGAGCACAGGCTAAAGGCTAAAACACAGGCTGAACCACAAGCTAAAGGCTAAAACACGGGCTAAACTGTCTGTGATAATGCTCATTCCATCACACATGCAGCAGTTATACTGCAGTGATCTGATCAAACTTCACAATCTGTCAATAAAATGAAGAGCGAGGTTACGTTAGCTCTGCTTAGCAGATGAACAGGACATATGGATTTGCAAACATTACACATCAGCCTACGGTTACATCTCAGACCACCGAGCTGTGAGAAGCCCTTAAATAGTCGGCTACTAAATTATGGAACAAACTGACAAAGTTTACTTGTCACATTTCAAATAACTGCATTGCATAACTGTTGATAAATACCTGCATTGTATCTGGTAAAAAAGTTGTCTTGAACAAAGAAAAGTAGCGTTAAAAAAAAGGATCTGATCCCCATTCATTTCCAAAGCAAACACACGCCTTGTTAAGAGTCATGTCATCATAAATGTGAGCGCAATGCCAGCAAAAAGGTGTCTCCACAATCCACTTCAAACAGACAGTCCTCATAACCTCTTAAAATAATGAGTTTTGCTTATATAAGGGCATGGCTGAGGTAACTAACAGGCAGTCACCCTGTAGCTGTCTGAAAACTCAAGTGAAGCTAGGCTGAGTTCAGCAGTTCCAATTGTGGGTAATACAACTACAAGTGACATGTATCTTATAGCAAAATAAACCTGAATCATTATGAATACTTAAAAAAACCTTGGTAAAAAAAATATCAGGTAGGCCAACCTCCAAACATAAAACATTTATATTACAGATACAAAACAAAAATCCCTCTGTTATTGATTGCAAGTCCACATAGATCCATATACAATATTAAATTCTGCTTATAGGAGATTGGACAACATTGAACACACAACACGTGCATTGCTTGTTTTGTACAATTAGATGCATGTGTATCTTGCAGTGGATGCTCCTGCTGCACGTCTGCTGTGTGAAGGTAGTGAATAGCTTTTTCATGAGGTTGAGTTTTTGATCCTTGGAGCGTGCTGTTCAACAAGGTTGTGCAACACATGTAAGTTTATAACAACAAGCTACAGCTGCTTGAGCCAGAGTAACAAGTGAGGAGCTGCTTATGGTTGTTGCATTCAACCACAAGCTGACAACGGAAGAATATGGGCAGACAAAGAGGATGAGAGAAGAAAAGAAGCATTCTGTGATAGACAACATATATATTAAAACATTTTGCTGTGGAAAACACTGACTCTAAGTAATAGAATTTAGAAAGATTTAAATAAGACCGGTATTTAACTTTTATCAGCATGTGCACCTCAAAAGCTTCAACAATGCCAGGATTACATTTGTCCTCAAAGAAAAAGAGTGAACATCCTATCCTGACTTTACTGTCCATGTTTGTATTGCTGAAACTCATCGTGTTCACACTGTTAACTAATGCACCTAAGGCAGAAACACAAAATACTCTGCAGAGGGATGAAGTGTCACAATATGATACATTCATGGTGCATGCCAAGCAGTCAGACAGGGGTTAAAGGTTGGGTTAACCCGATAGAGAACATGGATCAACAGTTGTCCAAAAGAACACTGTGTCTCATTCATGAAACGTGAGAATCACAGATTTGTGTGTAACTTGTGAGCAATTTTACGTGGATTCTCGCATTCATCAATCTTTCAGTAGCGCTGATCTGTGAGTAGCTACTCACAAAATCTACACCTGGTCCTAACCATGTGTAGCGCTTGTGTAAATGTAGGAATACATGTAGTCACTGTCGAAAATGACCATTTTGAAATCTTACTCAGCAGATTCGACAATATTAAGATTGCCAGTTCATCCAATCAGAGGCAAAGCTCAGATCACGTGACAGTGGGGTGTTCTATGGCTGTTACTGTGGAGACTCACAGCCTGCCTCATTTCCAATATGGCCTCGCCGGCCATTAATTATACAGTCTATGCTTTCACCCCGCTGCTTACAGAGGAAAATGATATCTTTTTTCCTCATCTCTAGATCAGCTATCAGAATGTCGATCACCGCTTCAGTGAAGTTCTTCCTTCTCTTTCTCTTTCTTTGCACTATGGTCACACCTGAGGTCGGATGTACAGGTCTATGTCCTTATATGGTGGTCATTTGATATTCATGGGGAGGGGTTTTATACTTATTGATGATCACCGGCCATGCGCTTTCAGTTTAAGGTGGATTGGCATTCATGATCTTACACGTGTTTACGATCAAATCTGAGTCTCCTGCGCCGTTCATGAATCCAGAGTAGAGTTTTAGTAGCAGGAGCTTTTATGTGCAAATCTACACACGGATTTACTCACGTTTCATGAATGAGACCCATTATCTACAAAGTTTGATGGAGCAGCTTCAGTGTAGATCTGAGATTTGCCCATTTCAAGAACAGGGATCTTGTTACTCATGCCCTTGTGGAGTTACTCTGTTAAATGAGAGAAATCAGCTGGCCCTACAGAGGAACACATGGGACTGATGACTCATAAACACTACTCATAACACAGTTCAACCTCCATGATGACAACACAATGTTATTCCCTTGAGAAGATACTGATACAAAGGTATTTCTTTAAAAGCTTTTCTTCATTTTTTTCTAATCAATAAGTACATTTAATTATATAACATTAGCTTGTTTTAATACCAACATTGGGATCAAATCTCATGATCATAATAAAATAACTTTACAACTTCAGCTGTATATAAAATTAAGCATTTTAGAGTGAAAGTCAAATAAACTGTTGAATTTAAGTATAACAATCTTATTTCACTCATTACTATAATTATTTGTTTGGATTCAAAGGGATATTTTTTTTCTCTGGCACCTTTGCATAAGCTTCTTTAAAGCTTCATTTCACTCATCTCAGGTATAATTATCTCTTTGGTGTTATTGCTATTGGAAAAGGACCTTTTCATGTGTATGCTGTGCAAAAATACCTCAAGATAGATTTTCAGATTAAGACTTAAATCGTAATAGAGGAATCTAACTCATGTTTTGGGAACAAGTATCCCATAAAACACATAACCGATGTGAAGCAACTCAATGCAGCATATGCTGTGATGGTGGTTCACTGCAGCATGAATGTATGAGATCGGTGATGCTGTTTTATGCACCTGGGAAAAAGACTGTCACACTGCAGAGGACAAAATTCAGAAGTGATTCTGAACTCTGTAAGAGAGAGAGAGAGAGAGAGAGAGAGAGAGAGAGAGAGAGAGAGAGAGAAAGGGGGGGGGGGGGTATGCTTTCCTCTTCCTCCCAGTCAGCCATTCTCACCCCTACACACTCATGCAAACATCCACCCACCCACCCACCCACCCAAGCACACAGTCTGTATCACCATGCAGGAAGTGGGAAAAATGGTTTTACTGACGCACACACAAAACAAACTTGGTTTCAAATATGTATACACAACATACATAATTGCACATATGCTATTCTTGTTTCCTTTTACTGTCTCTTCCTGTCCCTCTTTACTGAAGCCAAACATGCAAACACGCACACACACTCTTACAAGCATGCGCATCACTCACTCACACACACACACACACACGAGCATACGCGCAAACATACACTCTCTGCCTGCTGTTATGACTTTTTACTTTCCAGCTGTCAGCTTGGTGAGAAAGGTATAAGACTGGATAGGTCCTGAAAGTGCAGAGAGTACACAAAGCAGACTGAGGCACACATACACACACCAAAGTCAGTTGCTGCTTTATTTCCCCATGATCCTTCATCTCTGTGAATCCCTCAGCAAGGCTTCCCTCCCAGCCCTCGCGTAAGCTGTCTATAAAGATGTCTCCCTTTCTAATTTCATCCTTTCTCTGTCAAGACACTAAGAAATGTTTCACATATCTCTCTCCTCTTTACTCTCAAGCTTACATGTGCAATATAAATGACTTAAGGAGGCCATTTGTGTTCTTAGGGAAGAAAGAAAAGAAGGCCTTCAAATGCAGAGGAAACCTGCAAGCATTATAGTAAAAATTCTGTCTGTAAAAGTGTTTCAGGAATGTCTGCAGTTCTACATCACCTGAATGTGGCTGTAGTAAACAGCTTTTTTAGACAAATAACTTTGTTAGAACGGTCAGCTTTTTCTCATTTAGTTAGCTCTTTGTGTCGCCAAAAATCTAGATGCAAAAAAATGATCCTGAGTTACAAGGCTAGTGGTTTTGTAAATGCAAGAAATACCTAACTTTTCATTCAGTTTCTACTTCAATATATTGAACAACACTTTACTTCAAAACACTTCTCAAGTTTGGAAGAGTAAGCAAGCTTTTTCTGCAGGAAAAACTAGTACTAGTTAGAACATTTTTTGCATTATTTATACAAAAAGTAAGATAGACAATCAGTTTCTTATTTTTTAAACCATTAATTACCATTGAAAAACAAAGCTTAATTTATTGCAGTCTTTTTTAATATTTTTACTGTGACTTGCACAAAAAAACCTTCATACACACAATATAAACTGTCTCTTGCCAAAAGGAGCAGCTGCCTTAGTCTTAAACTCTCAATTCCCAAGTCGAATTGCTCTCCCAGCAGCACACCCTGAACGTCATCAGCTTTGGAAATGCTGACAGACTGAAAAACCAGCTGAGTCATTCTTAATGAAGATCAGGAAGCTTTCCCTCTTCCTCCTTTCCCTCCATCATCAGAATAACAAGCATGCTGGCACAGACAGTATAGGCTTACCCCACTGAAAATTTACTGCTACAGCACAAGCTGTCAAAAAGTTACAGACCATTTGCAAACATCAGGGAGGACCAGAACTGATTTTAACTTTTCACACCTTGTCTTTATTTGTCAGAGCAGGTTTCCACTCAGTCTGCTTATCAGTACTCAGTTTGCACTGTTCAAATCTCTACAGAAGGTTTTTGAGTTATACATTCAGGATGGCTGCAAAATGACCACAGAAGCGAACAGCACAAAGACTTCTGCACCAAGAACAGATTCAGACAGCTCTGACTGTTTTGTATCAGATGTCAGATTTTTGTTTACTACAGCCACAATCCTTTTCATTAAGAAGAAACTGTGTACACTTGGCTAAAATGTCGTACACTGACATCTGCCCAAAGCTGAACACAGCCATGAAACTACCTTGGAAATGAACCCTGAATTCCTGACATTATATAGAAACAACCAAATGTCATGAGAGCAACCAAGCACAGCACAGAAACCTAAGACAGTGTGGTTGTCAGGCTGCAAACATAAATCCCAGACAATGTTTTGAGAAAAGATTCTGACATGCTTAGATCCGTGTGATGGAAATACAATTCTGAACCTTTTATTGAGGTATGAACGCAGGTGAACGGTAAATCCAGAGAGTCAGGGATAGTTCAACAAAAAAAATAAGCCAATAAAATAATAAAAAATGTGTTATTAATCTTAAATATATGTAAATGAGGTGGGGATTAATAAAGTGTGCCTCAAGATGGTTGAGGATGCTTTGAATCCACTTTAATTCGACAGATCCTTATGAAAGATGTCACTTCCTACTTGTCAGTCAGCGAGTTCATATTCAGTTCAGCTGGTGAAAGTGAAGACATTGGTGTCAGATCTTATTTCAGGGTTTCACTTTACTAAGAAGTTGCTCTGATGGGTGCCTGATCACGTGTTAATATGAGGGAGCAAATCAGCAGGACATACAACAAGGAAAACAGACAGCTTGGTCATACAACAATCCTTCTCTTAGATTGTTGTGTGTTCCTCCAAGCCCATCTCTTCGTGTGGTCTACCTTCAGTTCAAGGACAGGCACACGTGCTGAAGAATGGACTGTTTAATGAATACCATGATAAAGAATCAAGAACACACGTTAGATGAAACCTTCTCCAGGAGCTATAGAATTATGGCTATTCAGCTGTTTTTTCTTTCAGTTGCTTTTAAAGGAGAAATGAAAGCCTCATAAACAAAAATAAGTAAAAGAGAAAGTAACATGTAAGCTTTAGAGCTGTTTACACACACAGCAGAGTGAAATTGTTGAACTATCTTTTGGCAGAGGTGTGCCTATGTCGGGGCAATTTTGCTGTGTTATTATATAGAACTGGCTATTGCTTCATCACTTTAAAAAGGGGTATTATGCTTTCACATTTTGTAAACATGGATATAAAATGACAATACGGGATGTTCAAACTAAACATGTGCAAATTTTCAAACCCCTATACATTTGTATTGTGTAGAGATCCTCAAAACTGTCTGAATACTGCTGAAAATGGTCGACTCAAAAAAAAGAAAAAAAAAAAAAAAAAAAAAGCATGAGATTTTGATGAGACTTGCTGAAAGTCATCTCACCAGGATCTTGTAACGGGGGTGGGCCTCAAACACCAAGGTCTTTTCATAGCTCTTCCTCAGGTCTCTAGAGGGCTGGCTAATCAGAGGAAAGGGGGGAACCTTAAAGAGACTCCAGCTAAAACAAAGCATTTCAGACAGAGGTGGAAAAAGAAAAGGATATTTTTTCAGCTGCATGTAAAACCTAGTACAGAAGCTGTGAGGACTATCTGTTTGAAGTGGTCCACAGTGACACCTTTTGGCTGGACTGCTTTTAAAAGTTACTTTTCTTTGTTCAAAACAACTTTTTACCAGACACAACATAAGGTAAGATATTTATTAACAGTTATGCATCGTTGTTGTTTGAAACGTGACAACAAGATAACTTTTTTCTGTTTATAACATAATTTAGTAGCCGACTATTTCAGTGCCTCTCGCAGCCCGGTGGTCTGAGATGTGAATGTAGGCTAACGTGTAATATTAGCAAATGCTTCTGTCCTGATCATCTACCAAGCAGAGCTGATGTAACTTCACTCTTCATTTTATTGACAGATTATTTAATTTGATCATATCACTGCAGTATAACTGAAGCATGTGGGTTGGAATGAACATTATCAGAACAGTTTAGCCCATGTTTTAGCCTGTAGCTCGTGGTTTAGCTCGTGGTTTAGCTCGTGGTTTAGCTTGTGTATTAGCGGGGCCAGAGTTTTAATTGTGGATGGGCCTCCAGAAAACTGGATGGACCCTCCATTTCCGTTTCAGTGCTTTTCTTTTCTTGTCTCTCTGCCCTCAGCTCAGTGCTGAAGCGGACAGACACACATCTTGGCAGTAAGCCTAAATTAATTTGTCTCTTTTAAACGTTCGATACATAAAAGACTGAAACGGGATTATATCTTTGGAGGATTTGTTTCTCTCTTCATTTATTTACCCAGCACAATGGGCAGGGAACTGTACAGAGTTATTGAACTGTATCTTAAACATTCAGAATGACAGAAAAACTGTATCGATATGAAATAGCAGCAGCATTGAAACCAACACAAACTACAGGAAAAAAATTCAAAATCAGTCTATTTCAGTATGCAGTATGCAAACAAATGTGAAAGTTGCAATATGCTGGGTCAAAACGAGTGGGCCTGTTCCTAAAATGGGTGGGCCAAGGCCCAACCGGGCCCAACAGTAGCGCCGCAGGTGGTTTTAACCTTTAGCCCATGCTATCACTCTCCTGTTTAACTTTCTTCTGCTCTGACATCCTTTTTCTGTCTGACAATTTAACTCCAGTGTCCACCATCACTACTACATACTGCAAATTACAGAAATAGTTTTCAGCAGAGAAAAACACAGATCTCTCTCCTAAACTTCATCAGCTTGCATGGTGTTGTCATAGAGACTTTGGCATGCTGTAAATCGATCTGGTCCTGCCTGACCCAAAGAGAAGCTAAGAAACAGCATTTAGAAATAACCTTTACTGGTGCTGATAATCTCATTTTAAGTTGTGGATAACAGGCATATATCTAGAAGTAAGACTTTTTCAAGATCACTTAGAAAGTCCTCACAGTCCTTTTAAGTAAAAAAAAAAGGGTAATATCAGCTAACATTAACTGAATATTCTAACTGCCAGCTATGACAATAACTAATCAACATCACTAAGAACTTTGGTGTGGCTAGTCATAGTTTAGGGGGAAGGATGTATAAGGGGGTATAGCAGGTCTCCTGCCTGTTTAGGCTGCACTACCTGGCTTGCACATGCATCATTACTGAGCACAGAGCCAGGAAGATGTCAATCACAATGTATTCCGCTATGCCCCAACAGTTTTGAGAAGTTGTCTGCACAGCAAAATAAGCTGTATTTGTGCCAAGATTTCTAATGACTGTTTATTTTCATTCACAGTTTTATGTTCGTCTACTGAGGCTCCTGTATTTGATCTCATAGATCCATTTTTATTTTTTCAAGTCACATTTTCCAGGCTTTGGATATAATCACCTGATACCAAGGACAACTCCTAATGGCATAATGACATTTCTTTTAACCTCACCGCTACATTACCCCGGCGCCTATGATTTTGTTTATTGGAATATTTTACCACAAAGGAAAAAAGATGCTTTATCATGAGACTCTGAAGTCAAGGACACAACAAACACCAGCCTTTCAGAGCTTAAAGCACAGACAGAAACAGCAGAGATACAGTGGAAAGTCCCCTGCCAGAAAGAAATGATGCTGTTGTCTGATAAGGTGAGAGAAGAGACGAGTGAGTTGATGAAGGGAACAGATTAAGAGCGGTAATGAATGTGCTGTAATCTTGGCTGTGTTGATCTCATTATTTGTTTATTTCTCCTCACACCTGCCTAGACATGCCGTTCCACAATGTTTCCCCTCTTCATTAGTAAGGAGCCACTGCTGTGCACTAATGCATGTACTCGGCTGATGTTCATGTCCTGAGCGTTTGTCTAGTCTGTTTGTATGTGTGTATGTGTGTGTGCGCGTGTACGCATGTGTACATACTGGTATAATTCCTCCTTCTGATTAAGCTCCTGCCGTGAAGCAATACGTCCCGTGTCTGTGCGAACTCCTCCTGTTTTTGACCTTTCTGTCGAACATGTGCACACGTGCACGTCACACGCACGCATGTCCACATGAGCCTGTGATGGATGGTGTTATTACCTGAAGCTTTTAAGGGGCAGAAAGGTGCTTAAGAGAACAAACACACCCGGCTGTTTGTGCTTTATCATCAGGAATTAGCAACACACATCAACAAGAATAGACCCACACATGCACACACACACACACACACACACACACACTCGCGCAACTTTCTTTGAAACATTAGGATTTAGCAGGAGAAGACAGCGTGTTCTCACCCAATTTTTGTTTTCAGCATTTTCTCTGCACACGTGCTCTCACCTGTGAAAATTATTCATTAATGATTTATTGAGACTCACACAAGCTGCCCATGCTTGAGAAGCTGAATTAAGCTTTGCATTTCTAACACAGTATTAACTACAGATAAACACACACACACATACACACACACACATTAACTTCTCCTGTATTCATTGTTGCAGTGTGGATCTGCATTGGGGCATTTTAGCACTCAGGATGACCTTGCTTTGTGCCTTGACAGAATGAATACACAACCACAGAAGAAGTGTCCATGGGTTGATCACGCTCCTGCTAAAGGTGATGATTCAAAAGGTATATTCCTTTACAGATAGTCCACATGTCACTTCAGGCTGGCACTGTAGACATATTACTTTCACCCGTCTCTGTTTCTTACTTTCCCCCCTTTCTGTCTCCCCCATCTCCATTTTTGCTGATTGCTTTGCACCATTAATATTTCATGCGTAATGTGGCTCTTTTGGATAGTGTGAGCATGTGTGTGTGCCCCATGAGCCAGTATTTGTGCACGTGCATGCACGTACACACAAACATGGTGTGCATATGTGCTCACACGCACGCCTGTGTTCGTGTGTCTGTGCCGCGGTATCAAATTCTGCTCTCACAGCTGTTGGCTGGTCTCAGCTCGGTTGTGCTCTGTCTGTCTACCTCTCAACCTTCAACCTCTCCTTCTGTTTCACTCACTGTCTTCCTTTCTTCCTCTAGTTTTTCATCTGTATGCCTCTGTTCTTGCACGCCTCTGCTGCTCTCTCTTTTCTTCTTCACTGCTTCCCAGATCCTTTTTCTTCTGCATCATCTTCCTGTCTCACTCTCTCAGTGCCCTCTCTGTCTGTTTCTCTGAGCTGCCCTATTGGCTTTGTTTTTCTTTTATATCACTATGAATCTTTTGTTTCCATCTGGCTGTTTGGCAACTTTTAGATTCTTTGCCAAAACTGACTGAAAAAAACTAAAATGCTGTCTTGGGAGAGCTTGTTTTTTTAGTTAGTAAGACAGGGCTGTGGGTAGTACATAAATAAAACAAATGGGGTTGTTCCCAATGTTCTTTTTCAACAGTTTTGAGATGCAATAAGTTTCTTACATTGCGATCATGTCTTATTTGGGTGGCAACATCTGGTATCAAAAAATATAGCCTTTAAAAACTGATAAAAAAACAACAAAAACTTTAATTCCTTGAGTATCCCATAGAAAGTAATGATCTCCATTAAGTTCTATGTAAAAATTCACAACAGATAATGGAGAAAGTCAAACAAGAAAAAAAAGTAAAATCACAAAAAATGAGTAATAGTGTCACAAGAATTGAATGAAAAAAAAGCATTAAATTTATTTATCCAGATAATGTCGTATGAGAAAAAATCCTAAATTGACTGAAATGTTGTATAAAAAAAAGAATAAAGTTGTAATTGTATAGTAATAAAGCTTTAAAGTTACGGGAATAAAATTGAAATGAAAAAGTTTGATGATAACAAGATTCGATTTGATATACTATGAGAACAAAGTCATAAGGGTGAAATTTTAGCATCATTTGAAGCTTTACTTTGGTGTAAGTTTTACAAATAGAGAAATACATTGCCTTTAAGTATAAAGTTTATAAAAAAGGAAAAGATGAGATATGTATGATTTTTCCATAAAACCTAAACCCAAGTATGACTTATGACAATGATTAAAATTCTTCCCTCAGTTTAATAGAGGTGACTGGCTAATTGTCTAGCTATCCTCTTTTGGCTCACTCAGGAGTGTGAATGAGAAGATACTTTGATGCTCTGTAGGGGGTAACCACCTCACCTCCACCGTGAGGCAGACCTGAGTTGACTCAGCATTTCCAGTGTAGCTGCTGCTGCTGTGATTGTGCTTAATAATTACACCTTTTTAGAAACCAATGAGGGACATCACCAAGACTTTGCCCGTGTTTAATTATTTTAGCAAAGCACTCAGAAAGAAAATGATAGCAGGAGCTAAGCTATTATGTGAAGAATAAGGTTTGTTTGTAAATCTATCATCTAGATTACACATTTACCGAAAAAAGGCCAACATTACTTTTGATTTGTGAAGCTACGTTGACACATACAGATGGATTTAAGAACAAGTAGTGTGTTATTGTGAATTATACAGTAATAAAAACCTTGAGTCATTGTCAGTCTTCTGTTATGGGCTATTTTGTGTCAGTACTCCCGGTCCAATTCTTGATGGAGTTCTGCAGAAGTGAAGGCCCATGATGAAAATTACCAAAGACGCCTGAGTGAACAACAAATTTGATTCAGTGTTTAACTCTTACTTTCATGCAAAAAAAAACTACTCTTAGAGTACTGTTATTTTACTGACTTCTCATTAATTTTAGTATACGTGTTGAAAAGAGGACAGTGTTTGTGAGAGGCAGTAAGCCTGGGAGTTGCATCAGGCATCAATATGGCGAGCTGATATGGCTGTGATTAGGTGAAAGCGCGAGGGAGAGCTGTGGGTGCATGCTTTGGGCTGTGTGCGAGCTTATGGCTACAGCACACAGCAGTCTGTGTTAAGTTAGAAAAGCCCATGCAAAGCTGGTAATTACAGCAGAACTTACATAGTTACAAATGTTTAAATAAAAAGGACATTAACAGTGCTGCAGTGCTATCAGCTGTAAACCTTACAGCTGATAGTGCAGCTGGTGTCAGCAGGCCTAAATGCTGTTTCCTGAGGATTAAAAGAAAGCAAACAAACCAAAAATCAAACAAAAAAATGGCTACATGCTCCCCTTGATAAAATACATTTAACTTGACAAGAAAATTCCTGATAAAACATCACATTTTATGATCACATAACAAGAGAATCTGTTATAAAGACAACAACCCAGTTATCAAAAAGACCACAGCAGGTCGTGGTGCTGTCCGTAGTGTCATAGTGCTGAAGCCAGGGACACATTACAATTGCAGGGACACTGCAGCCTATTTTTCACCAAATGCTTAAAAAAGTTTATTTTTTAACTCACAACTACTTGAAAAGGAATGGCATCCTCCTATCCTGCATTGTGGCAAAATGTGTAGTGACTCTGTCATACAGCTCCCCAGGGGACTTCAGGTCCTGTGTTATTGAGTTTTGGAGTCAGCCTACCGTCCTGTTTGACTTTTAGTTGAACCTCCAAAGGAAGTTATATAAAGTCATTTTTTCCTGGACACTCAAGGTCCCCGTCTCCATTCATTCTCTGACTTGTTGTGTGGGCTAGCTGGTCACAGTGGGCCAGCTGCATAGAATGTGTCTTTTTTGTAACAGTTCGTGATTGGCTGAATGCCAGGTTTGATCTCGCCTTTGTCAAGTTTTTTTTTTTTAAATTATGCATCAACCATTGAACCTTCAAACCCTAAGGTCCCCTCCGCAACAAAAGACTTAAAATGAAGCACTTATCATGTATAAATATATACTGTGCATCAGATTAAACAGGAGAAACTCAGCTAGAAATGCCATCAAGTCATACTTCAACCAAACTTTCTGTTCGCTTGAGTCATACTTGATTTGTTACTCTGAGGCAGTGATATAGATATTATATTAACACCTCTGAACAAAAAAGTGTTCCTTTTATTATGACATCAGAATGATTGAAATAGACCTTGAAGATGCAGCGATATACACTCTGTTCAATTTGGGTATGTCCCAAAAAAGAGGCCAGGGCTTAAAGGGTTAAATGATGAGCCTTGCTTCAGTCCGATTGGCTAATAAGGACTGTATTTTTTTCTCTAGGGGAGGCAAGGTGTAGCTGGCTTCTGAACTGACCGACAGGGCAGAGAGTATGAGACAGTGTAATACACAGTGAGTGGGACACTATTTTGCTTCTTGCGCTCCGCTAAAGTAGAAATACACTGATGTAGTGTTTCGACAACAAGGAAATGACAGAAATATATTTAAAAAAGTATATGGTTGTGAAACTTATTTATATTTATTTATTTCTTGCAATGTTTTATTGGGGAAGCCAGGCTTCCCTTGGCACTTTGCAAAACCACTGCTGGTAAGGAGAGGCAGCACTCAGGTGATAACATAATGTCATGCAGGACTGATACGTAGGACCGAGTTTTCTTCATGAGTAAATGAAATGGGACGGGACTTTTGGAACAGTTTTGTGGTGCAGGAAGACATGTGGAGCAGGTCAAATTTATATGCAAACTTCTTTCAGTAAAATGTTACTTCAACTTCGAAAAGTTGAAAGGTTGGAACTGCTTTATATTTCCTGTCATAGAGCATACTTAAATGCTTCCTCAGGCAGCACTCCTAGCAAGTGTGAGAGTGAGTGTGTGTGTGTGTGTGTGTGTGTGTGTGTGTGTGTGTGTGTGTGTGTGTGTTTGTGTGTGTGTGTGTGTGTGTGTGTGTGTGCTAAAAGCCTCCTGCTGATTGCAGGCACACACTGTTCCCTGCAACTTAATGAAAAGAATCACTACTGACACACACTCTCTCCATTTATTACCCTTGTCTCTCATTATGGAATTTCCCTGCATGCGCTCCTATCAGTAAGTGTGTGTGTTCCTGCTGATGCATATATAGGTGTGTGTGTGTGTGCATGTGTGTGTGTGTGTATGTGTGTGTGTATGCATTAACTCTGATTCCAACGTGGGCCCAGGCGTGTGATTGGCTGCGGATGAGAGCTAAGGTTGGCACAGTGACATTTCCGCAGAAGGCCGTAAAGCAGTAGGCCTGGAGCGTAGGCAGCATCTGCCCCTCCTCTGCTGCCAAGACACACACACTTACCCACACACACACACACACACACACACACACACACACACACACACACACACACACACACACACACTTTCATGCATGATTTTGCATTAACACTCAGACCAATTGACATACATGTAATGACACACACTTGATAATTCACAATCTCTTATTTTGTCCTGGTCTCTCACGCCAATCTCGCGCCTCTCCTGGCACTCATTCTCTCACTCTGCTGACCTCTACTCATCTCTCCTCCTCTATCTCTGCCACTGCTTTGTCCCTCATAAGCGGTTTCTCTTTGTCTTGTATTCAATTGTCGAGCCCTCCACTCCATTTGTCTTTCCGTTAAGCTTTCCTTTTATATCAAGCACTTTGAGGTAAACTGTTCCTGTTCTCCAGTGGAGTGCTCGTTTTCCTCCTTCCTGCCGCCCCTGAACTACTACAGCAACACACACTCATTATAGGTCTGCCCTCCATAATGCACACACACATGCATGGACATGGACATTAACCAAACACACACACACACACATACACTCACATAGAGTCACTGCTCTGCCACCCACGCTTGGCTTGTTGTGGCCAGGAGATTCTGTCATAACTCAAAGGCTGACCTTTCATAAGCCACTGCTCCAGACAGATGAATAGCCCTATAGCAGTGTGTCTTTGTGTTCATGTGTCTGAGTGTAATGTGTGTCTGTGAGTTTGAAAGTTTGATGGTTGTCATTTAGCAAGCACGTTATTGTTTGTGCACTCGTGTATGTTTATGTGCATGAAGGGGAGCAGTTAGTCAAAGCATTTGCATGTTTTTTTTAAATGACTTGTGTGTGTAGGTGTGTGTCTATGCTTACCTGTACATGTGGATGTGTGAGTGGGTGGGTGTGTGTGTGAGTCAAAAGGGCCATGGCCTGGGTGGAGATGGAGAAAAGGGTGACTGAACAGTGCAGATAACAAGGATGTGTGAGAAAAATGTGAAGCAGTCCACTGATATAGAAAAAAAGGAAAGTAAAGCTGTGCACTCTGCTCTTTATGTCTGCAAGTGTTTGGTTTTTCTGGCTATTTGTGCATCAATTTAATGATTTATTTAATCATCAAAATGGGTTTCTAATTTATATATTCATATGGAATAAAGGCCCTAGAAGTGTGTGGGCTTGTTGGCTCAGAGTGTGCAGAGCAATTCTTAAGACAACCTCAATGTTCTTGGATACCCTCTGGATATTAAACACACTATTGATAATCAATAAGCATCACTGCTATTCCACTTTTTCTGCATGAAAGGAATTAAAGCCTCCATCTTATTCTGTTATGTCTACCAAATACTCCACACATGCATGTGTTCAGAACAATGAATGAGATAATGATGCAGAATACATCTGAATTTAACTGATGATGCAACATTAGTATCTGAGATAAATGCACAGCAAAAGTCCACATTTATGGCACTGAACAGTGAAATTATTTCATGTTGAAAAGAAACATCTTCTTACTCAGTATGCTTGGATTCAAACCCATAGATGGAGGCTTAGGCCATTCTTTACCAATACTTTTTTTTTTTTTTTTCTTGCCAGTGAACGATGTAAGAAAATATACAATACAAAAATGAGAACATGTGAACCAAACAACCCAACTCATTCAACTAATTAGCACATGTAGGTCAGTATGTAAGTGCACAGATATATTTCTTACACCTGAAGCACACAGCATGTGTTTTATAGTCCGTCTTTGGCAGGCAGAACTGACAGAACTGACTGAAAGTCTCTCTCTCAGCTTCAGGGATTTTTTTCATCTCCTTCATCTGAAGATGATTCATCATGCTCTGGGTTGTATTCCTCCCCATCTTCTTGATACATCCTCCACTTCCCCTTCTGAATCAGTTGTCTTGCTGGACATCTGAAAAAATAAGCTCTAGAGCCTGTTCGACGTTAAGATGCACACTCATGGCATCAGCACAGAGATAATTCGGGGTACTGTCTTCTGCAGTACCCTTGTAGCCTCTGGGAATCCACAGACAAAGGGGCAATATTGTGACATTTGAGTAGACCAAAGGCAGTGCAGTCCACAAGAAGACGACCTGTCTTGTCTTGTTTACATTTGCTACCGATTGATCTGAGACAGATCTAAAACATTCTCACATTCTGTGTAACTAACTCTGTGACTGTGATTTCAACTCTATTTGACTGTCCGGTCATTTTGACCCAAAGGCAATCTTTGTACCTTTTTTTGTACAGCTAACATGGAAATATGAATAGAGGCAACAATTCACTTTCTTTTCTGGTTCTGTGAAACCCAGAGCTGCCATTTGCCAACAGGTAAGGCAGGCAACTGCTTGGGGACCCAGAACTGTAAGGGGCCCTCGAGGGCTCACAAACTTCAACTTCTAGCAGCGATCCACAGCTTAATGCAATGATAGGAGATGCACTCAACCCCTCCCCTAATGGGGCCCCATGTCCCTGCACTCACTCAGTACACTGGCTGCTGCTATGCATAAAATGCACGTGGTCCGATTATTCATAACAGGATGCTGACATTCTGATTGGAGGGCCTCCCAGTGATAGTTGCCTAGGGCCCCAACAGACTCTAAAATTGCCCCTGGTTAAACCCCCAACCAAGCCGCAACCTCTGGTCTCATTATATGAAGCCAATGTAGTCCATACTGAACACAGGAAACCTTATACACTAAATTCAAAATTTTTTTTTTTCCCCAGCAAAAATAAAAAATGTTTCCAGCCTAGTTATTTTCAAAGTCAGATACCTTATGATTTGTGCTCATGTAAGGTCATGGCTGACTTGAATGCCTCTTTGCCTCATTTTAACTCAAACAAGGCTAGGTTGATTTTAAACTTTATACATTGCACTTTGGATATTCAAGACAGAAAACAATAAATTGAAAAGTACATTCAGAGCGAAAGTAAAAAAGCCAATGAGTTCTTTTGGCTATCAACTAAAGCCTGAATAAAGCAATATGATGGACCCTTAAGATTAGAGTCATGCTGCCAACTTCTGACTATCATTTATACTTATGTCTTAATCAACTATTAACAGTCTCTCACTAAATCAAATATGATATATATTTTCTTAATTTTGCCCAACTTTATCACTTACAAGGTCAAAAAACAGCCTTGGTTTGTGTTTAATAAACAAATCAAGCTCACTGTACAGTTCTACAACATGACTAACAGTTTGACAACCTCAAGATCAAGAAACATCTGAGTGAATTCAAAAGAGCGGACAGGTTATTGATGCAGGTAATTATGTAAACATGAAGAATTTGTTACGAAACACAGTAGATAAAACAAGTTTGCAAATGTTACACTTCATATCATTGTTGCAGGATTTAAAAATGTAAGCACACATTGCTCCCTTTAGATGCAGGTGTAGTATAAAGTGTTGTGTGTACTGATGCAGACATTTGAATACAGACACTCAATATTAATATGCACAAACACAATAACTCCTCGTTGTATTAAACTAAGGGCTTTTGCTCGTGGTGTCTGCCATCTTTTGCCTGGGAAAATAAAAAGCAAGCTGGTGCCAAGAATTTGTCACCAGTTGCACAATAACAACAATATCTGTGTTAGAGAAATTAACTTTGGCTCTTTTTTTCTCCACAGGATTATGAGCCTAAATATCTTCACCTGCTTGTTGTTACTGTAATTCTTGTGTTTTTCCTCAAGCTTACCACTCTTTTGTCTTTTTATCCTGCAGTTAGGGAGACAATGCAAGGGCAATCCTCCGAAGCAAAATGCATCCAGAGTCTTCAGTTGACTAAATGCTGTTCTTAAGGAACCCATGGTCACACATTTTCTAATTCAAGTTTTCTTTTCTTCTGTCCCTATGATAATCTCAAAAGCCATGGTAACAACGTTGCCATGACCACCTTTTACTGCTGGCGCACAGAGTACATGTTTGAGTGGTAATGTCAAAAAGTGATGCAAAAGATCCTTTTTTTTTCTTCTGAGGGAACACTGACTGTTGGCGTAATATATTCTCTTTTTTAGACTTTGTTTTGGGCCACATTACATAAAAAAACCCTTGAACACATGTACACGCCCACATTCACCCACACAAACATGTACACAAAAAAACATATGCACAAACACACAACACACCCTGATAGACCGTCTGCTCATAAGTAGAGATAAATTATAGATCATGTTCCCACTCAGAGCTCGAGATTCTGCCAGACAGAGTCCCTGACTGAAATGCTGAAGCAGTATTCAGCAACTCATCTCAATCAAAAGTGTGAAACCAAGTGACACAGACCACGTATAGATTGACATTTAAGCATTTACTCAGCTGACTTTTCTGAGAAAGTTGATCTTCAAACTTACTAAGAAAGTGCGTATGGATTTGTTGCTAGAGGTTCCCAGAGATTGATTGATTGGCTTACTCTGTGGTTGATATAAACTTTTGCTCAAAATGAAGAAAAAATCTTTTTAATCTTTGTAACATTATAACTGGGTATGATATTATCCAGAGCAGGCAGTGCTGTGCCTCTGTGGAGCTTGTGACATAACTCTGGAAGTGCAAGTGATAAGTGCCTTTTTTTTTCCCAGGATGGAAATAGACCCCCCAAAAGTTTTTGCAGCCCTCTGGTTTTCTCCTTCTTGTAAGCTTTTAGTTATTGAAATATACATTAGGAGAGACCATCATTCAAGAGTTCAAAGAGAGGATTTTGTTTTGAACATTTCATAAAAAATAAAAACTGCCATAAAACTAGACAATCCATTTATTTTTCATGGTGGCTCTCTTTGAAGCCTGGAGGGTTTTGGTTGACTTTTGAGGCTTTAATTTGTACAACACACGTTTCAGCAGATAATCCGGATGATATTTTTGGAGCTTGGGCTTTATTGTCTGTTCACATTTTTTTCACACACACATAAGAACAAATCCAGGTCATAATAGGTGTGCAATACTTGATTCTGAAAACAGTGATTAATTCTCAATAGCAAAAATGACTCATGGGAAGAGAAAGGAGTCCCACAAGAGTCTCTTTTGCTGGTTGATGCTGTGGGAAAAAAATATTACTCATGATATCATCTTGAGTGTCTTGGAAATAATAATTACTGAGCAGGAGTGAGAGCAGCCTGAGGAGCTACTGCACTTTAACCCCCTCTGATAGGGAAAAAGGGAGAAAGATGCTGCCCTGCAATTCTGGCAACAGCAGCAGAGGGGTTGAGTGCATCTATGAGTCTGTCATTGCTAAGGGAAGACATATTTTACTCACATACTTATTCAGTTTGGGAGAGCTTTGCATGATGGGCTGCATGTTTTGTTTTTTTTAATCTTATTCTAGCATCTCAAATAAACTTTAAGTCAGGACTATTTGAGCCACATGCCTGAAACACTTCCTTTTGGTTACTGTCTTTGAGGTCCCCCTCCCCACGTCGCCACTTTCTTCTGATTAGCTAGATCTGTTAGAGCAAGGCTGTTAAAAAAAGTATATATATATATATATATATATATATATATATATATATATATATATATATATATATATATATATATATATACATGTATATATATATATACATGTATATATATATATATATGTATGTATGTATGTATATATATTTGACTTTTTGATGCTGAGCTTCTTTGACCATAATTGGCAGTGCCATAATGAAATGATTCAACCTAGCATTGTATGAGTTAAGACTCAAGCCAGCCATGCCCTTATATGGGCAAAACTCATAAATTTAACAGCTTTTGATGAGTTATGAAAAAAAAAATCATCCTCTGTACAGCAGATGCTTGATGAATTGCAGTTTTTAACACTTCCACATAGGCTTCATATTTCATAGCTGGAGTTTGCCACTAGGTTATATGCCTCTCCCCTCCAGACAAGCAGCACCTTGTTAAAATGAATTGAAAAAAGACTAATAGTAATGAAATACACCCTTACATATTGGCTGCATAATTTGACCCGGATAATTTAGAGAAGGGAAATAGAACACAATGATAAATGACACAGGATGTGTAGGTATACCTGCAGAAATGTCCGAAAATGCTGAATGTGGCTACAGATGTCTGCTGTTGTGAAATTCCAAAAGGGTAGAAGCTGGAAAGATGCAACCCATGCCTAACTCAAGTTATCTGACCTAATTATTCTACAGCAATATTCTGTGTCAACTTGTCTTTGACGGAAGTCAGAAGCTGGACACCAGCAGGATATATATAATGTATAGTGATTGGTTTCTAATTTGCATAACCACCCATTCACTGCAGATGATCCCTTACATGGCAGCATTTAAAACACAGTTTGGACCTCAACAGTCCTCAATCAGTGTGTGGGTACAACGTCAGACTTCTACAATGAAAACTCACTGTGGGCTTTAATTTTGCATGATTAAACTTAAATCCATCTTTTACCTGAGGTTAAGGGGGGTAATTACATATTTAAAACCATTCTGTTTAGTTTGTGAAACCGAAATACTAGCTTAATTATTTGGTGATATTCTTGCTGAATATATTATTTTACAAAAACCTTTGTCCTCATTAATGAATTATCATACTGCTTAGTTTGATATTTTTAAATTGAATCCAGCCATCCTTATCCGAACGTCTCCTCCTTTAGGGCAATGTATTTGTTATTTTTTTCCTTTTTAATAAAGCCTTCTACTCCATTCTTTGGTGAAAGTTCTGAGTCATGAAGTTATTTGTGTAATAGAAAGGAAAGGCCCTCAAAAATCTACCAGGACATAATCCTTTGCTGCAGAAAATAAATCATGAGGCAAGGGCTGTGGATAAAGAAAACGAGATGTGACAAAACTTTCTACCTCATAGGATCATTGCTCTTCTACTGAAAGCATCATAATTAAGACGGTGCAACATGAAATTATTTGGTTGGCAGAGGTCAGAAGGGCAGGTAGGTTGGTGTTACTGTTTATATATCTAGTTAACTAATTATGCTTGAGTTTGATGTTTTTCTTCAACATGAACTTTTAAGACACACTCAAAGACTTTCCTCTTAAAAGAGACTTTTAACTTACTTTAAGTACTCTTTTTATTTTCTAAACTCCGTACTGTTACTTTTTTAGTGTGTACCTGTAGTATCTTGAGATTTCTTTAAATAAAAAGTGACCTATAACACAAGTTTATTATTATAAATAATGTTTTAAATCTATGGCTTTGGAATTAATGATATTAGTAAAATGGCAACAATATACGCTAAATTATACCAGATATTCAAGGACATTATTCAGGAAGACGCTGAGCATCATGTCAAGAGGTGGCTGTGACAGATAAAAGGGAAAATAGAAATAACAGTTTTTATTATTCGTTTGAACCTTGGAGTCTTTATTGATTTTAAAGACATAGAAAGACAACACACTGGTAGCTTTATCTGGTGACTAAAAGAAGCAGTCACACAACTGCAGGTGAATCCAACAGAGAGAGAATACCAATAGAAAAGACAGGAGCTGCAAAAAGTAGCTTAATAACACTCCCTGCTTCTGTGCTTGTCTCTCCACAGTTCCTCCGCCTGTGCTTGAGTGCATGTGTATGTGTGTGTTCGTGTTGGTGTGTGTGTGTGTGTGCGTGTATGTGTGTAAGCTGCTGACTCTGCAGAGCTTTGCATTGACCAGTATTCTAATTATAGACTGCACGTGAATTCCTGCTATGTGATTGTGTGTGTCCTGTCCTGAGTACCCTTTTAGTCCTTAGAGAGTTTAAAAAACATGCATGTCTGTGTTCAGGACATGAGGACATGCATGCACATGCATGCCTTTTTTTTCTTGTGTATAGCTTGTATTTGCAGTGCACGCTTTCATCCATGTGCATGTATGTGCAAGTTTTTTTTTTTTTTCTGTCTGTGCATGTGCCTCTGTGGAAATATTTAAGCTTCTTTGGAACAGACCCTTTTTATTTTTTATTTTTTGCTTACTGCTAATCCTCGTCTCTGGCCAAAAATACAGACTGCATCTTCTTTATCCAAGGGGACCTTAGGGAGGAGAGGAAGTAAGGAGGATGAAAGTATAGAATGGAAGTGAAGAGAGATAGGAAGAGACTTTAAGTACAAGGGACACGGAAGAGAGAGATGGGAGGAAGTAGGACTCTGGAGGGTCATTAAGGTGAAGCGAGAAGTAGAGGTGAGAAAAAGATAGAACGGAGAGGGAGTGAGTGACGCACACAGAGGGAGGAAAGTGGCAAGAGGAAGCACCGGGAAATATATAGAAAGATAGTTGCAGAGGTTGTTAGCTGGGGCGTGCTGGAAATAACCAGTTTGAACAAAGTATCTTCCGATGATTTCCAAAGGCAGGAGTGTAAGCATTGTTGTTCCAAAAGGTCCTACACAAAGGTTAGCCAAAAAAACCTGCTGCCAAAGAGAGGCCAGATGCGATACAAAAATATCATAGCGCTTTTTTTCTTTTTAGAGTAATTTATCAAAGGCAGTCATTGTGTTGCACTTTGGTTCACAGAGAAAGCAAAGACAGTATTTGTGTGAAGAATGAAAAAAAGACAGCTTGAGATCAAAGCTTTAATCGCTCACTTTCTCACCTCCAAACACAGCCAGTTGCAGTGTGAAGTGAAGTGGGTGTGCTTGTTGGATTGCTGCTTTCAGATAGTTGAAGATATTGTCTGTTAGGTGTGTGTGTGTGTGTGTGTGTGTGTGTGTGTGTGTGTGTGTGTGTGTGTGTGTGTGTGTGTGTGTGTGTGTGTGTGTGTGTGTGTGTGTGTTTAGATGCGGCCCAATGATGCATTCTGACAGAACTTTATGGAGCATTCAGACTGAAGCAAAATAGAATTTAGAGTTGAAAACAATACACATAAAGTCAATATACAGATGTGAGTTGCACAAAAAAAAAATAACTTTAAGAGCTGAAGTTTGTGCAAAAGTTTTTCCTTATAATTCAATATTTAGGGGCTTATGATGTGATACTAAAAATGCAGTGAAAAGAGACTTCTTTAGTTTTCTTCAGCATTCTTGGCAGTATTTTATCAGTCATGTAGGTTACTTATATAGATATATATATATATATATATATATATATATATATATATATATATATATATATATATATATATATATTCACTGGCAATAACACTAATAACCTTGGCAGTGCTTCAGTCTTGTTTTTTGGTTCAACTGGCTTCGCACAGGATGTGAACAAACTTACCCACCATTTTAATCACACCCTCGATCCCTGGCTGGCATATGACCTTCAGACTTAGAATTTGTCAGTCTTGCCACTAAAACCTCTTTCATCCGATAATGTAACTTCTGATGTCTTCCCAATAGACTTCACTTCATAAAACAGATAAAACCAAAAGCTTTTCTGATGGAGCTGTAGTTAAGTTTAAGGAAGCAAATCTAGCTGCTTCAAAATTATTATTTTGTCAGAGGTGAGCTTAAATATCCTGTATCCTAGCACCAATCCCTCTCAGCTTCATCAGTTTGTTGATAACACCACAGGTTCCCCGTGAGTTACTCCTGACCCAATCACTCCCTCCAAACAGAAAGCTATTAGACAACAGAGACGAGCTCTATGGTATAACGCTCAAACTCATGAGCTGAAACAAATTGGAAAGACTATAGCGTTCCACTAATACAAACTAAGCTTGTTTACTTTAGCAAGATAGCCTTAATAAATATAGGAAGGCCCTGTGGTGTGCTCAAGCTGCTTATTACTCCTCTCTAATAGAAGATAATAAAAACATTCAGGTACTTTTTCAGCACAGTCATAGCTCCATTGAGTCATGTATTCGTGACTCATGCCCACAGCAGTGATGACTTTATGAGCTTGTTGAATGATGAAATAATAAATATTAGAGACCAAGTTATTAACCTTTCACCTTTTACTGAGTCAAGATTATGGAAACTGCTTTGAAACTGAATACCTTTCTGTATTTTTGGCTTTTTACCTTCTAGAACTAGTCTCAGCAGTTTAGCTGAACCATCAACCTGGATATTAGACCCCATCTCGACCAAATTGTCCTTCCCTAGTTAGCTCTTTTTTTTTTACTTAGAAAGATTAATATCTTTATTGATCAGATATATGCCCCAATCATTTAAAGTTACAGTCATGAAGCCTCTTCTTAAAAATTCTCCTCTAGATTTAGTCACATTGACTAACTAAAGATCAAAATCTAACCACAGCTTTATTTTCTTACTCCTGGAGAAAAGGCAACAAATCAGCTCTGTAACTTTTAAAATAGCAACATTTAAGTTTAGGATTTTCAATCAAGGTTTAAAGCCCACCATAGCACTGAGACTGTGCTACCAGTGATCAATTGATGATCTCATTCTCTAAATAGATTAAATGGACTACTTGGCAAAACAGGAAGCACTTTTGTGTGGTTTCATATGGTTTCAATTTTATTAATTCCATTTCTGATTCTGAATTTTTTTCTTGTGACTTTGTTGACATGCCACTATAATGAAACGCTACACAACAGGCAGACTGAAAAACAAAAACTTCATGTGCTCAGCAGAAGTCTCACCATAAATTCTCACTGAAAGTTTAATCCTGAAAGATTTATGTCACTGTCAGGAACCAATAAGCGGAACCAAAATTTGTGTGCCTTTTCGATTCCATGAATCTTGGAAATTTGTGAGAGGTTTCCAAACAGAATATCATTTGTGATACCCATCCCTATGCTTTGGCTCAGTTTTAACATCTGTCAGACTGATCTCAGTTTGTTTATGTTAACAATAAGTTCTCTGTTTGAACCGGGGTTAGTGGTGAAGTTCCACAGGGATGAATGCTTGGACTAATCCTTTGCACCTTTGATGCTTCCTTTAAGTAGTCCCTTGATAATTACGGGTCTTAAAATAAAAATATGGACGTCGCCTCCTTGACGTCATCCGTCTGTTCCTGATACAGTCAAATGAAGCCAATCATTGGAAAGATCCATATAGGTTATGACACCAGCTTTGAGCTTCCTTTCAAACAGCTATAGGGCGCCTGTCAGTCACATGAGCTGAGCTGTGCCCCTGATTGGACAAACATGTGATTGTAATATCTTCTAAACCTCTGAATTAGAAAAAAAATCACCCACTGTACACTGTACTGTACTTCCGATGGCGAAATTAACATTTCAGACCCAAGCCGTTTTTGAACCAGGCTGTAAATATGTTTTTAAATGCCATAAAAGTTGTTTTATTTAGCTTGTTGTGTATATGACAACTTGTAGCACTTCCACATAGGCTTATTTTTCTCAATCGGATGTTGCCCCTTGGTACAATCTTGACCTGTTCTCTTTGTGACACTGGATGTGGATTGGCACTGTTGATGGAGATTGATTGAAGAAAGACATAAAATAGAAAAAAAAAAGTTCAAGATGTTACAATAGATTCAGTCTTGCCTGTCACATAAACTTAAATAAAGCTTCAACCATACATGTGTGGCTACCTTGATGAAGCCATCATTTGTGCATTTAAGACAGGCAGGTCAGATCCCAGCAGTTCATTAAAAAAACTATACCTAACATACCTCCAACTCCACTATTTCTTGGAAAGCGTTCAACAAAGTACTTCCATCTATCTATCTGCTTTCCAGGATCTAGAGAAAAGAAATAGCAGGAACAAAGGGACAGAAACAGAGGAACAATAAAAAGTCCTGGTGTGGAGGAAAACTGTCACAGGCAAAAGCTGGGTTACTAAAGAGCACAAGTGCTTCCTCTCTCACTATGGAAACAAGGTTGGAGCTCTCTGAGTGTGACACATAGTTAGAAAAATAAAACTTTCAGAGGGCTGAAAGAAAAAAACAGGAGAGCAGAGAGAATAGTGCAGAGAGAGATGAAGGAGTTAAAGAGGAATGGAGGGACAAGGACAGAAGAGAGGAGAAGGGGACAGCCAAAGTGGGAAGCTAAAGAGAGAGGGAGATAAAAAAAAGACACAATGTAAGGATTTTGGGGGAGAGAGAGGAGGGTGAGAAAGTTTGAAAGAGATCCGAGAGTGGAGGAGAGAAAGAACTGGAAAGTCAGGGAGGAAAAAGGGAGGTGGAGAGAGAGAGAATCAGGCCATTCATCCAGGCCTCTGGAGACGGACGCAGTCTGAATTCAGGATAACTCATTCAAAAACGCCAACTCCACTTTGTCCCACAGCACCTCTGTCACTCTCTGCTATAGTTACCAAGTGGCTGGGACCCATCTAGAATACCTTAACACCATGACTGACAGGAATTTGCATTATGAGGCTCACACACACACTCACTCTCATGTACACCCCCCCCACACAACTCACACTGTGTCTTCCTCATGCCATGCTGTTCAAGCTTTTAGGGTAATAAACATGATCAGAGGAAAACCCTGGAAAGTCATGTTCATAGCTAATATGTAAGCTGATGGGGATTTTGACGATAAATAATACATACATGAGCTCATATATACACACAAACACCCAGTCTGCCTGAGGAAACATGCTGGAGTGTTGTCAAAACCACACAATCTCCCTTCTCTTGCAGTAGAGAGTTTCCTTAACCATGTCAGATAATTGGTCTCCGGGGAAACAATGCTGCTTAAAGCTAAAAGTTAAACCTTAATAAGGCTGTTAACACACACACACACACACACACAAACGTGCGAATAAATGGTACAGACGTGCAAAATGAAAAGATGCAAGCAGTTCATATGCACAACAGAGGTATAAAACATTCACGTTAGCATTCTCACAACAATGATGAAAGCTGATAAATACCAGAACAATGAAGGGACCAGTCAATCAGTTCCGCTTTCACGTGCAAAGACACTGACTGTCCAGGCTCTGCTCTGTTTCTCAACCAGGCATGAATGTTTCTCTTGTATTTTCTCCAGTTCTCATGTTTCAGTAAGAAGCAGTGCATCCCAAAGGTGTTTTGGACCAAACTCTCTCTCAGAGTGTGTGTCTCCGTGCGCCTGTGTTTCTGTGTGTCTATGCATGTAAGTCTGCATGACCTTGTCAGAACAGTTCCTATTTAATCATCTCGGGGAAATCTCAAACATTCCTTTAAAAAGTGAACATGAAAGGTAACCTTCTCTATTTTTACTTCCCATCTCTCTGCAGAGAACCAGGGAATTATCTTTTTCACTCTGCAAGGATCTTGTGAAAAAAGCATGAATAGGATGGAGAGAGAGGGGGAGAAAGGAAAAGAAAATGACACACTCACAGAGAGGAAGATGGGGACAAGGGAAAGTGAGAGTGAGTGGGTAGACAGAGGGGGAAAGTGATTGAAAGAGGAAGAGTGACAGAGCGACAGGATCTAAGACAGAGAAAGAGAATGTGAAGCACAAGGAAAAAGAAGAGGTATAAAACACAAGAGAAGAGCGGCTGCTGATGGAGTGGTAAAGCAAGTAAAACATTTGGTTGAAAGAGGAATGTAGTAGACCTGAAGTGCAGAAGCAGACATCCATTTAGCAAGATGCAGGCAGAAGCTATAATGAGCTAGTTATTGTCCACTGAACATTTTCACACTGTGCCTATTTTCTCCTGACATCAGGCTCAGGGTGAAACGCTTGAATGTGTTTATTAAATAATAATACTTTCTAATCAACAAACTTCATCAAATGTTGGCTACCATGAAACAACAGCCTTCATTTAGCCTTTCCCTTTCCCAAGATGTAAGCTCATAGCTGGCAAAGAGTAACATGAGCTGTAGAAAGAAAGATGGCCAACTTACCATTATGTGTTTTATGATATAATAGGACAACAGAAACATTTTGTAACATTACGACAGGTGATGTGAACATTCAATATTCCTTGCAAACATTAATGTTAGCTTGGAAGAAAAGCAGTACTTTCAACCCTTAGCCCTCTATGAACGATTCTTCTTGTCAGCCCTCTCCTTTCCAACAGCACTATGAACGAGTATACTCGTTTTCAGTCAGCCCTCTTGTTTCCACCAGTACGGAGACCAAGAATGTTTGATTTTTGTTAGGAATGCACCGAATTTTCGCCCTAAAATGGGCCAAAAGTGCATTTTCGATTTTTGGGGAAAGACTTTAATCACCGAAACAAGACAGCCAAAACAGCATGTTGTGATGATGCAAGCTAAAACCCTGACCAGCACGTCCTTGTCTGGATTAAAGCCGACGTATTCCAATCTATCTGAGAAAGACCCACAGATAGTGATTTGTAAAGCGTGTGATATCCAGGCTGAGATGACTGTGGGAGACCCGCTTGGACGGAGAGAAGCGCAGATGGCAGGAGAGAGAGAGCAGAGTGCAGAAAAAAGGACTCATTGCTCTGAACCAGATGAGGGGCACACCTCTCTTGTAGATCAGATCTATACCTTTTTCTTTGTTTAATAGACCTAACAGACTGAATCTGTCATTTTTAAGCACTCCCAGGTCATCTCTGTGAGGATCTCATCTCATGTTAAATGATTTTAGAAGCAATCATTTCTAAAATAGATTCAGCACTGGGGGAAAGATGGGGGAATTTAAATTGTGCGGTCTAAGGGTTAATTTAGGCATTACCATGGGATAGAAAAAGTATACAATGCCACTTAACAAGATACCATACTAAGTATCCTGGACCATAGCTAATGTTTGCTTTTGAGCTATAAATGTTACAAATAAGTGTCTTTTTTCACTGAACAATCTTATCAAAATGTAATTTAGCCCCTATTTTGAGCATTAGCCAAAGAAATGTAAAGGCTAACATCTTTTAGTGTTTTCTGTCTGGATATGATAAAAAGGCATAGGCAGGCTTAAAGGTATGGTATACAGACTCAAAACCGGTCTTGAGCACATCATTTTTGGTTGCACTACGCTACCAGTAATCAGGGTATAGGTAGTTTTTCTGCCATTCTCTGGCGCAATTGGATCCCTCTTGGTTATGTGCATTGAATCAGGGCTAGTGCATACCAGCGAAATGTACATGCAGGCAGAACAGCAGGACAGGATTTGATTGGTTTCACAAATTGGCTGCCAGATGCTCGGATTGGTTGGTGTTTTCCCAGATTTACTTCTGCTGTAGTCAGCAGATATTTTTCGCTCTGTTTTAAGAACGCATCATACATTGATTGCCATCGGGACATAAAGATCATTTTAACTAGAATATCAAAAAGTGCATCTAAATCTGATTACCAACATTGCCTTTAAGTTTTAAGAAACCACATTAAGTCCTTCAGATAACATCTACTGTTAGCATCATAAATAGTGAAACACAGCTTCATTGCCTCTGTGACATCACCCATCTTTTTCTGAAGCAGAGTTTTGAAGCCTATGGTCAGTGGTTTCCATTTTGAAAATGTTGACTGAACCTTACAAAGAGGGGGGCTTTGAGCCTCATCATGTATCAACAGCTACAGACAACAATTATAAAGACAAATCATATTTTTTACAAGGCTGTTAGCATGTTTACTTCAGTGGTAAAGATTGCCTTTTTTTAAAAAAAAAATGGGTGTGTGTGTTTCCAGCGCCTTGAGCCTGCCTTAAGTGGTTACTTGAGGAACTGTGCTTCAGCATCAGCTTCAGCTTCAGCTTCAGTTCTCACAGCTGGAGGTTGCAGTTTGGTTTCTATGCTGCCCTTTTCTGACTGCAGAATTTGTGCTTCACATGCAATGTTGTACTCATTGAAATGTTGGTTTTGAAATAGCCAACTGTTGACATTGGCCGTTATCAGTATGTTGTTTTCACTTGAATTTTGTCCCCATTGCTCCAGATTGTATCAAACCATTTGAGAGCTCATCAATCAGAATTAGTGACAGCTTCAGACTCCTTTTGTTAACACAAATTAGAACCTCCTTTCACAGTACCATGACATCATTTGGGCCTCCAACTCAAAGTCTATTCTCACATGAAAATTATCACCATGTAGATGTAAAATGTGAAATGAAAATTTTTTTCAAGTGATGTGGAGATCTGCAGACAGCGGTTTAATTGTAACTTGATATATTATGATATGCTGGTTTTCATGGATGCATGGCACTGACACTTTCACACTCGCTTTCACACCATCAAAAAATATGTGTGAGAAGGATACACACACACACGCACAGATACACACACTAACCGGCTGTTCTCATCAGGCTTTATGTCTATCAGGCTCTCTTTCTTTTTTCTCATGCTCTCTGTCAGGGGCTAAGTGCTGGTGTTGGCTGAGCCTGAGGCGAGAGCAGGGAGACCTCACGTTTGGCTGGGCTGAAATATTTAAGGAAGCCATCCAAAGCTTGTTTCACTCAGTCAGGACCCAGTGGGTCAGTCCCATCAGAGACCAATTACAACTCCTGCTGATCCACGGATGAAAGGTTCCATCAAAGGAAACAATGCACAAAGACAGAGCGTGCACAAACACAAGGATTCACACACACATGCACATTTCTCCCTTTTTCTAGTCTTCACTTTCTCTTCTTTTTAACGAGTTCTGTCTGTGTAACTCTTGATCCTTATTTCTCCGGTTTTAACAAACACAATAATCCTTCTGTCTTTTACAGCAACACTAAATCCCACAGGCGTCACAGTAACACTCTCAGGGACCCACATACCAAATGTTCTGCTCCCAAACAATATTTACCAAAAAAACGGTCCTTGGTGAATGCTGAATAAACCAAGGACAGCGAGAGGTGAGCGGGTGCACTTTCACGAAACACACACACACACACACACACACACACACACACACACACACACACACACACACACACACACACACTGCCGGTCTAGGTGTGACTCACTGTCTACTACACACACACACACACACACACACATTATCTCCTCATTGTGACATGCATGCACACACACACACACATGTGCCCAAAGAGCATAAATCATTCATAATGATCATTAAAAGGAGAGAGAGGGGCATAGGTAGGTGGAATAAATCGCCTCCCAAGCACCCCTCCCTTAGTCACAGTGATGTGAACTGACAGGCCACCAGATAAGGAGCAATTACCCAGAGTCATCTGGGCCAGGGAGCATAAGGTAGTGGCACAGACTCCTATTGAAACATACACACATACACAGGTACAAACAGAGACAGCCACACATACTAAGATGCTGTGATACTGATACAAACTCACTTTGAGAAAGACTGACACGTACAAACACAGTGACACAGATGATCCCCTCTCGCTCCCACACGCACTACTCTTACCTTGATTTATGCCTCTTTTGCTTCCTGGCTAGAGGGGGAATCCGTTCAGTCTTTCTCTGTCTTCCTTTTCGTAAGCCCGGGGGAGGTAAGGCACTTTAGATAACATACACACGACACATGTTGAACTGCAGCTCAGACATGGAAGCAGAGGCAAAGGGGAACAAGAGAGCTGTATTCAAACAAAGATAAAAATCTGGCTCTTGAGTGGCAAAGAGTGAGCCTGGAGGATGGGACTGGATTGGGACATCTAAGATATCACTTTGTTAACTTTATTCTGAATTGTACTCAGTGGGAATCCGCTTTATTGTTCTGTTTGAGTTTTTTTTTTCTTTTCAAAATGTATGTGGTGGACAAAAAAAATGAGAAACCCTCCAAGGTAATAAATTATTTAGCTTTGAACGATGTGTGTTTTTATATTCAATTCCTTTTAAACTTGTTCAATAAGCTTGGCACAGCAAATGCTAGAGTGCAGTATCCATCTCTAATTTTAGGATATCCGTTACATTATCAATTTAGACTTGGCAGACTTAAAGAGGCTGTGAGGACTACCTTGTTTGAAGTGGACTGCAACAACACCTTTTGGCTGGAATTGCTCACACACAGTTGTGATGACATGACTTTTAGCAAGGCGTGTGTTTGTTTTGGAAATAAATGGAGATCAGATCTTCTTTATGACACTAGTTTATGAGACAACTTTTTACTGTATACAACTTAACAAAGTAAGGTACTTATCAATAGTTGTGTGAAACGTGACCACAAGCAAACTGTCAGCTTGTATTGTAGTTTAGAAGCCAGCTATTTAAGTGCAACTCATAGCCCAGTGTCTGATCTGTCTATCGGCTAACATGTAGCATTTGCAAATCCATTTGTCCTGCACATCTACCAAGCAGAGCAAAAGTAACCTGGCTCTTCATTTTATTGATAGACTCAAGTTTAAACAGATCACTGCAGTATAACTGCTACATGTGGGTTGGGATGAACTTTATCACAAATTCGTGGTTAGCTCGTGGTTTAGTCTTTAGCTCATGTTTTAGCCTTTAGCCTGTGCTCTATCACTCTGCTGTTTAGCTTTCTTCTGCTCTTCTGGCCTGTTTTCTGTCAGACAGTTCAGCTTCAGTGTCCAACATCACTAAAAATATAATTCCAGGAATCATTTTCGGCAGAGAAAAACACAGATTTCTCTTCTCACTACTAAACTTTGTCAGCTGGCGTGGTGTTGTCATAGAGACTTAAACATACTGTAAATCACTCTGGTCCTCTCCGACCCAATCGGGAAGCTAAGAAATAGCATTCAGAAATAACCTATATTGGTGCTAATAATTTAATTTTAAATTGTGGATTAGGATAGGACATATTATCTAGAAGTGAGAGCTCTTCAAGATCAATTAGGAAGTACTCACTGTCCCTTTAAAGCAATTTAGAGCAACTTTAGAGAGTATGTGATGGATGCAATGCTGAAAGACAAAACAAGCCAAGCCATTGATGTGTCCGTGTGTGAGAAGCACAATCTGCTTGTTTTCAGTTTTCAGTTTCTTTTTTTTTTTTTTTTTTCTTTTTTTAACATCCTCACCAACCTGACAGATCATTTCTTTTTCATTTAGCACGGGATCATTAGAGACTCCTTTGAGGTCAGCTCATGTTGTGTAATAATAAAGTTTACATTAACACAGGAATATGTTATAAGCAAGTGGCAAATTCTGATCTGAAAAATATGAGACAATGCGGAAGAGCTAAAGTCTGCTGTTCCTTGAGTGTCCGCATGAGGCTGGTTCCGGAAGTACTGGAAGTCACGTACACACCAAGCCAAAAAAAGCCGTTTTCACAGCAAAAATATGCATATTTACAGCCTGGTACAAAGAATGTCTCCCATCTGAATCGTTAATTTTGCTAACGGCACGCACTGTATGGGGGGTGAATTTTTTTCTAACTCAGCAGATTCAACAATATTAAGACCGTCAGTTCATCCAATCAGAGGCACAGCTCAGATCACGTGACTGTGGAGCGTCCTATGGCTGTTACTGTGGAGACATTTCCAATATGGCCATGCCGGCCGTTTTACTTCAAAAGTCAGTTTCAGAAACAGATGGGTGACGTTGCGGAGACTCTGTCCCTTAATTATACAGTCTATGGTTATAAGATGATACTGACTGTTAGAGCAAAGAAGACCAGAAGGCACAAAAAGGGACAACCAGCATGGATTTCCTGTCCACAGAGTTCAGTGATTCATAACAGCTAAATTATTCTTTACAAAAATCCTACATGAGGTTCATTAAATGCTGCCTTGGAGCCTTGAAACATCTGCAGCAGCTGTCAAAGAGTCCATTACTGATGTAAGAAGCAGACTCAAAGAATGTGAGCAAAGAAAAAGAGAAATTCTGCAAGACAAACTAAATCTGTCCTCTGAATAACAATACCAACAGGGCTTCAAGTTTAGAAAGAAAGTCAAAGGGAATCAGTCATTATAAGGTTGATTTTATATTGATGGATAAGAGGGAGTTCGTACTTTTCTAGTCCATAAATACCTAACAGTCATTTTTGAACAGATAAGAACTGATATCTGCAACATGTGTTTGTCTGAAATATACTGAGCCAGGCCTTGTTCACTTCAAAGTCTGATAACTTCCATCACAGGTTTATCCTGCTGCTATGTTCCTCTTTATTTCAATGGTCCTAGACGAGGTAGATAAAACGACAGCAAATTAAAGGACTTGACCTCAAGTACTGAGTTAATCAAGACTGCAAAGAGCAATGCACAGGTGAGTCATTGTAGCAATTAACAGCACTTTACTGCAGCCCTGAGGTTAGAGGAGTAACAGGTTGAAAAGATCTGAACATCTTCTCAAGTTAGATGGCACAAATTAAGACATCATGTACAAAGGGTTATCGATTATACTGATTAAGTGTAAAGCACATTTACTAAACTACTTGGACTAGCATCATCTTTGTTCAGCAATGTTTGCTACAGTGTTTCACTGTCTCTGTTATTTCGTGCTTTTTTTTAGATAGTGTGTAGAGATGGAGTCAGACCCAAACTTTGAATGAACTCACTCCTAAAACTTCAGATATTTCTGAAATAGAGGGTGCAGCTGTCATCTGTGCTGCTTGTTGGAGGTTGCATTTTGGGCCACAAGGAGAACTAAAAATAAAAGAAGGCATCGATGAAAAACAGAAGAGTCACACTGTCTTGACAACATAGATTTATTTTTGAGTTTTATCTAAAATTACTTGTCATAAAATGGATGTTTATGTCGGTGTAACTTGTCTATCTGTCTCTCTTCCCCTTTTGCTCATTTCTATCTCTTTCCAAATACAACCATGCTGAGGGGACAGAACAAGCTCAAAACATGTACCAAAGCATGTGCCTGCCCACTGTGCGCTGACACAGTGCAGTGCTGCTGCAGCTGAAGCATTGCTGTGGAGAAGATGATGTAGCCCTCAGGCTGCACAGAGACGTCAGGCCGGGGTTGAGAACAGTAAATAGCAACGCTATTATTTAACAGACTGCAGAGTCAAACGCCGCTGCAATGTGTGACCTTTACATCGCTGGTGGGCTAATACAGAAATCAAGAGCAAGCGAGGGAGGTGGAGGAAAGAAATTAGGGGGAGTAGATGCACAAGCGCGCACACGCACATACACATCCATGCATACATTCACATTTAAAATTAAGCATTCATGCATAGGAATCCAATGTTATTAGTGATGCAGAAGATACTTACACGCACACTTCCTGACTGCTCTTGTTGAACTACGTTAGCACCGTACACAAAAGAGGGTGTGTGCGAGTGTGTTTGTGTGTGTGTGCGTGTTAAATCAGGCTATTCTGCGCTGAAAGTGACTGTCAGACCCGACTATTGCAGGGATGTGCTGATAGAGAGGTTTTAGAGCAGCAGACTACTGCCTAAGGCCTAGAAGAACTTGGGGAAAAAAAAAAAAAGAGTGAGGTGAGGGGAGAAAAAGGGGGGCAAACAGTGGAAAGGAGGAAAAGCAACAGAGATAAAGAAAACAGGAATGCGGCAGAAAATAAACAAGGTTATAGAAATAGGAAGGTAGGCAACTGAGCAAGGGATTTGAGTGAGGTGGGAACCAAGGTCAAGTCACTGAAGCACAGAGGGAGGGGGGGATAAGAGAGGGAAGAAAGGAGGGATAGAGAAAGAGTGACAATGGAAGTAAGAGATGGAGAAGAAGGAAAAGAGGGCTGTAGAGAGTGAGACCTTTGCATGATAATTCATTCATTAGGAAAGACCTTGACCGAGAATTTTCTCTCTACATTCTGATCTCCTGACTCTGCTCTGACACTTTTCCCCTTCTCTTCTATCCATCCATCCACCCCTCCTCCCACAACCCACTCTGCTTAGTTTTCTCTTTTTCTACCTCTAAACGTCACCGTTCTCTCATTATAGAATCCCTAGTCAGCAAGTTGACGACATGGAGGCATGGGGAGAGAGAGAAAGAGAGGAGGGAAAGAAACAGGGAGAGAGAGAGAGAAAGGGAGAGAGACTATTACAGGCTGCTATCATGTGACTTCTTTTTTTTAATCTGCCTTTCACCTTTTTCTCCCAGCATACATGTCAAGAATCCTTCCTCTAAACTGTGGGTCCTAAGGGCCTAAGCTTAAATGAGATAAATAAATCCTTCAAAGGAAAAAGAGAGAAGGGGGAAAGGGATTTTCTTTGGCAAACAAATGTGAAATCAATAAGGAGTACCCTTAGACGCGTAGAGAGCGTCCTGGCTGCTGCATACAAAAGAAGAGCAAGGGAGATTTCTCGGCTCATGAAGTGGAAGAAAAATATGCTTTGAGTAAATAATTTACTTTAAGCAAAAAAATGATGACAACGGATCTCTTAGAGGCAAAGAAGATGACTCAGGCTTCGTGGTTTATTTAAAACTTTGTAAGGAAGAGGGTGTCACACACCGCTGTTACAAGGAAAGCTGGCCTGCATGAATCGTCGTTTTGTGTTTAGAGTAAAGCTTGTACATGTAAGAAGAGAATAACAGGAGCTAAGATTTAGTAATGTGGGCAGGGGAATAAAGATAAGGTCAAATCTTCCAAAAACAAACTGTATTTCTAACAAACGCATGATGATTAAACCAATCAAAACAAAGCCACATACATCAATATAACTTAACAGCATGAAAATCTATTTCACATCACACCAAAGAAACTCAATACAAAGCATTGCCATGAATAATGTGTCCTCCTCCGAGAGTCTTTCGCTAACTGAAGAGGAACAACTTGTTCTGCAAACTAGAATCAGCAGACAATTCAAATGTGCTTAAGAGTTAAGGAAAAGTTTCAGAACTTCCTGCTCTTTGTGGGAAACTGCAATGTGATTAAATGTTGCCGTGCTGACTTTGCTATTTGCAGAGCTGCAGTAGTTGGCAGTAGGGTAAGCATAGTGGAATATTTCCTCCATTGTTCAGCCTTGAATTGTTTTGCTGATATCTTTGCACACCAGAGCCATGGGAAGAACAGAGGTGCAAGGAAAGAAATGGAACAAAACAGAAGGGTCCTGATGACCACATGTCACCTGCAACCTCTGTGGGTGGCTCTTTAAAAAAGATGATGGCTGTATTTGAATGCAGCATCTGTTGTCAAATGGGTCGATTCTGAGTGTTTGGAAGTGTTTGACTTTTTCCATTTGTCGTCTTGTTCACCAGCATTTCAGCGGGCGTTGAATGTTTGGAGGAAAGTAGGTGAAATGCCTCAATGGTAAGTCAACCTAAGGTCCCGTTGAACGAAAGACTGAAACATTTCAAAGACACCTTCACCAAGTTGAGGGTAACAATCAACTCTTTAAAAAACTTTGTTCTCCCCCTAGAAGTTGCAGACTTCAAGCAAATTGATGCTCTGTAGTATCAAGGACTTAAATTTAATGCCTTGGCATATAAGGCAAGGCAAGTTTTTTTATATAGCACATTTCAGCAACAAGGCAATACAAAGTGCTTCACATAGAAAAGGTATTAAAAGAAACAATTTAAAAATTAATAACAAGAGCAAAAAGAAATAAAAGAAAGTAAAATGGTTAAAAAATAAGGTTTAAAACAGATTCTAAAATCTTAGTATAAAAGTCACAGTGCAGAGTGCAGAGCTGTGCAATGGCCCTAAACCATTTAATGCTTTATAAACCAGCAGAAGTATTTTAAAATCTATCCTCTGACAGACAGGGAGCCAGTGTAAAGACCTCAGAACTGGACTGGTGTGATCCACTTTCTTGGTGTTGGTGAGGACTCGAGCAGCAGCTTTCTGAACCAGCTGCAGCTGTCTGGCTGATTTTTTAGGGAGACCTGTTAAGACGCTGTTACAGTCATCAAGTCTACTGAAGATAAAAGCATGGACCAGTTTTTCCAGGTCCTGCTGAGACATTAGTGCTTTAATTCTCAACACATTATTTAAGTGATAATAACTGTCTTGATGTGTTTGTTAAAATTCTGGTCTGAGTCCATGATCACAACCAGATTTCTGGCATGGTCAGTGGTTTTTAACTTTAAAACCAGGAGCTGGTCTGGTCTGGAGCTGCTCACTGACTTTTAATCTCTCTGCTTTGGCTCCAAAAACAACATCCTCAGTTTTGTCTTTGTTAAACTGGAGAAAATTTAGACTCATCCAATTGTTGATTTGTTCAATACATTTAGCCAGAGCCTATTTCCGGCCATGATCGGTGAGTGACATTGTGATGTATAACTGTGTGTCATCTGCATAATTATGGTAACTGACTTTGTTGTTTTCTGTAATCTGAGCCAGTGGGAGTAAATGGATGTTAAACAGGAGAGGCCCCAGGATGGAGCCTTGGGGGACTCCACATGTTATCTTTGTCTGCTCAGATGTAAAGTTACCTATAGACACACAATAGTCTCTGTCCTTTAGATAGGATTTAAACCAGTTGAGTGCTGTGCTAGAAAGTCCCACCCAGTTCTCTAGTCGGTTCAGTAGTATGTCATGGTCGACTGTGTCAAAAGCTGCACTGAGATCAAGCAGCACTGTGACTGAAACTCTACCACTGTCAGTGTTTAAGTGGATGTCATTTAACACCTTAACCAGAGCCGTCTCAGTGCTGTGATGATGAATCCTGACTGGAAGATGTCGACACACAGTCATTCACTGTCATTGTCATACACTGACTTTTTTTTGGTGTGCAGGGACTTCTTCCAGTTTCCAATACCCATTCCTGTTCTCTCTCTCTCTCTCTCTCTCTCTCTCTCTCTCTCTCTCTCTCTCTCTCTCTCTCTCTCTCTCTCTCTCTTTCATATTATGGTTTCTCATGGCGATTTTTATTAGTGCCATAAATCAAACATTACCCATAGTGCACTACACAATGCTTGTGCCCTTGGTGAGGATTATATGACACACACTTGTCAGTTTTTGCTAGAAGGGGGATTGGATAAGAGCATGGTAGCTAAGAGAGCTAAGCAATAGAGGTTCCTTGTTTGTGTGACACACTGAAATATTTCATTTATTATTATTTTATTTGGTAAAATATATGCTCTAGGACAGGGGTCACTAAATGGTGGACCCAGATGCCCTGCCATGCGGTTCCAGACCTCTCATCAATAAACTATGAGGGGATTTTAAATTTGACAAAACCTTTTTATTTTCATTAGCACAGCTTTTACAGCATTTACAGTTTTGGTAGAGCAGCGCTGGAAACGTACAGACCAATTGCATTCGATTTATGCCATTCCACGTGACGCTTCTCAGCCAATAAAGGCTCCGCATTCCAGGCTTTAAATATCACCACTCTGCATGCAGGCAAAGGTTTTGAAGTTGGGGGGCAGAGGAAAGGACAATAGAGAGAAAAATAAAGAAAGAAATACAGAAAGAAAAAACAGAGAGACGAGTGAGCTGGAGTTAGAGAGAATAACATCCACAAATTAATGAATCTTAGAAAAGAAAAGTGGAGCGACTCATTCATGTTCATTTTTCCCTTTGGGAGCACAAAATCACTGCCTGATGCTCAGAGACCCGGCACAATTACTATAAACTGTTTTGATTTATTATCTCTTATTTTTAAATACAGCTCTTCTAAAATTTAATAAGATAATAGCAATTTCACTGTCTACTGTAAATGATTTTGTTTACTTAAATGTTAAGGGACCATAAAAACTGTTAAATATGTATATGTTAGTAGACTTAACAAATTCATCATTAAAAACAAGAAAACCAGCTAACACCATGAAGTGCTCAAATGTGAACTTTCTTTTGGCTGAAGAGCCAAACTCTTAGAAGTCAGAAATTAATCAGGAATGCCATGCAACCACTAAACAATTCTTTTTTCAATTCATGAATGAAATAAATAACAGTTATTCAACATTTAAAAAAAAATCAGTACACTTTCTCTAAACTGACCTTTTTGAGTTTTAACTGAATAACCCTGCTCTAGAAATAACTTTTTTTGCCATCCTTTTATTTTCTTTTAGAAATGTAGAATTTTATACTAATACACATTTTTAAAATGAATAAGGGGAAAAGGCTGCATGGTAGCGGAGCTGTTAGTGCTGTTGCTTCACAGCAAGAAGGTCGCCAAATCCCAGTTCGGGCACAGTGTGCCTTTCTGTGTGGAGTTTGCATGTTCTCCCCGTGCATGCGTGGGTTCTGACAGTCAACTGATTCTAAATTCCCCGTAAGTGTGAGTGTGTGTGTGTGAATGGTTGTCTGTCTCTGTGTGTCAGCCCTGCGATTGACTGGCAAGCAGTCCATGGTGTACCCCGGCTCTCGCCCTAAGCCAGCTGGGATATGTTTCAGCCACCCGCGATCCTGCATAGGAGAAGCGGTATAGAAAATGAATGAATGAATAAGAGGGAAAAAAATCTACCTTAAACACTGGTTACATTTCAGACTGTTCACAAAGCCGTCACACAGAAATGAAAGTCCAGGATGGAACTCCTTCATCCGTAACTGCTGGCTTTGTTTGGAGCCCAGCTTTGTTGTCTGTTTTTCAGAGAAGCTATGGCTGGTAGAATACAGCCCGTTGATTCTGAGACTTGCAGTATAGCAGTCAGACAGCAGGCAATCAATCAGTTGGTAAATCATTAGGACAGTCTTAACTACTAATTTAGACATGTCACAAAGGATGAAACTGGACCTCTGGAATTACCCCATGTTTGACTTGAATTTACTTAAGTGAACCTTATTGTTCACCTGTGTTCAAAAACCCCAGGGTTGTTTACGCCGAGGTTTGTCCTGGTTTCAGTGGTAGCACATCTTCAAGCCTTTCTTATTATGTGGATGAGTGCCTCACCTCTCTAGCAAAATTTTCCAGAAATTGTTGTTTTCCTTTGAGTGTGTTCTTGCTTGCATCCCACAGTCTTGGTTAAAATGCAGAGCTTTTTTTTGAAAAAAGGATTTTTTTCCCTTTGCATCAAAACAAACTGAAAGTCTGCTTTGGTTCCCTTGCCTCTGTATTTCCTACCAATGTAGTTGGATGAAATCTGGCTGCTAAATAAGATCCTGAGCATTGTCCAAATGATTAATGATTAGAAGTTATTGCCAAAAGTGAAGGAATTGCCAAAGAAAGCTTCTCACCCTTCGAAATATACTTGGCTTTTATTGCTAAGTGGAGGTGAAAATTTGATCACTGAGGTCAAGGAGGCTAAAGTGAGCATAACTTTCATGTAAAGTCACTGTAGTCACTTGAACAAGCCCACTAACATCCTGCTCCACTACATCGGCCAAGAGTTGTTTGAAGGGAATTACTTCTTCCTCCTTTCAGTGTTGGGGAACAGATGCAAAGTGTGACACAAATACTTCCAGTTGAAATGAGGCAAAATGGGACTTGGCTGCCAGTGTTTGCACTTCCCCTGTCACCCTGACTTAAAATCCAACACCAAAATGAGGCAGCAGGTAACAAGTGTAATCGCCCATTCAAAGGCATATCAAATAAATATTACATGTCTCTCACTGCTGTAAAAGATGCAGGGTGGATTAGGGAACAACAGCTGGCAGCCTTAGGGGAGACTCAGAGAGAATAGACAGAGCAGCTTTTTACTTTTAAGAGCTTAAAAAAAAGTGCGTAAGTGGGGGAGTCCTCAGGCGAAGAAGAGTTGGGCTGACGACTGGAGTTTGAAGACAAGCCAGAGAGTCCCTCTGTGTTCTGTGCAATCACTGCAAAGGAGATGGAAAAGCTGGGTTTAACTTTCAGGTATCAGGCTGGTGATGCAGCATGGTATAATTATGACAAAGCTAAGTTTATATTAGTTATACGTGGAATACATGTGCAGATTTTTTTTCTTTCCTGTGTAAAAGATGAAATGACACATGAGGATACAGGAATAACATTAAAGTCCAGTCCACTGACCAGAAGAGCAGCAGGGCCCAAATAGGGAATTGCCTTAATATTCAACAGCACACCAAACAGTACGCCTCAAGGGGGGGGGCACCAAAACTGTGGAAAAGTACTACAAACATTGAATACAGTGTACACACAACAAGCTATCCAAGTGTCTTTGTCTGTTCTTTATTCTCTTGCAAGTGGGAGCAAACAAAACAGAGTGTTTCACAGACTGCAATGAAGCTCAACGAGGGTCAGTCCCTCGCTTGCTAATATACAGTGGGACAGAAAAGAGGATGTCATACAGTTCATCTAAGGATGAACAGAAAAAATAAGTTTCTCAATTTTATGCTGAGTGCAGTTGAACACTTCCCTTGATCAAATGAATGCCGTCAGTCAGATGTCTGCTAGTCACTTCTTTTATACAAACTATTAGTACAATGAAATTTAAAATTTCCATTGCAACAGCAATGATCCACAAACATCAATAAAGTCATCTTTCCTTGAGGTTTTTCCTCTTTTTTATGAAGTGGGTCCATTCTTTTTGCTGTCAGCCAATGACTTTAAAACACAACTAAAAAAACCTTCCTAATGCTACGATTGAAACTTTGAGTATCTCTTGAGAACCAGAAAGGAATTCTAAGGCAGACTGAAGTATATCTAAGTGCTCCGTGATTATCTGAAAAATCATGATACCTTACTTTTGACCTTGGCTCTTTCAAAGAGCTTTTTCCTCTTTATATCGAGGTGCTTGGATGTAGTTTTATTGTTGAGTTATTTTTTTTCTTTCAAATATTAGGTCAGAAATGGAGCAGCTAATCTTCAAAACTCACAAACTGGAGGCTCTCCATTAACTGTAGTGGTTATGCTGCAATAAATAAGGCTGTTAAGCAATCTGTTTGAGCATCTAAAGTGCATACCTGCTATTTCTCCCTCTCATTGTGTACAGCAATAAACCTTGGGAACTTTGATACTGTTTTTACTTGGCACTGACTGTTTGCAGCCCACTCAAAGGCTATTAGTGCTGCAGAGTTTTTTTTTTTTATTTCTGGCTCCAAGGTGAGACTATTTGTTTCTTACCTCTGCCTTTTGCTGAAACCACACCTTCACCCTTTGCTGAGATAAAACAAAAAAGCATGACCAAGGTTAACTTGTTTCATTAAATGGACAGTTAAAAGAAGATGTAACAACATAATCACTGTTTCATTTCGCCCTGGATCCACAGCAAAATCAGACTGGAGAAAAGGAGGTTTTGTCATGAGTTTCTAGAAGTGGGTGTAAAGAACTTTGCTTGCTAAGCTACATGTAACTTCTCATGGGAAATTCCATTTTCATACCGCAATGCCCAAGCCCACCATGCTGCTCTGAGGTGTTGGTCCTCAGGTATGGATCAATATGGCTTATAATAGATCTGTTTGGGTAAGTTTCACACTGCAGTTGGTGCTCGTCTTCAATCTACACCCTCTGCTCAAATAGCTTAACACAGGCTCTGAGAAAAAACAATACATTTCTAACTCACCAGAGCTACTGCTTTCCAGGATGTTCTTCACTAAACTGCCAGCCCACAGCAGAAGGTGGATTTCACATCTCTGAGATATTGTTACTCAGGTTATTGTCAAGTATTCTGGCCTGATTTCAAACAGCGGAGTTCCTCAATTGAACTCACTTTAACATCCTGATGAAAAATGAGTTCAACACTACAGTATTGAGTTCTAGTGATGCTGAGTAAAGAATTGATTTCAGGGGGCATGTGAAAGAGGTTGGCAGGGTGTGGAAGCTCTACCCACACAAATTTATGAATCTTTATCACAACACGATCAATAGCACTCTGGCAAAGCTGCATGGCCTTGGAGCAGCTCTGTCTAGAAACCACAGACAGGTATTATTATTTTTTTTAATTGTTTTTTTTCTTTTGTTTCATTGTGGAAAGTTTCTGGTTTTGGTTTGGTTGTATTCTGTCAGATCACATCAACCATTTTCAAACCCTTATATAGTTACCACTCAAATAAATCTTGAATCCATTTCTCAGCCAAGTGATTTAAAGAAACAATCAATAACTTTTCCTCAGAAATGACAATCAAGTGTCAACTGAAAAATGGGCGTCAGCTTTACTGCAAAGTGCAAACATTTATGGAGTTTTTAAGCTCCAAACCAACTTGAATTCCTCTATTCAGGCTCTTGCAATGCTCTGCAATGAATATTATTCAAACTTTCTTGTAAAGAAAGTGGCATGAATTCTGCTGAAGTATACAGATTTGAGAAGCTGTAGCTCTGTTTTTACTTTGAAGCATGTCTCAATTTACCCAGAACTGATGCCAAATCAGCCCTAATTGAGATACGAACAGCTCAAGAGATGAACACCAAGTTATCTAAATATTTGCGAGGTTCTGGGCCATGCCGAGATCCTTTTTTGAAAGCATTAAATGTTTAATTAATCTTGATCTGGACTGATATGAAATGAACTGAATATGAATATGAAAAGTCTGTCTGGTTTGCCTCATTCTGTGCTGCAAAGCAGGAACTGGGAAGCACTTCATGGTGCTAACTCAAACTAAAATGCCTTGAGGACAAAATGAGGGGAAAGGGTGACAAAGATGCTGAGGAAAGAAGCGGAAAAGATAAATGCAAGATCAAAACACACTGAATGCATGCATTATGGCATGTGCCCCGAGGGAGCTGTAGAAAATCGTACACACTCATGTAATCATGTGCTACAGCACAAAGACAGCGCACACACGACAGAAAGCATCTCATGCTATAATTGGCTGAGCACATTGACCTTGTTCAGTGCACGGTGTGTGTGTGTGTCTGCACGCGTGTGTGTGTGTGTGTGTGTGTGTGTGTGTGTGTGTGTGTGTGTGTGTGTGTGTGTGTGTGTGTGTGTACATGCATTTAAGTGCTTATACAGGTTTTTAGGCAGGCTTAGACTCCAGCATGCAGGTCTCAGAATTTCTCCTTTGAGCTGCGTAAGCATCTTTTTATTCCAACCATATTAAAATTAAATGTGATGATGGATGGACCTCTAATAGATGAAGCCCCTGGGCTCTTACACCTTGTACATGTGTGTGTGTGTGGATTTGGATGTGTGTGGTGTGTCTGTGTGTAGACGTGAAGTCAGAGAGTTCAGAAACAGGGGGGCTATGAGATAGGGGTCAAAGTGAAAGTGGTCCTCCTGTCATCCTGGTGGCATAATGCATGATGGGGGATGGAAGGATGCAGAGAGAAGGACGATGAGGGGAAAGAACGGATCCTCAAAGAACACACTCTTGTTCTTTCTGCACCTTAAACACACTGTAGACTGCTGTTCATGTAGAAGCACACACTCTAAAACAAAGGTGTTTGCAGATAACCATTAATATACACAGCATGCACAAGTACCTACACACGTACACACTAGTTCCCAAAACACACATGCCTTTGGATGTAGAGTGCTGAGAGGAGAAATGCCCGCGGCAAGAGTTGTCCTATCTAATAACAGCCGAAATGGAGAGAACAGTAGAGAGGCACAAAAAGGAGGGAATGGAAAAAGAGCAAAGTGCTGAATATGTATTTCAAACCAAACGTGGCCGGTCAGGCAAGCAGGCATGACGGCGCATCATGCATGGACAACCATGCTAACACATTCCTTCACACAAACACACACAGAAGTGTGTTCATGCACCCAAAAAGAAACAAAAATGTAGACACATACAAAGCAAATCCACACATATACAATGACAGTGGAAGGAATTGACGCCTGGGTGCTACTTTTCTTTGTTCTGAGCTCTGGATTGTATAAAGACAGAAATATGGGCTGATATATTTCATATGCGGAGAGGAAAACACTCAAATACCCAGGATGAAAACCCAGCATATCTCCAGGTTTGGATGATAAATAATGACTAAGTGATGGTCTAAAACTTCCACAATAAACCTCTTTTCAGTGTGTTTACAAGAAAGATGAAAATGAAAATATTCGGCAAACAGTTTTCTTTTGGAGAAAACAAGTCACGTCAAACTACTTCACTAGATGAGTAACATGCATGGAGGCTATTTTTCTGTACTGAAGATCCTCCTGATGAATATTCTAACAACCACAACAAGGAACACAACGGATTGTTTGGCTCTGTGTTCTGTGTCAACACAGTTTCCAGTCTGTGTTATCCTGCATCTATTTCTCATCTGGCATCCAAGCAGCTAATTAGTAAGTAATGGTGCTGATTCCTCTCGAATATTATGTGTAGAGCTCTGTCTAACATCAAATCTGCACAGTTTCCCATTTGGAAATATCTTCACATTAGTCAGACCCGGTGAACCTGGGTATTTAGGACAATGGCTCATTTTGTTCATGCTTTGATGAAACGGGTGAATCAATATATTCCCTGGCTCACCGTTGCAGTGTGTCCTCATTCTCGGGTCAATTGGTAGAAATAATTTAGAATTTTTATTTCTGTGTCTCAGACATAATGAAATATTAATGAGAGCAATAAACTGAGTGTTGCTATGACCTGAAATATTCCACAAAGCAACTTTTTAACAGCTGTATTGTAAACAAAACCCTTCTTTTGATATATTCTTGTTGCATCAGCAATTCAAACAAAAGATTCCAGTTATCAGTAAGACAGAATTTATGTAACGCGACAGTTTTCCTGCAATAAAAACAGTCATAAGTGTAAAAAATTATATCTGAAAGATAAAAAAACCCAAAACATGTCTGAAACATGGATCTGATTTCTGCTAATCAGAACTTACCCACTTGAACTTTATATATTTGGTATTGGGGGCCCTGTTGTTTGCTCACAAGAAACACTTCAAGTGATCTTTGCATTGACTGCTTACACATCTCCAACCCTACTGGGTCATATATCTACAGAACTGCAAAGTTCAAAAGGGCTGGGTGAAGTTCAATATAGATTGGTGGATGAAGTGAAAAATAATGCATTCAGGTTACATCTCTGGCCTCACTACTGAAACAAAATATGAAAACTGCACAAAATAATTGGCTTCTCAAGGAAACTGTTGTTGACAGGATTGCGCAGACAAGTACCACAAATCTGCATCCTTAAGCAGATGGTGACAGTCCTATAAAAAGTTATTTTTTTATTGAGAGACAGAAAAAAAAGATAACAAATTCATATATTTTGGTGAGGCACTTTTGGTGATCACATAAACAGTTCTTAAGCCATAACTTTGCTTCACCCCAACATGGGACACAAATGTTTGCTTTGAATGCATTTCAAGAATAAAACATGAGCCACAATTTTTTCTTGCGCCAGAAAAAAACAACAACAACAACAAAAAAAACTGAGTCTCAAAATTAATGAGCCATGGTCAACTCATGTTTCTGGAATAAAAGAAGCACCGAGTTAAAACACTGCAGCCTGATGCGTGCAGGGGTGTGTGGTTACTTTACAGCAGCAAGGTGTCATTTGCAATGGAATTTGATGAAAGTAAACACAGCGGATGGTCGTGTGCAATGGCGCTGTGCTCTGGTGCAGCACTTCCTCAAATTAAAGAGCACAGATTATTAACTAAACTGTCCTGCTGTCTTTGGGGGGCTTCTGGGATTAAATGAACTGAAGCCGAAGCCTATGATACTGTTTAAATCAGGTGTAAGAAAAAAAAACACTGTAAGGCTTTTTTCCATTAACTTGCTGAGACATGTACCAGTGTCCCTGCTTTCACAATATTAAATTTATAACAAGCTGCACTGCTATGGAAGACAGCTCCTATTATTTAGAGGATTTGCAGGTGATTTCTCTACAAAATGCCTCAATAACCGGCCTTGGAGTGGCAAACTCACAGCAGGACCTCCGTGTACTCTCAGAGAAATGAAATGTTAACACACACAGCTAAAACTGATTTAACATGTAACTTTCCTGAATGCAAACACTTAAAGACCTACTTAGACTAAAGGTCATTTGGCATAAGTTCTGGGTAAAATTAGAATGTCTGATTGTTATTTTCATTCTGAACCCAAATAAAGTTAAAGGTATGGATGATAGCTATAACAACATGCTAACTGTAGGTATTAGGATGTTATGTCAGTGTAGCGGCCACATTTTGCTTCATTAAAAACAACATTCATTACAGTGAGCTGGATTTAGGCTACTTGTGTGTGCTGTGATCTCAAGCTAAAGGCTAGCTTCTTGTTAGTAGGACTTGTGTATCATCATGGAGCTGCTTTGAGATGAGCAATAAACTGTCAGCTATGTCATAGCTGACCAAACAAATATATGAAAGCAAACTAGCTGGTTTTGAAGAGCAAACTCTTTTTTTCTAAATAGTACAAAAAGTAAGAAAGGCTGTGTTTGGTAGATTACTTCTTTGTTGTTTCAATGATCTTTGGTATTTGTAAGGGACATGATTTTGTGGGATGAGCAGCAGGGCTGAGGATGAGGGTTGCACCCATGTTAAAAAAAAAGAAAAAAATCACCAAAGCCTCTCTCCCAATGCCAAATGGCTCGTTCTGCCATTTACTGTTTTGTAAAAAAATCAAATAAAAATCTACAGTATGTCCACCTGAAGGAATTATCTCTCTGAAGTTAGAGACTTCAATATAAGAGACGGGTTTTTCATGAACTGTCCAGAATTTTCTCCAGATGATTTATTTGTCTGATGGCCTTTTGAAGATTTGTCTTTGCTTCCCTCCTGCTGTGAAGGCTGTTTGCTTAACCACATGCGGTGCGGTGAGGAGGTACTGCTTGAGCACAGGTGACGTCAGCTCATACCCTCTGAAAAGCGCAGATTACAGCCGCCCCACCGAGGCTTCACTTCTGATCCCAGCTCTCATCGAGTGCCACCAGCTCTTCAGAATTGTGAACTCGTGTGACAGAGGACTTTGTGCTGGTACATAACAGCAGGAGGCAGTATTTGAGAGATCTGTGATTTATACAGAGGTATTCACTGCTGGAGGCTGTAATCTTAACACTTGTAAATATTTGTGAATATAAAAATTGCAAATGGAACACTTTTTAACAAGTGCAGTCTTTGGTTTTTGGAGTGTTTTTTGCTTGGTAAGAAGTATTTTCTTTCTTTCTTTCTTTCTTTCTTTCTTTCTTTCTTTCTTTCTTTCTTTATCTTTTGGCTTTTGGAGTATGGAGTAAATATGTGGCTTGGCATAACTTTGTACTGATTAGTAAAGTTAAGGGCTGTTTCATGTGTATTTTACTTTGATGTTAAGGCTCAATCATTCAATTAAACTTGAAAATGCTTTGAATTTAAACTTCTGATCCCAGCTTATGCTTGGAGGGCAGAAATGAGAGGGTGCAAATTGACCATGTAAGATTTAAGCCCAATAAAAGCCAGAGAAGTAATTCCTGGTGAATTCTTGCAGCAAAAATTAAGCATTGTCCTTGAAGATAGTACCTTATGCCCTGTATTGCCAGAATAAAACTTTGTTCTGTGAATATATTGGTTCCAGGTAACATAACTTAAGAGCACTCCTTTCTGCTACACATCAGTCTGTCTCTTCCCACCCTTACTACCAAATCTTAAATATTCTTAAAGTAACATTTTCTTGTTTTGCTCTCTTCTTTTCTGCTCTGTCTTCATCTCTGTCATGGACAATCAGCTTTTGCACCCATGACCTCAGTACATAAAAAGCAAGGAATGTATAGGCCAAAGGCTGTTTGCGCTGCAATTATATGTCTGTGAAGGTTCTCAACTGCTCAGGTCATAATTATTCAAAGTTTATTCCAAAATGCAAATGGACTTAGTTTAATTTATAAAGAAGTTGAAAGGCTTCTCCGGTTTGATTGGATAAGACATTGATTGTCCTCAGGAACTTCAGCAAAGTCCAGTTGCTTTGATTAAACTTTTCACTTTTGGAATAATAGACGGAGATGTAACACAGGGGATTAGACTACAACTAAATATTTAGAGCAGGTATAACTCTTTTGTAATTGCTAATCATTTCATCTGTGTTTGTCAATTTTCGTTGTTGAAGAATGAGAATCTGTAATTGCATTTCAAGGCTCTCAAGCTCTCAGAGTTACGACCTTTGGAGTCTTGTTAGCACAATAATAATACCTCATAATTCACAGGTTATTTTGTTCCTTTTATTCCGAGGTTTTGTTACCCTTATTAAAGGGTTCAACATGATTTGACTAAAATGGCTGAAATAACTGTGAAAATAATTATCTTTGACTTGGCCTTTGGCTTTATGTTACCAGTTTACTCCCTGTTGTAACACCTTAGCATACATAAGCAGCAAAGAGTAATGTTTTTCCATGTTAATTATAACAGAGTTTTGAGGCTAAAGTCTTTTCAGCCGTAGGTAGAAGGATTTCACTGTCCAAAAAACATCTGAAAAGTGTCTCATTAAAAACTGAGCAACTCTAAAACTACTCCTGGCCTCAAACTTTGATATTTGTTGTTTGTATGCAACTAAGCCAACAGATTCACCAAACATTGCATTTGCGATGAAGGGTGTCTTTATATGGTTGAAATGGCTCAGATCGAAGGAAGTCTGTGAACACTAACTGTTTAGTTTGAAATCTGTTACTCTACAAACTGTGGTTTCCCTGATTAGTTTAAATTCAGTTACAAATCAAGAGGATGACAAAATCATTGTATTTATTGACTGGGCTATGTAGGAATTCAGGAAGTATTCACAGCACACTTTTTCCACATTTTCTTATGTAACAACCTTATTCCAAAATGTAATAATTTTTTTTCACCTCAAAATGCACAAAACATCCAACAATCATGATGTGAGATATCTATCTATCTATCTATCTATCTATCTATCTATCTATCTATCTATCTATCTATCTATGTATATATATATATATATATATATATATATATATATATATATATATATATATATATATATATATATATATATATATATATATAATGCAGAAGCAGATCTTTGCAGAACATGACAGAACGACAATGGGGTTTTCACTGTAAAAGAGGGACCTCAGCTTGAAAACAGTACTTAAATCAGGATTGGGACGTGATAAAAGAATTTCTCACTTTCATAATAAAGCAGAATGTGAATTAAGGAAGCAAAATTCTTCATTAATATTACAAATGAAGCTTCAGGGAATAACAAGTGAATTTGAATGGTCGCATAAACAGCGTTCTTAAAAAAGATAAGTAAACAATTGACCAAGTAACCGCCCTGGGATTTCTGAAATCACTTAATGAGTGTGCTATGAACAAATAATAGCTCATCTAAACAATATTCATTTATCTATTCCATTGTATGGATTAAGGAGACATCATTCTACTGAGACAGGAGTTTGTTGTTTTGTTGAAAAAAAAAGTCTGTCTTTGATTTCAAAAAGGCCTTTGAGATAGTAAATCATCGTGTTTAATTATCTTAAATTGTAAGTTTAATTGTCTAATGATGCAGATACATTTGGAATCATACTTAATTCCAGAAAACAGTGTACAAGATTTAAAGACACATGCTCTCTGTTTGGAGGATGTAATGTTGCTGTTCTGCAGGGATCAATCTTCAGACCACTTTCGATCAGTCTGTCATGATGATGTGCCCCTGATTTGTCCATAGGAGAATGTTGAGATGTATGCAGATGATTTCGGTTGACAATGGTTAATTTACATCAGACATATTTCTTTGTTTTGTAGACAGATTGTGAATAGTGTCTGGTGCATATGTTGATCAAATGAATAAGTGAATAATCATTGAGCACCACCACCATCACTAAAACAATTTCACTCTACATGAACAGTGCTAATGAGATTTGCAAGAGGTTACTGCTCAGCTGTATCTAAGAAAACAGCTTTTGGACAATCATTTTCAGAAAAAGATGCAGAAAAGGGAAACTTCATCCCAACCAATACCAAAGACTGCACATGCTTCAGTGAGTTAAAAACAACCAACTTAAATTATGGTTTAGAACAAACTAAAATGAGTTACAAAGGCCTTAAAATGATTTAGTTTATTCTGCCTGGCTCAGTGGCTGTGTTGTGCTGTCAGTTAAACTAATAAATGAAACTACAAGATAATTGGAAGATGTGGGATTTTAAAATGCAAGAAACATTCGTGGCCATGCTGTGGATCGCTGACTGTGTAACAACACGTTGACGAAAATCATATGTAAGTGTTCATCAGATTTCATAGCTCATCATATGACAAGACGACTTTACCTTCTATGCTTAATGCCTGCAGGAGCACTTCCACTATTTGATTTCCTAAGTAGAATTTAAGCAAGACTGTACTCAGTAAATGAATGAATGAATAATGTATACAGTATATGTATTTGTGTGTATGTGTGAGTTTTTGGATGTGTGTGTCTGTGAGGACTACATGGTATGTTTTTTGGATGTCTGTGATATGCCAAGCAAAGATTAGAGGCAGAGGTGAGGCATGTTTTCCTTTTGGCTGCGGATCTTTTCCTTTAGGGGAATTCCCTCGACAGTACCCCGCAACGAAGCCCTGAGGCCACATCACACACACACACACACACACACACACACACACACACACACACACACACACACACACACACACACACACACACACACACGGGGGCAAACACAGCTAAGGCGCACAAACACATCAGGGTGCATAAATCAGTACAGTTTTTACCCCAAAGTATCATATTCTGTTTGGTGTTCTTGGTGTTATGATGAAACAAAAAAACATGAAAGAGGAGAAAGATGGAATGCCACAACGGCAGAAAAAAGTAAAGAAAAATAAGCACATATTTGTGGGTACGTCTGAAACATTTGTTAACAACTTTTGAGTGTGGCAGGTGGTTTTTCTGCAACGAGTCTGGTTCTGCTGGAGGGTTCTGCCTGCTGAAGGAAAGTGTTATTACTCCTGCCAACTACTGCAAAACCCATTGAGTTGCACCACTATAGGAGGCTCTGTTTGTTTTAGGGGCTTTCTCAAAGGGAAAAAAGCTTTCAACTGTCTTCATTTGTGATAACTACCATTGTGCTCAGCAAAGTCCACAATGTACCGTATCTCTGCAGCTCCATCCCATACCATCTGTTTTCACCATGTGGGGTTTGGAATGCTGATAGCTTTCAGTGCAGTAGTTGAGTTCAGCCTATGGAGTCAGTTTAGAAGTTGAAAGAAACAAACACACTACCCAAAACTAGCACGCCACACTTTATTTCTTTGAATCCATTTTTTATGACCTATGGAAGGAGCCTGACCCCAGCATGGCTTGCATGAATTGGTGCAAATTTCCAGTCACATTAGATCGCATGCAGAGGGTGATGGGGTGGTAAGAAAAAACTTCCCTCTGCTCCTTATGCTGGTGTATTAGCTGCACCAGTGATAGGACACAGCTTACTTTCCAAATGATAAAAAATAATAATAATAATGGTGTTAATGTTGTCTGTTATACACAGAATTTTATGAGACTTTTCTCCTGGGGTGTTAATCTTATGTTTTATTAAGTAGTTATAGACCACTGTCTAGACCTGCTCCTCATGATCTATGTCATGAGACAACCTTTGTCGTCATTTATTGCTGCATCAATAAAAACTGATCGATTTATTGACTTTTGAGCTCATGTCTGCTTATGGTGCTCATTTCTACTTCAAAAACAGCTTACTTGCCCTGCCTAAGGTGTTTTCTAACATTTTATCCACCCATTAAGTAACCCACTTGCTTTATATGACATTTACATTCTGTCTGAACAGTTGTTATGATATTTTGCTACTTCCTCTTACTTCTTTGGCATGGACTCTAAAGACAAGATATAACATGTTTATAATTGGGCCTTCAGATTCTTTGTTTGGATGGGGTTAAGCTAACAACCTTGAGAGTGAGAATGCAAAACAAAATTGCCATGTGTTGAATATTTTCTGTGTATTCCTTTTTGTTGTATCTACTCTTGATGATTTTTTTTTCTCTGTGGATTTTTCTTGATTTTTCTTGTTGAAGTGTCCTCAGTTATTTGTTGTCCTTATGCTTTGTTCCTTTTATACTTCCTTGCTGTCATTTTGTGATCTTTGTCCTGTTTTCTTCTATTCCTTTTGTGTTTTTATGAGTCTTTAATGTTTCCTGTTTTATTTTCTAGTTCTTGCTCCCCGTGTATACTGTACATGGTTAATTTTACCTCCTGCCCCGTGTATTTCCCTCTTCTTTGATTGCACTTCATTACTTTCACCTGTGTCCTATTACTTGTTACCCTGTGTTTGTATGAAGTCTCTGTTTCCTACTGCGCTTGTCAGTTAAATGTTAAATCCTCATGTCATGTTATGTTCTCCTTGTGCTTCAGTGGATCCAGGGATTTTGAGTTGCCGTCAACAAGTCTTTTCCATAGTCTGCAGTTGTTGCCCAACAAACTACTTTTACTTCTTTAACATACATAGGCCAAAATCTTTCCATAACTCTATAACCTTTAACTTCTGCATGATCTTTGTAGTAAATTAGTTTGAATTAAATATTACTTTGACTGATTATGCTAATTTAATAAATATAAACACATTTACAAGTCTTGTGTCACTTCCTATTCTGAAACAGAAAGGTGTCAGCCATTGTAGTGAGTTGAGCTAGGGGGACAGATTGCCTGTGGGACTGACTCTGCTGCTTATCAGCGTGGGGTTGACAGTGATGCAGTCCACAAATGGAAATAAGGAAGAGAAAAAGAAGCAAAAGAAGACAGAATAAGCTGATTGATTATCCTTAAGATTGGGATGAATGGTTGTGAGGTGCAGAGGTGGACACCCCTCTGTGTGTGTGTGTGTGTGTGTGTGTGTGTGTGTGTGTGTGTGTGTGTGTGTGTGAGAGAGAGAGAGAGAGAGAGAGAGAGAGAGAGAGAGAGAGAGAGCGAGAGAGCGGACAGGCTGCTGGTTAGATAAATGACATGATATGTGACACTTTCAAATTTACAATTCTGACCCTTAACTCCCACTGCTCGTCTCCTCTTTGTAGAGTGACACACACAGACACACAGTCAGGACACGCATGCATTGTAAATCAGGTTTGATCTGTCAGAGAAGCGTGTCTTTGCTGTCAGTTGCTTGTGTTTGAGTGTCACATGAGTGTTTTGAGTGTCAGGGGACAAGCCAATGTATATATATTTGTGTGTGTGTGTGTGTGTGTGTGTGTGCGTGCGTGCGTGCGTGCATGCGTGTGTGTGTGTGTGTGTGTGTGTATTGCAGTGTTGTGTGTGAGAGTTTGACTCCAATTGTTCTGTCACTACCATGGCTTTCTCATTCTTTTAACGGCCTCATCGTCTCAGTGTGTGTACAGAGGTGGTGCCCTGTGTGTCTGTGTACCTCCAATTAGCAGCTGGTTTTCACACCTAAATTCAAATGTCTGGGGTGGGGTTGGATTGAGAGGGGGTGGGGGGGGGGGGGTGGGGGATCTTAGCGAGAAGAAATTTAATTCAGAGTTGGTTGAACTGCTGGAGCAGTTTTGAAACTCATTAGAGCTACCTGTCCTGAAATATCCTTTATTTAAAAGAAATATTTGAACATCAAATAGACCTTCTCCAAATAAGGGTTTAAGTAGCTCTGCTTACATAGTTTTAGCATACCTAGCTTAAAGATGTTCATAAAGTTCAAGTGATGTTAAAGTAATAAATACATCCTAAAAGACAAACAACATACAAAGATACAACACTTTTCTAAGTGTACATTCAGTCAAAGCTAATGCATCGTCTTTTCTAAATCTTAGGGTTTTAAATCATATATTGTCATAAAATTTACTGTTTTTTTTCCTCATACTTCAACAGTCAACTGCTAGCTTTTGGACTCAACTTGATTTTATCAACAGGGGGAAAAAAGTTTAAAAGAGGTGGTATTATGCTTCTGAGATCATTTATCGTAAATGGAAAGCAGTTTTATTGTGAAATTATTCAGCTTATTTCCAAGCGTATTATGAAGCCCAAAATATGACAATGAAGACCCGGGACTGTTGAGCAACTGAAGTTATACATCGAGCAAGAATGGGAAAGAATTTCACCTACAAAGCTTCAATAATTAGTGTCCTCAGTTCCCTAAATAAATTAAAAACAAATAAATAAATAAATAAATAAATAAATAAAAAAGTTTATCGGTTTGAACAATAAGTATTTTGACACTGTGGTGTATTCAACTGAATATAGATTAAACAGGATTTGCAAATCATTGTATTCTGTTTTTATTTACATTTTATACAACATTCCAACTTTAAAACATAATCACAAACAAGTGAGGAGTTTTATGTTGGTTATAAAATGGTCCAAAAATTATTTGTGATTGTCTCTGCATGACTTCCAAAAGCAGACACTGAGTTTCTTTTTAGCTATTTTAATATTTGTACTTCTTGTGCGAGGTAGGTGTCAAAGCCCTTATTAACATAATATGTTAAAAGCAGTGGTGGGCCATCAGGAGCTTCTCTGCTGGCCCCGTCAAAATTAAAACATTTTTTTAAAATTTCATATTATCTTAATGTGTGTCTAAATTTGTCTGAATTCAATTTTTCAGTAAATTACAATTTTGTTTCCTTGTTGTTTTGTGTGTGGTCAAGCTGGGATCTCATTAAATGCATCACAGTTCCCATTAGCCACCTCAAGTATTGCTACCCTTTCCTCTTTAAGCTACCATTTGATAAGAACTTTGACTGACTGTGTCATCAGCCAATCAGATTTTGATGTGTAGTGACAGAATGTCCCCTGGGCCCAGCAATGTGTCAGTGCTGGCCCAGTTGTCTTCCTCAACAACTTTAGCACTCTGTCATCAAGTCAACCAGTATATAAATTTTGGCTGTGCGTAGCACTGTGTGTAGTGATGCGCGTAGCGCTGTGCTTGTTGATGATTATCTGTGGCTGCGCTGGCTATATCAGCACGTCTGTGATGAGTGTGTGTGTGTGTGTGTGTGTGTGTGTGTGTGTGTGTGTGTGTGTGTGTGTGTGTGTGTGTGTGTGTGTGTGTGTACGTGAAGGCCCTGATTGAAACTCCACTTTACGCCACTAGTGAAAAGTTTGACTGTTAAAAGACAGATGGATAAAATGCCTCATCACAGGATATCATACAACCATACAAAGGACAAACTCAGCTAAAGATAATCTTAATCTACAAGGAATTATGAAATCAACACTCAAATCAAAAGTCCCTCACAGAACAGAATGTATGATTTAAGACAATGATATTGTGGTTTAAATATACACTAAAGAGAATAAAATTCACATCATACTTTGTTGAAGAAAAGCCCTGAGGTTAAAGGACACTGCTGTTTAATCTCTAACACAACAACTGCACAGCTCTCCATCATACTCTTTTATGCAAAAATTTGCATCTCATGCAGATTAATTGTAAGCACAAACATTAAGAACTAACCCCAGGCTAGAATTGTAAAGTATAAACTGTTCACACAGCAAAAACTATCTAAATGCTGATTATTGTTTCACCCTAACCCTAAAAATAAAACTGCTTTCATGTTTTGACCTTGAACTGAACAATAACTGGCTCTAGTAAGGTCATGTGTTAGGCAGTTTTCACAGAAAAAAAAAAAAATCTGTAAACCTTCATACATGCAATGGCTTTGTGTCCTGCTGACAGAAGACAAGTAAAAGAGTCCCTTATCTGTTTTTAATGCACATTCCCACTTTCCAAAAGACACTCCCTCCCATGTTCATACACACCATAGTTTGACCCATTGGTTTTGGCAGCTCCTGTGGCTGTAGCTGCTTACTTGAGATGCATTTGCTGCCTTATCAAATGTTAAGCTCACACCAATTACCCAGCCCTGCTTCACTTGTTTGGGATTATTTATTATTGCCTCCAGTGCTTCCTTCCCTTCCTTTGGGGAAATTACTAAGAGCCACCATTAAGTACTGTAAGACTGTTGAAGAGTCTCTGCTGTCCATTGCCCTTTGTGCAACACCACTTTGACAGTACAGCCATGTAGCCAGCAAATCATTAAATCTGCTCTTTAGATTTTTCTGTTTCTCAATATTCTTTTGTGCATGTTTTCAGCTATAACTGGACATCGTATCAACCATTTTCTCTGTCTCTTTACTCAAAATCAGAAACTGATACTGCTGGAAAAAGTGCAATGAATCTTTCTGCATTTGTGAGAACTGAGAAACAGCATCTTACTCATTTTGAATGCAAGGAGGCAATAATTTCATATATACACATTCATGAATACTATATTACCTGTTTGTTTACTTTGGTATTATTGTGGGGGTTTCTTGGGTGATACTACTTAAAGTTCCAGCACTTTTTCATCGGCATCCAATCAAACCCAGTCTCTCCAAGTTGCTTTTTTTTTGCTCAGATTGTGTGTGTGTCTGACTAATATCTTGGTCATTTAATTAACAAATCTCTTTCTTAACACTTCATATCCAGCACCTGATGAGGAGGGGGGTTTTTTTTGTTGTTTTTTTTTTACACTTTTGAATCAAATTCTGCCTTTCCTTCCAGTCCAAAAAGAGGCTGGCCTTGCCATTTTTGACATCTGTATTGGACTAGGGGGATAAGGGATGCTGTGATCAGTATTTTTGGCCCCCAATACCATTTGGATTTTTCGCAATACTGAATATCTCCCGATACCGAGTCTCAATCCAATATTTGAGTAAAAATATCAACTAAAATATCTTTCAGAATCATAATCGCTGAAATAGGCCTGGACCTTGGCCCATTTATCTTATTCCAGCTAGTTTTGTTGTAAAATCGTCTTTTTTGAGACCCCAGGACTTGTATGACGTGGTGTGTTATTCACGATGGTGGAGCCCTCCTGCAGCAGAATCAACTCTACTGCTGCGGCCTTGAAAAACAATCATTGCGCAAATATTCTGGACTGTTTTCACTATCTTATTTGAAATATTTCCACGCTGCTGATATTCAATCAACGGAGTTGCTAACATATCAGACTGTCCTGTGTTTGAACCGTATGTCCCTGGAGAGTTACCATAGGTAGGATGCTGTAAAGCCTGTGATGTGTCTGCCCATGAATGTGTGTCCCGTGATAAAGCTATGTGTGGGTGGTTGTTCACAAAAATGTACCATTTGTTATTTAATTATTTTCCCATCAAATTAATAAGGTTGGGCTTATGTGAATTAGCTGGTCAATTAAAAATGCCCTGATCGGCTCCCATCCAATTGTTGAAACTGGGATTGGAACATTCCTAATGGTAAAGTCTTGTATGTGTAAGCCACTGCTCGGAGCATACGTGCTCCCAACTCTGTTCATTATGGGTCACTGATGTTTAGCACTAACTTTAAAGCCCCCACTCATCACCGTCTGCTGTATGAACGGTATTCTATGTCAATGTGTAGGCTGAAACACCGGCATATTCTGAAGAATGCAGGAACTTACCCTGTTGTTTCCAGAATCTTTTCTTTCTGTCTGTACCAAAGGTCAGAACTGAGAAGGCTAAAGAGGTGTTCAAATGTGCTGCTCCTTTTGTCTGGAATGAACTATAATAGAGCTGAAGATAAATGAACAGAACTCTCTGAGTGGGTTCAAGGTGATGTTAAACAGTCTGGAGGGAGATACCATGCCGCAGGTATTTGGGATTTTGGATGGTTTCTGTTATGTATTTAAACACTTTATGAATGTTTATTTTGTGCTCTGTATGTATGGCTGCTCCCTTTACTATCAGAAACTATCTGGACTGCCGCACTACCTATCTTGGCCAGAACACTTGGAAAAGAGATTTCTAATCTCAGTGAGTTGCTATCCTGGTTCAATAAAGGTTAAATAAAAAAATAAACTTCTCTTTCTGTAATTTGCTCCTCCCTTGTCTTCACCCTCTTGTCCTCATATCTCTTCCTCTTCATTTTGTCCTCAAACCACCTATATCCTTGTTTCTCCTCTCTCTTCCTCTTTTCCTTTTTTAATTTGAGCTCACATCTCCTATCAGCTCTCTGAATCTGTCACTATTGTTTCTTTGTTAAACATTTATATCCCTTTTTCATTTTCTGTTCCATCTTTTCTCTGACAGGCAGACAGTAGAGCGACGGCACAAAGCTTTGCCGTCATTTAGCAACAGAAGAACAGGTTATCATTCCTCGCTTACACACATGCCCGCACACGTACACTTTGATTCATGTCATCAATTATATCAGTCAGTTATTAAACAGCAAGTGTTATCTCAAGGCTTAATGACCAATTAACAATGAATGATTAACTGACAATTTGCAGCACGTAGTGAGGAGATTGAAAACGTAGGCAGACAAACCGAGTGCGACAAAAAGACACATGGAAATTTAAAAGGATTGATGCCCGCTGATCAATTTAACTGTGAGTGTTTGTGTGTTTCCAGATAGTACACTTACACAGGTGTTCGCTTCTTGTACATACTCCCTGCATGTGTGCGATCATGCCCGAGTGTGACTGATTGAGCGATATCTTAATCAGTTGTATTGGGTATGTGGCATCACCGTGACTCCCCACCTTCACGGAGATTTATCATTCCTGCATTGTGAATGCTGTCACGTATTATTCAAAGCACGCCTGCTCCATTAATGGAGATGAGAGCGAGGACAGCTTTTCATGTCATTAGGAAAACATGATACGACGGTGATTTAAGACTTCATTGGAGTTGTTCTTAATGCATTCAAAACCCCACAAAGCACAAGTGCTACATAATCAAGAGACGGTGTTACTTCTTGTGTTTCAAACTGAAGGAGGAAACTGACAGCTTCCAGATTTAAGGAGCCAAAGGTGGAATATTCAGCACGCAGTGGCACAGCCTAATTAATTGACTTTCTTTTGTTTTTCTATTCATCAGAGCCTCCTTTCTTCATTTATTTCAGCACACTCATACATGTTTAGGCATCCAGCTGACAACTAAGCAGCATGGGGTGGCCACTGTAAAGGTTATTCCACCTCTGCAGGATTAGCTAATAATGCTCCAAGTGCAGAAGTTGTGCAGTAAAAAGCAGCTTAAAAGGTCCTCTGTGATGGCTGAATTTGTAAGTACAACTTTATGCGTGGTTTGAGAAACTTAGCTGCAGTGTGGTAGATCATTTGAATCACACCCTAATTGGGTACAGCTGAGTTAAGAAACACTTTGATGCAGGATGTGAGTTTATTTTGCAAGTAGATGGAGCAGTGTAGCATTGTAGTATTTGTGTGTGGCGCATATATTTACATATTCCTTCATGGATTAAGGATTGAGCTGAAATTGAGCCCAGGAGTTTCTGCCTCTGGTGAATTAAATTTGTTATGACACTTTTCCTGCTGTAGAAGGCTGAATTATCATGTGTGTACGCCTGCCCACTTGCACATTCAGCCTCAGAGACTCCCCTAGAAGCAACAACTCATTTTCAGTCCCTAAATACTCTTAAAGTAAGATAGACATGCCGGTGCACTTTACACACACACATACTCACACAAAGAGACACCTCTATCTATCTGCAAGCAGGGCAGGTATGTGAGAACGGCAGTAGTGAGACACATCTCCCCTCGCTCTCTGCAGGAGATAACACACTCTCCTTTAGACTGTCTCAAGGACTCTAAAAAGTGAGACTGAGAGAACAACTCTGCTGCTAAAATGTGTCTGTAGTAGAATCCATCTTGTGATTGCACAGTGAACAGAGAGGTTTCGATAAGGTACAAAGCAGCTAGCCGCTGTGGTAACTACACATATTTGTTGTGTCACGCTGAGGCTTAAGACTTAATTTGAAATTTCAAGCAGTATCCCGGCTTGTGCAACACTGCCTTAGTCGCAGCATCATACTGCTAATAAGAACCACCGTGTAACTTTATGCACCCACCTTTTTATTTCTCAAAGGGGATGAATTTTAATGGCCCAGTTTTTCTTAAATAAGCAGCAGCCGCACCTGTAATACAGCACAACTTATTTATTTGGATGATAGGAGAGGGCAGGGGTTGAACACAAGGAAGGACACTCAGTACTCGGCCAGTAGAGGTTCATATGAGGACCCCAAGGCTGAAGATTTAACCACAATCACTGCACACCACCACCACAGGTCTGACTTTTATAAAAAGGACTGACCGCTATTCATTCTCACAGGCCTCTACGCTGTGCCTCTCAAATAGATCTTTCTCCAAGGTCTTCAGCACACAAGGCTAAACAGTCAGGGCACACACCTTTCAAAGCTGCAGAAAGAACAGACAATGACTCGGAGAGAACAGCACCACTCTCATATCCAGTTTTCCAACATTCAACACTCAGCATTGATGTGATTCCTGGAACCATGAAGTGAAAGTATCAACATAAAAATGTGCTGTGTTTGTTTCATTCTCCATAAACTGTGAGGTATAAAATTAAAGCCAAGGAGTTAAAAAGTCACTTTATAAAATTTTCTTATTTTCTTATATTCTGATATTTCTAGTGCTGCAACAAAACAATTTGGCCACCCGTCTTTCAAGCTTTAGAACCAACGATGAACAGTAAAGAGGTTCACATACCTGCTCCCTTACTGTGTGCCCCCGACCAGTCATATAGATAAACTGTATATAGAATGGACAGTGTGGCTCTGCCTTTTACCATTGTTTTGAAGCAAAAAAAACTCCATCACAGGAGCCACCATTGGCCGCCACTGTGCAGCCTGAGTCTGCACAGTAGAGACTTACAAGGAACTCTAGGAAAATCTGAGTGGAAAAGTGTGACAAAAATAACTAATTTTTTATTTAGACCATCTAATCTCTTCTTAACTTTCTACCCTGATGTATTTTATTATTCCCGAAAAAACTACACATGAACGGCAGCTGTCAGTCATCGTTAAACAAGACATAAAATCCCGTTTATAACCTCTAATAACTAATGAAAAAGAAACATTTTTAAAAAAGAGGACTTGAACACAATGCAGCCCAATAATATCTAAATATCACCACAGCATACGGTTGTGAGAAATGTTTCTATGAGGTGTAATAATTTTTTAAAGTTTGACCACATCCCATCTGGAATGAATAGAGAGGCGGAGTTTTTGTCTTGTACTGCAGCCAGCCAGCAGAGGGGGCAGTTTTCGTGGTGACCTCAGTTTGCGAGATGATGTCCATTTTTTTTTTTTTACTATGGTCATATACAGTGAGGACACCGAAGCCAAGTCAGTTTGAAGCATTTAAGCAACTAAATAAGGAGGAAGGGGAGGAGGCCAAAACCATGAACATCCCATCAGTGAGGGCACAGGCTTTAAAACACTGCTTATTTATGTTTCCTTGTGCCTTCTGGATGTATAATAATGGTTTGCTTGCACCCCTATAGTAAATTTGTTCCCAAGAGGAACAAAAACATAATTTTCTGATCAAAACTACCTCAGAACCATCATTTTATGTCATCAAAAAGTGGAAAACATCAGAAGGTATGTTAAAATTATCACTCAACACTGACTTTGGATTTCACACAAGCCTTGAGCAGAAACCCATTCATCCTCTTCAGCTGACACTAAAGCAGACTCTCAGTCTGAGCTCACTCACCTCTGGGAGTTTGACGTTACAGTGGATAGATTAGTGTGATGGTTGAAAGATGGTTAGTTGGTTTGAATCTAGGTCACTGTGTGTGAGATAACTGTAGACGTGGTTATCTTAATGTTGTTTCTGTCCCAGTCCCAAGAGTCAAACTATGAATATTTATTAACTGCCTTTATAACACAAATCTGACAAAAAAAGTTCTTCGAACTTCTAACTAATATGGAGGCATACTTTGTTAGTAACACAACAAAAGAGTTTTTAATTCTGTATGTTTTGCATTCACATATCAACATGACATGATTTGGAGCCAGTTTTGTGTTTACTGCCTCGGCCCACTGTGTTTTAATGTAGCAGCAGGTAGCATCCCAATAGAAAAAGCTTTTTTATCTGCTCCACTGCTTTACTGGTAAAAAAACATATTGTGTATATATTTATAAATGTCTTCTTGAGTCCCTACTTATGTTTAACTGCCAGTTTTATCTTATATTTCAGCAGATCAAAAACAGGAGCAAATCCTTCCTGCATTAGTGCAGAGCAATTAACTAAAAACCTGGCAATAACACCCCTCCAAATCTGCATATTTCATGAACCATGTCAAGCTCCACATTCCCTTGGAGATTATTTGATCCAAAATGAGTCCAAACACTTGGCTGCATTCAAGATCAGGCTGATTGAATTGATTTTTCCCTTCTGTAGCTTCATAGGCAGCAGGTACACTTGACTGTTAGTGCACACACAGCACATTGTCAGGTTCTGCAGAGTTCCTTCCTTACTATTCTGTCATCATTCTAAATTCAATGAGGAGAATACTTAATGTTATTAGAGGATAAGAATCAATTTTTTGAAATTTCTGCATTGATCTAAAATCCTACAAGGTAGGAATATTAACAACCTGAATCAAATGCACTCCACCCTTATTATTCCTGCCTTTGAAGATACAGTATCACCATCAGTCACCCATTAATTCTCAGCCTCCATCTCTCTAATGGCTACAGTATCTGTATAAAGACTCATGCATGAATTCAATGAGAGGAAATCTAAACACCTGAAGATATGAAGAGAAATACACACACAAGCACACATACCTCCCGGCATGGATTCAATTGCCTCTGTGTTTGTAATTACGGCTCTGCAGGAAGCAAAATGGAGCACCTGGGTGCCCTGGAGTGGAATACACTCTGAATGAACTCTGTATGTTAAAACCGTTCTAATCTTGGAAATAAAGGTTGAAGTACTCTTGTGCCAGTATGGTTAAAATCTAATTCAAACGCGAGAATGGAATATTCTGGTATTTATATTGATATTTATGAAAGGTTTCAAAGGTGGCACATTTGGCTGTATAGAAAGATATAAACATAAACTGCAGGAATATGAGAATATGCATAATAAAAATATGGTTTTAGCTGCTGCAGCTATTGTTTGCCTGTGCTCAAATACAAATTACATAAAGAAGAAGGACACCACCAAAACACCCCACAAGTGTACCCATCGGTGTCTTTTCCTGATATGAACAACAATTTCTTATAATTACCATATACCAGAAGACTGTTGGGAAATACATACATATATAAATCTGTTAAGTCACACACTCGCTGCAGTTTTATGGCTCTTCTTTATCTTATACCCATTTGCCTTTTCACTTGAGGTTGAAATGGGTTTAATCACAACCACAGGCAATGACTTTCAGTTGAAAGTACTTTGCTGGTTTGTTTCTCTTGCTAATGTTTTGTACTTTCCCTCCACTGCAGTTTTACTGTGTGGGCAATGTGTGCATACTGCACTCTTTGTTTCTCAAGAAGCCAATTTATATAATTTGCAAGCAGTGTGGAAAAAAAAGAGTAGATAAAACAATTATTGCAACATGGTTATTTAACAGGAAGGGAATGATAAAGTGAACAACATTAATGAAGCATGAGACACATTTAAGAGAGTGGAAATAATCCCACATGTAATGTGTTTTCATGCACAACAAAAAGACATGTAAATTGCATATTATTGGTAACAGCAGTTTGTGGTTCCAGAGGTATAAATACTAATGGTTTTAGCAAAGTTGGTGAAAGGACATAATTGAACAAATGACACGCTTGACATTATGTTCTATCATAGCTCAGTTAGGTTTTCAATATAACATTTAAATGTTAATTTGTCGTCTAACCAGACACCAAGATTGTGGCAGTTCCCCCTGCCACTGGTAACACAGCACACCACATCATCACTCATTTCACGTGTGTCATAACCCGGCTCAATGGCCATGACAAAAAAATGGAGGGAGTGCAGTTTTTCCAAAATCACGAAATAATTTATTACAGTTGAAAAAGAGATAAACAAAGATTACAGGTATGAAGTGTGTTTTGTCTGTAAGATCAGTAGTGTATATGTGGGTGTGTGGTGCAAGGTGTTGAAGGGTGAACTTACAAAGAGAACTAAATGAATTTTGTGCGTGTGGATCGGATGACGGGAGCAGGAACAGAGAGACCACAGGTTACCGGAATCCAGCTTTTGTAGCGGGAGTGGAGCAGCGGGCCCAGGTTCTCCACATCAAAATGATTACGCACACAACCAATCCCAGCACCTTGAAGGGAACAGATATTAATCCTTCAGTTAAAGATATATATAAGAAGGGGCCATCACACCTCACATGTTAGCAGGTAGCATGCTAATGATAGTTTGCTGAGTGCACACAATGAACTACATTCAACATCTTAGTAATTTTTCTGTGCTAAGTTTGACAGAAACATGCAAACACACTATGGTTTTGAATTTACACTTTGTTATTGAAAGATTGTGTACCTTGGGTTGGTTTAAATCTTATTATGTTTCTCTCATCTTACCACAGTGCTTCCTGGTGCTGGGTAGTGTCAAAGGACCCAAATATAGTTTCAGGCTGTCTTTTATGGTGCCTGACTAATTAGCAAAGAGCATGCTCAGTTCATCTTACTAAACCAAACCAACTGAAAGGAGTGCTGAATGGAGTTGTGCAGTCATTCTTAGCTTCCTAGTGTTGTGTGAATGCTTAGTGAATCCATTGATTTGTGGTTGGTGAATGTAAGTGGACTTTGAGGTGTTTTTGATGAAGAGAATGGCCTGTGTGGTTTAATTGTTTGCTTGATTGGTTCCAATTAAAGTGGTATGGTCCAATGGGAGGGGCTAAGCCTTTAAAAGGAGGGGGTCTGCACTGGCTAGGGAGTCAGAGAAGGATTGTGGTGCTGTGGGGAAGGAGCTGTAGTTTTGGCAAGTGTTTTTGTAACTATTTTTTTCAGCCACATCTTTGCTTTTATTGATTCAATTCCTGGACCGTCTTTAAACGAAAATAAAACACTTTTTTTTTGCGCCAAATGGACTCTGTCTTCCTACCTTTTTCTTCATTGTGAAGTTAAAAACTACACCCTTTCCAGTCAGTTTTTCGACATACTACCCCATCTCTAGGTCAGAGTGTGACAAAGATATTTGTATTCACAAACACACTCAAAATTGGAACCAAACAGAAGGTTCCTAGCCCTGGGAAACAACATACATTTGGTTTTCTAAACATTTAAAACCAATTTAATGTCCTTAAGTGCAACTTGGAGAATATTAGAGGAGCACTGCAGGTTCTCTTTGGCAAGATGAGCAGAGTTATCAATACAGTACAATATTATATCAGAGTGGATGGACCCCAGGTTCACTGATTGCTGTCAGTCAGTAAGGCACTTCAGAAACCATGCACACGCACTTGCAACAGATTTTCTAGATAAAGTCATAAGCACAGCTTTATGAATCTAACAGATAAAAGATAATAAGGCCTTTTCATATTTGCTCTTTAGAAAATTTCTAGAGATTTCTCAAGGAGTCTCAGGAGGGCAAGTTGTGGCATAAAAAAGGTGCTGTGGAAATCAGAGTGTGAGGGCTGGTGAAGCATGAGTCTGATGCAGAGTTCTTTTTGCCTTCAAATCAATGCTACAAGTATCATGATAATACAACCAAAGAGTAGAAAGATACAATGCTGAAGAGCAAAAAAGAGTGTGAAGCAGATTCATTATGTGCATGAAGAGTGGGCTAGTCACGCACTGGTTGGATGATATAAATGCCATCTCACTGTCAACTCGCAGGTAGTGAATATTCCAGGAGCCTTTTATGCTGAATTTGCATATCTACCAACCCCAGCAGGGGAAAAAATGATGAAGTCAGGGTGAGCACTTCAATTGTATGTAGTCAGTCATACAGCCCTAAGAAAAACTGTATCCTGTATATATACAGAAGTTTTGTGTAGTTTACACACTTGGCTGTTTTGTTTGTTTGTTTGTTTATTTTGCTTCCAGTGTTTTGGGGTTTTTTTTGCATCTGACCCTTGGACTCTAGAAACTCCACCAGTCTTTGGACTCACTTAGCTTGTATTGATAGTGATATAAGGCCTCTGGTTTATAGTTTTTCTTCTCTTTAAAGGCACAGTGGTTATAATGGGCAAACGCTGTCCTTTGTAGAGGAAGGAACGGATGGCACAGACAACTGTCGCCGCTCTTACAAGTCTGACTCCTCATTATCAAGTGTTGACAGATTTCATGTGACACAATCAAGAGGACATATCAGCAAGACAGGTCTGTCTTCATTTGTTAACAGAACTGAAATTGGATTGGAGACTTATTACTTAGCTCTCCCCTGTGGACTGAGCAGTCACTTTCACACACTTGTGAGAATGTGTCACTTCAGACAGACTTTTGAAAGTCCTCAGAGTGAAGACTTACTTCTTGAAAGGCCACTTGGACTCTGGCTAAACTGAAAACAGTCAAGAGTAAACTGGATCACTTGTTTGTACATCGCCGTCATGTTTGACACTGCAGGTTTGTTTGTGCTTCATATTTTTCAAAATACATTTCTTGAGAGGTGGAGAGAGGAGATAGGTACAGGGAGAGAGAGAAACCTTAAGTTCAACTAAGGAGGAGAAACAGCACAGCCCAGAGTTGCAACTAATAAGCCCTGCGCAGTACCTGTCTATATGTATTTTTCACCTGAGCAGCACTCCGCTCAACCATGTCAACCTGAACATAGCTGAAATTTGTTTCCAGTCAAATGTCTTTCCCGTGAACACTTTTTGATTTTATTTTATGCCAAACCCAATACAAGCATTTATGTCAGCAGTGTGTGTGTGTGTGTGTGTGTGTGTGTGTGTGTGTGTGTGTGTGTGTGTGTGTGCGTGTTTTATGAGAATACTGCACCTTTTTATAGTAACATACGAAAACTGCACACCCTGCAGTTAGAAACACCGTAATAAGATGCTTTATTAGTTTGTCAGCGCTTGTGGCAATATGTAGCAGAGGAGCGAGAGGTATAAACCATTGGTAATTGAATATTGGGGTCCCAGTGGGAAGATGAAGGGTAGCCGAGCTATTAGACAGAATTAGCCACCCTCTCCCACAGGAGCACACACATTTAGACACTGTGTGCACACAAGTGGTTATAAATCACTGGGTTTGTGTCCAAAAGGGCCACTTGAAGTCCGTTTAAACTGTCATGCAGGTTTTGGCACATTGAAACCCATCAAGTAAAGAGAGCTCAATTTCATACCTTGAACTTCATTTTGACATCGCTGCTCATGAGGAGCATATCAATAATTAATAAACATTCATTAATTATAAAATCAAGATTCCTTTGTTGTCATCAAACTCTACAACAGAAGGTACACAGCCAAATTAAATTTCGAAGCATCTGACTCAAGACACCAAAACCAGCTATAAAAATAAACCTGCAACCCCAATTCCAATGAAGTTGGGACATTGTGTAAAGCGCAAATAAAAACAGAATGCAATGCCTTTAAAATCCTGTTTCACCTATATTCAATTGAATACACTATAAAGACAAGATATTTATTGTTCAAACTGATAAAATTTATTGTTTATTTGCAAATATTGACTCATTTTGAATTTGATGCCTGCAACAAGTTCCAAAAAAGCTGGGACAGGGACAACAAAGAGTGGGAAAGTTGAGGAATGCTCCAAAATTCCTGTTTGGAACATTCCACTGGACAACAGGTTGATTGGAAACAGGTGAATGTTAGAGGTGCAACGGTACAAGTAACCCACAGGACGGTCTGTTCCTCGGTATTTGGGCCACAGGACAGTACGTACCTCGGTACATGTTTGGTGCGTGAAGAGAACTTTTTTTTCTCCCAAAATTGTCTCTTCATTTGGCTTGTCAGCAAAAACTGCATTTCCCAGTAAACAAATTCCAGTATCACTGGTGTACTGAATAACAACAACTGTCTTTCAAGGTAACAGTTAAAAACACAACATTTTCAAATTCAGGTCATTAAGTGGGGAAATCCTGCATCTTCAACTACAGAAAATGTCTGGAAATCTTAAGCAATAAATTGCACTGGTTATTTTCTTGTTTATCTGAAGTAGTGTTTGTAGATCTAATCAAAAGCACTCTGAATGGACAGCTGTTTTTTCGCTGGTGTTACTTTTTCAAGTAGTTCTACTGTGCTGTGTTCATGCAGTGGCACATCAGGATGCTTACACTGGAGATGCTTAGTCATATTGCTTGTGCTTCCTTTTAAGTATAGGACAAGTGTCAAGCGGTGTTTACAGACAGTAAAATTTCTGTCAACATTTTTCGCTCCCTCCTTGTATTTAACGGCAAAACCGAAGTTAATCCACACCAGAGATTTGAATGAAGGCTGAGCTTCTTCAAACTGTTGTCTCTCATATCTCCTCTGCTAGAGCTGGACATGCTAATTTTTCCCCGCTTCTGCATGTGTGGTGATCCCTGTACTCTGAACCTGGCTCAAATTACAACAGTGTGAGAGGTCAGAGGGGGTGCGTGGGTGGAGGCACAACAGTGATAGGACTTTACCTCATTTTCACTTGCTCGGACAGGCATTCGCACACAAACAAATTCACACACATGAAGACACACATACAGTGGCCTGTAAAGAATCCAAGCAAACAAGAATTGCAAAACCGAAGTCCCGCAGTCCATAAGGGCAGTGTGGACTGAATGGGACAGTACTACTTTACCTTTGGGTATAAAAGGGGCATCCCTGAAAGGGTCAGTGATTCACAAGCAAGGATTGGGTGAGGTTTATCACTCTTTTACTACTACAAAATGACTGAATATCTGCAAAAACAAAGTTTATCAGTTTGGACAATAAATATCTTGTCTTGTAGTGTATTCAATTGAACATGGATTTACAATCATTGTATTTTGTTTTTATTTATTTTTTTTATACAACTTCATTGGACTGTATTTGTACATGTATGAACATGTACAAATATGCTGCTTCTTCTTGAGGTCCACAACGATGTCTCTTGTCTATGGACAAAGGATCTGGTTTCCACATGAAAAGCCTGTGTGCCCATGTCCATGTGCAAATAAAAAGGGTGCCAGGTGAGTTTAAGAGCCGAGAAAACATGGGATAAAAAGAGAGAGTTAAATGTCAGAGATAAATATAGAGATTAGTGGAGAAGATGGAATGTTGGAGGCAGGAAGGAAGGCAAGGCATGATGCCAAGACTCTTTGGCGGGAGGTAAATTATTACGTCACTCAGGTTCAGTCAGGTGATTCCTTTGGAACCTGTATTAAATGGTTGCCAATTTTTTTTGGATTGGAATGGCTTTCTATTTGTTTATACTGGCACATTTGAAAGAAATTGAAACGAGTTGTCTCTTACTTCCAATATTAAAAGCCTATAATTAGCTCTAGCAGACGGATGTTACAAGCTGTTGAGGACGGGGAGGGATGGAGGGATTGTGCATTTGGAGGGTAAGCATGCTTGAATAGAGATTTTAATGGATGTAGCAAGTGAATGATCAATTTTGGAGAATTATTATGTGAATAAAATTAATGGGTGGAGGGACGTGTAAAATTATTACAAAAATTAAAATTATTATTGAGGTTGTTTTTTTTGAGCTTTTATTATAGGACAGCTGAAGAGAGACAGGGATGTGTGGGGAACAGAGAGTGTGGGACGATATGCAGCTAATGCTGGAGGCCAGGAGTTGGACCAGCTACCGCTGTGATGAGGACTATAGCCTCTGAATGCAAGGCGCTTAAACCACCAGGCAAACAGTGCCCTATCACTGAGTTTCTTACAAATTTGTATCTATGCATAGCCTACAATTCAGTTGAATGTATACTCTTTTGATGTGCAATTCTGTAATATTCTTAAGAGGTGCAGAGTCTGGGGTGTCAGGGTAAAGCAGGACAAGACATCAAAAGCCTTTTTTTACAGAAGCCACAGTGTAAGGCTTTCAATATGATGGCAGGGAAAGGCTGCATTCATGTGTCCTTAGATTAACCCACTTTACAAGCTGTAAAGTTGTTTTTCTGAGAAGTGTGTTAAATGTTTTCAACAGAGTTTAAAACTACTTGACTGTTTAATTGAAAGGGAAACTAACAAGTACCAAGATATATCTTTATCCAACATAATTGACTTGTTATGAGGGTCAAATGCAATGCTGCTGTGAAATAACTTTTCTAATGAGTCAAGGTCACATGTCTATGTGGACTGCTAACAATGGTGATACTTTATTACAAATTAGGTACATTTAAACAAAAGGCTGATTTGCAATATATATATATATATATATATATATATATATATATATATATATATATATATATATATATATATATATATATATATATATATATATATATATATATATATATATAATATATATATTGCCATGTAATGACTAATGTAACATCAAGCCAGTAAAGCCACAGTTTGTTGCCTTTGTTGTTATTTCCTGTGTTATTTTGCAGTCTTCTGCCGACTGTCCCATGTCCTGTCTTCCTTGTGTACGTATTTTCATCCATGTTACCTTAGTTACATCCATGTATTTTGTAGTTCTTGCTCCCTGTGTGTCTGGTTTAGTTTTGCCTCCTGTCCTTGTGGGTTTCGCTCCTCTTTGATTGCACCTCATTAGTTTCACCTGTGTGTTGTGTCACACCTGTGCTGTGCATTGCTCTTTCGTCTCTGTGTTTCATCCTGTCCTTGTCAGATTAAGTGTCCTTGCGGTATCTTGTGTGGCTTTTAGTGTACTGTACAGAAAAGTTAGTTTTGGTTTTCGTTTGATATGTCTTTACTTTTTTGCACCCTGGAGCCTCCTTTTTTTTGATCAAGACCTGATCATCAAGACTTCCTTTTCTAATGTGTCCGAGTCCGGCACTACATGAATATGGACAGTTGTACTGTTCTCATCTTGAAAATGATCTCTGTCTTTGGCCTCAGTTGTGTTATCATTTCCATAACTCCTTGCTTTTTTGGTTTTGCACTTGTAGCATGATACAAACATCAGCATCCTGACCTCTGCTCATGGCAAATGTAACTGAACATTTCCTGATGCATTCACACATCAGCTCACCATGACTGTGGTTAAATATTACTTGGGGGGTTCGTCGGAAGTACTTAGGATGAAGTAAGGGCAAACTTTGCTGTTCACCATGCATGAAAAAGACGTTTTTGTGCATGTATGATCTAAGCTTGAGTTGTGCTTGATCTGTTGATGTTTTCAGTTTTAAAATGACAAAGATTCATATGAGCCTCTTGAAGCTAAAAGCAATGCCTGGATGCAGTTAACCTTTCTTGAATTGCTTCCCTCTGAAATGTGTATTACATATTATCTGAGAGTTAATTTGCTTACCCATACTCCCCTTTATTTCATCTTTAAACTTCATTAAAGCCAATTATCTGAAATACAGTGCAGGGGAAGCGTTTGTCTAAAACATTTCCGCTAAATGCTTTGCTTGATAAAGCAGAAAACCCCCCCATCATTTTATGAATCAAAAGTAGGCTAAACCAGTCAGAAGCTCTAGAAGTGAGGAGAGGATTTGCATGAAAATCAACTCTGTCTCCCGCAGACACACTGTATTTGTAACTCAAGCAGACAGTATACAGCGTAGTATGGTAATGGGGCACTGGGACAATGTCAGTATCTGGCAGCTTGAGTTTAGTTTCATTGTCCCTCTTGCTTTCCTGTTTTTTTTCTTTGTCTCTATCAGACAGAAAAGTTACTGAGAGGCTAAACCGGAACATGAATAATACATCAGAGGTTGAACTGGGCATTTTCACCTTGTTTATAACTTTTCTAAGTTTTCACCGACATGAACATTCAGTAGACATCTTTTAAGACTACCTGTGAATGGTTTTCAAAACAAGACTTAATTCCCAGTAAGAGGTGGAGGCTTTTGAGCTAATCTAATTTTAGACCTGTATTCACAGAACAGTGTTATTAAATAAAAAAGGTTGATTCAAGCAACAAAAGATAAATTAGCTTACATAGTCTAACCAGAAGCAGAAATCCCATTTGTGTGTTTGGGGCACTGCTGATGTGAGCTGTATCCCTATCTTTAAATAAACAAAAGACTAATTGTATAAGATGTTCTCCTCTCCTCCAAAGCTATTCATGAAGACTATATTCCTCCAAAGTATTTTTTTCAATAATTTATTTAAGAAAGCTTCTCAGATGTACAAATGCAGCTTTTTTTGCAGCAGTTGTGGCAGAATCGAGGCTGTGTGGAAGCATTCCCAAGATGAAAAGATGCACGACTTAGGTACAGATGAGCTGGATATGAATACTGCTTGTCGCCATGATTTGTTATGAGTAATAGCCTTTGCAAATGTATGCTTGGCTAATGGGGCTCAAGTTCTGAAATGTGAGTAGATTTTGGAAAAATGCTTTGTTAACATGTCTCTACATTTCAAATGTGACATTACTTTGAACATCAGTTTTATTTTATCTTCTATTTCTTGTATGACATGAACCATTGTGCCATTGATAATACCAGCTTAATGACCAGTTACACGTTTAACCAAGTGATCTTTTGACTGATTTGTTTTGGTGCATCATCATGATTTAAAAATGAGTAGTTGTGTTAAGATTTCTGTACGCTCCCAGATTTTATAAAGACAAATACTAAAAGAGACAAAATGTATACCAAACTGTATGGATGTGATAGCACTTTTCTTGTGAAGCACAGAAACTGTACTTTAAGCCTTGAAAAGATGGGGGGGTGGGGGGGCAGTTTGAAGTTATTCTATAAAATGTATATAAAAAGGAATCTAAGAGGAATTTAAGCTTGGCCGGTTAGAGATTCTCCACAGAGACTCTTTACAGATGACATAGTGTTTTAAGAGGGAGTCACTTTAAGAAACACAGGATATATTATAAATATAGTTAGGGACAGGTCATGCTCATTCACAGGCTGAAATAATGCATATACTTGAGAAATATTGAGTCTAAGACTTAACACCTGAGCCACACATCACCTTGCTCTGATACACATCTATGAATGACTTCCTAATAATGTTGCTGGAAATGGGCCAACCTTCTCTGCCGAGGCCAATGTTCTCGTAAAAGAAACTGTGCTCCAAAGGAATTCATGAGTTTAACTTTCTAAATGGAGGTCTTTTCTGAGACAAAGACACCAAGAGCAGTACTGAAGAAATTCATGCAAATATCTCATAGCCAACATAACAATAAGAGATTTTGGTATAAAGGCATTCTTGATACGCGGCCAACATGTCAGATGAATTATCACGTCCATTCAACAAAAAACACTAACCACCAAGAGGAAAGGGCAGAATGCCCTTTCCTGGAACAATGTTTTATGTGATCGGACTTATCTTAATGGTTTTTTGAGTTGTTTTTATTGTAGAATACTTTATGGCATAGAGACGGAGTCTCCAGAGACCAATTCAAGGATATATTTTCATCACTAACTGTAAGAGTCGGATGATTATTCAGTGGGTTTCTCAAACGGGAACTGAAGCAGATGACACAGCTATAATTTGGTCTCTCAGATGCTCCATCGACAGTCTCAGCACACACACACACATACTCTGCCTCTCTGTCACTGATGGAGAGTCACGACTTCTCAAGTTGAAGAAATATGCAAGCACACTCTGACGCACACACATAGAAACACTCACACATCCACACATAACTTTTGTGTCTGTTTAAGCTATCTGAATTAAAGAGCTTCCAACATTTCTCACACACAAACACAAATAAGGCACATTTACACTCATGGGGCGCGCATGCGTGCACACTCACGCGCAAATTTAAAAGACTGAATCATGAAACCACATAATGAATAGTAATCATTGGCATTTCCATAACGCAAAAACATAATCCCTGATGAAAATTCAGAAGAAGAAATGAATTATAGAGGGGGAAAAACAGCCAAGCACCAAAACAAGTGCAATATTGTAATGAATGATAATATGGAGGAACTTGAGGCGAGGTTGGAGGAGATGGTGGGGCTAAAAGGGTGGAGAGAGGCTGTGCATGTGTGTGCGTATATGAATGCACTCGCTCAACATTTATGCCTTTATGTGTCATTAAAATGTGAGCCTGATTTCCAGACAGTATGCCTTTTAAATGTTCATTTGCATGCAGAAATGTGTGTGTTTGTGTTTGTGTGTGTGTGCGCGTGCCTGTATGTAATCTAACGGTTTATGCAGTGAAGTTAGAGCTTATTAAAGGGAGTGTAAAGCAGAGAGAGTGTAATTACCAAACATAAATGAGAAGCTCTCACCCAATGCATTAAATTACCCTGAGAGAGGAATGCCAATGATAATTGGACTTTCTCATCTTAGTGCGCACTTCTGTGTGTGTGTGCGCGTGTGCGTGTGCGTGTATGTGTGTCTGAGGGAGTGAGATACAAGTATGTGTGGTTACATGTGGAAGTGTGAGGATGAAAACCATCCTAACATGAAAGAGGTATGATTTTGAGCTTGGGTTCAGTACATGTTGAAGAGACAGAGTGTGTATGTATGTGTGATGCCTTTCCCTCTGTGAGACACTGCCGTTTACTTGTGTTCTTGCACACTTCCGAACATGATTAATCCTTTGGAGTTCCTGTTGTCACACACTGTGGTTCATTTTGGGCCACAGTCCTCTTTTGTGTGTGTGTGTGTGTGTGTGTGTGTGTGTCTGTGTGTGTGTGTGTGTGTGTGTGTGTGTGTGTGTGTGTGTGTGTGTGTGTGTGTGTTATCCGAGCTGTCCCCATTACTTGAGTCCAAGTCTGAGTAGTCCTCGTTATTAATATCATTATTCATAGGGAGAATTTACAGTGGTTGACAAGGGCAAGGTCACCTCTTTTACCCCAAAGTATTGACTGCATGTCCCTTAATTGACTGGGTGGAATCTTTCAGATGTTTAGAAAACAAATTTATCTCAATGAAATTAGCTCCTGACTGATTCTTTAGGTGTGGCAGAAGATTTGAATAATCAATTATATTACAGTGGGGTGTCATATGCAAATTCTCACTGTGGTAGTCTTAAAGGATTTCATTCCTGTTTTGATTTTTTTTCAGAGGGATGTCTGCTAAATTAAAAGAAAATACAGACCATCTGCTTTTTATTATATTTTAAACAAACCAAACATCCTGGACCCACTGGTTGAGTCACTACAGTCATTGATATGGTAATATTGCTAACAGCAACGTAAGTAACAGTCCAAGGAGGCTAACTGTAGCATCTTACTTTCTACATGTCCCCATCGTCAGATGTATGTTGAAGACTGAGGTGTGGGATGCCAGTTTGGCTCAGTGATTAAGACATGCAACCCATGTGCAATGGCTATAGTTCCTAAAATAGGCCTGGATCTGATTCCAACCTGCCACCCTTTATTATCTTTCATTCCTCACTCTCAGTCTCCAACTCTACCCTGTGTCCCATCCTTTAAATCAGTGGTTCCCAAATTCGGGGCCAGGACCCCCTGGGAATCGTGGAACACTGATAGAGGGGTTGTGAATGCCTTCAAAAAACAAAAACAAAAGACATTTATATTTGCATATTTCATACATTATGGCAAGAATATTAACAAAAATAGGGGGTAAATTTTATTTCCAATGTGTCGTCTCAGCTACATCTGTCTTTCGGGGGTCGCAGGATGAAAACTGTTGGGACTCCTGCCTCTAAATAAAAACATAACAGCGTAAAATAACACCTGAAAAGATGACAATTTTACATGTTGTCCATGTTCTTAAATGTTCCTGCTTGCATTTTTTTCCTGAGATATTTTAAAGAAAAACTTGTAATTTTTGGTACCCTCTTTAAGCTTTGTGGCAGGAACTGCAGCAGAGCCAAACAGCTTACTAACATGCATTCATGTGAACATATGAGGAAGCCTCGCTCAAAATTTAGTAATTATTTGATTTTAAAAAAAGAATGAAAAGAAAAGAAATTAGGGGGAAAAAATGCTCAAATAAGTCTCAATCTCATCTTTTAACACAGACAGATAGCGTGATTCTTGGTCAAAATTACACTCAAGTCCTGATCCCCTATAGTCCTTGTCTCAAGTACTACAATAATGCATATTTATTCAGGACAAAAGGCTTTATTTATATTATATTTATTATATAAAGATTTTATTCATCCACTTACATGGATAGAAGTGCCTCATACAGAGCATTTTGTGTCTTTCTTTGTGTTCTCAGTGTGAGATTAATTGTGTATTGGTGTTAGTGTGTCAGCGGAAATGAGAGCGGGGAATGGCTGGGATAGAGACTGATTGCCTATCGATATATCCAAGAGAAGGCATAAATTTAAAGATGTGGGCGGTTATGTGGAGATACAGTAGTATACTAAGTATCTGAATATGTGTGTGTGTGTGTGTGTGTGTGTGTGTGTGTGTGTGTGTGTGTGTGTGTGTGTGTGTGTGTGTTTCTTCCTGTTGTGTGTCCTGAGTGCATTTCTCTCCTCCTACTCCCCTCTTTTTTTTCCTCTGCACTGTCCTTGCAATGTCCTTCTCTCTGCCTCCCTTTTATTCCTCTCTCTCACCATCTCCATCTCCTGGCCTTGCTCTCTCTGTCTCTCCATGTCTTCTTTACCGCCCCTCCCTTGCTCGTACCCCCCCCCCCCCCCCCCATACTTTTTATTTCTCTCTCACACATTCTCTCTCCCTCCTCTTTGTGCACCCCCCCCCCTTCTCCTCACTTCCCCTCTTTCTCTCTAACTTTCCGTACCGAGGGACTAACATGCTTCAGAGCTTTCAGAGGTAGACAGAGAGGAGTAGCTCCAATCAGAATTGTAGCAGACCTTCTAAGTAAACACAGCAGCCATGTCAGCACTCACAAAGTCTAATGGTCAACTGACACACGTGTGCACATACACAGGAAGACATTCAAGGCGTTTGGAGACAGTAAAAACTCGGGTTTATTTGAACCTGGGTAAGAGAAAAAAAAATCACCTTTCAGTGCTAGAGGAGCTGAGTACCAAGGGAGGAAGATGAAACAACCTGTCAGGAGAGAAAACTTGCAGTGGATTAGAAGAGAAGGACGAGCGAAAGCAAACAGAAGCAGGAGCTTTCTAGAGAGGAGAAATGAAACAAGGTAAACACTCTCATCTAGACTGACCAACAGACAGAAACAGACAGAAGCAGAGAAAGAGGGATAATGGGGAAAATAAGACAGGCATTAAAGCAGACAGCACAGAGAGGAATGACGGACTGACAGAGGGATAAACCGACAGAGACGTAGTGAAGGGGTTAGTTTGCTAAATGGGTCTGCTTGATAATTGTGTTCTGTGACAGCTGACAGTAGCGCCACTTAATTAAAGCCAAGCAGGAAATGACTATTTATAGAGACTCCATCCCATCAGCACTAAATGACATGGTGTTTTATTTCCCTGAAACCAACTGGCCGCAAAACGCTGACTTTATTTAATTCGATAAGTGTGTGTTCAGAGGGTAGGGGAGGGGAGGTAGCCGGTGTGTGTGTGTTTGAATTTTGAGTGTAAAGCTATGGGAGGAGTCTGAGTGTGTGTCTGTTACAGTGTGTAATCTGTGGGCAGTGTGTAGGACAGATATATCTATTTAAAGAAAAACAAAATCATCATTATTATATAAATTAGCCCCTGGCAATTAAGAGCAAACACTCAACACACACTCCTACAAAACACACGTGCACACTCACATAAATGCTCACACTCTAACACACAGCCATGTCCCACGACAATGCACAGTTTGACAGCATTCTGCCTGACAGTTTGAAATGTCAGCCCCAAGTGTCCGTCCTAGTGTGCAGACGAGTGTGTGTTAGTGTGTGAAGACGTGGAGGGTTTTAGAGGGACTTTTCCTGGATGTCAGCTACACAAACTATACACAGAGGTATCCTGCTGCCTGCTTGTTTTACTGCTAGACCCTCAAATGGCCTTAAAAGTATGAATGTTTAAGAGGCTGTGGGAACAGAATTTAGGTGGTATGGCTGTTTTATTTATTTATTTCTTATTGTGATACTATTTTTGCTCTAGTTTTGACATTCTTTTCATTTTTATGGTTTGTTTCCATCTTATCAAGATATTTTTTTTATGTATTTTAGAGCAACGTCACAGGTGGATGGAAAGCTCAGTTAAAGGTGTTATATAGCGGAGCACCTGCTTTGTGTTTACCTTATCTTCTTAAAAAGAAGCAGTAATGCATTCTGAAATGACCGGTGTAGACACCACTAATACATCATAATAAGAAAAGTCAATCAATATGAAAGTAATAAGGTTAGATGAAGGTGGAGTCACAGTATGGCACTCGTGAGTTCATAAATAGAGTATCAGCTCTTTTGTTGCCATCACTTTGATGCAACTCAAGTTCCAGAGTTTCCAAAAGAAGCTTCAAATAGTTATATAGGTCAGGTTGTGGAATTTTTTCATGTAATATTTTTACAAGGACCGTTGGTTGCTATTTTAATTTTCTTTTGAGTTGGGGTTCACATTCGCGCTCCTTTGTGTCTTCTTTTTATGTTGTGTGTTGTTTTCATAGAAATACTCCAGTCCCTTTGTGAAGCCTTTTGCTGCTGAAATTAATCATGATCAAGGCTGACTGGTCAAAGGGATTTACTACAGCTCACAGTGACCATCTTTCTTCAATAAAGAGTGAAATTAAACTCATCTTAACCAACCACTGAATGGGACTTGAGGGACTTGAAAGAATGTCTTTTTCCCCCACAGACTAAAACACTACATTTTCCAGTTGACCGTGATGGACAACCCAAAACAGATATACGATACCATGGATACAACTCAAGCACTGTACTGGGTTATTAGGTGTTGAGTATATATATATATATATATATATATATATATATATATATATATATATATATATATATATATATATATATATATATATATAAATTTCACAGCTTTGTGGACCATTGACATTTAATATTTAAATAAATATTTATCATTAAACAGATGAAGCTTCTCTACAAGTTTATGATAGTTTCACATTTTTTCTTTGGTTTTTCTTTTTTCTTTTTTTTTATTTTCAATTTTCAGTTGACTTTTAAATAGTTTAAAAGTGGGTTTTTCCCTTTTTAGTTTAGTTTTTTTTTTTCTGAAAATGCTTAGTTTTAGTTTAGTTTTTATTAGTTTAAGAATTAGTTTGTCTTTTTGGTAATGAATAGTTGGAATGAAACAGCTGTCCACGGCAAGATTCAAAAAGAATAATTGTTGTGTAATAAAAACTCAAACATCATACCATTTCCAAGAATCTATTCACCCACAAATTAACAACTATCCTCACACAACAAGGAAGCTCCGCATCAGTATACCCCCTTACCTTACCTTGACAAGGTAAGCTAGGATAGCCTCCTAGTGAGCTTTTCAAATCGACTTTAGTTTTTAGTGAGATGTTTTTCCCCTTGAGAAATATTCTGCATGTTTTATCATCTTCCACTGCAAGGAACTTGCTCCTATCAGAGACACAGTCATCTTCAAAGTAATCCCAAATGAGGGCTCCGCTGAAGTGTGGAAGCATGCTCGAGCCCATGTGCCAACTTGGGTGAAACGGTCAAAAAACAAAAACATTTCCTATTTACCCAAAAATGATGAGTTTATGTATGAGATAGACTGACAAAGACAAAAACAAAAGGCATTTCCTCTGTAATTTTATTTTATTTAAATTAGCTTTGTAAACACACACAACAGTCTAAGTTTGTCTCTGTCGGTCTCTCTCTCGCTATCCCTCCCTCTCTATGTGTGTGCGTCAGAGTGTGCTTGCATATTTCTTCAACTTGAGAAGTCGTGACTCTCTACCTCTTTCAAACATGTCCTTCTCTCTCTCTCCCTCCCTCCTACTCTCTCTCTCTCTCTCTCTCTCTCTCTCTCTCTCTCTCTCTCTCTCTCTCTCTCTCTCTCTCTCTCTGTTCCTAACACAGTTGAGGCAGATGTCTGTCTAACATGAGTCTGGTTCTGTCCGAGGTTTCTGCCCGTTAAAGGGAAGTTTTTCTTTGCAATTGTAACTTGCTAAATGCTGCGAAGTGCTGTCCTCATGGTGGGTTAAGATGAGATAAAACTTCATGTCTTGTCTTGATGTTGGATCTCTGTTAATAAAATAAAACTGTATTAACATTAACAAGTTAACAGTTTTGGAAATTGTCTTGAAATAACATTTGTTATGGTTTGACGCTATATGAATAAAGATTAAATGATCGATTAAATAAAGTTAATTATCTTTTTTTTGTAAAGCCTCTTAATTATGTTTGTTTTATTTCCTTAGAGCCTTAGAGAGGGGGGAGTTATGAATATTTTTTTAACTGCGTCATATTCATACGTAGAAATCCATAAATCTGTCAGTATTCTATTTAAATGGTCAGTTCTAAAAATAGCACGAGATCTTCGCAGGATCTTCAGGAGACCTGCTGAAATGATGAGGTCATCCCATAAGGATCTCCTAACTGGTTTGTGACATGCTGATGGGGCTGGCCTCAAACACAAAGGTCTGCACATAGCTCAGCCCTCACAGGCCTCCAGAAGACTGGCCAATCAGGGGGAAGGAGATTTAAGCCGCAGGGAGCCTTAAAGAAACAGTAGCTAAAACAAAGTATGATAGAGAGGCTGAAGAAAAGGGTTTTTCTAAAACTCTGGTGTGAGGAAAATAAGGGATTTTGTTTAAGCTGTAAATCATGTGAAGTTATAGTGGGGGTACTGTAGTTCTTGAAGTACTGCACATTTTAAAATGTCAGATATAATAAGAAGAATTTCAAATGTTTATAGCCTGATAAAAAATATGGTTTCAGTCCCTTTATGTCAGAATTTCTTGTTTTGTAACAACAGGACAGGTTTTCATGTACTCATTTTTTATGACTCAAATGTTATGATTCTACAAAGACAAAGAGTAATGTATCATTAGCGGTGTGGCTGAGTTGATTGATGAGTGGTTGAAAGCACTTCTCACCTCTATTTATTTCTAAATTGGTCAAATTTTAGTAGTAGATAGCAATCTGAATATAATAACAAACATTGTTGGGTTTCATAATGTCTCATTAGAAACTAAAATATTAGGTCAATATTTATGTTTGATACAGTCTTTGTGTTTTACGATACCATCCTATAAGAAATTTTTCATCTCCTCATAAGATGGGTTTTCTGCAAGGCACTTAGTTGACAAAGTAAAAAGGCACTGCTTTTCTTTTATCCAAACATACTTAATTACCAAAACTCTATCTGAACTTTATTCCTCCGAGCAATCCTCCTAAGTGTGGTAAAAATGAAAAAGAACGACATGGGTTTCACACAGCTGTTATCTTCTTTTGCTGATTCCTTCCTCTTTTTTATTCAACTCTGAATAGAATCGCTCTGCTTTTACTTCTTACATTTGAGTTTCATCACCTTTTGAGTTTGAGACATCTTAATCCCTTTATCCAAGCCCGTTACTTAAACTTCATTTGCTGTGAAATGAAATAGTGAGTCTGAGTGCTGTGTGAGAAAAACTGCAGCTATTTGAACCTGTAGTTTTAAGTATTCATAGATCTACCATAAGTAGGTCCAACACTGAGCCTGTCTTTTGTCTGCAATTCATCCTAAGGGAACTCTGGTGAAGATGATGACAAAAGACAAGGTATCAAGGATATATTCTGTGACTTTCTTCATCCTACTTGGAGGACTATGCATCAATATTTTGTCAGACAGGCCCAGCACAGCTCCTTTTATGACTGCCAGCACTGTTGGCACATGAAGAACAGAACACAAAACCAGAACAAAACACATAACTGTCTGTGGTTTTATCCATACTAAAAATGAATCCTCTAGAGCTTGGATTGCCTCATTGACTTTTTTCTTCTTGCTGAATCCTTCTGTTTCTGTGGACATCGCCCAATCCAGCACTTTTGCATCTGACTTTCTTTTTTTTTTTTTTTGCATTTGTTTCAACCGAGAGATTTATAAAAACAAATCTTTCTGTAAACACATCCCCCTTGTGTCGCCTGGAATGTAAATATGAACTGTTTTGTTTATCATACAATGAAAATTTAATTCATAATCATGGAAAAAAGACTATCAGGACTTATTCAGTGCTAACAACATTATATGTGTTCAGTGATTGTCTTTTTCTTTGTTTCTGGCAGTCTTATTTAGCTGATAATGTCTACTCAAAGGAAATCAGTGTAGTTTATCTACAGTTCCTTATACAGAACAAAAAGCTGTCTCAGATTGACCTTCAATGGTTTGGATTTTAACAAAGTAATGCATGTTATGCTGCAATGAAAAGATCATTTCTACATTACCCTGACAAATTTTCTCAGTGAGGGCTGGACTCTCTATAAGGATTGTTAACTTTTGTCATTTCCTTTCAGCATTGGACTTTAAGACAGAGCAGATAGAGAGGGAAAATAATGCACAATTCTAGGTGCTATCAGTGGCTGTACTCCATTCTTAGTGAATTCTCTCTCGAGTTTACTATAGGAAGCTGGAAAAAAAAGGTCAGAAGTTTTGTACAGAGAAAATTGGGCAACAGTGTGCTGGACAGGAACATAAAAAAGATCAAATGTACTGTAATGTCTTCAGGGGCCACACAGTCCAACTTTTTCCTAACTGCTTGAAATATGTGGACCTAGAGGGAAACAGTCTGAATTTGGTACTCACCCCTTTATATAAACTACAAAAGCAAAGAAGACCACGAGGTACAAGACTGAAAATCTGCATTAAGTTGTTCTTCATGCCTATGGTCTGTAATTTCAAGCATTAAATTCAGCCCTCAAGAACACACCGCTGCCCTCTACCAAACATGTCATACATATAAGTTGTCAAACTGTTGGCACTTAGAATTTCCTCTAGTGCTGCTTGACATTTTATCTTTATTTAAAGCAATAACATCCCACCAAATACTTGTAATGAATATACCTCATAGTGTACTACTCTGGATCCTTAAAGAGGGGTATGTAGGCTTCTTACTGTCCTTACACTCATAGCTTTACATTATTTACAGCTCAGAAAATCACTAATTTTCTCACTCTGGTGTTTTAGAAAACCTTTATTTCAGCCTTTGGCTATAAGGCTTCATTTTAGTTGCTGTCTCTTTAAGGCTCCTCGCTTCACAAACCCCCTTCACTCTGATTGGCCAACCCTCTGGAAGTCTGTAAGGAGCACAGCTATAGGCGATTGGTGTTTGAGGTCTGTCTTTCCAACATATCATGAACTAGTTAGGAGATCTTTATGGGATGATGTCACAATTTCAGCAATTCTTGTGAAGATCTCCCGAATATCTTCGATGCTACTATTTATTTATTTATTTATTTATTTATTTATTTATTTATTTATTTATTTATTTATTTATTTATTTAGTTTGTTTTTATAATATACCTTTTTGAGCAGTTTGTAGACACTGATTTCTTCAATGAATGAATATGTAGCTGTTTTGAAATGTGCACACAGTTAGTATGAACATTCAGCATTGTCACTATATATACATGTTTACAATATGGGAAAGCAGAATTCCCCCTCTTTAAACCTAGCCCTCAAACTATGAGGGTTACCAGTGTTAAAAATGCTTCTGGAGCTGATACACAACTTGTTGGAAAAAAACTTCTAACAGATCTCAGACTTTTAAATCCAGACCAAAGACACTTTTGTTTTGTAGTATTATCAGCTCAGCCCTTCTTGATCTAAGAGTTTAGTAAATCACAGCTGGATGCTACATTTATGTTGATTCTGTATTAATATGATATGATGGCTAAATCAATGCCCTCGCCATGCAAATATTTTATTACAGATATCTTTAAAGAGATAATTTTATGCCTTATACGTCTTTTCTTTGATATGCATATAGTAATTATCCTCTTTAAAAACTCAATACAGTAATCACTCAAACTAGTAGATTAATAAAGTACATTGTGTTCTGTTCTGTTCTATTCTATTTTATTCTATTCTACTCTATTCTATAAATAGCCTCTTTATTTACTGTGTCCATGGTTACCAAAAGAAGCTGATGAACCTGGTAATGACAGCAACCTGGCAGATTATATGGTTATTCTTATTTTCTTTACTTCTGTGTCCAAACCACAGAAATTAGCTGTTCATTAATGGTGTGTTGTGGGGGAACGTGGGGTATTATATGCAAATGATTCACATGCTAAAACAGAGAATTCAGCTTTTCAAGCTGTTAATATGTTAATGTTTATAAGCCTGTGTCTGTCCCTGTGAATTTCTCACCCATTCACGTGTTCTGCCTGTATTTATTCTCTTCTTCCCTTGTTTGTTCAGCTATGACTCTGTGAGCTGTGCAAATTTAGTCTCTCAATTCTTTTTTTTTTCTTGTTCTTCCACCACTGCACTCTGAAATAGAGCTAATGATGAAATGGCAGTGATATACACTCATCAACACCTGCTTACTCAAGCTGCATCTTCTGCTTCCTCTTTCATAACCCAGCCTATTCCTTTTTTATTATTCCTATTTTTCACCTTTTTTCTATTTTTCTTTTTCTTCTTTTTTTTTTAAATCTCACCTACATGTTGTTTTTGCAGCCACCTTGTCTTATTTTGCATTAACAGTTTTTTGTTGTTTTCCTCTCTTCCTCACTTCCAGCCATGTTAGATTGCCACAAGGTATGACTTCACCCCTTTTTGTTGTTTTCCTCCCTCTCGCAGTCTCTCTCTCTCTCTCTCTCTCTCTCTCTCTTTCACTGCACCTGGCTGTGTCCCATACTGGAGCTGGCAAGGTGAGGAGCAGATGAGACAGTGTTAAACAGTGTCATGTGCCAACACATCCAGCCCAGAAAGCTGTATTGTAGTGTGTTTTCTGTTTGTGCTTGTACATCTGCAAGAGTTTGTACAGTATTTGTGACGATGCTTTGGCACCTCTGTGATAAGGTGTACTCTGTGATCAGTCTGTGTGTCTGTGTGTCTGTGTGTGTGTACACACACATACACAGCCCTACATCAACAGCTCCTTGATGCTCCATCTCTTTAAATGTGGGAGTCGCGACATAGTGCGACTATTTAACTGAGAGGGCCCTTGGCTTTGAACACTGACAGCCCCGTGGCTGGCTGTCTCTGCTGTACGGTGGCGGTCGTTCAAAAGTCACCATCATGATTGGCAAATCAAAGGCCTCTTCCGCCAAGTGCTGTGCCACAGATACATTTCATACAGAAGTTCTTGCCTTCTATTGAGTGAAAAAACCCACCAGGCGAGGGTGTGACGAAAATTTGTAAAAGAACTTGGGATGCAAATAAGTCCAGTGGATGTTTTTTTTCTTCATTTTTTTTCTTTTTGTACTTTCAATACATGTCTTTAGTCTGATGTCTTGGCAACTCCTTGTTTTCCCAAATCGTCCCAAAAACACACGTCTGGGGCATTTTTGTTGTCAGACGACCTAGATGCAGTGTTTTGATCTGGATGTGTTTGCTCCTTGGGCACTGAATGTGTTTAGAGCTATTTGTCACATAATTTACATAAAAATTAAACTCAGACATCAACTTACAAGAATTATATGTTTAAATATTGCTCCATGAGAAGTCAAATAAGTCATCAGTATAAGAAGGACTGTAATTTCTTTGATCTTTTTTTTTTTTTGTCACGTGTCATTTAGAAATAATGAGACTGTGAGGACATTAGTATATGCCTTATTGTAATCCACACATTAAATTGAGATTATCAGCACAAATATTTTCTTTTTTATTTCTAAATGCTATTCCTTAGCATTGTCTCTATGACAACACCACGCCTGCTGACAATGTTTGGTAGTGAGAGTTGTTTTCTGTGTTGTTCTTTGCTTGAAAATGAGTTCTTGGATTAATTTTAGTAATGTTGGACACTGTTTTTGAACTGGCAATAAGAAAAAGGACAGAAGCGAAGAAGAAAGCTAAACAGGAGTGATAGAGTATGAGTAATGCTAGATATAGCTGGCTACTAAACTAAAGTACAAACTGAAAAAGTTTGCTTGTTGTCATATTTCAAACAACACATTGACATAACTGTTGATGAATACCTTACCTCATTGCGTTGTATCCAGTAAAAAAACGTCTTGAACAAAGAAAAGCAGTGTTAAAAAGACAAGCCGATCTCAATTCATGTTTCAAAATAAACATGCTTTTTTTAAGAGTCACAACAGTATGCACGTAATTCCAATCAAATGTGCCGCTGCAATCCACTTCAAACTGCTAGTCCTCATAACCACTCCAGATTTTTGGGCACCAGTATTATTTAAGTGTGACGTAAAGAGGCATGCATGCTGTATGCATTTGATCAACCAAAGAATATTACAATTTTAAAAAATCAAGCTGAGTGAAAATTCTATCTGATCACTTCAAATACCAGCCCTTTCTCAACTTAATACAGTATTTGCAACATAATATGAATATGTGATGGCAAATGAAGCACCTCAGGTCATTCAGTAATTCTATTTGTTTAATGTTTAGCCACTGCACTATACTATTTTAAGCAGGACCATTTCTCAGCTTCTTTCATTGACTGGAACGTGACAGGTATTGACTATAAATGTTTAAAAATGTTTGTGGTTTTTGACAGAAGTATAAACATCATTAGTAATCAGTCAATGGTCTTTTTTTATCATCGCTGCTTTAAGATATCAAAACCCCTATTAATGCTATTATATGGATCCAATGTTTTTTTCTGTTCTGTTTTGTTGAGCTATAGAAAAGATAATTGTGTGGATATTTTTTCTCCTACACGTCTTATCACATGGCTCTGTGAAGTCATTGATTTCGACAGCTCACAACTTACCAACCTTCCTTTCCACCAGTCTGTTATTGTTGAATTGCCTTGAAGAATTAAACATTTCTACTGATGCAAATCAGACCAATTTTAGCTATAACAATAGGCAAGAGGTTGTCTGGTTAATTTGTTGTTTATTTGTTCATTCTGGGGAAAAAAGCACAAAAAAAAACAATGAAAGTTTCAAGAAAAACTGAAGGCTACGACTGAGAAAATGTACTGAACTGAAGGCGAATTACACTATTAATCATGGTGTGGGACAGAGAAGTGCTCAGTGACTTATAAAAAGAAGAAAAGGTACAGATTGTGACAGTGACACGCAGGAAAACATCATGTATTACTACAGAATCACCAGAAATTGTCAGTTAAATGAGAGAAATGATGGTCAATACATTTTGAAAGAGCTACAGAGCAAACCATTACTAATGCTTCCATAACTGAAAACTAATGAAAGTAAGCCAAAGCAAATCACAGCTTCTGCAGAAATGGGTATGCATGAGTTGAATTGACACTGTTCTAGTGACAGTACGGTGCACCAATTCTCAGTCAGGGGTTAAAACTCTGCCCCCTTAATTTCCCCACCTGCAGACGATTGAAGTGCTGCCAAAACTACTGTTATGATGCAGAACAACTGGAGGTCATGACCTTGGCGAAGGACTGCAGTACTCTTTATGCAGAAGTGAATTTGTGTGTACTTGTGACCATGTGTACCTCTATGTGGCTTTAGAAGCATCCTCACAGACTGCCCTTTCTTTCTTTCTTTCTTTCTTTCTTTCTTTCTTTCTTTCTTTCTTTCTTTCTTTCTTTCGATATGCAGTGCAATTCATAGCTTGCTGCTATTAATACCCATTCACTCTCCATCCTGCAATTTATCTATTTACTGCAGGGTGGTGGTGATGGAGGGGCCTGAGAGCATGATTGTGATTTGAGTAATGCTTTGAGGAAAAAAATGAAAAGGATGAAGGCAGAGAGTGGGAGAAAGACATGCTCTGAAAACAGAGAGAGAGAGAGAGATTGAGAGAGAGAGAGAGAGAGAGAGAGAGAGAGAGAGAGAGAGAGAAATAAGGTAAAGGGTGGAGAGATGAGTGAACACAGTAAGGGGATTCAGTGCAAGGAAAAGGAGGGGGATCGAAATCCTCGCGGGATGCACAAAGAGAGGAAACACTTAAGATGACTCAATTCATCACAATCACTGCTACAAAGTGAGGGAGGGAGGGAGGGAGAGGGAGGGAGGGAAAGGGGGAAGGAGGAAAATGAAGGAGGGAAGATGTAAAACTGAATATGCAGTGCAATAGATTAACAGGAGTGGAGTAAGTGTACAAAAAAGGCAAAGGAAAATTGATAGCAGGGGGGGTGTAGTGTGTTTTTCAGGGGCAAAAACAAGGAGAGTCTCTGTTACTATTTGGCTTTTATGCTCACCTTGTTCAGTGGTCCAAAACATGAAGCAAATGCACCCATTATCTCCTTATTATGTTTTTATTAGATCTACATTTGCCACAGTAATGCAGCGGCAGCCTGGAGAACTGTTTTGTATTGCTTTCATTTAAATGAATTGACTAAAAAACTGGCTTTTGATTCTGTTTCTGAATCAGCTCTTAAAAAAATAAAATCATCACACTTACAGTAATGGTTTAATCATTTTAGAACACTATTTCTTTTAAAAGCTACATAAATTCCCAAACTTGTTACAGCGATCATGAGGAACTACATACATTATATATGTATATATAGGTATATAATGTATACATTTTTGTTTGTTGAATACATTCTTTAATGTTGCTGGTTATTGTAAGTTGTTTATGTTTACATGAGTCCTCTACATGAGGACCTATGAGTCTGGGATAATGAATAAAGTATAAAGACTCCCAATCTCTCAAATAAAACATGCAGTTTACTCTCCCTCTCCAAGGTGGTGAACCATCTGAAGCACTCTCAACCTTTTCATAGGTAAGAGGCAAGTTTATTTGTATTTCTGGGTATGCTCAAAAGATGTTTCACAATTCTCTCGCAGCCTTGAAATGTTTTTACAAACAGCGTCTGGACAAGGCAGGGCTGAAATGCTCAAAAATGATGATGTTTCATTTGCACTCAGTCACTCAGTCATAGGTCTGGTATAGGAATAGCAACCATTTTTAGTGGTTAAACTGGGTTTACGTATGTATCTCATTTGCATTTATTTTTTTCTTATCATTATTTGTTCTCGTTGTCTTGTAAAAGTATGAAGGGATAATTAATTTCCAGGCTAATGATATAATGAATCAGATGCTTGCATTACAAAAATAATTGGGATAAATTGTTGGTAAATTGTCCATCACATCAGGTCGGATGCAGTCTATAATGATGAGGAGCACACTCAGGATGACCCATGTCCTTTGATAAGCTTGATTGGAGCACCACTTTTGGTCATCTTAGACAAAAAAGGTATCTAAATAA